>OU744294.1:23890500-24490500 GCA_916610205.1 Griposia aprilina
ACATGTGTATTGAGAACCGATAAATAATCGACTCGCGGCGAATGCTATGCAACTACTGATTCTGACTTAGTTATGATATATTTTATTCATTCGCTGCGCGTCGGTGTCAGCATAAAAACGATACAATTGATATGTACGGGTTTGCTCGTACATGCTCCCCGAGGAAAAGGATATAAATACACAACTGAGTAACTGAGAAACAACTAATTATAATAAATGATTTGATTTTAATCTAAATTTCTTAGTGTCTCTATTGTTAACATTGTTCACAAATTGGATATGCTTGTATAAGAACCTAGAATAGGGGAGGTGGCTTTATCTAACACTCGCGCACTTGTTACCACCTTCGCTCTTTCATTGTCACACTGATACACTACACTATCCACAACACACGCATGTTGCGTGGCCGGGCCTGCGCCTGTGCTGCGGGCGACGCCACCGGCGCGAGCGCGAGAGCGCAGCGCGAACGCACGCGCCTCCACGCGCAAACTTCAAGACATGCTGCTACCACGCCGATCATACAGTAGATCGCGGTGTAATGATGAATGTCATGGGATGACAGACTGTCAAATAACATTCCTTTTTCTTTCATGATCTTGATTTTGTCCTCAATCGTGTTAAGCTCTCGATCGCTCTCTATGCTGGAGTCGTTCAAGACATCTTGAGGAATAGACACGTTTATAACGTGGTTTATGGATGCAATGACTGGTGAGTATAGGTTAGCACTCATACTAACATCGCTCGTTCTTTGTTGATGCGCAATTACTTCAAAATTATCTGATTTAATAATGCAGCCGTAATCTATTGTTATAAGTCCGGAGTGAGTCAGCTGATGCGCGGTAACTTGATCTCCACATACTGTTCGTAGGTTACATTGACCGCAGCAAAAATAAATATAATTGTTGATAGAGTGGCTTTCCATCCAAAGATTTTTACAGCGATCGACGTTGACTTCACATGCTGATGCCTTTGATTGGCAGAAGTCTTTATCTCTGCTTAGTTTGTAAATAGGAGAATGAATATAACACAAGTGTACGTTTGTCACTAGGCAGGATCTATGATGTTTTCTGTCAAGATAATGTATGCATCCTTTTTCAGGCTTACAGCTACGACATCTGACACTGGTTTAATTGATAACATTGTGCTGTTTGGTTTCTGCGTTGGAATTGGTATAAGCTTGAATATTTCATAGGTGTCCCTGCTTATCAAAGGTATTTGTACTTCAAATATTGAGTAATTCTTAAGCATTCTTGCTTTGACTCGTAGAAGTTTAAAAAGTTGTGCTAGATCTGTATGAATGTTTTCTACAGGTAAGGTGACGTCATTAGACAAATGACTAGCTATAGTGCTCAGCTGATCCTGTAATTGTTCGGCTGTTATTAAATGTGGATTAAATCGACCTTGGTAGATGTCTGTTATTGTATCCACTAAGGCGTTCTGTAAATCTTTCAAGTCGCGTAAGAGATTGCTTGCGACTATAGCTCCCATAGAAACTTCACCTGCCCTCGAAAGGTTTTGAGTTTCAGCCTTTAATCCTTCCAATGTATTTTCGATGTTTGCAAACTGCTGATGAATCATTTTATGTTGTTTATGTATTGTAGCCTCCGTCCTCTTTAAGAGACTGAATTCTGCTTCTATAACCGAAGTTTGATTTTGCCAAAATGAGACAATATGCTTTTGATTTTTGCGCAGAAGAGTGATATCTTTCTCGTATTGTTCCGCGAATCGAGCGTCCAATACGCCGAAGAGGCCGTTTGCTATGTAACCGACACCGTCGATAAGACCTCGCCGCCACCTGTTTGCTTGCTTTGCAAAATGCTGACTGAATAACATATGATTATTGTAATCGAGTTCATTGTTCCCGTGACGTAATTGCATCAATATTATGTCACAATGTGTTTGTTGTTTGATTGTGCTGCATGTTTGTTCTAGCGACATTATACTTTTGTTAAGTGCGGTAATTCCTTCCCAATAAGGATCTAAATCGTAGTATATGATTAGTTTCCAGTCGTCCCTTATGATCTGCATGTTTGTTAGTTTGTCGAAGTAAATATGTTGATTATTTCTGAATTGTGTGACGTTAAGTGCGCATTGGGAAGTTGTTATGATACAAAAAAATAGCATGATTGCTGCAAACACTGACGCTAAATTGTAACGCGTGCCTGTTTTCCTCGTTTCAAACTGCTTGTTTGTGTTAAATTCTCCCGAACCCGCGGTAAATGCTTGCTTGATTTGCGAGGATTCATTGTCAACTGGGAGTTTTGATAATTTTGTGATGGGACGTTTCAGTGTTCCGTTTTTGGTTTTTACTGTAACCACGCGAACATGACCGTCGGAACCGGGATGTAGTTCGATGACTCTGCCCATCAGCCATTTTCCCGGCGGAAGATTGTCATCGTGAATCATGACAATATCATATACATTGAGGTTTCTTTTAGCTTGTCTCCACTTACTTCTTACTGTAATTTGTACCAGGTACTCATTCCTCCATCTTTTCCAGAGATCGTGTACAATTTTTTGTGTCAACTGCCATCGGGTTCTAAAATCCGTTTCAGTCTCTTGTATCGTAACGTTTGATCCACCTGTTAGGAAGTGAGCAGGCGTTAAAAAATCTATATCGTCTGGATCTTCTGATATAGCACATAATGGTCTTGTGTTGAGACAAGCTTCAATTTGTGTAAGTACTGTATATAGTTCTTCAAATGTAAGAATCTGGTCACCAATAACCCTCTTGAAATGATATTTGAAGCTTTTAACTGCTGCCTCCCATAGGCCTCCCGCGGATGGCCACGAGGGCGCATTAAAACTCCACTCAATTTCCATATTTAATACTTCTGCTTTTAGATCTTTGTCCTGCATGATATTCATTAGTGCTCGATATTCTTGCTGTATTACCTTGTTAGCACCGACAAAATTTCGACCATTATCGCTATAAATTTGACTAGGCGTCCCTCTGCGAGCTGCCATTCTTCTTAATGCTGCGATGAATGAAGTTGTGCTTAAATCACCAACTAGTTCTAAGTGTACTGCCTTCGTGGCCATACACACAAAGACAGCCACATATCCTTTTGAGCTTTTAATACCTCGTCCTTTGCTTGCTTTGACGAAAATATGACCGGTAAAATCTACGCCAGTGTGTGTAAACGGACGTGATGGATTACTTCTGGCCTCCGGTAACTGCCCCATAATTTGCTGTTGGCAGTCAGGATTTTGTTTTTTACATGTTACGCAACGACGAAGCTGCCTCTTCGTAGCGACGTTTCCTCCTAG
Organism: Griposia aprilina; assembly: GCA_916610205.1. Taxonomy (NCBI): domain Eukaryota; kingdom Metazoa; phylum Arthropoda; class Insecta; order Lepidoptera; family Noctuidae; genus Griposia; species Griposia aprilina. Next base: position 23,893,771 of record OU744294.1, read on the forward strand.
AATCCAATATTTTTGTCTGATAAAACCCAATGTCAGCCGGGCTCCGGCATGTAACATGGTTTGATGTGCGTCCTCTATTATTAATCCTGTCAGACGTCCACTGTGCGGCAGAATAATAGGGTGCTGCATGTCCTGGCTGATATGTGCCTTCTTTAGTCTCCCTCCGACTCTTAAGATATCATTTCCATCCAGGTAAGGGTTTAATTTTAACAATTTGCTTTTTGAATTTAGCTTTCCTTCTTGCTTTAAATCTCTTATTTCTTTTGCGAACTCTTCGTGCTGTACTTGCTTGATAATTTTTTGCTTTGCTTGACTGATTTCTGATAATGATAAATAACGCTTTTTTGCTTCTCTTTTGAATGTCGTAATCTTCATTACCAATGCTAGAATACGTGCAATTTTGCTGATTGATTGATACTTGCTTAACAGGTCTGTAATGATACTTGATTCATGCTTTGTAACAACATGAACGTCTTCTTGATTCTTTATTTCCTCGTTTGTTGTATAGATTGCTAGTTTTTCTTTCGTTGCTTCAAAAGATTGTAACCATGTTGGTCCTTGCCACCACAAACGATAATCATTCAATTGAGTCACTCTGAGTCCTCGGCTTCCGCAGTCAGCGGGATTTTCACTTGATTTTACATATCGCCAAGATTGTGGATGAATGCTATCAGTTATTTGTATTGTTCTATTTGCTACGAACGTTTTCCATCGACTTGGGGTTCCTTGAAGCCATCCCAATACGGCAGTGGAGTCACTCCATCCAAATATATGTAGGTCATGACCTGCTAGACACTGCTTGACTTTGGTCATGAGATTGGCCAGCAGCAGTGCTCCACATAATTCTAATCGAGGTAGTGATATTTGTTTTTTCGTAGGAACTAACTTTGATTTAGCTGCTACTAATATTGCTGTTTGATTGCTATTTATAACTCTGCAGTAAATGACGCATGCATATGCTTTTGTTGATGCGTCACAAAACCCGTGTAACTCTACACTGCTTGCTGTTTCCGTACCATACCATCTTGGTATTTTAAATTGATTGATACCTTCTAATTCTTCCTTGATTTTGATCCATTCCTTGCTGATTTTATCTGGTACTTTTTCATCCCATTGAAGATTAGATAACCATGTTTCTTGAAATATAATCTTTAATTTTGTTGTTACGGGCACGATCCATCCTAATGGGTCGAATATTTTAGACATGTCTGATAGTATGATTCTTTTAGTGATATTGGTGCTTGATGATTCAATTTTTGATACAAATGTGAAGTTATCATGTGTGGGGTTCCAACGAAGTCCTAATGTCTTAGTTAATCCTGCTTGATTAAAACTCTTGCTTTCTTGTTTATAATAGTCTTGATCTTCTATTTGAAGCAGATGACTGTCGTTTGATGTCCACTTTCTCAAGTTGAAGCCCCCTAATTTTAGTAGATTGATTAAATCTTGTTGCAACTGTTGTGCTGTCGATAGAGAGCAGGCCCCATGGACCACATCATCCATATAGAACGATTCTTCGACGACCTTGGCGGCTTCAGGGAATTTATCCCGTTCATCAGTTGCTAACTGTCTCAACGTCATCATAGCAAGAAATGGAGCTGCTTTTGTGCCGTATGTTACGGTTGTCAATTGATATTCTTGTATTTTTTGAGATGGGTCATCTCTCCACACAATTTTTTGTAAAGGTTGATCTTCTGGGTATACCCAAATCTGCCTAAACATTTTTTCTATGTCAGCAGTGAATGCGTACTGATATTGTCTCCATTTTATGATAAGAGACTGAAGGTCTTGCTGCAAATTGGGCCCCGTGTACATTAGGTCATTTAAACTTTTATTTGTAGATGTTTTTGCCGAAGCATTGTAAACAACTCTCAATGCAGTCGTTGCACTATCTTCGCGCAATACGCAATGATGCGGTAGGAAACATTCCGGTGTCTGATTGCAAGGTGAAGGTTTCATGTGACCTAAGTTTTTGTATTCGGTAATGAATGACTTATAGGCGTTTAATAATGAATTGTTTTTGTGTAATTTCTTTTCTAAATGAATGAATTGAGCAACAGCCTTATTTTTGGACTGCCCCAATTTCTCCTTAAATTGTGGTACTAATGGGAGTCTCACTTCATATTTGTTGTCATCCAAACGATTCGTTGTTTCTTTGTAGTATTGAATGCACTCTTGATCTTCTGATGGTAATGATTTTTCTTCTGTAACATCTTCCATCTCCCAGAATTGCTGAACTCTGTCTAAATCAAACTGAACGACGTTGCAGATTAATTTAGTTTTCATATTTCCACACAGTATCCAACCCAGACGAGTCTCTTGAACAAGCGGAAGTGATTCGCTTAATCTGCACATGCCCGCTAAAAGAATATTTGAATATACGTCCGCACCCAATAAAATGTCTATGGGTCGGCTGATGTTGTACTCAGGATCTGCTAATTCAATTTTTTCCAGAAATGGGCATGCTATCTTAGGGAATGAATATGATGGTAAATATTTTGTTAGGTTATTCATGATGTAAACATCGACATTAAATTGATACAGATCGATTCTTGAGCTTGACATACAGTTCAGGTTAATGATTCCTTTGCAACTGTTTTCTGTTTGCCCTATGCCTGTGATTATGCCGTCACACCTGGATCGCTGCAATTCTAATTGCTGAGCAGCGTTTTCTGTGATAAGAGACATCTGTGAGCCCTGATCAATAAGAGCCCGCAGGATCAGATATGTCCCATCTGCTTTCTGAACCTTTAGCAGTGCAGTTGAAAGCAAAGTTTCTTGCATCGTATTTTGTTGAGTCACGTGCGTGTTGCCTTGATTTGCACGTTCTTGATTAAAACGGATGTCGTTTTGCTGTGTAGAAGGCGTTGAATTTCCTCCTTGTTTTGACGATTCCTTTAAATACGATTCATGAAGCAATGTGTTGTGAAATTCGTTGCATTCGAGGCAACGCTTCTTTGATAAGCATTCTTTGCCTTTATGATCATGTAAGCAGTTTTGGCAATAATTTAAGTTAGCAACACATTGTTTTTTCTTCATCGGGGAAAAGTCAGCAAATTGTTTGCAAAAAAATAGAGCATGTGCGTCATTGCAGACTGGACAGTTTGGCCGATTGTTTTGCAATTTCCTGTAACTTGATGATTGCGAAGCAGCCTTATTGCTTGAATATGATTGCTTGAAATGATATTGTTTGGATTCTGATGATTTATTAGTGTTAGAAGAAAAGGATTTTTGATTATTGGTTTCCTGTTTTCTTCTACTTGCTTCCATGCTCGTGAACTTCCCCTCTAGAAAGGCTAGAAATTCATTCAACTTGAGCAACTCTCGAGGTTGTTTGATAGCTGCGTTGTATTCGCTGAATGTGTCCGAATCCAATTTCTGACACAAGATGTGTACGATCAACGGATCCCACGACGTCACGTCTACGCCGAGGTTCTGTATGGCGTTCATCGTTTCAAGTGCTGTATCATGGATTCGTTTGATATGATTAATTGATGCTTGCTGTGAAATTGGCATATTTAATAAAATGTTAATATGCGATGTGAATATCATCCTCTTGTTGTCATAGCGATGACTCAAAATGTCCCAACTAATGATATAGTTGTCGGAGCTAATCGGTAGATGCTGTATGATACGCTCTGCTTCACCTTTCACTTTCGACTTGAGGAACTGCATCTTCTGAGCCCCAGATAATGACGGGTTGCTATGAACTGCTTCTGTGAAGAGATCCTTAAAAGATGTCCAGTGATGGTAACTACCACTGAATGTAGGTATTTCTATTTTTGGCGTAGTATGTTCTCTATGTGTAATTGACGACATCTTTTTGTTGATTGCTTTGATGGCATCGTTATATGTGCTCTCGTATCTGAGATACATACGATGATACTCTTGATTTCGGTCTCCCAGCTCACTGTCTAAATCCCAATGTTGGGTGTCAATCTTCGCCCAGCGAGACCTTACCGTACCCAACAGATGATCGAATTCCCATTTCTCCGCTACAGCCTCCATATTGATGCTTGAAACAGTATGTTCAAAGGCCTTGAAGTTGCTCATCTGTTTCCTCATCATCTCATCCGTCTTGCTGTTTGATCCTTGAGACTTTAAAGCTTGACCTGAAGTTTGCTGTACAGCGCTTGAGGTAGCTAGAGGAGTAGCAGGTTTTAGAAGCGGTGTTGATGGTCTTTCCTCTGTTGGCTGATGATTCTGAATAACTGCTCTGATTTTCTCATATCTCTCCTTCATAGTGTCAAATTGCTTCGAAGAGAAGTAAGTATGCGATCTGGCATATTCGATGCTACACAATCTTATATGATTTGATTGATACTCTTGCCAGCATGCATCCAATTTTTCTAACCTTCGGCGTATGTAGTCCGAGGTTTTGCGATCGGAGCCATCCTTTTGGAAGTTTGTGTAAACTTGCTCTATCTGATTGAGTAGTTGCTGTTGTTGAGCGAGAACGTCCTCCAGTGACGACATGTTATTGATAGAAATGATAAATGGAACGATCTTACTTGATTGTCCAAGCGGGAGCTTTGTTGCTCACCAAATGCGGATCCCTGTTGATCCCTGCTGATTGCTGCTGCAGCTGCTGCTATGTACTACACTATTGCTGGCAGTACACACACCTTCACTGCTAGTTCGCTTGAAGTCACTAATGAAATACTTTACAGTACTTGTTTGCTACACTGTAATGTACACACGCGAAATCCAGGCTCGAAGGACCAAAAATGTACGGGTAGGGTACATTTAAATGATAAACTGATTTGATTTCAACATGTGTATTGAGAACCGATAAATAATCGACTCGCGGCGAATGCTATGCAACTACTGATTCTGACTTAGTTATGATATATTTTATTCATTCGCTGCGCGTCGGTGTCAGCATAAAAACGATACAATTGATATGTACGGGTTTGCTCGTACAGTATTATAATACCAAAAACTATTGTTGTGCTTGGTATTATAATACCAAAAACTATTGTTTGCTTGGTATTATAATACCAAAAACTATTGTTGTGCTTGGTATTATAATACCAAAAACTATTGTTGAGTGCAACCATTTTTACTTGAAGTTTTCGAAGGTTTTGTTGCGTAGTGTGGCCGCACTGAACAAGTTAACAACAATCTCGCGTCAATATCGGATACCGTTCAGTTTAAAGACCGATATTTAGCAAACAACGCGACTAGACGTAAGTACATTAGCACACGTATCGCTAAGACACTGAGAAGGAATTGAACTCGAGTATAAGTGTTCCAATATTAATGTTAGTCTACGATAGATATACACGTTTTTATAACATTTCTAGCACAGATGACAGACATTCCTAGGAGAGCTAATTTCTAGCTGTTAAAGATAATGTTTAGTCATAGAGACGAAAATGAAAACGGCTTATTTTGTCGTAAATATTGACTCTCGACGTAAGTTTTGACTTAACTCTCAAAGACTCTCGTATTGATCATAGTATGTTTTTAGGACTTAGAGCCGAATTGTGAACCTACTTTATTAATATTATTAAATCTGTTAAAACTGTACCGGTAACCTAGCATATCTACTTCATCGGGTTATGTTTCTGACTTCTGTGCTAGAAACTAACCTATCTTACTCTTAAATCACGTGTTGTAACCCTTCAAACTAATTGTTTAACTATAACCACCAATAGATAGCGCTGCGCCAATACTTCACATCTGAATCGCGCCCGTAGAATTCTCATAATTGTTTATCCCAATTTCTTGTTTAAAAAGACTAATATTAAGGGTGTAATGTGACGGAAATGTCTTCAGGCATTTAGGTGTAGCTGCCAAGAGTTAGTGCTATGTTTATCGGTTTCCTGGCTAGCTAAATAATTTGTCTCAATGAAGCGGTTACTCTTAGTTCCAAGATGTGATAGTTGGCAAAGTGAACCCACAGTGGTAAGTGGACATTTTATTACGAGTATTTACCTAAAAACCTACAGATACGGGTAATCTTGCCGTTAGATCTGAACTTGTCTTCTAAAACATGCGGTCCATAAAGACAGACAAACATCTTTTAAGAATGAAGATGTCAGAAACCTGTCAAATTCAATACATTTCATGTTAATTCTCTATTTCACCGCATGCATTAATAAGTGTGTCGGTCTGTAGATATTTCCGTCGCATTAATAGACTATACAATGAAACTGAGAACCCCTCGGAGTGGCACGCAACGTACTGTAGCTTTAACCTAATGTAGCATAGTCTCAGAGCTTCCTACATCTCTCCACCATCATGTAGGTATACTATACTATACTATACATTGTATAAATAACTGTTATGAACTTTTTTATTTTAGTTTTGATTATGGTGTGGGAATGGCAAACGATGGGAACAGCAAGTTGCCATCTTAGAAATGTTATTCAATGACATTGTAGGGCCATTATTATACTTATAATACAGGCCTGCTTCACAGTATCCGGACGGGCACAAGTTCAGAAAAAGGATTGGTATGGAACTATCTGACAGTTAAATTAACTGGTACTTATCTGGAGGTGGTGAAACAGGCCTTACGTATCTCATTTATAACTGACTTCCAAAAAGAGAAACTTTATTTTTATGAACAGATCGTTGAACAATATTTTCACAAATTCTATTAGCATTAATTAACTTTACTATGATATATTTTATATTGCTTTATTGTTGTTATTCTTTGGTCTAGTCTCTTGAAATCGTGTCCAAACTAGGAACTTTACAATAAATTAATTTAAACTAATAGTTCCGCGCTGCCCCGTCTAGCAACGGCGTAATGATATGATCGTATATTGTTGTTACTATATGTTTTGTATGTTGTAACATATAATAAATGTAGAAATATATACGAGAAGATTTTATTTCATCATCCCTAATGATCTGTGCTTGCCCTCTTTAGGAACTAAGGCAGCAGAGGCGCAAAACAGGAAAATAAATAAAAATACAAGTTTGCTCGTCGATGTCTGGAGATATTCTGTTTTCCAAGACAAAGTCACATCGTAATCATAGCAAGACTTATTAATACACAAGCACGATTCACAAGTTTAATATTCGGTTTGTTAGTCATATTTCTGTTTCTCCTCTCCTTCATAAACAGCGCCCTCTATCAAATGCCTCGGAAAGTGGTGCAGCGAACAACGGTTTACATTCGCGTAAAAACAACGCCACCCTTAAACTGCCAATGTACTGCCGATAGATGGCGCTAAATTTCACATTGTTACGTACTGCCCTTCAGCGAATATAGATGGCGCAACGTCCTACATTTGTCTCAAAATAATAATGATCTCTAAATCAGAATAAAATTAATACTTACCAAAGTAACATGTACTTAATTAGTTCTTGTTTGCTTCTAAAGAAAAACATAGCTTGTTATTGTATTCGATTTTTCCGGTTCACATTACAGTAAGATTCACGAAAGATGACCACGGCGCAGAAGGCATATTTTAGGTCCCTTTGGAGGTGCGAGGTGAGGCGCGGGCGGAAATTATTATTAAATATTAATTAACCAATTATTTAACCAACATTAAAATATTATTTTGTCTTAAGTCTTTTCTTCATGAGTGTACGTGCGCAGACGGTCGCCATTTGTGGTCATCTTTCGTGAATCGTACTGTACCGTTCCTAATTAGCCATAATAACGCTCTGCGAGTAAGTACCTACCTACTTGGGGAACAAAGAGTAATATGGGCCAAGGCGACGTTTGATTGTGGCCGCTGCTAATCCGCTCAGCACGTGCACTGGGTACCAACGAGGTCGTTTTGTTGACACTAATTATTTAGCAACATCCAGGGATGGACCAGTACCGATCGTGTTGTTGTAATTGTGTTTGTACTTAGGCATTAGAATTCAATGTGTTTTATTTGTCCGTTATTAGTGAAAATATGCAATCAATAGAAACTGCTTAATTTGGCCCGTGCGGCAAGTGATCCCGTCCGTAGTACAAATGCCGATAGCTCAGTCACTGAACGACCCGTGCCGTCCATTTTCTATTCTACGGCTTAGCGTGGGCTGCCTCTCCTTGAAGTAGGTAGGTACAGGTCGTAGAAACCATAGATCTATATGATAGAAACACTGCAATCATAATTACTTTCTCTATACTCCTACGCAACGAATTTAGTTTTGTCAGTCGATAGTACCCGCTAATACCTAATTATGCGTAAGTAGCAACAGGTTGCAAACCCGTCCCCAGAACCTTCTACCTTTGGCACAGAGGGAATTACCTCAGTCCAAGAGTTACTGATGTCACTTATTTTGGTGGAAGTGTAGGCACTTAGTCCCCTCCGCTGTGTAGGTACCTACTCCTTACAAGTTCACTCATCTATGCTGTTTATTTTGGTAAGTTATCACTCGAGTAGCCTTTACATCGAAGGGGATCCTAAAATAAGGGTATTTTTACCTTAGCGACCATAAAAATGTAACATTAACTAAATAACTGAACAAAAGTTGAAAATGAGGTAGCTATTAAATTGTTCTATTTTAACTTCTCCCGTGACCCGGAAAATAATTTGTTTTGTGAGCATTAAAATGAAAGCGCTTTTGTTGCGATTCACTCATTATAATTAGGTGCTCGTTAATTATAACTTACTTGAGGCTGCTTACTAATTATTGTGTCCTGTTGCAGGACTCTGTTGTTAGGAACAAGAAATACTAATTATAATGTTTAAGTAACTGTTTGGAAAATCCGATGGGAAAACTTCAAAAGTGAAAATAATGCTGTTCTAGTAATGTGATATGTAAAGAATTCTATCGTATATCATTTGGGATGTATTTGTGAAATACATCCCAAATGAATGTTGAATTTGTTAACCTTTGTGAGATCGTGAGTGACTATACTAGAAGATATAACCTCGGCAAAGTCGAGTGCGCTACAAACGTTATAGACTAGCCAACACGATCGAAACTACATAAGTAGGTACTAAAAGTATAGGGAAAAGACGATCGCTAGGTACATCATATCTCCATCAACAAAGCGAATAGCATTCACAACTTTACATTCAAAAAGCTATCAGTGACTTCAAACGGCCACACAGTTACGGGTTCTCGTTGTGCGACTTCCGAACGAGTATAGACAAATAACTCTCTGACACTATGTTCAGTGGAGTTGCTCAGCGCGCACCGCAGCTCACCGTATCCCAAAGACTACAATAGTCCCTATAATGACAACCGTATCCTCTCACAATGAGTCCATCCCCCATCCCAACCACGTAATTGAAAAAAAAAAATCGAATTCGCACTTTGGTTTCCATTGCAGGTTTTGTTACGTTTTAAAGACGACCGTACCCTTTAAAGCCTGTAATTGATAGGACTTGTAATTCCGTGTCTTTATCCATTGAATGGTCTTTATGGAAGGTGCATGCAATTATTTCGCTGGCAGAGCGCGATAATTACATTTAGAAATTAGCAAGCACAAGTAGGTAGCTCTGTTATGTAGGTACTCGACATACTCGTAACTACCTACTCACTCTAACATGGTAGGTACTTGATTTTAATACGTACATATTTATTTATTTGTTAAAATGTGTTAATGCACAACATTACAGACCCAGATCCAAATTATTGCACAGTTAGAATTTCAATATTATTTATTATTATTATTATCGGGAGCGTTTTTTTTTCTTAGCTTTTAGGCTGGCCAAAGCCAACATTTACGGGCCAAAGCCAAGTAAATGCAGCGTGTGGTGAATTTTACAGTGAGTGTGTACTTTCGTCTAACTGCATGAACTTCCTAACGATTCTGCATGTGTTTAGGATGGCTGCTTTCTGCAGATTAATGTAAAGGGATTATTCTAGGTCTATTAATTTTAGGCTACGGAGGAGATGGTTGGGAATAACAACTGTCGTAGAGAGGACGACAGGAACAACATAAACTTTATCTTGTCTCCAACTTCTTGTAACTTCTTCTTTGAGGTCAACGTATTTGCTTATTTTTTCATCGATTGTTTTTTGTAGGTTATGGGTGTTGGGAACTGCAATGTCTATGAGGTAAGTGGTTTTTCTTATTTTATCCTGTAGGGTTATGTCTGGTCTATTAAAGAGGATGGTCCTATCTGTAAGTATGGCGCGATCGTAATACAGTTGATGTGTGTCATTTTCTAGGATCGTTTGTGGCGTGTACTTATAATAGGGAGTGTTAGTGTTTTGAATGAGACTGTGTTTGAGTGCTAGTTTTTGATGGATAATGTTTGCAACCTGGTTGTGCCTGTGAGTGTAGTCAGTCTGAGGGTTATGCATGCTCCTGTTATGTGTTGTATGGTTTCTGATTGAATATGGCACCTGCGACATTTTGTTGATGATTTGATCTTATATAGCTATGACAAAGCCTTCTGTTTCAGGGAAAAGGTTTCCTATTTTAAGCCACTTATTTGATGCTAATTTGTTTATGTGGGACTGCTCTAGGTCATGGGGGTGTCTACCGTGAAGGACTTTCTTTTTCCAGTTTATTTTTTTTTGGTTTTGTGGGTCAGTGATGTTTATGTCTTGTATATTTTTATTATTGTTATAATAAAAACAGTCGTATTTACAATAACGAAGGAATAACAATTAGTATGTCTAATTGTTATTCCTACACTAAAATAACTAACAAAACAAGTAAAACTAACAAAAAACAATCAAATAATATTGGGCCGAAAAAAACTCATCTATCGTCCATCACTTCACAGAATCTCAAACATGTACGAAATAAGTGTATCCATCTCGCGTCAAACAAATCACACTCCTGTGTCGATGCCAGTAGAGCATTCAGCATTGCGGGCGAGTTAGAATTCGAAACTGTGCGTGCTGACGGAACGGCCAACAATAGGTGTCGTCGCGGTCTAAGTTGGTATTTGGGTACAGGTGGAACAGAAAGTTTCACAAGCTGAGCTACATACTAGTTCCGGACAATCAGACTCCCCACGAAGGACGCGATAAGCGAACATGAGTAAAAAGTAACTCCGCCTAACTTCAAGAGAGCTGGAATGGATGGTAACCAAATAGTTTCTTAAATAAAAATCTAAGGAATGTTTTTTGGACCTTCTCAAGAAGCAAGGCGTAAGTACTTTCATAGGGGTTTCAAATAATTAAAGCTGATTCTAGCTTACTTCTCACTAAAGCTATAGAAACTAATTTAATGGTCAGGTTTGTTAAACTCTCGCATATTCCGCATAGTGACACCTAGTCTTCTCTATGAATCAGAGGCGAGAGACCGCATATGTTCGTGGAAGGATAGTCGCGGGTCAAATATAACTCCTAGAATTTTTACCTTATTAACACGGGTAATCGGTTCTGTTACAAGTAAGTAGGTATTCCACATGCCGAGAGTTTTGAGTGCGACTAAAGGACATAACACTGCATTTGGCCGTGTTGAATAGGAGCTTGTTTTCAATGCTCCATTTGGAATACTGAGTTAATGTCCTCCTGAAGAGTTAATATATCGGCAATCTCCTGAACACCCAAGTTTAGTTAAAAACACGTCATTATCTACGCGATCATAGGCTTTTTAACCGCTTTTATTAGCTTCACCTGTATGTATGTTTGTATGTAACGGAATCTTTGAACTCGATTTTTAACCACTTTAAATGGTCAGATTAATTCGAAATTTTGCACACTTCCCATTATCCTGATCAGGATCATCAGGATTAACGATTTCCATCCGGAGAGGGAGCCTGAGAAACGGCTACCATATCTAAGGAAGTCAGCAGACGCGCAAATTACCCACTCCCGGCACGGGGATGTAGCAACAATAATGATACGGGACCTATCTAAAGATAAAAAAAGATCGAACTTAAAAATTAAAAATTTATTATTGTTTAAAAAACAAAAAAAAAACAAGCTTTAATACCATTAAACTGAACTAAAAAGTAAAAAAATAAATTCAATATAAGAATAAAGTGATTAACGAGAAAATTAATGTCATTGTAAAAAAAAGCGTGGGGTGCTTTGTACAACATTCTTACACTAACTCTGGAATTCGAATTAGAAATAGTAACATAATATCTTGGTAAAAAATAAATAAACAAAAATAAAAATGCATTTCGAATTAGAAATAGTAAGATGTTTTCGTAAAAAACATATAAATAAAAATACAACAATTAATATCGAGCACCCCACGCTTTTTTTACAATGACATCAATTTTCTCGTTATTCAAAATTTTAATGGTATTAAAGCGTTATTTTCAGTTTATAAAAACTATGTATAATTTATTGGAAGTCGAAATAGACAACATCAACCTGTATGCCTGTAACCATGTGCTGCGATATTCGATCCTCAAGCGTTACAAGGTTTGTGCTGCAGACCGGTTCGATCGGAAGCAGTGCTGAGAGTCACAAAGAAATGCTTGAATCAGGTTATTAATCAGCTTGTGTAAATGAATTCCAATAATTTTGGAAGTGATGAGTGAATGGCTATAGGCCGATAGTTTCCTTCATGAGAAGTTTCCTTAGTTTTAGGTGTAGGTTGAACTCTTGAAGCCTTCCAACGCTCTGGATACTGACCTGTGAAGGGCGCAAAATGAAAAATGTGAAGTAGGTACAAGTGTTTTAATGAATTCATTACATCCCTTTAAAGTGTATGCAGGAATGTTGTCTGGACCTACTGCAGAATTTGATTTAAGTTTATTAATAGCTGATTCTACATCTGGCAATTCTATTTTATCAATATACACAAAGTTTGAATAGTTGTTCTGACAACTATTGTTATGATTTATGTAATCAATAAGACAAACGTCGGGCAAGAAAACGCTTACGAAGAAGTCGGTAAAAGCCCTTGCCGTGTCACTGCCGACGTGTTCAACCCCATTATACTTTATCCTTGGTTCAAAACCACCTCTGACTTTAAAGCTATTAAAATTTGTTGCCAGAAGGCTCAGGGATCACGTCTAAATATAATTTGAATGTGTTAAATGTATTTGTCGTAGGCAAGGGATACTCTCTTTTTAATACTAGCCCTAAGAAAAGAGAATTAATTGCAAAAATCACGATTCCGAGAAGCTTTCCACTTTCGGTGAAGATCAGCCTTACATTGAATGCCGTTAATTAATTCTGCCGTGAACCAAAGCGGACAGCGCCTACATGGCTTCTTAATTTTGCGTTTTTTGGGTATACATGTCCTGAATCGGATTAAAGTTTTTCAGGGAATGCTAGAAGTATGTCCTTAACGGCAGCTTAATAAATTACAGCTTGTATAGAATACACCTGTAAACACATGGGTATCCACACGATACAGAAATAAACACGGTGTTGGGTGAAGCTATAGATAAAAGTGTCGCTATAAAGAGCTCTCGAGCCATATTGCAAGTTGTCACGTGTCCGTGCAATATTTCGCAGATCCTGCTGTCCATTCAATTTGTATGCAAATTGGAGGCATACAACGCTGCGGCTTTGAATTGCCAATCCACGAGCGGGATACACCGAATATCGTTAGGACGTACAAAGTTGTATTTGAAATCAAATTGATCTCACCGGGACAAAGTGGGCTCTGTGTTGCTTCAATACCTATTGAAAACAAAATAATCTTTGTGGTGGTGATAATAGAACTAGACCAACTTCAAGGACAACAATAAGGTGTTTTTATTTTTTCTTTATAAATTTTAATTCTAGGTTTGCGCCTTAACAGTCCCCAATTCTTGTACTTAGTTTAAAGCTAATTGTAACTTAAACTCATCTAAATATTTTAAAATGATTCCTGAATTAGAATATTTTATACTTAGGTACCTTACTGATCATGTGATCACTTATGTTGGTGCTGCAAGATGATTTTCTCAGTCGTTTTAAATAATTCTACAAGCTAGGCACAATGACATCGGCTACAAGGATAACGATGTTGGGTGCTAATACCTATAATTACAAGATATGAAGTTGTCTTAAAGAGCAGTGGTCGCCCAGTGGTATCGGCCCTGACGGTCGAGACGTAGGTCGTGGGCTCGAACCCAAGCAGGCGCTATACACTCACAGAGAGGAGGCCTGTGTTGCAGCAGTGGGAACATTAACGACTGATTAAGCTTATGCTGAGTTATCTTAGCTTAGGTATTGGCTGCAACGCCGACATACAAGTTTCTATAGAGTCTATTTTTATTGTAACATTATTTTGTACTTGAAGTAAACTATTTTTAACCCACTTCAAAAAAAGGAGGAGATGCTTTTTTTATTTGAAAGCTGGTGCGGTTCTGGCGTGGTCCCATATAAATTTGATCAAGTTCTGACTAGAAGTTTTTGAGGTACCTGTAATACTGCGTATTTTTTCCACTTAGTTTGATGTTTTATTAATTTCCTGTCACTGTTATTTACATATCAAGTAGTGGCATACTTTGTGTGGGGTAGATACCAAAACTAAAAATTGAAAAATAAAAACGTTATTACAATAAAACAACCGACTTCCAAGCATACACTAAAAATGTGAAAAATAACTTTAATTTCGGAAGTCGGTGGCAAAAAACGAAAATACAAAACCAAAGACACTGACTTCCGAAATTAAAGTTATTTTTCACTTTTTTGTGTTTTTTTTTTGGAAGTCGGTTGTTTTTTTTGTATAAACGATTTTTTATTTATTTTATTATTTATCACCTTATTTCTTTATAATATTAATTACAGTATTTACAATTAAAATATAATAAGATCCACATGAAAGTGTTCAAAGAGAAAGGTGTATATAAGGCACTCCACATTATCTTTGCAAGACAAACCATTTGTGGTCTCTACTCATAAGTAGAAAAGAAAATATTATATATTAGCACTGTTAACACCGGTGTGCGAACGGTACAGGGTAAAACGCGCATTTATAGTTTGACTTGAACTATTCAACTTAATTTATATTATTTTACATTTTATACCCTAACACGCGCTTATCAGCTCTAGTTGGAGTGTAGCTTTAAGATTAAAGGCGAATTTCACCAATGAAACTGAACGCGTTCAGTACGTCTAAACTGACCGCGTTCAGCACATCTATTTATTTATTTACACAACACGTCTATCATAACAGGATATCTCAAAGCGATAGGGTGGTACTTAGCTTATGCTTATTTTACAAATTGTAACACAAATGGTATGCAGTTATTCTTGCGAATTCATTCAATGAACAGTAAAAAATATCAATCCTTTCGGCGACTTCATTAAGTGTCCGTAAGGCGCGATAGAGTAGAGGTGGCTCAGTGGTATCGGCCCCGACTTACGAGTTGTAGGTTGTAGGTTCGAACCCAGGCAGGCGCTTTACTTTGAGTAAATAATTTCATCACCAGTGCTCTCAAAACGGTGAAGGGAAACATCGTGAGGAAACCGGCATGTCCTAGAACCAAAAAATCGAAGAAATGTGACATCTACCAACCCGCACTGGGTCCGCGTGGTAGATTACAGCCCATTCTCTCTCAAAGAGAGGAGGCCTGTGTCCCAGCAGTGGGAACACTATAGGCTGACTATGCTATGCTTATGCTAAGGCGCGATTAAGTGCAGCTTTTAGAAGCAAGTTAGTCCTGCCGCGCGGCACTGCCCGCAGCTGCGGCCGTGTCCGTCTCAGCACGTAGTTGTCGGGGACGCACAGATTCACCCTGATTTTAGATTTTACTATTAATTAATTTAAAAATATAAATGGCGAGAGTCATAGCCCTTCTTAATTCTAACTTGTTGTACCCAACCATGCCTAGATCAAACAAGGTCGGGTACATCAATGGATAATAAGGATATACTCCTTATAGTCTCACACCTTATGAATTTATTTTGTATGCGTTCCAACATGAGACTATTTAGTTTCATGTGGTGCCCAAATGGTTGCATTACACTCCAACTGACTTCTTGTCAGCGCATTGTACAAAGTTGTAATAGCTTTAATGTGTTTGAACTCTTGAGCACGACGAAGTACGAAACCAAGGCTCCTATACGCTCTTTTGCAAACTTTGACTATGTGATCGCGAAATTACAACTTCTTGTTAAGGTGTACTCCTAGATCACGTACCATTTTCACCCTTTTCATCGTCGCGTTGTCGAGCTCATAGTCGTGGTAGAGAGGAACTCTCATGCGGCTGAACGTCATGATCGAGCACTTCGACATATTGAAATGTAGCTTATATTTTCTACTCCACTCGACTACTCTGTTCACGTCACTCTGAAAATGTACGCAGTCCCTTTCATCTTTAATAGCCAAATACAGTTTCAGATCGTCCGCGAATAACAGACAAGCGGTCTCCCTGACCACATCGGGCAGGTCGTTAATCATAATGATAAATTGAAGAGGTCCTATGTAACTGCCTTGTCTCATACCGGATATGGTATAATATGGCTCCGATTTGTAGCCAGCATATTCGACAAACTACCGGCGGTCTTTCATGTATTCAGCAAAGAACTTTAGCAATTTGGGAGTGCAACCAATAGTCGCCAGCTTTGTCAATAAGATGTCGTTGTGGACAAAATCAAACGCTTTTTTGAAATCAAAGTAGGCGACATCGATTTGCACTCCCGCAACCACACGCGGGACTACATATGTCATAAAATTTAGCAAATTGCTAGTTGTGCTGCGGGCTTGTCGAAAACCGTGTTGAGCGTCCGACAAAGAAGCAGATACTTGTTAGAACACGCATCGCTGTATACCCGCCTCTAATATCTGTGCTGGTGTCGACAAAACTGCCACCGGTCTAAGCCCACTCACTTCCGATCCTGCTTCACCCTTAGGTACTGGAATTTCTCGCGCGGTTTTCCAACGCTCAGGAAAATATGAGGACTCGAGACACAGATTATAAATGTGCATGAGCGGCTCCGCCAGAACCGCTCGGCAATCCCTTAGAACAAATGCGGGAATGCCATCCGGGCCCGCGGAACGTTTTCGTTTAAGTCGTGCTAATGCTTCATGTACCTGGCTCAAGGTTAAACGATCTATGTGCCCCCGTGAACTGCTGCTGCCACTCGCAGCCACCGCCGCGTCTATGTCCAGTCTGGCCATTTGTGTGCTGTACACAGAATGGAAAAAATGCGCATGCTCTTGAGCACATTCCAAATCCGGTAAAATACGTCCATCCTTTGTAATATTTTTAGGGTTTTCCGTTCGCCTTTTTGCTCTCACGTAGTTCCAGAAGGACTTCGGGTCGTCAGTAAGCCTAACCTGAACCTTTTCTTGATGCTGCTCATGCGCATCATTTAACCTCACCTTTAATTATGCCCTGCACTCAGCAAAAATTTCGCGAACACTCGTTAACCCACCTATTTTATACTGTTTATGTAACGCAGCCTTTACTTTTATGGCGCGAATAATATCGGGCGTGTACCACTCAGGGTAATTGTACCTGGAATTTACCGGTTTTCACATTTTTTTGGGAACGTAATCATTTATAATATTTTTAACAGTTTCATAAAAATAATTCAACGCATATTCTGGCTCCTGTATACCGTAAATTGGGCTCCAATCATTACTCCACAGCAGCGAATATAATAAAGTTCCACTCCGGACAATCCTCTCTCTCTCCTACGCTACCGTGAGGTAGGGAGATGGCCGCAGCGGCTGTGGTACTGGTAGTTGTGTGCACCAGTGCGCACGCGGTTGCTCACCGGCACGCAGATTGCGAGAGGCGGACGATACGAGTCAATCGGCATAAGCGCCTCGTCCGCTTCACTCACGATTATAACATCAGCTAGACTTAAGGAACAAAGCACCAAATCCAACTGACGATTATTACAGTTTGGTACCTGATTTCGCTGAATGAATTCGCAAAAAGAAAGGAAGTATTTATAATAGTTTAAAATGTTTACGTTACATGAATGTAGGTTAAAATCCTTTACTACAATTATTTCCTTATACTGATCTAACAGATAGCTGTTCCAAAATTCCAAATAAAATCATATATTCCCTCTCAACACTATTTGGTGGGATAAACACAACACAACACAACACAAAAATTAATATTTATTTTGAGCATGCACAGTAGCAGAAACTAATTCAAACGTACAAGTATTGTTGTTGACGTTCCCAGGTACTGTTACACTTCGTAGTTCAAGCCGGTGTGTGGCCACGAGAAGCGCGCCTCCTTGCTTCCGTCCGCGTCCATCTGTTCGATCGCATGTTAGTACTTGAAATCTAAACTGAACGCGTTCAGCACATCTAAACCGCGTCCGAGAGCTTTCAGTGTCAAAATCATTGACGAATGTTGACACTGACAGCTCTTGAAAAAGATTTAGATGTGCTGATTGCGTTCAGTTTCATTGGCGAAATCCACACTTTTGCGGAAATTTACCAGTTTTATTGCAGTATCTATCGAGTTAATCTTATCCATACAAACCTTCAGAGAAGTATGGTGCTACGACGCGTGACGCACCGTTTCCGAGAAATAGGCCTTCGAATATTTTTTTTAACTTACTGATGATTAAATATTTTTTTAAACAATGTGTTTTTGCAAATCGTTAGTTTCTCGATTCTATCGTATAGAACACCTAAATATAAGACCTCTTTTTTCTCCGACCAGCCGTTTGTCGTAAAAATGTCACAGGGATCCTGTGGAATAGAGTAGTGGACTGTAATAATACGCTGGTTGTAGATGTGAAAATAGGTAGTTCTGTACGAACGAAGTTCGCCGTTCACTCAATCTTGGTACAAATTCAACAAAGAAAAATCTGAGTACGACTCACCTTTCTCTTGCTGCGGCACTGCTTAAAACGGTCTTTTGAGTGGACCGCTGACCATGCAGACTGGCACGTGTAACACCACACGGTAATGATACAATTTGTCCTTGTTTTATCAATTTTCACTCACGGAGTCAAAAAATTAGATAGTTCAACGGGTTAATGACGACGCCAGACTACAGGCCGGCTCCGCGCGTATACCAATACAACATGGCACCCTCGTCGCTTCGTCGTCATGATGCAGCAGGTCGCTGATCATACATTGACACAGCCAATCGCGTGCCGACTTCGTGAGCGTATACAGACATTCTCTATCAAATTCGTCCAATCATGGGTTATATACAGAACAGATCCTTTTAGAACTTATGATGCAAGAGCGAGCTCGAGATTTGGGGCACCCCGACTCGGACAGGCTAGGTTCGAAGAGGATGGCGTGAGCGAGCGAAGTGTGCGAACAAATACCCCGCCATCCCCTTAATGGTTTTTTTTTAAACCATTGCGGGGCTTCGTCAACTACGCCTTACTTATTATTGCTTGGAAGCAAAAAAATTTTTTTCTAAGAGCTAACTCGGAAATGGTGCATCGTAGAGCCATGCTTCTCAGAATTCTAAGGTTAAATGGTTTCTATGGTCAAGGTTAACCTGATACTGCAATAACATTGGTAGATTTCCGACTTTTCATTTTATTTTTAACCATAACTTTTATTTTTGTATTCTTTGCTGCTTATAGTGGCCCTAAACGTATAATTCAACTCCTACAATTCCGCCCCTAAGACCACCCACTGACCTCAGCTCTTCAAACTGACCCCTTATTCTTTTTCCTATTCTTAATACATAATAATGCTTGTCTCATCTTAAACTATTCATGAAGGTTGTATGGTACAACCATGCAGGCTAGAGGCTCCTACAGTAACTAACTCCTTCCTTAATTCTGTCCTAACTTTTGTGTTATTTACCTACATTGTCTACTCTAGTCTAGACGATTGGTAAGATTGGTCCTGTTGAGGACTTATTACTAGATGATACTTACTAGATGTTCGATCGGCCAATACAATCATTGTTTTGTAGAAATAATTGTTAATTAATTATTTAATGAAATAATGCAAATACATCTGCATTTTTGAAGACCTACCTATGTTTATCTATTAGGTTGGGCAAAAAGTTCTTTCGAATTTTATAAAAAAAATTCAAGACTAATGGCATCCATATATCGAGCTTTTTTGTATATCTAGACTTTTTCAAAACGGGTCAAAACTGTTTTGTGTTCAACCCCTAACCCTTCAGCTATGTTGTAACTAGGTACTAATATATCACTTATTGGCCAAATTACCACTTTAGATCTTGCTTCACATTTTCAAAAATGGCATCGGCTTCATTCGTACCAGGGTGACCAGAACGAGCTGCATCTTTAACATCAAAATTCTCGGACTGAAAACACTTGAACCAACTTTGAGCTACTCTTACTGACACTGCGTTAAATCCATAATCGTCACATATTGTTTTCGCGTGTTGTGATACATTTTCCCTTTAATGCAATAAAACTTCAAAACTTATCGAATTTCTTCGTTAGATTTCCATAATGTAGCGGACAGAAAAACAGTTGAAATTGGCTGGAAATCGTTTTTACTCTTTATTTTTAATGTCATCTATGTAATGGTATCAAAACCAGATACAAACAGTACAGCCAAAGAGATTTTACTACAACTATATACCTATAAAATACGAAAAATCTTTTTCTCCGACCTTATTATAAGTTGGTATTTTTATGTATCTCTTTTGTGCCTACTTTGTACAAACACTTTTGCGTCTGAAGCTGAAATTTATCTCCCGCAATAAATTAACAGTTCCGAAAAATATGTCGTACTTTTCATACATTGTTCTAAGACACTATGTAGTCTTTGGTGTCAAAGACATTTTCTTTTATAATATTCTCTTTGACGTAAAGACTAATAAATCTCTGCGTGAAAGGAGTTGTATTATAATCCTCGTTATGTTGTTCACTGAAAGCGTCGTGATCTCCGTGCTCACCGTGCTCACCGTGCTCACCGTCCCGGCTAAAGTAAATAACTCCACAGAATATTTTCGCGAACTGTCTGTACCTATACAAAGCTTTTTATTGCCGCATTATTAAATACTTCTTTGTTTATTTTTTACTGAGTCTGTGTACTGTGTGTGTTATGTTCTGTGTGTTGTGTACTGTGTCAAATATCTGTGCCGGACGCGTTTCTCAGCGGAACTGTATTGGATTTGTGTTTGCTAAACATGTATTATTCATGAAATGTGTCGATTGCTGATGTTCAAATAATATTGTTGAAGGTTTCGTTTCATGTATTTTCAGCATGTTATTCGGTTGTGTCTCAGTCTGTACACTGCCACACGCACACACGCGTCTTTTGAATATACAGGCTGGCAGGGACATCGACGCACAACACAACCAGTTACCATGGATTCAGTATGTGAATATGAACCTTCTTGCGTTGAATTTTTTATTCGGATATAAAAAAAAAACTGTTTCATACATTATGACCGCGTAAATATTGCACTTTTGTAGGAAATAGGAGATTTTTTTAAATAATACACGACAAATTTCACCGCTAGGGGTGTCCCGAATCGTGTACTGAATCCACAGGTTGTGTGTGGATGTCCTGCCACCCTTTATACTCCCTATAAGGATTTAGCCAACACTCATGATAATTTATTGATCAGAAATCGATTCAGCGATGCCTATTTATCCGACTTGGGAACCTCCTTCCTTAT
Source organism: Griposia aprilina (assembly GCA_916610205.1). NCBI lineage: Eukaryota > Metazoa > Arthropoda > Insecta > Lepidoptera > Noctuidae > Griposia > Griposia aprilina. The sequence goes on from OU744294.1 coordinate 23,915,082, forward strand.
GAAGGAGGTTCCCAAGTCGAAGCCTACCTATGTGACGGCAGAGGGTCCGACATCTTAAATGAAAGTATTCATATTCATAATTATCTTTATTGGCGGTCCATAATGTGTGAAGATGTTACAATGGGCTTAAAAAGCTAAGGTACAAGCTGAGGTTACGGACCCTGTAGGGCACAGCCAAAAGTATAAAATTAATGTTTTAAATAGAATTAATACTTAATTAACTATACATTTTTAAAACCTGTCCTTAATATTAAATAACTAAATTATAACATTTATTAATATTGTTTAAATTAAAACATATTTGTTAATAAAATGTAATAAAATATTTATCTATGTAGGTATGAATGTGAATTCTAAACGACTAAATAATTTATAGTGTCTGTTTGTGTTAAATATATTTGTTTGTCATGCATTCGTTAACTGTGTAGTATGCTTTTTTAATTAATAATTATTTGAGTTTATTCGTAAAAATTGAATCGCTAGTTTCATTTTTTATTGCATCTTAATACTCGTATTTTAATGGACATTACGTAGGGACTATTTGAATGTAGTTTCATGCACGAAGAGGGTAACATTAACAAGTTCTTATATCTGACCGATCGGTTGCCATGTATTTCAGCGGGTTGTAACAATGTTCGTGTTATTTTTCTAACATTTTCTATCAAATTTGCATATTTCCAGGATATAAATAGATGGTAAGGTGAGTATTTTATGTTTTATAAAAAAGGGTTTACAGTAAGTAAATGATGCATTGCACTGCGTAACTCCGCGCGCTGCATGTGCTGTTTACAATGGTGTCGTCGTCATATATTGTATATATTTTATGCATAACTTTTTAGAGAGTACTCCGATTTTGATAATGATTTTTTCATTGGAAAGTGTATAAGTACTTCGAAGTTGGTCCCATTTTTAATAAAAAAATAATATCCACTCCTAAATGTAGAAAATAGGAGTTTTACCACCTACACCTACTGAATTTTCACTTGTGAACCGATTGTGTTGAAACTTGGCACACTTAGCACTTAGTTGTGACGACGCTTCAACAAAAAAGAAAACTAAATTTATGAGCAGCAGCTCATAAATTTCGTTTTCGAAGTAAGGTAATATCATCTAATAAGAACGAAACGCCGAATTTATAGTTAATACTTTTAAACGTTTAATAAAAAAAATCATTACTTATAATACTTTGTTTATTGTGATGATGAACAAATAGTTTGGAGTACGGTACCTCTGCAATTTCCGTTTTTTTTTGTTATAGCTCTAAGATTGTTTTGGTGATTTATTTTGTTACTAGTAAAATTAGTTTGTGACCACTTTACAAAGAGATGATTATGAAGTAGTTGTGATTGTTGGTATTTGACTAGAATTTACAGTGCTCACAAAGACTTGAGAGGTTGAGTCTATTCTATTTTTATCATGGCAAGCAAAGCTGATGTCGACCATTCTGCCAATGTCTAAAGTGAATTGGAAAAGCTCAGTCTTCGACGACACAGTTGAATTTAATGTAGATTTTGTGGGGAGGTCATTACGATGTAAAAGTTGACAACGTTAAAGCGTGACATAATAACTGACATGCATGACACTGCTGTGCTCACGGGAGTTGACGCTGAAAGTTGTATGTTCGAAGAAATGAAAGTGTTCACGGAAACGTAATTTGAATTAGATTCTTTGTCCACAAATCATTTACAACAAGATAACTTTGAGGAAAATTACAATAAGTATGAATAATAGTCAGAATTTAAAGCTGGTACTTTATGTCATAAAGTAAATGGAAACATATTATTTTTCTCTTTGATCCAAAATAATAATGTGGCAGAAATGATGAATATGACTAAAATTGTTGACAAATGAATGTGACAAGGTCAAAAGTTATTAGTGATTCTCTTTATTTTGTCATTTTAGACTTGTCAGTGTTTGATGAGTGTGTTGTTAAAATAAACTTTTAATTTGGTCTGAACCGCTGCAGCGGGACTTGATCATTTTGTTTTGGCTTTTATAGTTTACTTTAAGAGTAAAATAGGGACCAACTGTTCGTTCAGAGTGACCATGACAAAATCTGGATTATATATAGCAAAAAATGAGTAGGTAATAGATTTGCAATGATGTTGTCAGATTGACCGAGCGATGTATTGTTTTGATTATTTATACAATTAAAACTAGTTTGTGTTTCATTGAACTATTACTGATTAGAATATTTTATTATGTGCCTTATATAAGTAGGTGTTTAACTATCATACAATTTTAAGTATTTCTTATACCTATAAGAAGTGGGAAAACTAAGTACTGCCTTACTTACTTTTTTTTTTAAATTCTATTAGTGTTTCCAAGAAGTTTTACAATTTATTACTATTATTTTTATTTGGTAATTAATTTAGTTTTTTTTTAATCTTGAAAGTATAGATAAGATATCAATATTTTATTCATTATCGTTTAATGTCAATTATGTAACAAGTTATTAATTTTGTTGGTTTTCTTTTATTTATATTATATTTTATGGATGTGATATCAAAGAGGATATCAGTGTGGATAGGGACGTTATATTAAGGAGGACATCAATGTGGTTAGGAATGCGATATGAAGGAGGCGTGTATACAGATTTCATATCAATGATTGTAATATTGTAGATAGAAATATGAATAGTACTATCAGCCTCCCTTGAACCAATGTTTGTAATCTGCAACTGAACATAATTAATAACTCATAAGTTGTGTAAATATAATTAAACTGTCGCAGTATTTATAAATGAACAACCAATTCCGATCCGATTCATGTAAGTCCGTCTACTGAATAAATACATACAAAAACTTATCTTACTTTCACCTAAAATTTAATGATATCAGAATTATAAAATTGTACAGATATTTCCTTGATTTTGTATGCTATCTCGATGTATAAGTTGTTCTATATTTATGGTATTTAAAGACTACTATCACAAACAACGATTGTAGACGAAAAGTACCTACTTTCCGTCTACAATCATCAAACAACAAAATAATCATAAGTTATGTTTGTTGTTTTTGAAAAGCCAACACAAATGTTTATAAATTTAGCATTACATTAAATGATTAAGTTGTAATTAATAGATACTTATAATGTTTATTACGATTTATTATTGCAATTTTCTAGTAACAAGTAGTTATTTGAGTCAGTAATGGAAGATGTTTTGGCAAAACTTGCAACTGGTAATAAATCAGTAATTATTTGTGGTGTCTTTAATATTAATATTTTGGAAAATAATTCAAATAGTAGTAGATTCTTAAGCCTCTTCAAATCATTCAATCTGTCAAATGTGTTTTTGGAACCAACGCGAATAACTACGGCTACTGATAATGGTATTGATAATGTTTTTTGTTGCTGCAACTATTTTGATAAAGCCATTGTAAATTATCTCCCTTCTGACCACAGCGGTCAAACCGTTACTTTTGAGTCCAACACACCAATACACAAAGTGCAGATACAAACTAGACCAATAACATCGGCTAACTTAAATAAGTTTAATAGCACTTTAATTAGCAATTAATAAAATAAAATAATAATAATAAAATAAAAAACAAATAATAAAAAATTATAATATTAATATATAATTAATTATTAGTAATTAGCAGGGCCTAAATATGAATGATGGTAATATTTTGTATTTAAAAGAATTCTTTTCATTAGTGCAAACAGAGTTCAATAATTCTTTTAAGAATAAATCTTAAAGTATTTGCCCTAAGTTTTAATTCAATGACTGGGCAACTAAAGGCATCAGGAAAAGTAGGGAATGGTTATTTGAACTGTATGGCATTAAGCCGTATATTAACACTGAAACTTTTAATAAGTATGTTGCTACTTACTCGAAAACTTTTAAAAAAGCCTGCAAAGCAGCTAAAGCTTCATTCATTAGCAACAAGGTTAAATCAGCAGATAATAAAATAAAGACAGTTTGGAAATTTATTAACAATGAAACGAACAGGAACAAATGGCATAATACTGATTATACATTGGACACTTCCCGCGGTCTCATTAGCGATAATATTGATGTTGCTCAGGAATTTGCATCTTTCTTAACTAATATTCAAATTAAAACTACAGAAACTTTAAATTCCTCGCCCTCACTTGCTATTGATTTATTAAGAGAAAATGTTTCAGTCTGTCCAATGGAATTTAAATTTAAACCCCCGCCCCCCCTCCTGTGGTCATTGTAAAGGCATTTTAGCAACTTAAGATCAAAATTACAGAAGATCTATGGGGCATGTCTACTAAAGTTTGTCAATCTATTATTGAGACAATTGCACCCTATTTAGCTTTAATATTTAATTTATGTGTAGATCAAGGGGTATTCCCAGATTTAATTAAGTATAGTAAAGTTATTCCACTTTTCAAATCTGTGGACAGCAAAGACACTAATAATTATAGACCCGTATCGGTTTTGCCGGTTTTCAGCAATGTATTTGAAAAAGTAATGTTAAATCATATGCTCAATCATTATAATCGTAATAACATCCTACACGATCAACAGTATGGTTTCACCAAAGGACGTTGTACAACCGACGCCGGTGTCACATTATTAAAACACATCTTTAACGCATGGGAGGAAGCACAAGATGCAATAGGCATCTTTTGCCACCTATCCAAAGCATTTCATTGCGTGATTCACGAAACACTGCTCTTGAAACTTGAACATTACGGACTGGGTAAACTTGCGCTTCGCTTAGTAAAATCATATTTGAATGATAGACTGCAGCAAGTTCAAATAAAAAGTCCAAATGGGTGGTCTTAAAAGTCCAAATGGGTGTACCGCAGGGCTCAATATTGGGTCCGTTCCTCTTTTTAGTATATATATAAATGATTTACCTCATTTACTGAAAAACCGACCACAAATGGTGTTATTTGCTGATGATACATCACTGATTTTTAAAATAAACAGACATGTACAAGAGCTTGACGACGTAAATAACTCTATGCTTAAGGTTCATAATAGGTTTACTGTGAATAATTTGGTATTAAATGAGAAGAAAACTAAATGCATAAGATTCGCGTTACCGAATGTTAGAAGTAGTAAATGTCACGTTGTATTGAATAAGGAGATACTAGAATTCGTCGAAAAAACGGTTTTCCTGGGGATCACGCTTGATTCAAAGCTACAGTGGGGTCCTCACTTAACATCACTTGCAGGGCGGCTAAGCTCAGCCACTTACGCTGTTTGGAAAATCCGTCAATTAACAGACGTGGATACCGCAAGACTCGTATATTTTAGTTACTTTCATAGCATCATGTCTTACGGTATTCTGCTGTGGGGACGGGCTGCAGATATTGATTATATTTTTATTCGGCAAAAGAGGGCTGTCAGAGCCATCTACAACCTCCGCAAACGCGAAACTCTAAGGGAACTGTTTAAAAAAATTACCATCATGACGGTACCTTGTCAATATACATATGAGTATATATGAAAACATTATGTATGTTCGAAAAAAAAACATCTTTTTAGTAAGATAAGTGACAGGCATAATTTCAACACTAGAAATAGGAACAAATTAGATCAACCACGTTTCAGGTTGGCTAAAGTACATACTTCTTTTATGGGGTACTGTGTAAAATGTTATAATAAAATACCACTCGATATTCTTCAACTAAATGAGAAGAAATTTAAAACATGCATTAAACGCACACAGTGTAGAAAAGCATATTATAAGTTCAATGATTATATCGTTGATAAAAATGCTTGGCTTAATGCTGGTCCTGCTCCACAGCCACTTGGGCGCACTAGTTAAAAAAAATATTGTTTTGATGAGATACTTTTTTTTTATTTTCCCTTTTAATTTTTCTGACATTGCGAACTTAATGTATATATTTTATGTGTTGGTTGTAACGTAACGTGTGGTCGAGTGGTTTGATGCGCTGTTTAACCAAGTTGGGTCAAAGTGTCGTGAGTTCGTATCTCACCTACGCAAACCACTTTTTGTGATTCTTAATTACCTATATTGTTTTTTTTGTTTTTTTTGTCCTTGTTTGTCCATTGTTTTCGTTGGGTTGATTTTTGTATGAGATCGATAGGTACCTATATAATTGGGTTAACGACGTTTATTGTTTGATTCGGTAAGACCTTATGGTTTATCTTTTTGATTAATTTGACTGTTTAAAACATTGTTTGAGTTCTGTTTAATACTGTAACGTGGACATATTCTAATAATGATTAAATATCTTATTATTGAATAATATTGAATTTAATACGTTAATTTTATATAACTAATATTTAAGTTTTGTAACTGTTGAATTTGAGCTTTGTGGGTTATTAGTTGTAGCCAGATTTAATATATTGTAATTGTTCTTAATGCGAGTATTGTAAGTATAAAGACGCCCAAATGAGTGCCCTGTCCGCAATGTTGTCTTGTCCTCATTGCCCTGGGTCTTCACGTAAGTTTGGCTCGCATGGGCTCAAGGTCCATATAGGCCGTATGCATGGGAGTGCGCGTCGGCCGGTCGTCACGCCTCGGACGTTGTCTTCTGTCACCGATTCCCAGCCAGTGAGCCAGGTGCCGCTGGTTCCGCGGCCTTGCCCTTTGGAGAGGCTCTCAGCCTTGAAGGTGAGTACGCCTGTTCTTAGCCACGTACCTAAGGGTGCTCGGAACTAGGCGGCGGGCAAGCTGTGTGGCATTATTGATAAGTGCGTTAGCTGTAACGGTGTGGAGGACTAGGGTGCGCTTCTCACTTTTGCTTTTGATGGGCTGAGAGTTCCTTCGAGGGACGCGCCTGGAAACATGACTGCAAAGGAGAAGGCAAACGTCGAGTCGGTTGGTGCTGTCCAGTTTGTTGATGAGTCAGAATGTGTGGCAGGGGTTGCTAAGTCACGTGGGGTTCGAAAGGGCATCGAGTTTAAGGTTTTCGAGGGAGACCTCCGAGGGGCGGTTCGGTTGCTGGTTTCGGACGACTCGATCGCGCATCACGACCCTGACACGCTGAGCGGCCTTACGGCCAAGCACCCAAGCCCATCGCGTCCGCTTGATTTTCCATCGGCGCCAGAGTTGTCATTTCCAAGGGTGACTGCGTCGGTGGAGGACGTCGCGCTGGCCTTGGGCTCTTTTTATAGTGGCTCAGCGGCAGGCTTGGATGGAATTCGTCCAGGGCATTTGAAAGAGCTAACATCGGGTTCTGCGGGTGAAAATGGGCGGCGTTTGCTGGAGTGTTTGACAAAGCTCGCAAACTTTTTAATGAGTGGTCAGCTCAATCCGGTGGTTTGTCCTTATTTGTATGGTGCTTCTCTTTGCGCACTCAAGAAAAAAGACGGAGGGCTCAGACCAATAGCCATCGGCAGCGTGTTCAGAAGGTTGACAGCTAAGCTGACCTGCCGATCCGTGAGAGTAGCTATGTCCGAGTACTTGCAGCCGCATCAACTAGGGTTCGGGACGCGTCGGGGGTGCGAGGCCGCTATCCATGCGACGCGTGGGTTCATCATGAACCCTGAGAATTCAGACTGCGTGGTGCTGAAGCTGGATATACGCAATGCTTTTAACACCCTAGAAAGAGACGTTCTTTTGAGTGAGGTCAAGGATAAAACTCCTTCCCTATACCCCTTTCTCTATCAGGTATATCATTCTCCTTCTAATCTATTCTTTAGTGATAGTCTCATTTCCTCTCAAGTGGGAGCGCAGCAGGGGGTTCCATTGGGGCCACTTGTTTTCAGTTTGGCAATCCACAAAGTCATCTCTGGATTGAAATCGTCTCTGAACCTGTGGTACCTTGATGATGGCATTATTGGTGGATCATCGGAAGAGGTTTGCCAGGACCTGGAGGTCCTTGTTCCTCAACTTAAGGAGCTGGGTCTGGAGGTGAATCCCTCCAAGTGCGAATTTTTTCCCTGTGGCGTTGCAGCTCGTTCACACTTTTCGCGCTTTGGTTTTCATTTACCCAGCCTCAAGGAACTTTCTCCTCTTTCTTTTTCCCTTTTGGGATCTCCCATTTTTCTTGTCGGAGTGCCAGAAGCCATTTCCTCCCGTAAACAGCTTCTCCTCAATGCGCGGGAACGTCTCAAGGATCTCTCCGCGCACGTTGCGATTTTGTTATTGCGCATGTGTTTTGCCTTACCCAAGGTTACGTATCTCTTGCGGACCGCTCCTACCTGGCTCTGTCCTGAGGAGGTATGTTCCTTTGACTGTGCTCTAAAATCAACGGTTGAGTCGATCCTGAATGTGTCTTTCAATGATGCGCAGTGGAGGCAGGCGGCTCTTCCTATCCGGTACGGGGGTCTTGGGGTGCGGTGCGTGCATAATGTGGGTCTGCCGGCTTTCCTTGCGTCGGCACATAGGGTGGCTGACCTCGTCACTATAATTCTAGATTCCAATGGTGGCGGGGCAAACATTCCATTTATGTTGGATGCCGGGTCAGCTTGGTCTGTCCTCAGCTCGGGGGCAACTAGCCCTGACGCAGCACATATTCAGCGGGCTTGGGACGACGTCACGTCCAGGCTGATCCAGGAACAGATGTTGGTGGGTTCCTCGGGGGCTGATTTGGCCAGACTCAAGGCTGTATCGCAGCCGGAATCGGGGGCATGGCTGCACGCGCTTCCTTCACCTCACCTGGGCACGTTGCTTGATGACGACTCTTTGCGTGTGGCGGTGGCCCTCCGCCTGGGCTGCAAAGTGTGTGAACCCCACAGATGCACCTACGGTTCCATGGTGGAGGCCGATGGCCACCACGCTTTGAGTTGTCGTCGTTGCTCGGGGAGGTTCCCGCGTCACCATGCGCTCAATGATATTGTTCGGAAGGCGTTTGTGTCGGCTGATATCCCCTGCCTTTTGGAGCCTCCGGGTCTGTGCAGGACTGACGGCAAGAGGCCGGACGGGCTGACCCTGGTGCCTTGGAGGAACGGCAAGTGCCTAATTTGGGACGCAACTTGCGTCAGCACTGTTGCTGCCAGCCACCTTGGTCGCACCGTCCACTCACCGTCAGCAGCAGCGGAGGACGCCGCTGAGAGGAAGAGGACGAAGTACGCACCGTTGGTGGACCGTTACCATTTTGTGCCCATTGCCGTGGAGACCATGGGTGCTTGGGGCACTGAGGCCAGGAAGCTCATTGGTGAGATAGGGCACAAGCTCCGTGACAAAATGGGTAACTCTCGCTCCGGCTCGTTCTTGGTGTAAAGGTTAGCCATTGCCATCCAACGTGGCAATGCAGCAAGCGTTTTGGGCACCTTTGCGCCGGGAACAGTTAGGGGTGGGTTATTTGACTAGGCATTTAATGAGTAGGTGTGTACCTGTATTTTATTAGGGATATTTGATTGAATGTATTAAAACTAAATAATTGTTCTTATATATATATTTTTTTTAATATGGTTTAATATTGAATACTTACTCCAATAGATATTTTAATGATTGTCTTTTCTTTTTGGTAGTAAAATTTTATTCATCGCTCAAATACATAGCAAACTATAGTTTTGTATAATTTAGAAGCATTTTTTCAATTTTGTAAATGTGAGTACCATGGATTCGTTTATTATATCATTATTATGTATGTTGACTTGAAAGCATGGCAGTTGAGACTATGTCATGCTCACTTAAATGTCTCACTGTTGGTGGCGCGTGTGTTGGATCATTCGGTTCCTTACAAAATGGTTGAGCTAGATGGTGCTGATCCACGCGTCATGTTCGTGAACGGGCGCCGTCAGTTGAGACTGGTCATCTCTTAACTGCCACGGCTTATTTTTATTATTCTTATATTTTGATTTCTTTTTTATTATACATATTTTTTTTTTTACATTCTTCTCACATAAAGAAGCAACTAGAATAATGTACCAAGGATTTTGTAACATCTTGGTTTAAAAAGAGTGTCCTTGGAGTTTCTTGCCCGTTCTTCTCCATAGAGATCTACGTTTTGGAATGAGCAACTAGCTTCAACTTTCTGACTAACTGACCGACTCTTTGACAATTCAAAAGTGCCTGTAACTGGTTTAATTGAAATAAATGGTTTGAGTTTGAGTTCGGTATGAGTTATAATATGTCTAATATTGCTTGTGTTAAACCGAATTAAGGAATGTTCATGTTCTGTTTCTTTCTGTTGATAAGTTGATATAACTTTGAGAAATAGTCATATATAGTAGTGTTCTTAAACTTTCTAGCGCTTTTCTGGCATATGTATATGCGTATGACTTATGTTTCACAGACAGAACAATTAAATCTGTCACTTACACGTGGATCTTAAAATTGTCTGATTCAATGGTGCAAATAAAAATAAATGGATTTGAACTCGAATACAAAATACAAATACAAATATTTTTATTTGTTGAACATAGGTAGGTTAGGTACAGATGTTGTAAATATTAAAGAACGCTATGTCTAGCCGTCATCGGCGTACAAATATAATTTTGGCACAAACATGCAGATTATAATATAATTATCAAACAAATAATTTCTAATTCAAATTGTCGATACATTAAAATCATTCCAATTAAACATAATAATAATAAATTCTAGTATACATTTTCAAATCAATAAATAATAAATTATAATAATACTAAAAAAGGTGATTATAATATGTCAGTTAGGAATTCGTTCACTGTATAATATGTTTTTTCATATAATATTTTCAGGAAAGCCTTTTTTAAATCGTATATGTTGTCTATTTCTGTAATTCGTCTAGGGATCTTATTGTAAATCCTAGGGACCAGTCCTAAAAAACTTCTAGTATAAAGAGCAGTGCCATGTGGCTTAGCGCATATCTCTCTGTTGTGTCGTTTAGATCTCAATGTTTCAAACAGATGGAAGTTGGATTTGACAAAAACTGCTGTCTCAAAAATGTACATACAGGGGAATGTTAAGATTTTAAATATTTTGAAATATGGAATACAGCTTACAGTTGGTTTAAGTTTAAACACAGCACGCACACATTTTTTTTGGGCCTTAAACGCAATTTCTTTGTCAGTGGAATTTCCCCAATATATTATTCCAAAACGCAATGTAGATGTGACATAGGCCTTGTAAGAAATTAGATCAACGGATTCATTTACTATTTTTGTTAGATTGTAGAGTGCATATGAGTACTGGTTTAGTTTTTTACAAACAGCTTCTACATGACATTTCCAGTTTAAATGAATATCCAAGTGAAGTCCCAGAAATATAGCACTGTTTGTTTCAGCTCTTGTTTGATCTGCATATGCTATGCTTAAGTTAAGTTTTTTTGTTCTTTGATAAAATTTCATAAGCTTTGTCTTATCTATGTTTATTTTTAATTTATGTATAAGTAACCAATTTATGATGCAATGGATGGACTTGTTTATGTCATTTTCATAAGTTTCTATATTTTTGCATGGAACAATAAGTGTACTGTCATCGGCAAACAAAACAGTTAGATGCTCAGTGCATTTTGGCAAATCGTTAATATACAATGAGAAACAACAAGGGCCCAAGGACAGTTCAAGGAAATGTTACTGCGTGTATTACATTTTAGAGGACAAAGTTAATTGAATAGACACTATCCGTGACCTGGAAGTTCAGTTTGACCAAATATTAACCTTTGCGCCACAGCTAGACCTTCTAAATGATAAAAAACTTTTTTACAAAAAAAACACTACAAAGTGACAAATAACTTTAATTTCGGAAGTCGGTGTCTTTGGATCTGTATTTTAGATTTTTGCCACCAACTTCCGAAATTAAAGTTATTTGTCACTTTGTAGTGTTTTTTTTTGAAGTCGGTTGTATTTTTTGTAAAATAGTTTTTTATTTTTCACTTTTTAGTGTGTCTCTTTTAAATTTATCTCTTAATAGCCTAAAAATGTCAACTGCTCATCACCTTTTACAAAATATTCCTTTTCCCGACGCAGGGACGTTAATTGGTGAGGAGTTCTCCTGGTAAGAACCAAAAAACTGCACCATATGCATTGTGACGAGCATAAATTGCTTAGCAACCATACTAGAGTAATCGAATCGCAACCCGTGAAATACTTATTATTGAGTAGTTCCGGTGGCCACCTCTGGTCTTCATCATCAGTTCCACTACACCGAATGGTGTTTTCGGAGAGCAAATGCACGATTTACTATAATAAATACCCAAATCGCTATAGGTGTGCTTATGTTATTTTTTTTTAGTCGTGTGGTGTTTACGTTTAAGTAATTGGTGCCGATTCTCTTGTCACAAAATTCTCTAAACTAGACAAAAATCACAAAAAATTAGTTTATTCCTGTCAAACGACGATTTCTCATTCTGAAATAGACTAAAGTGACACAACTTAACTATATTTTAGTTTGACAGCACTAAGATGGCACTGAATTTGTTTAGTGAAAATGGCAATTTTGCTATTCTGAATTTGACGTTGTTCACCTAAAATTTTGGTTGTCTAACTAAATCTGACTATTTTTAATCGCGATTAAAAAGGTGTGGAATAAAATTAGTTGTCATGAATTAAAATTCACCACAACACCTTGACTTCAGGTGCAAAAACAATACTGTATCTTTTTTATTTTGTTTTGCTTAGGTATATCTCGAAAATGGTGTGTCCTATCGCAAAAAATATGAAAATTTCGACTCCCTTTATGAGACCCATAAACCCCTAAAACTCTACATGTAGGTAATTTTTTTTCATATTTTCCATACAAAATGTGAAAAATTCCGTATAAAACACGTCAAAGCTGCCCCCAATGCGCCTCCGGCTCTAAAAAAAATCACGGGGTAGAGCAAACAAGTACCACGAGTAGTCGCGATTGTCAAATAAAATTTTAGTTGCTTCAAAATTATTTTTAAATTTAGAGATATTGTTTTACAGAATAGCTTTAAGATTCTCATGGCCAAAAGTAAGGAATTTTAGTGATAGTTTACTTATTTTAGTTCGGTGTACAAGAGAATCGGCACCATTGTTGCACTATATTAAGTTTTAGTTGCAGGTTTTTTAAAGATATTAGTAGTGTAAGCAGTTGTTGGTAGACCTTTTGTTAAATAAAAAAACCGGCCAAGAACGAGTCGGACTCGCGCACGAAGGGTTCCGTAGCATTATCTATAAAAACGGCAAAAAAAGAACACGTTTTTTGTACCTATAAATTTGTTGTGCCCCCTTAAATATTTATTTTATTCTGTTTTTTAGTATTTGTTGTTACAGCGGCAACAGAAATACATCATCTGTGAAAATTTCAACTGTCTAACTATCACGGTTCATGAGCAACAGCTTGGTGACAGACGGACAGCGGAGTCTTAGTAATTGGGTCTCGTTTTACCCTTTCCGTACGGAACCCTAAAAAAAAAAAGTTCTTATTTGAACAGGAAACTGAAATGCGAAAAATAAAAAATACTTATTAACAAAAAATTAAACCGACGATAAAAGAAACTCAAAAGCAAAAAATCTTTTAGTCTAACTTAGCTCCAATTCCATTTATTAAAGGCATGTTCACACTGGCGCGACGCGACAGCGCGGCACAAAAGGCACCGCGTGGCGCGCGACGACCGGTCCCTTTGTGTCACTCGTCGCGTCGCGCCTGTTTGCGGGAGCCTTAACAATTAATGTCAATTACTAATTTTGATTCGGCGCCAAACAAACAATCAACGCAGATCAATGAACGAACACCGATCGAGCTGCCATCATTTTATTTGGCGCCTTTTTGTTTGTTTGGCGCCGACTCATAATTAGTCATTTACGTTAATTTAAGAGCTTAGTGATTTAATATTGCAATTTAAAAGTAACAAGTTCCACTATACTAGATTTGTTAATTAATATCTATATAATTAGACAATAAAATACAGGTACACACCTACTCATTAAATGCCTAGTCAAATAACCCACCCCTAACTGTTCCCGGCGCAAAGGTGCCCAAAACGCTTGCTGCATTGCCACGTTGGATGGCAATGGCTAACCTTTACACCAAGAACGAGCCGGAGTGAGAGTTACCCATTTTGTCACGGAGCTTGTGCCCTATCTCACCAATGAGCTTCCTGGCCTCAGTGCCCCAAGCACCCATGGTCTCCACGGCAATGGGCACAAAATGGTAACGGTCCACCAACGGTGCGTACTTCGTCCTCTTCCTCTCAGCGGCGTCCTCCGCTGCTGCTGACGATGAGTGGACGGAGGACCAAGAGCTTAGTTAGACTAAAAGGTTTACTTTTTGCTTTTCAGTTTTTAACCGACTTCAAAAAAAGGAGAAGGTTCTCAATTCGACTGTAAGTTTTTTTTTTGTGTGTTAGCTCAGAACTTTTTTCTGGGTGAACCGATTTGGATTATTCTTTTTTTATTTGATAGCTAGTGCATAAATGGTTTACATGCGGTCCCATTTAATTGGATGAAGTTCTAACCAGTAGTTTTTGAGTTATCCCTAATACTGCATATTTTTTCCACTTAGTTTATATTGATGATGTTTTAATAATTTCCTGTCACTGTTACTTACATATCAAGTAGTAGTATACGAATTTGTGTGGGATAGGTATCCCAACTAAAAAGTGTAAAATAAAATTTAAAAAAAAACAACCGACTTCCAAAAAAAATATCACTAAACAACGTGTAAAATAACTTTAATTTCGGAAGTCGGTGGCCAAAAACGAAAATACAAAACCAAAGACACCGACTTCTGAAATTAAATTTATTTTTCACGTTTTATTAGTGTTTTTTTTTGGATGTCCGTTGTTTTTTTGTAAAAAGATTTTTTGTCTAACCAATAAAATAGTAGGTAGATAGCCAGCCCAACATAAAAATGTACACACAAGAAATACACACGTACATGTAACAAAGTAACTTATTTGCATATGTCCTTTTATAAAACGCCAGCGCATATATTTCCCTACTAACATACATTCATAAACTCACGCCTTCTTCTCATGGGTGTAGGCAGAAAGTACAGAACGCCACCTGCTACGATCCTTACATACTCCTTTTGCCTCGATTACTTCATATATCTGGTCATACACGCACGCCGGTTGTAAGTACTACGCACCTGGCTTTTCTGAAGAATATCAACAATAAAGTCACTATATGTCCTCCTAGAGCGTCCGACCCGGCGTTTCCACTCAAATCTGCCTTGTAAATACCTTTTGTTAGTCACCTTTCATTTATCCTCTCAACATGACCAAACCATCTAAGCATACTCTTTTCAATACTCATTTGTCTACTGAGTACATATAATATAGCCCAACCTAATACAAAGAAACCAATAGCGTTTCTTCCAATAAAGAAAATAATGACTTCATTATGCTGTTCATTAATTCACTTAAACATTCGTAATTCATTCGTTTTCCTTTAGAGAATTCTTCCAGAGCATTTATTTGATTTATAAAGAGGGTCGGTGAAATAACACCCAGTGAGCCGTTTTTAACGAAACTGTTTTATGGAAAATCTTTGTATAATGTAGGTACCCTATGTAGGTACAGTTCATGGCAGAAGAATGTTGTATTTATGAAACTACTATGTCCACAGAGTTCCTTGTTACTACAAAAGTCTATTGAATTAATCTGCCTTGGCTGCAGTGGCGTAATTAGGTATGCGGCAGCACAGGAACTATAATCAATTATCAAAACATGTCGAAAGGCACTTGTCGCGTGGGTATATAAATGTCTGATAATGAAGGCTTTACGCTTTTCTAGAGTGGGTATCTACCCATGAGGAGGAAAATAAACTTTGACAGCCCCTTGGCACTTCACAGTAAGGCCTTTAATTGTCGGTTCCTATAAACAAAAGCGAATCGTTTTGCTTACCTATGATTGCATTTTTATTGCCAAACTAGGCATATAATTACATACATTGTGAGGCGGAACGTATTCATTTTATTTTAAGTTCTTTGCTTCTTTATGAAGAATATAAATATTTTTCTCGCCTAGTCTTTATATAGGTACTAGCTTCTGCTCGCGACTTCGTCCGCGTGGAATAGTTTCTTTGGGCAAACGCTAACTTTAACCCTCGACTTCGTTTACGTGGAAGGTGAACATATTTTTAAATAATACGTACGTTAATGAGCTGTTTTAGGTACCTACATCACGCTTTTATCAGTACACGGAAAAAGATTTCTTGAAATATTCCTGGGGAGTTTGTGAATTTTTACTGGGGCTCTGCAGTAACGCGGGACCATATGCGCAAACCCAAGAAAATTTACTGGGTAACCTAATATTTGTACTTTAATGATAAACAAATTTCACTCCCCATGCATCTCGACCATAAGCTTTAGTCTTTAGGTTCTACTTAAGCATCTGTGTATTTTATGGCCCGAAGCATTAAATATGAACCCATATTTTATTTTCTATTTCTTGGAAGAATAGACATAGCTATTTCTATACAAAATGACATTTCGTTTCTCTATTTTTGACATCGCACCGTAAAAATCCTTCTACAATCTGTCATTTTGTCTTTCGTTTCAACCGATCGTTGTCTAGGTCCTTTTTTATGTAGACTATTTCAGAAGAAAGTTTTCTATCCCAAACTATCAAAGTCACACTGACAACTGACAGTTGACTAAGGTAGTGAAGACAATTTTGATTTTGTAATCGCCATGCTAAAGAGAGTAGAAAACTTTTTACTCGACGGCCACCAAGTATAAAAGTGGAATGTAAAATGGATTTTTTCACTTTTTGTATAGAAAATGTGAAAAATTATTACTTACCCACAAGTTGAGTTTTAGGGGTTTAAGGGTTTCATAAAGGTGGTCGAAATTTTCATTATTTTTGCGATAGGAACACACCATTTTCGAGATATGAGCAAAATAAAAGAAATTCGTGAATAAACTACTGAATTTCGTAAAAAGTGCAGTTGACTCTTTCTACTTTGCTGCCATCCGCGTCGTACTGTCTTCACGGAACGTCATTTTTGTCTATACTTCCGTCGACAAAACGGTGCTTGTGCTAAGCGCGTGTTTCTGTGACAAATAAACCTATTTATCTTTCTTTTCTTTCTAAGCCTGCTGGGCCGGCAGCCTCGACATAGGAAGTGACGCTGTCGCAAACTACCGATCGCTAAATATTAACGTGAATCCTCAGCTGTAGCCCGCCAAATTCAAATTATTTTTACGTTTTTGCAAATTACAGCTCTGTCTTACGTCGTATATTGATCAAAATTCGATTCTCGACTGTGGGAGCGATATATCTATTGAATATAATATAAGAACAAACCACAATTCCTCAAATAATCGTATATTTAAAAAAATGTCAATGTACCCGATTATTATTGTTGTATTTTATATTAATTAGTGTTTAATTTGTTCTTCTTTAACGATTTATGAATGTTGTATGCCTCAATGGCGAGACATAGCAGACCTATATGTATAACTATACCTATTGTAATTGTAACATCTTACCTTACCTATGTTCTACAATAAATTAATTTGAATTTGAATTTGAATTTGAATCAGTAATAATAATCATCAATTTCATATCAATCGTCAATCTTTGGAAATTTGTGCCCCCTAAGAATTTTTGCGAATATTTCATATGAAAATTCGCGCAGTACTTGATCATTATTTTGCTACAATGTTATTTTAAAACTACGATATCTCCTAATATATTCATTGAAATCAAATGATGTGAAGAGCAAATTTGTTTTAATTTAAATACTTGTAATGAATAACGTGTTTATTTGGATAAGGATTAATATCATGTCTATAAAAACACCTTCGCAAATAATGCTTTATTTTAGAACAAATTTGGTTATCATAAAAAAGGTTTTAGTGAGCTAACCTTAAAATATAGACATATGCTGTCCCAGTTTTTTTTTGAAATTTTAAATGGTAACAATACTGTGATACATAATCTTTGCGAAACTTTAACCGTTTACGCAGCACACGCAGCGGAAGCTCTCAAAAGGAA
Source organism: Griposia aprilina (assembly GCA_916610205.1). NCBI lineage: Eukaryota > Metazoa > Arthropoda > Insecta > Lepidoptera > Noctuidae > Griposia > Griposia aprilina. The sequence goes on from OU744294.1 coordinate 23,932,818, forward strand.
AAAGAACCCTGATTTTGAAACATTCCTCATTGGTGCTCCGCTCCTATTAGTCTTAGCGTGATGATATATAGCCTATAGCCTTCCTCGATAATTGAGCTATCTAACACTGAAATAATTTTTCAAATGGGACCAGTAGTTCATGAGATTAGCGCTTTCAAGCAAACAAACAAACAAACTCTTCACTTTATAAAATAATAAAAAAAATAAGTATAGATTTATAATATTAGTATAGATAGTATAGATATAAAATACCGGTGTGCGAGTGTTTGAAATTCTTCTCCACTTAACGGCTTGACCGATTTTGATGATTATGGTGGCGCTGTTGTCGCAGAACAACGTCTACCTACCGGCTCCGCTTGTTATAATTAGATTGTTTGTTTCATCGTTTTTTTTTTTAATGATTTCCTATATTTTTAGTTTGACTACTTAATCGATGTAAAATTTGGAGAGCAGGTGGTAGCCCAGTGGAGAGCAGTGGTAGCTCAGTGGAGAGCAGTGGTGGCTCAGTGGTTATGACCGCAACTTACGAGTACTAAGTAGGTCGTAGGTTCGAACCCAGACAGGCACTTTACTTTGTGTAAATTATTTCATCACCACTGCTCTCAAAACGGTGAAGGAAAACATCGTGAGGAAACCGGCATGTTCTAGAACCAAAAATTCGAAGACATGAGACATCTACCAACCCGCACTGGGACCAACCTGCACTGGGCCCGCGTGTTGGATTTCAGCCCACTCTCTCTTACCGAGAGGAGGCCTGAGTCTCAGCAGTGTGAACATTATGGGCTGATCATGGTATTAACGTATAAAATTATTGTAGATAATGGGTCGGAAGAAAGGATCGCATTACCAGCAAGCTTAGTTAGCACAAGCACCGTTTTGTCGACGGCAGAGTAGACAATAATGACGTTCCGTGCGACGGCAGCAAAGTAGAAAGAGTCAACTGCACGTTTTACGAAATTCAGTAGTTTATTCACGATTTTCTTTTATTTTGCTTATATCTCGAAAATGGTGTCCTATCGCAAAAATTAATAAAATTTGGACCCCCTTTCTAGAACCCCAAACCCCTAAAACTCAACATGTAGGTAATAATTTTCACATTTTCCATACAAAAAGTGAAAAATTCAATTTTTCCATTCAATTTTTATACGTTGTGGCCGTCGAGTATGAATAGACCTATGCAATTGTCGTTTTATTAAACTGCCGATGCCGCTTCCAACTGTAAATTTATTTTAATAGCTACTACAGTTTGACTTGGAATTCCAAATTTATTCGTTCGCGGAAAACGGCAGTTTCATAGGTAAAAACCTAATATTAAAATTTAATTGTTTTGCATTTTCCAAAACTGTATTTTTTTTCCGAATCCTATTGGAATCCTCCCATTTTTTAATTTTTTTTATAATACAGGTTTCAAATACGGACGCAGTCCCAATAAGACTTTTTCAATTTGTTTGTACTTTTTAAGTTTATCTTTGCCATCATTGACATCGGTAAAGGTAAACATTTAATTACCTAAACATGCATATTACTCGTATTATGTAAAATGCTTACTTCAATGTTATTGAATGTCTAAATGTACCTAAATACATTTTACACCAAATTGTAAACGTATAAATATACTAAACGAATATACACAAAAAATCCAGACTTTTATTTCTTAACTGTACCTGCATAACTTAAAAAATATCATCTATCTATCGGATCAAAACTGTTTAAGCGATCACTACGCTCGATCTTTAGGCGTGCGTGCGTGAACGGAGCACACAAACATAGCATCCCAATGAATTTACCTAAACTCTAGCAAGCCACACCCATATTAGCAAATAAATGATTATGATTATGATTATGAATTTTGTGCAAAGCCTCTTAAGTTGCTCACCAAAAATAAGTTTGCTTCAAAATGCAAGGTTGGGATAGGATGCAAGAGCGAGCGAAGTGAGCTCGGGACTTGGGGCACCCCGTTTCGGACAAGTTAGATTAGTTTTTTTTTTTTTTTAAACCACCCTGGAGTAGGAGCCCCGCTGAGCGGGGCTCCGTCGACTACGCCTTATAAATAAAACAGGTAAATAGGTTCATTTCTACAATACTTTATGAAATACAATTTGGTGAGCATTTATCCATTCTGGTGGAGCATTGGTGAGTATTTAGATTTTTTTGGTAGTAAAATAGGTATTTTTCTGGTAGGCGTTTAAACACAAGCCATATGACTTTATGTTCCGATTAACTTATAATGCCAATAGAATGCACAGGCACGTGAGCGAAGCCGCGGGCACAGCTAGTTCTTCATAAAAACCAGCCAAGGGCAAGTCGGACTCGCGTCTTAGGTACTTACTACAAGAAATATAATTTACTTTACCTTGATTTTATAATATTTTTCTATGTTCTCTGTCTCTGTAACAAGACATACAGACAGATAACGTAGCCGCGGCTGCGTCGGCTAAGCTTTTCTGAGAAAAACATGCTTAGCTGGGGCTCATCGACTGCCTTATTGGCTACGGGCCAAGGTCGTAAGGGAATATTACCTTATTACCATTCTTAGCAAAGTTACCGGTTATTTAAGTAGATAATTTTGTAGTTTTTGGTATTCCAATGACCGTCCTCTTGGCAATGTTGGAAAATTCTTACTGTTCAGTGTTTTAGCTTCAGTCTCTAGATTTTATAGCCTTTATTATAGCCATATCATACTGTGTGCAATTCTGCGAGTTTATATCTCCTATAAAGAAGTTACCATCACTTCAAGGTCGCGGCCTAGTTCCAGAGCTCGCCGGAGGTCGCACATTGTTCGCCATAGATTGGAGAGTGTCATCTACTTAGTTTCGATCACAAAAGAGCGGCGGTTATAAAGGTGTTCAACTACAATTTGCTTCAGTTTGCTTTCGAAATGTCGCCAAGTGAACGTTAAGTGAAAACAGTGATAAGTGTGGAGTAACGCGTTCATTGTATTAGTTGCTTGCTGGCAGAGATGACACAAACATGAGGTAATTATCTACAGAGCTGTCAGTAAATAAATGAAATAGTTACCTTCTATCTAAATGTTCAGTAAGCATACCGTTACGCTATTCTTTGATTCGGAGGACAAACGAAGATCTTTGATCCTGCACAACACCTTAAGAGCTTGTAGGTACCTATACTTATTTTATTTTTGCGTGAAAAAGTCTTCGCATTATAATACCCATTCAGTTGTTTGTAAAACCAGCAACCAGTCAACCATGTATTCTGCTTTGATTTGAACACGAAATATTGTTTTTCGTGAATATATGGAAGTCTTTGCTTGCGAGTATTTTTATTAAAAAGAAAATATTCGATTCGTTGTATCGTGACAGTGACAATAATGTCATTTACAACGCGCGGTGACAACAATGTTCCAAGTATTATTACGTAAATAAAAACAGTTTGGGAGTTTTGATGAATATAATCTTTTGTCGCATTATTGACGCGCTTAGGGGGCGCGTCACATTCTTGGCAAATGTAAGGTAAGATGTCCTTACTTACGATTATTGAAAAAGAAGTACGCAGATATATCCAAGTTTTGTTTCGAGAATACCTAGCCATACGCTGTAGTAATAGTAGGTATACCGTTAGCGCAACATGTGCGCCTGCACCGGAAATGACCGGTGTATGATGTCAATTGGATTTAATCCATTTCTCTGACAATTTCCGCCGCGACACGTACCACCGCGCAGTGCGCACCACCACCACACCACAGAGCCACTCAAAAGGTCTAATCCTGAATCTAGCCATAAGATTAAAATTTTATTTATCTCTATATACAGATGTTCCTACACGTTTTCCAATTCGTTATACTGGGTAATCTGTTGAGATCATAGATATAAGATTTCTATGGTTTATATAGGTATCTTGAATATTAGCGAATTAAAATGAATGAAGTGAATAAATAAAAAACTGCATTATATATGTATATTATCATAATAAATTACACACAATTCAAAGATTAACTATATACCTCTAAATTAAAAATATACATTAGTAATAACTTAAATTAAACAAAAACAAATAGAATTCAAAACTCAAAAACCACCATGTAAAACCAAAACCATGTATGTGCCCAAAATAAATAAATAGAATAATAAACTAAAAATAAAATAGTCATAATAACAGGCTATGCCATCAATGCCACATCTAGTAAAAATCTAATTTATACATCCATGTTGTGTTTGGTTAACTTACGATTGTGTTTATGTTATCTGTTTACCCACATTTTTACTTTTTTTTTGCTCTTTTGTTTTGGTATTTTATAAACGTACATCGGTGCGCTCTAATATTAATCTTAGTTTTAGATATTGTTTCTCAGTAAGTGAATTATGTATGCAATTCTTTATGAGAAATAAAGTTGTTCTTAAACCTAAAAAATGTTAAATCACCAAAAAACATAAAATCTAGGTGTTTTTATTAATATTGTGCAGCCCTAATAAAATATGATGTGTCACTACGTCATGGTGAGATCAAGTTTTATGTTGTTCTAACAAAATAATCGTGATGATCACCGCGAACTCTTTGGTGCTGCGTGCGTTTTGTCCCCGTTCGTAACCCCCGCGATATTACAGCGGCCATTAATAACTCCCTGTCAACGGGTTTTATTTTATAAGACATCAGAGATGCCCCACCTCACCCTGTTGAACAGTCATCACTTTTGCGTTACAGAGACATTTTATAAAATTATGAAATTGTGTAACTCTAAAAAAAAAACATCACTGTCCACTGGTTTCACGAATAACTCGCCGTGTCGAATTCACGTGTGTCGTGTGTCGTGAGGCGGGCGCGGTTTCCTCGTATTTCATATTTGCTATGTCAAATAAATCTCCGGAACAGCTTATTGATCTGAAGCTTACCCGAACCGTAGGAACATGCCTACTGGCTCGGTGGGCAAACAACTAGGCTTTATTTGTATGTGAAGATACTAATATACTAATGGGTCATTGGTTGGTTGGTTATATGGGTAAAGGTAAAATATTTCCCTGGTATTTTAAGGCGTTCCAATATCGAGAGTTGAAAATTATGTTCAAGAGCGAAATATTTCAGATGATATTATAAACATTATTGTTTGGCATAAACATCCCCCCGGGTTTTTTTTGTTGGTATTTAATGCTAGTATTATACAACAGAGAGTAAATACAGAGACGTTCAGATGCGAGAGAAGCAATTATTTATTTAAGAATATATAAGCCCACTTGGACGATAGCAAACAGATTTTATAGTCTCACTGAAAATCGAGACCTTTCCGTAAAACAAAAGCGTGTCGATTAATATTTATGAGCTAATTAAAAACTGTCTGTCTTCGATTGTTTTGAACTAGCTGTGACCGCGGCTCCGTCCGCGTGAGAATCGGAAAATGCAATTTCAGTGTGACCTTTTGTGTCCACCACATGGTTCGATAATTCGATCTGACAATACAGAATCTTCAGATTTATGGGACAAGGTCTTGACCTTGCAATCGCAGACTTGTCTACGTAATGGTTGGAGAAAGGTGGTCCGCTGTCACAAAAAATGTCTTAGCCAAGTTTTCATCTGTATCCGTACGGGATTTCCGGAGGTACCGTCGACAAAATACTCAAAAAAGGTTAGACATGACTCACACCATCGTCACTAGCCAACTGTGGGAGAACATATAAATTAATTGCGATATTATTCGTAAAAAGGTGTTAACTAATGTTAAAAACTGGAAATAAATTATGATAAAAGTTTGCGTGACTCGTAAATCTGTCAGCAAACCATTTATTTCGCATTCTCTATCTTTGTGGGCACAACCGAGCTGTGTAAAGAAACCGCATAATATATTTTGTTTATTAGAAATGGTATATTATAAGTAATGTTCCCACGCATAATGTGTGCGGTGGGGCGCACATTGCTTGTTAACTTTAACTTAGAGCTTAGGTACATGTTGTGTACCTACAATAAATTATATGTATACGTAAATAATAAATTTGATAAAAAATACCTCACATTAGTGCTGAGTTTAAAATGTTTACGTCTCATAAACCGGGAATTGAATGCGCGTTGGTAAAAGCTGCTGTTAATCTGTCCATCCTTCCGGTGTCCAGGCCTGGTGAGATTTCCCGTGGCTGCACTCCTGGTGGTGCCCTTCGGTCAATTCCTTTTAGTTTCAGTTTTCCAACCATACTCCCGGAGTCCGTATTACGGTGAGCAGCAAACACAATGAGCGATATTGAACCCAGTGAGATTCATAACCTTACTTTCTGCCGTGGTCCAACTACGGCAGAAAGTAACGTTACGAATCTCTCTCTTAACATTGTATGGCGCTCGGTTGAGAAATCATTTGTCCTGCCGATTGATTTATACGAACTTTGTATAACTTGCTATTCACACACATCAAGGGAAGCAGGGATGAAGGGATCAAGCACGTTTTTGGTAGTTACTAAATATCAGGTTTTTTAATTATATTTTTTTTTAACTCCTATGGATACTTTTAAGTAAATTTCGTCATTTGAAAATCTTCCGTCAAGTCGTATTCCTATAATTATAATCCTGCAACGGGTTTGACGCCAAATCAGTGAAATTTCTCTCATACCTACTTCTGAGTGGAATCAATACAAAGAACGTTATTATGGAGAGAAGACGTCATTTGAGTCGAGAAGAAATGATCAGAGTCGTGGGAATGTTGGAAAAGCAGGTCTTCGGCAACGTGCTGTGGCTATCACCCTGGGCACTACGGAGTGTTATAAGATGACTTTGGACATGTTACTGCATCGCTGGCAACGTGGCAAAGTGACATGGCGGACGAGCTCGCGTCACCACACGCAGACAAGATCGTTACATACAAATTACAGCTCGACGAAATCGTACAATGACCGCGATGATGTTGGTTACGAGGCTTCATAGCTCTTCAGGGTTGTTAATAAGCGATTAAACCATAAGAAATCATATACATGAAGTGAACCTCCTTTTCCGAAGGCCCCTACATGTACCACCTGTTGAGCCCCGCAATCGCAGAGCCCGTTTACAATGGGCTCTTGAACACACAAATTGGGCAGAAGAAGAGTGGCGTTTTGTGTGTTTTATTTGACGAATCTCGCTTTGGTATGAGCCAGATACTAGACATACAGACGGTATTAGAGAACTCCTGGACGCCAAGAACGCTTAAAATCATGCCAGGAAGTCCATGCATACAGTGGTGGGACAATCATGATATGAGCAGGTATTTAGATCAGCGGAAGAACCGAACTGATTTCGACCAGAGGCAATCTCAATGCACAGATTTACGCTGAAACGATTATATCTGAAGTTGTTATTCCTTTACGGATCCAATTTGGTGGTTCGTTTCTGCTTAAGCATGATAATACACGTCCACACACTGCCAGAGTCGTTGCAAACACACTTGCCGCAGCTAATGTCAACGTCCTCCCATGGCCTGCTCAATTGCCAGACTAGAATCCCATTAAGCACGCATGGGATATCCTTCAAAGAGCTCTGCTAAATATGGATGCCGTACACACACCAGAAAATCTTTTTCGCCTGTTACAACGGACGTGGGCGGCCATAACTCATATTGAGTATCGGAATCGCTGCGATTGTGTTATACGCGTTAACGGTGGAAATACAGACTACTAATTGTTTATTTTACGCAATAAGAACCTTTAAAAACTGTTATTTTTATTCAATTTTAATGTCTGGATTAACTAAGGTGAAAAACCAGCATAAGCAAAGGTCGTGAAAAGTCTCTATTAATGCAAAAGCAGAGAGTACTGCGTCGATCTAAACATACGAAATATTTTATTTAATCAGTCTAAATAGACATTTTTATTTAATTTCAATAGACACTTTTGATGTGTGTAGATTAGTCATTACATATTTTTTGATTATTATTTTACACGCTCCCCGACCACTTATTGAGAACACTAAACAAGCACTGTTTCTACCATATTGATAATAATTGTGTTTACTGATGTCCTTTGCCCTAAATAAATCACTGAACAAATGTAGCATTATTTATACACACATATACATAAACCCACGCCTTCTTCCCATGGGGGTAGGCAGAAACTACAGAAAGGGAGCGTTCTACGATCCTTACATACTCCTTTTGCCTTGTAGCATTATGTAGCATTATCTTATGTGTTTAAACAATTAAGTAGGTAATGTTTCTGTATGTCCAGATTCCTGGTGGTGCTACTGTCAGCATGTCTGCAGCGGGCAGCGTGCGGCGTGCAGGCGCAGCTCAACGATTCTTCCACAATGCCTGTTGGAGTCGTGCTAAAAGGTAAATATTGTTGTGTCTTTCTTTTGTATTTGCATCGAGAGCTTATACTTGTAACAGTACTTGCATAGTTACTTTACCTACAGCCAGTGAAGCAACAAGCCACCAGCAACTTTATTGCAACGAGAACAAAGATCTCGGTGATTTTGACAGTGATGCAACATCAGAGCTAAAATAACTTTAAAAACACTGTAACCCTTTGCATTCCATTCGTAGTTCTACGTGTAAAACCATGGAAATATTAGTGTCTCTCAATTAGTTTGCCAGTTCCAGTCTCACCAGATGCAGCTGAATACCAGTATTTTACATGGAGCGCCTGCCTGTCTGACCACCACAACCCGGTTACTGGGTAATACGATACCCCTTGGTAAGACTGGTTGTCAGACTTTCGGGCTTCTGACTACCCTTAACGACTGTCAAAGATGTACAAATAACAACCGGGAACAACGGCTTAACGTGCTTTCCGAGGCACGGAAGAGTCTCCATATGTTATGGATGGTCACCCACCCACCGCGGCAAGCGTAGCTTAACCTTCGATCGACCTGTGCGGCTGTTATAATTTTTAGCCACGAGCTAAGATATATAATTATATGAGACGTTAAAGTTATTGTAGTTTTCTGACCTTTAGAAGACGTTATGAGACGATATTGAATTCGTTTGTCTCAATCAACTCAGCGTCTCGCGGTCCACTGCTAGACATATGCCTCTCCCAGGCTGCGCCACAACACCCTGTCCGCCGCCTTCCGCATCAAACTCAAACTCAAAGCACTTATTTCAAATAAACCAATTACAGACACTTTTGAATTGTCAAGGGGTCGATCAGTCAGAAAGATGAAGCTAGTTGCCCATTCCAAAGCGTAGTAGGTACCTATGGAGAAGAACGGGCAAGAAACTCCATGGACACTTTTTTAAATCAAAATATGGTTACAAAATATTGGTTACATCGTTCATGTTGAAATTATGCATGTGAGAACGATGCAGAACGTTAAAAGCGTCCGTAATAAAACGACAAAAACAATTCAAATATTAAATTAAATTAAAATAAGCCGTGGCAGCTAAGAAATAACCAGTCCCTACTGACGGCGCCCATTCACGAACATGACGTATGGATCAGCACCATTCAGCTAAACCATTTTGAAGGGAACTTAATGATCCAACACACACGCTACCACCAGCGAGACATTTGAGTGAGCATGACATCCAGTCTGTCCAAGCCACTTTCTTAAGGTCCTCGGTCCATCTAGCTGGGGGACGTCCAACACTACGCTTGCCGATACGCGGTCTCCACTCTAGGACTCGTCTGCCCCACCGGCTATCGGTCCTTCGACAAACATGGCCAGCTCACTGCCACTTCAGTTTGCTTACTCTGCAAGCTATGTTGGTAACTCCGGTTCTTTTCCGGGTGATTTTTCGGGGATTTTAAACCGGTAACTCTTTCGAACAATCCGCGACCCCGGCAGGCATCGGCCCTATCGGACCCCGTCACTTATGCTGACATCCTTTGAGGCGCACGTGGAACACAACGCGCCGTCGACCCGGGCCTGGTCCTTACCGGACGGCGAGCTGCCCATTGCTCGCTGTCCGCAAGCCCGCGCCTACGGTTGCCGGGAGTCGGCTATCGACTCCCGACGCCCAGGGTGTCTCCTCCTGCGGCGACTAGGGGCATGAGGGCGAAATGATTGCCTTTCCCTCACGCGCTCCACCTACTCCTTCGCGAGCATTACTGCTTCGCAGAAGGAGGTGACTGCTTCCCATTCCCTCTCGCTCCGTACCATGGCCTGAACCAGGGCCGGACGCGAGAGATCGCCGCCGCCGATCGCCGCCATGAGGACACGGCGGTGCTCCTCCCAAGCCGGGCAGACCTCCACCGTATGCTCCACCGTGTCCTCCGGACGATCCACACAATGATAACACCAGGGCGTTTCCTCCCGCCTTATCCGAAACAGGAAACTCCCGAAACAGCCATGTACGGTGAGGAACTGCGTCAGGTGGAAGGTGAGGACGCCGTGGCGCCTCTCAAGCCACTCCTCAAAGAGGGGACTTACCGCCACAATTGTGGCGTGCCAAAGATGACTTACCCTAGGTAGAGATACTCCTTCACAACTTCGAGAAGCGACCCTTCAATGTGGATTGGAATTGGTAAGACGTGTAGACATTTACAAGGGTTCCCCACACTAGGAAGTTCTCCTGTATTTTTGGGTGCGTTTACAAACATTCAAACTCAGATACACAAACAGCCAGACCCGGGACAACTACTAGAACAAACCAAAAAGAATGTGAATTGTACAAGACTTTTGTCTTGTCCAAATTCATGCCCAGGCCAACCCACCGAGAGGCTTCATTTAGGCTATGCAGCATCCGGTCTAACTGTTCCAGAGTCTTTGCTATTATGACGATATAATCGGCAAAGCGAAGCTATAAGATGTACTCACCATTCACGTTGATACCCTGTGCAGTCCAATCCTGCGTCTTGAAAACATCCTACAACACATTGGCAAATAGTTTCGGAGATATCATATCCCCCTGTTTCACCCCTCTGATCAGGGATGGGGCTGATCGTCGTAGCAGCGTCATACAAGCATCTTAACACTTCGATGTAGCGCCAGTCAATTCGACATCGTTACAGAGAGGACAGAACTGCCCATATTTCAATGGACTCGAATGCTTTCTCGTAGTCCACAAATGCCATACACATAGGCTGGTTGTACTTCTCGGTCTTTTGTAGAATATGCCGAACAGTATGAATGTGGTCTACGGTACTGAAGCCTTTTCGAAAACCAGCTTGTTCTGTTGGCTGGAACCCGTCAAGTCTCCTGGCGAGATGGTTCTTGATGACTCTCGAGAACAGCTGTAAGAGGTGGCAAGTGGTGGCTCAGAAGTGAGATGAATCTATAGTTCTTTAACAAGGTTTTGTCACCTTTTTTGAAGAACAGAGCAACCGCAACTATACTCTACACCTCGGGAGTTGTACCCTCTTGGATGACGGAGTAAAAGAGACTCAATAGCTCTCTCAAGACTGGAGCCCCACCCGCTTTAAGGAGCTTTCTCGTTATTCCGTCAACCTCAGGTGCCTCGTTGTTATTTAGCTGCTCAAGAGCCGCCCTAATCTCGCACTGATCGGCACCAGGGATATCCTCCGTGTAGTGGTGCGTTTATTCGGCTCGATGGTCATCTGCACTATGTCCCGCTGGTTTCGCCGTCCGTATTCAGTAAAGGTGCCCGTAAAAATACTTGACTTTCTCGAGTATCTTTGAATTCGAAGTCACGATTCTGCTTTCCACAGTTCTGAGTTTCATCAGATGGGACCTTCCTAATTGCTGAGCGAACACTTTCGATCCTCAGTTCTGTTCAATCGCAACCTTAATGTTCCGGATGATGGAGCACCGAAGGTTGCGTCGCGACAGCTTTCTGATCTTAAGGTCAGATAAAAGGGCCTAAACCTTTTGTCTGATGAAAACGGCTGCGTGGATGGCAACTCTCGTTTTTCCCTCATAAGTCCGAGAGTCTCCGAGTAAAGTTTGGACACCTTACTTTTTCACAGCGACGGGAAAAGTCTGTGGGACACGTCATGCAGTGTTTTAACCACATCGTCAGATTTCTCGTCAACAGTGGCTGTGGTTTCCAGCAAAACGAATCGATTTTGAAGTTCCAGTTGGGCGTTTTCAAATCCTAGAGCGGCTTGGAGCTGCATAGGTCGGAGTAACCTAACCTAACGGTCTCATCGTACGAATTCTCTCAGCTCGAAAATTGTTATTTAGAGTGCACCGCCTTCGGAAAGCTGATCACAAGTAGAGTAGGTGGCAGGTAGGGCTCCCTACCTCTAGCTCAACTTCAGCAAGGTGATGGTCCAACCTCAACGGACGTCCATTATACTTAGCCAGATGTAGTCGTCGTTGGTAGCCAGCCGTAACCCCGGGATTCTGTGCATACCCCGTCCCGCCGTTACCGTGACCGCTACCTTGACCAGGAATAGCGGGACCACCGGGAACTGGGGGCCGTTATTTTAGCACTTTCTTCATTGGGAGGGTTAATGCCCGTAGTCTCCATGCTGGGCATGTGTGTTGGTGACTGCAGAGCCAATCCTTTCGCAATGATGACGCTGCTGCCCGTTATCGCTCTGGAGAATTTAAGTTGGCTTGTTGGATGGATATACACCATCGATGGGTTGGTCGCCAGCGCCTCGTCCTTTAGTGGCAGGGCATACCACGCGCAGGTAAGGTTGACATTTGGGGAGTCTGATTGTTGTGTGCGCCCCCTTACACCCAATTCATTTGTCTGAACTACCCAAAAAAAAATTATATTTTCGTAGGTATTTTGTAAGCTCTTTGAAAGACGCAGACATGTTATTAATGGTAGTAATTAATAGCCGTCACTAGGAAACAACCACTCTCTACGACGACGAGTGATATTCATGAAGACAGAAGGTACTAATAATATGCTTCGCTCGATTGTCTCAACACGCCTTTGTTAATTATGTAAATTAATTATAGTACGTAGTGCACTCCAACAGGCCCGCTGAGCCCCTGAGTCGAGGACTCAGGACTTGAGACGATATTAACGAGTCTTTATGCAAGCTCTGAGAGCTGTCAGTCAGTTTTGTAACCAAGCGCAATATAACTCTTTGTTTGCTTTTGTAGCTGCAACACATGACTGTTGAGGTAGGAGTCCCTAGCAGTGTCTGGAATGAAAGACGGTTGAGATGCGAATGAATATTTATTGAAAAACTTACCTATTATATGCAAAAATATTGACGACATAATTAGTGGCTACCTGCTTGCATATATTTATAAAAGAGTAGTAGATAGCAAAAGCTCCGAAAAAAAATATGAGCATACTCAAAATATGAAATTTACTGCTTTAAATACTAACTTTCCGACAACTTATAAGCGAATACAAATAAAAAAACGACCGAATACAATACTGAAAATTCCGAAAAATCTATACAATATTTCATCATCATCATCATCAGCCTATATTCGTCCACTGCTGGACGTAAGCCTCTCTTAGTGAACGCCACTGAGCCCGATCCTCGGCTCTCCTCATCCAGTTTCTGCCAGCTGCCTTTCGCAAGTCGTTACTCCATCTGGCCGGCGGGCGTCCCTCACTACGTTTGCCCAAACGAGGTCTCCACTCTAGAAATCGTTTTCCCCAACGATTGTTGGTTCTGCGAGAGATGTGACCAGCCCATTGCCACTCCAGCTTGCTTAGTTTTCGGGCTATGTCGGTTACTTTGGTTCTCTGACGGATAACCTCGTTTCGGATTTACAATACAATATTTGCTGACGTAATATTTTTCCACCAGCTTAAATTGCGTTTTACCGAAATCTACAGGTAGTCATTTTTATCGTAACTTAACTATTATAAATTTAGAATCAACCGTACACCTAACCAACCAAACCTCGGGGTGCTCCTGACGTCGACCGGCTAGGGTTAGGGTTAATAAGCAGGTCGACGGAGCCCCGCCCCGCGGGGCTCCTATTTCTGTCTAAAGGGTTTAAAGGAACCTAACCAACGGAACCTCGGGGCGCCCCTGACGTCGACCGTCTAGGGTTAGGATTTGCGTGAACATTATGTTTTCGGAAACTTAGTTTTTTTTTTGGAAGTTTAGTATTTTTTTGGAATTTTAGTTTATTATTTGAAAGTATAGATTATTTTTCGTAGAATTATAATTTGAATAAGCTCATGTTTGTTTGTTAAATACAACATTTTTTGTTGGTTAATTTTGTATACATTTTTCGGTAATTATTTTTAACACAGCTTAGTTAGTATTACAGTTAACCACAGATCGCTGGAAGTTAATTTGTTTTTCGGAAGCTTTATTATTTTCCTTTATAAAATAAACCAAGTCATATACCGGTAAGTCGAAAATATTTGCATTTTTCGCTCACTTATAAAAGCTTGCGCCGCGCCTGAGGCGACAGTAGGTATTCCACTAGCCACCGGCGCGCGCGCATGATTTATTATGAATGTGTTGCAACTATAATTTTATACAAAATGCAAAGAAAACCTACAAAGATTTTGCCTAACCTGGGAAACATACCCAGGATCCCACTGTCGGTAGTTGCGCTTGTGACCCCTAGATCCATGAAGCAGACATGTTGTTCTTAACATTTTTTTTAGTTTGTTTAAGTTGAGGTTTTTAAAACACACTTAATTAATCACTGATGCAAAAAAAGGCCTGGTAACAAACTCAAACTCAAATTCAAAGTATTTATTTCAAATAAACCAATTACAGCCACTAACAAGGCATTATCAAGGGATCGGTCAGTCAGAAAAATGAAGCTATTGCCCATCCCAAAGCGTAGTAGGTACCTATGGAGAAGAACGGGCAAGAAACTCCACGGACAGTCTTTTAAATAGACATAATAAAAACATTTGGCTGTTGAAATTATATATATGTGAGAACGAAGTAAAAAGACGCGCACGTTAAAAGCGTCCGTAATAATAAAGATATAAATAATAAAAAAAACTATTCAGAAATTAAAATAAGCCGTGGCAGCTAAGAGATGACCAGTCCCTACTGACGGCGCCCGTTCACGAACATGACATATGGATCAGCAACATTCAGCTCAACCATTTTGAAGGAAACTTAATGATCCAACACACACGCCACCACCAGCGAGACATTGGAGTGAGCATGACATACTCTCAGCCGCCAGGGCACATTCAAGGCAATGAAAGACGATTCTAGTAAATGGTAGCAATGATCCTAGCAAAGGTGGTGGCTTTATAGTAGATACACAGTGCTCACACGTGTGCTTCCAGTTTAACAATGCCTACCGCTGTTAAGTCGCCGCTGTTACGTTTGCCGCGCTTCTGCAGTGCGTCTACAATGTTCGCTGAGTCACGCACATACGGCTTTGATGCCACCTGGCGCAAAAATACAGCCTCACTGCTAAGCAGATTGCGTGGGAGCAGTAACAGCATCCTGAATGTCATAGGCAATCAGTTGGACAGCCCACTAGCGTAGAGCCTCACCCAGAGGACTAAGTCTCTCTTAGTTATTCGGTACTAACATAGTTTTTAAGTTCATACTAACAATATAAATGTGATGAATCAGTGGTTGTCTGAATTAATTAAATTAATTATTATTTCGTTTATTTATCTTATTACATATTATATACATTTTTAAATATTTTTTTACAAAATACACACAAAAAAAATAAAAATAGTGGCCCATCAGCATATTTTTTTTATTTTTATGTTAACATTGCTCGGGACCATGGGATCCCGGTCCTTTGGAAGGCGTACGAGAGGCCAAAGCCAACTCGCTGAGGCCCCTTAGACAATTTTAAATGGAATGAGGCACCAACCGACGATTATCCCTGTATACACTGCAAGTGCACCCAAGGACAACCCCCGGTTGGTGTCGGACTATTGCAGGATATGGAAACAAAAATAATTATTGAACTATGGGTTTCAGTGGCTAAGATGGACTGGTTACCAAAAACTATGGAACGGCATGGCCCCAGCCTGACCAATGTTTTATGTATAAAATACACGGATGAAATGGCAAGGGGTGACTTGCACACTCAATAATGGGCCCCCGAAAAAATATTATTATACTATTATACATACATTACTTAGAGAACTGATAGCTTGTAGGAACTTTTTCCATTCACTAGGTGGATAGTTAATCGTCTGTCTGATTGCTAGTTCCGACAATTTCCGGTGTCGCGTCACTCACATATTGGCCCGAGCGTTCCCGAATGTTCCCGAACATTCACGAGCAGAAAATTGGGATATGATAGTGTACCGTCCTCATAGCTTAGGAAAGATTTCGATTAGATCATAAGTACGTTCAAGGTCTATGAAAGCTGAAATCAGTGATACATCTCAGGATCCCTAGGGAGAGATTACAGGACTTTGATTGCATGTTACGGTAGGAACCTTAACACGCAATCAAACTCCTGTAATCTCTCTATATCTCCGTTCACCGTTATAGGAATAACGCTTTAAATACTTGTTAAACATAAAGTGCCATATTTTATAAATACCAGACTGTAATTGTTCCACTGCAGAGCAAAAGCCTCTTTTTATAGAGATCTAATTATCACTATTATAAATAGAAGGTCAACGGTTCGACTATATCGTGGTGGGCGCGGGGGCGTCTGGTGCGGCGGCGGCTGCACGGCTCGCTCTCGCCGGCGCCAGCGTGCTGCTGATCGAGGCTGGTGGGGACCCCAACCTCCTTTCCAAGGTAACAGCATAACACGGGTTCTTCATAATACATTTTGTTATCAAAGTTTTTCACTGTTACTATATTATTTCTATTGATACAGGTCCCAAGTGCAGCCATGGTACTCCTCGGCTCAGAGATTGACTGGCAGTACAAGACCACACCCAATAACATATCCTGCCTCTCATCTGAGGGTCAGCAGTGCCGCTTCAGCCGCGGCAAGTGTCTCGGCGGGTCCACCTCCATCAACTACATGCTGTACACGCGCGGCAACCGCCAGGATTTCGACGACATCCCCGTCCCTGGCTGGACCTGGGATGACCTGGAGCCGTACTTTCTCAAATACGAAGGTTTACAAGACCTAGATTTACTGCCACCCTCTTCTATACCCTACCATAATACTACAGGGACGATGCGCATCGGTTTCTTTGATTATTCATTAAATCCATGGCACTCCAGACTCATAAAGTCATTCAAGTCTCTCGGGTTTCCGGAAAATCTAGACGTGAACGCGGGGTCGCAGATTGGTGTCAGTCAACTCGTCGGCTATGTTTATGACGGCGGGCGGATGAGTACCGCGCGAGGATATCTAGCGAGAGAGGACGTCAAGAGTACCCTGAAGGTGGCCAAGCACACGCGGTGCACCGGAGTCATTATAGACAGGAGAAACATCGCCCGAGGCGTCACTGTTGTGCAGGGCTTACTAAAGCTCAAAATTTATGCACGCAGGGAAGTGATCCTCAGCGCAGGAGCCATCGGAACACCTCAAATACTGATGTTGTCTGGCATCGGCCCGGCTGATCATTTACAGAGCATGGGTATAGGCGTTAAAGTAAACTTAACGGCTGTCGGCGCGAACATGACCGATCACGTACTACCACTTGTACTGGCCCTGGTAGATAAAGGTGAGAGCATCAAGGACAACCTGGTGGGGCTAGCAACTCGCACGGAGCAGGCGGCGCAGCTGCTGGCCACGGGCTCCGGACCGCTCACTTCCATCGGCCTCACTGACGTCAGCGCTTTTGTCAACTCGCACTGCTACGACTTCGAGCGCAGGACGCTACTCAACGAGAGCAACGAGGGAACTGCCTGTGAGCTGCCAAATCTTCAGATAATTCATGCCTATATCGATAGAGATTTAGTGCCACTAGCTAAGCCTGTGGTCATGCAAGCGACAAACTTCAATAAAGATATAGTGGAGCAGATCAGCAATGCGAATAAAGATTCCGCGATAATAGTGATATCTCCAGTGCTTTTGTATCCGTATTCAGTCGGTCACGTTCGGCTCGCTAGCTCCGACCCGCTCGCTCACCCCGCTATCTTCCCGAACTACTTGGATGACGAGAGGGACGTGGACGACGTTGTGCGATCGATAGGGATTGTAGAACATATGATTGAGTCACCGCCGTTCAGCAAACGAAACGCGAGTATTTTACATTTGGACCTGCCTGGATGTCCTCGTGTGGGTCAGGACCGGGCGGGCTACTGGCGCTGCTACAGCCGGCACATGACTTTCGCGGTATACCACGCGGCGGGCACTACGGCGCTCGGCGGTGCGCTAGATGCGCGACTGCGCGTGCGCGGCGTGCGGCGCCTCCGCGCGGCTGACCTGGGCGCGCTGCCCCGGGTGCCGCGTGGCAACACCGCCGCCGTGGCCATCGCTATCGGGGAAAGAGTCGCTGACTTCGTGCTAGAAGATACGTGGCATTAAAGAAACGCTATAATTTTCTATGTTTTTTATGTGAGATGGTATCTACAAATATCCTCTCTCTGAAAAAATGTATATTACCGGAGAGAGACAGCACTACGGAATCACGCCAACATAAAATATTAAGTAGACAATCAATCAAAATAAGATATACATATCTGTCTTGATGATAAATGAGAGCGCAGCTGATGTCTATACCCGTGTTAATAAATGTGTCCAACAGAACTATAAGTACCATAAACTAGCTCGTGGTAATAAATGTTCTATAGTTTACGTGTGTTCTGAACAATAAAACTTTCATCGTTATAATATGTAGTTTTACTCTTTCACAATAATATTTATTGTTTCACCGCGTGTTTGTTCCGTTAGTTGTAACCTACGTTTATGCATGTATGGTAAATATATAGCTATCAAATTACGTGTTTTTATTAGCTGCGCCAAGCCACAGCTTATTAATTAATTAAAATCATTTTGCTTCTACATAAATTAATTTTAAAGTAAAGACATCTGTTTGCCAAAGATAATTTATCTTTCAATATCGCCCACAATTATTTATAAACACCGGATCCAAACGATTAATAATATTTTCCTTTGAGTGGTTTTTGGTTACGCAGTACACTCCGATGTAAAAAATCATGATTATAATTTAGAGTAGAATAAGTACCGATTTAGAAATATAATCACATCACTTTGTGATTGTGTAGTTATAAATGATATGATAGATAGTCATTGTAAATAGTTAATTGAATGTCGCTAAAGTCTAATATTAAACATAAAGTTGTTTTTAGGAATTGGATTGTTTCTAGAAAAGCTGTTCCTCATTATTTATACCGAAAGTACATTTAAATTAATTTAATGACATAGCGTTGGAAAAAAATCTAAAGTAAAATAGCAAAAGCTTGAAGTAGGTAGGTCTGGTGGGTACCTCCTATAGAACTAACCGCTAAGCCGCAGCTCTTGTAAAAGTTAATGAAAAATTAAAATTAAATTGGTTTAGGCAAAGTTATGATCTTACAGAGAGTGCGAAGTTTCCTCTCGCGTAAATTAACTTCGCTAATTATAAAACGTTTGCGTCGACATGGAATTATTCTTCATGGAATTATTCGTGGCGGTTCATTGGGTTTCTGCTAGGTTCTGTCTTGCATGAAACACGATTATGGAAATAAGAAAGATTACACTCTGGAATGTCTGCCTTAATTAACGTTAACTGCCAACTTAATCTATGCATGTTGTTCGCCATTCGTTGACACTTCTGCTCTACTCATCAATAGTGCATAGTGTTTAAGAACTCCATACCGTCCTGATAGTCTGGTGGAGCACATCACTGAAGGTAGCTGACCTGTGGTAGATAGAGAATGACTCTTGGAGAAGTAGTTATGGAATGCCAATGATGCAAGACTGAAATCCGTATTTTACTTTAATAAGTTCAAACTGTGATTTAAGTTTCACAGTTTCCAAAAATCCACCGGACTTTTATAGGTAAATCTCAATTTACCTATAAAAGTCCGGTGGATTTTTCGCTTCGTTAGATCTGGCAATTACCGCGGTATTGTAAACAAGGAAGCTTCTGAGCTGAGAATTAAACGAACTTACGGTTTCTCATTTAATTTCACGGAGAGAAGGCACTGTAGGAAGTTGTAAATAAGAAAATTTTATTTGCCGGCGTTCGTCGCAAATACTCGGAGAATAAGAAAACAACTTGTTTCTACGTTGTTAAATCTGATGCTAATAGGTATTGGTTAAAATTTGAGCTGATGTAATCGTATGTACGTAATACGTAGCCGACATACGAACGAATCTATGTTGTACATATTTACTGACATATGTAAGAAGCTTGTGTGTTATCTTTTCTCGCACATAATATATTACATTTGTTTATGATATTTTTCTCGCATTTGCGCACGAAAGCCTTAATGGAAAGTCAAATCCAATAATGCAGTATGTATTCGATGTTTCAAGATTTATTTCAGCTGATTTATTATATGTAGGATGTGGTTGAGTCAGCCAGGAACGTACATTGTATTAGCACTAAGCTAGGTATGGGTTAAAGGGTGTCCTACTCTAGTGCGAAACTTGTTGGTATTGGAGTGAAAACAGCAGTTTACATCACAAACTCATAGCTTATTTATATCGGTATTGTTCCGGGAGTATTGTACAAAGTGCAACGAATAGAACTTCCTACAACAGTCTAGTGTAAAGTGCGCAGTAAATATTAGATGCGGCCACGTAGCGTCCACGCAGCGTTCACGTAGCGGCCACTACAGTCCGTAGCTCAACTCGGCTAATCTTTACAGTGCTCCCTTACTCACAAATTTCGTATTCTGTTTGACTTGAAAGGTTGTTAGGCGCAGTTCTTATACTTTTGAACTAAGATTTGGTTTGAACATCACACGAGATAGAAATCACAGTCAGCACTGTAAGCACACCGATAGGTTTTGTAAATCCTGTGCAGCATTTTAAAGATTATCGCTCTCAAACAGATAGACTTTATGGCTACTGATACTGTCTTGATTAAATTGAGAGGTCAAGGATCCCTAAATTAATCACTATTCTATCAATTAACCGACAAGTTAAATCCTCTATCATTTGTCTATTACGTGGGCGTGTGCGTCGATTATTACTCGGTAATTGGATGATGGCGTGCGCGTAATGACGCGTAATGACACGGGTTATCGGCTTTCATATCACTAGTCGTGTTCGGTGACACAGAAGTGACAAGCTACGATGAACTTTGATGCCATTCATTAGAGGGATGACATGGTACATTATTTACGAATTATTGAAATTGAAAATATTTATTTCAGACCAAGCACACGGTACAGGTACGGTACGGTATTATGACATCACTACTTGGATGTCTCGGAAAACACAACACGATCACACTAACTCTACATGAGTTTACTACCTGTACTATTACAGCCTTGTACGGGCGCGGGTAGCACTGAACGATGCGTCGACTGATTATAAATATTTCACATGATGCGTCTCTAGGGCCTAGTGGTTCCAACAGTCGTCAGTGTGGTTGCCGAGTGTTAAGGCTACTTAGTATGTAGGTTCGGAAGTTTAATTGGGGTTTTCTTTACAGTCATTTCCAACAGTCACTCGGAATTTGGACTTTGGCCTGGAAATTGCAATAAGCTTCTTGTAACCAGCACTGTTGGGTTAGTACACACTCCTTACACTGCCTCCTTCGAGGAATATTGATGTGATGGATAAGTAGGCTCTTTGATAAAGTTTTTATGGAACAACCTCCGCGAGTGGCAATACTGATATGTATCCGCCACCTTGCCGACTGCCTTACATTGTACCACAGCATGAGTAATTCATATATGCCTACATGTTTTGAGCCGACACGAGAGAAGTATACCCAAATGACGCGTGTGCGCATCATGACGTCGTGTTTTACGCTCAAATCAAATCAAATCAAAATATTTTATTTGCCATAAAACTACATGGGCACTTATGAAACGTCAGAAGCTAGGTGCACGGTTCCAATTGGTTGTTTCCTATGGAGAAGAGCCGGCAAGAAACTCCACGGTTACTCTTTTAAAAATAAAGGGCTATTACAATGTTTCCAGTTACAGTGTTGATAGTTATGGGAGGACAGTGTAGGTAGGCCTGTCAACAAGTAACAGGTACTCAACAAAATATAAAAAGGTCTACAAATCTACAGTCCACAAGTTAGGCCTACAACGTTCTCACATTCACAAAATATAGAAAAATCTATAAAAAAATAAAAGCCTATTTAAAACAAATGACATGATTGCCATTACAACTCTAACAAATCTCAATTTAAATCCTGTCTACAAAAGCCATAAGCTCACTAGACACAGCTTCCAAGGAGGTTCACTTTAGATTCACGTTCGTGTATATTACACGTCATACGCATATGCAAACACTTGTACCCATAATAACATGCTCGGAGCTCAAGCATATTTAAAGCATGTTTAGTTAGCGTGTGTTTACAGATAGGAAAATTAGCCGCTGCCCCTGCTTCATACGGTATTTACGACTTGACAAATCATCGAAATTTCTTTATGTAATAATGTTTTAATGTCACACATAAACCTTCCGGAATTCATTCTCTAAATGATGTTGAAAACTGCATCAAAATCCGTTGCGGAGTTTAGAAGACCAACTCAGTTACACAGACAGACACAAAAAGCGACTGTGATATAAAATATGTAAGTACATACTCGTAGGTAGATGAGCTGAACATATATTAGTGATTGGATATTGTCGAAAAAGACAACGTAAGTAGTTAATTTGTTTGTTGTTAGTAATAAATCTATTATTAATGCCATCGCCGCGGTCCACAGATAAGCTCTCAATAGCTATTCATTCAAACTCAAAATCAAACCATTTATTTCATTTAAACCATTTACAGGCAATTTTGAATTGTCAACGAGGATTGGGATCGTCAGGGTTTGGTGTTTTTATGGGATTGGGGGATTTTCACATCTACTCCACAAATCCCACTTTACTTGAACAAAACCTTTACACAAAAGTGAAAATAAGAGACCAGGTACATAGATTTCTGTACACAGACACCTCAGTCTTCATAATAGGTAGGTAGATAAATGAATGTCGGACTGTCCGCAAGTTTTCATTCACACGGTCCCTCGTCAGTCTTTACAATGTACCTACGTTAGTCTGTGCTTCCACACACAGGCGATTTCTCTAGAGACTGATGTCTAGGTGCATCGCACTGGCACAATGTAATTAATTCTCCCGACGAACGACGGATTTTAATGATGGCTTCATATTGTCCCAAACTGTAAAAATACATGAATCTTGCATTCTTGTATTTGAAACAAATAATCTTGTGTTAATACACTTTTTAACCGACTTCCAAAAAGGAGGAGGTTATAGGTTCGGTTGTTTTTTTTAATGTATGTTCACCGATTTTTCCGTTAATTGTGAACCGGTTTTGAAAATTCTTTTTTTATTTAAAAGGGTATGCTCTCGAGGTAGTCCCATTGTCACCAAGTCAGAATCTGATGAGGGGGTCTCATGGAAAACGAGGGAAATCTTCAAATTTTATAGGCACACCTATAGCGATTTGCGTATTTTTTATAGTAACTCGTGCATTCGTTCTCGGAAAGCACCATTTGGTGAAGTGGAACTGATGATGAAGACCAGAGGTGGCCACCGGAACTACTTATTGTGGTTGCGATTCTATTACTTTAATATGGTTGGTAAGCAAGTTAAGCTCATAATCAAAATCATAATCATAATCAAAATCATTTTTTATTTGCTCATCACAATACATAATGGTGAAATGGAGCTAATGGTGGCTTCACCATCGGATAGCGACTCGCCCGTGCTTCGCACTGGTTTACGCCATGACAAAATATCGAGATTTCTTTATTTTATTATGTAAGGTTATTTATTATACACATAAACTTTCCGGAATAATTGTTATAAATGATGTTGAAAACGGGATCATAATCCGTTGGACTTTTTTAAAGAACGAAGAAGTTACACCGACAGACACGAAAAGCGACTTTAATTTATAATAAGCAAAGATATAGAATAGATAATTCTTGAAAACACTAACGAATAGGTGGTTACACATAAGTGTTTTAACTTCTTATCAGCAACACTACCGAACTATTGTAAGTAGGGTAAGCAAAAGCCTGCCAGCACCTGTGCCTAACGAAGTTTGTCCGGCTGTCCCACGCGTGACCGGTCCGGTCCGTGGCGGGTGGCTGGCGGATCGCAACGCCGCCGCGCCGGAGAGAACAGACTAACTACAGCTGTTACACTGATGGACTAATACAACTAATCTTGTCACTACACTCCTGATTCTTTTACTACCGTATTATGTATTACTGCCAGCCTAGACAGGTTAGTGTCGGTTAAGGAGTGAGAAACATGTTGGAGAGTTAATTATCTAGTGCTAATATTATGTATACGGTGAGATTTCGATATTTTACGCGGGTCCATTATTAATTACGTAACGCGCGTTCCTGAGGAAGGGAGTAAGGACTGACCTGGCTTCATTAGTAGTCTTTGTTAAGGAATCATTAAAGGTCACAGTCGACGAACATACTCTGCGTGACTGTATGAGTAACTGTTTAGTCATCAAAATTGGTGCAACCACAGCGATAATAGCTATGTATCGATCCCCTTCCGCTAGAAACTTAGATCCTTTTAACAAATCCTTAAATCAGATTTTTCAAGCACTAAGCCTATTTAAGAATGTTATACTAACAGGTGATTTAAATATAAATATTGGCTCCGAAAACTGCGATGCAGGGACCCAAGATTATCTTAATATCTGCTTATTCCATGGTTTTCTCCCCGCTCACACATTACCAACTCATCAGAGGGGTTTCTGCCTCGATTATATGATGATCAAAACTAGCCTATCATATATTACGCTTGTTACTAACTCAACAATTACTGACCATCACGCAGTCCTACTAACTGTAAATTTAACGCTGCCTAAGCTAAATTGTCCTCAGACTATTAGCAAATTAAACATAAACAAACTCGAATATGATTTATGCAACCTTGATTTTAGCCTACTTTACAATACTGCTGACGCTAATTTGGCTTTATTGTATTTAATAAAACATGAACAACAAGCAATATGACGTAACACGACAGTTTCTACAGTAAACAAGAAACTTTATAATATTAAACCGTGGATTACTCCTGGACTAATTCGGTGTATAAGACACAGAGATAAACTTCATCAGAAAACTAAGAGATACCCTGATAATGCAATAATTCTAACCACCTATAAAAGATACAGGAATTTCTACAAGAATCTCCTAAAAAATATAAAAAATAATTACGATAAAAACGAATTAAATAGAGCAGGTAAAAATAGCAAACAACTCTGGAAACATATTAAAAATGTCACCAATATGTCTAAACAGCATGAATCAAATTCGAGTTTACTGCTTGCTAATCCTTCACTATTCTTATCAGCTAACAATGTAAATAACTTTTTTATAAATGTTGGAAAAACTCTTGTCGAACCGATTCCGAAATATTGCGACCAACTATCTTTTCAAAACCCAAACAATAGCTGTTACCCGAAGTATTTTGCTATGTTGGACACTGATGAAGATGAAATAACTCGAATCATTTCTGGGCTAAAGGATGACTGTGCAGTTGGATGGGATAAGATAAGCAATAAGATCCTTAAACTCTTTAAGTATATTTTGGTACCTCCCTTACGCATATATTTCGAATCTGTCTTTCCAAAGGAATATTCCCTAGTTGTCTAAAAAAGGCAGTTGTAATCCCTATCTTTAAATCTGGGTGTAAAGACAGAGTTAATAACTACAGGCCAATATCCTTACTCCCCTCAATTTCAAAAATACTAGAGAAAATCATAAACAGTAGACTCGTCAATTACCTGAAAAAAAACAACATCTTATCCCCTGCGCAATTTGAATTTAGAGCCAAACTATCGACTGCCGATGCGATGCATAGCCTGACTGATTATATTTCAGAAGAACTTGGCAAAGGAAACCAGACCCTGGGAATCTTTCTCGATTTAGCCAAGGCCTTCGACACGGTGTCTGTTTCTGTTCTTCTGAACAAATTAGAGACCATAGGAATAAGGGGAACGCCGCTGAAACTTTGTACTGACTATTAAACGGCCGGTGCCAATGTGTTAGAATAGATAATATTAAAAGTGATGACCAGAAAAATACTGGTTTTGGTGTTCCTCAGGGAAGTATTCTAGGCCCCACCCTATTCCTGATTTATATTAATGATTTGTGTAATTTAAATATCAAAAACGGCAAAATTATATCATATGCCGACGATACGGCGTTAATATTTACTGCTACATCCAGTAGCGAACTGTTTGAAATCACTCAACTAGGTTTTAATACTGTGACTAATTGGCTTCAAAGCAATTTACTAACATTAAATGCCGACTAGACAAAATCTATTCACTTCTCCATGCGCAAGCCTCAACTTAACATTACTAACCCTCAACTACATGCCCATCACTGTGGAAACCGTACAGGCAATATGTGTAATTGTCCTTTTATCCTCAAAACGAGCAACATAAAATACCTGGGGGTTATAATGGACGATATACTTTCTTTTAGAAAACATTAAAGAAATTGCGAACATTAGCAGATTCAAAATTAATCACACAAGTTTATTTGGCCCTATGTCAATCTATAATTGAATACTGTAATCACTTCTTGGGGTGGCGCACCAAAAACTAATTTGCTTCCTCTTGAAAGAGCTCAGAGAGCTATTTTAAAGGTAGCAAACTTCCATCCCTTCTTATTTCCCATAGATCTGCTATATAAATCCTGCAAGGTACTGACGGTTCGCCAGCTTTTTATAATGCAATTAGTATTAAAACAGCACACCATGCTTACCTACAAAGCTGACAATACTAACAAGAGACGGAATGATATATGGTGTATGTACATATATCTAATGCAACCTTAAAACATGTCTTTGTAGAAAGATTTTTTACATTTTTAGGCCCATTTCTGTACAATAGATTAAATAAAAAACTAAGTATCTATAAATTAAATTACTATAGCTGTAAAAACATTATACTTAAGTATTTACTAATCATCAATAATGCACAGACAGAAGATCTCCTTGTTGTCTGCAAATAGAACCGCTAACATGCCATTTTACGTTTATTTAGCTAAGTTTTATTTTAGTTGTAACTTTACGCTCATTGTTAATTTATTAAATTAAGTATTTATGCACTTTCTAGCCTGAAGCACAGGTTCAACCTAGTTCAGGCAAATTAGCAACTCTGTTCTATTTTAATCGTTAAGGTATTTTTTGTAAATGTGTCCATCTATAAATAAACGATTATTATTATTATTTCCTTTATTCCATTATATACATACGAGTATAAATTACATTTTTAAATATTAGAATATAAAAAATGGTAACCCACCGGTATCGGGAACAGGGTCCAAGCTACCGGCGGTCAAGGCTCCAGAGAGAGGAACCTCCTAACAATGCGAGCCGTGTCTAGATGTACCGCTTTCTGAATCAAGCCCTTAATCCAGCTGCCCAACGAGAGCCTCCTCAGGTGTTGGTCGAGGCTCTTGGCTATTAAGCCATTGGCTGTCACGACTACCGGCACAATGATCGCTGAGTCCACATCCCACATGTCGATAAACTCGCGAGCCAAGTCAAGATACTTGATTTGTTTATCTTTCTCGGCTTTCACGAGGTTCCCGTCATGCGGGACCGTTATGTCAACAATCATTGCGCGCCGCTCTAATCGATCCACCACCACTATATCAGGCTTATTGGCAACAATAGTCCTGTCAGTGATGATGGATCAATCCCAGTACAATGTGATATGTCCATTTTCGAGAACTGGGTCGGGTATATACCTGTAGTACGGCACTTCCGATTCTACAAGGCTGTATTTCAGAGCAAGTTGCTGATGGATAATCCTGGCTACAAGATTGTGTCTATGCAAGTACTCTTCGTTAGGTAGACGAGAACATCCGGAGATAATATGTCTGATTGATTCACCCGGACGGTGGCATGCCCGACAGATGTCAACCGTGCCGTCTTTCACAACAAATCTCCGGTAATTCTTTGTCATCATAACTTCGTCCATAATTGCACATACAAAACCTTCGGTTTCTCCAAAGAGGTCACCGAAACGCAGCCAGGCTACGGACGCTAGTTGGTCTACATCAGGTCCATGTAGGGCCCGAAAAAAGCGTCCGTGAAGCTCCTCACTCGGCCATACTTCCATGCGATCATTAGTATCAAGCACAACTGGTTTGCGCCAGTTCCCTTTAGCTAAGGAGAGCGGGGTGAGGCCCTTGTCTACTGTGACTACATCTCGAGGCATCCCCAAGTCGGCTTCTAAGATATATTCCCTGAGACTGCATATCTCACCATTGTGGAGGGTCTTAGCATTTAAAAAGCCTCGACCAGCCAGATACAGCCTCATTGCCGATGATCGTGGGTGATGCATTCGATTTGCAGTCAGCAGTACAAGGACCTTCCTATCCAGGGCGTCGAGTTCGGTCTGAGTCCATTTGAGTATGCCGAAAGTGTACATAAAAACACGCGCGCGCGCGCGTGTGCGTTAAAGGCGCACCTTGTTTCCGCCTGATAAAAGACTATTAAATACTTTTTCAAGCGGCCAAAGAAGCGTTCCTTTACCGATTGCTTCATGTCAGTACCATTGATATCCAACGCTTCCGACATACCCAAATACTTATAGGTTTCGGATGCGGAGAGGGCTCTAAGATTTATGGAATCCGAGAGTTGTGTTCCGACGGATTCCACAATCTCCCCTCGCTTTACATGCATGATCGCACATTTGTCCACACCAAGTTCCATCCTGATGGCGCTACTGAAAGTTTCAGTTACTTTCAGTAGCTCCATCAGTTGCAAATTGCTGGGGGCAAAGAGTTTTAGGTCATCCATATAGAGGAGGTGAGATATAACCTGACCACCTCTCCCCAGCCGATAGCCTAGACCTGAATCCTCCAACAGTGTGCTTAGAGGATTCAAGGCTAAGCAAAACCAAAGCGGACTCAAACTATCACCCTGAAATATGCCCTGCTCGATCCTTATCGGTTCGTTATTCCTCTGAACATTTTGACATCCTGGATAGTGAAGGACCGTTCTCCATTGCCCCATACATGACTTCAGGAAGGTGCGCAGAGTTGCATCTACTTTATACAACTCCAGCACCCTCACAAGCCATGTATGTGGCACCAAGTCATAGGCCTTCTTGTAATCTATCCAACATGTCGACAGATCCTTTCGGGAACGACGAACCTGTTGGCTAATGGCCATATCAATGAGGAGTAGCTCCTTAGTACCACGGGACCCGTTCCTACATACATTTTGAGAAGGAGACATGATGGAGTTGGTGTCTATGTTTTTTAATTTTAGCTCTCAAAATGGATGTAAGAACTTTATAGACCGTCGGTAAACAAGTGATCGGCCTATAATTTTTGGGTTCCGCAGTGCTACCTGATTTATGGAGCAGGTAGGTAACTCCTGTTGTTAGGAACTGGGGTAGCGAACCAGATTCCAAAGCAACCTGGTACTAAGCCGCCAAGTGAGCGTGCGACCTACCGAACCATTTGATCCAGAAGTTGTGCAGTCCGTCCGGCCCTGGAAACTTCCAGTTAGGCAGCGGACGGACTGCACGAGTTACATCTTGGGGGCAGATGGAAATAGCCCCCATTTCTGGTATTGGATCGCAGGCTCGCTCGACTTCCCGAGCCCAATCACCTTCGGTGTGACTGACAGGCACCGACCAGATATTGCGCCAGAAAGAACACATGGCATCATCATCCGGCAGGCACGTGTCAGCCACACCTTGATCCGGTCGCTCCCAACCCCTATAAACCCACCTTTCATCGCGCTGGAAGGTGCGATTCTAAGTGTATCGCTCTACTCGCCGCTTATACCGACGAATACGGTTCGCCCATGCATACACTTTCTGCTTCAGGAAGTCGATGCGCTCTGTGACACAGGACATGTAGTCCTGAGGGCTAATATTAGTCCCTGCGAACGCGCGTCTCACAAAGCGCATCACTCTAGGGCGAGTATTGCCCTCCCTGAAGCAGATTAGTTTGCCGATGAGTGCTCTGGCCACACCAATACGACGCTCAATTCTGCACTGCCAAGCTGGTACGGCTGGTTTCGGTCGTGTAGATCTAGAATCATTAGCAAATTTGACGTGAGCTACACGACATGCCGCTACAGCCGCGCAGTACAGAATCGAATGTGTATCGGTGAGGTCTACGCAGTCATCAAAATAATTTGACAACTGCGCATCCAGTGCCGCCACCAGCACCCTATTTTTGTTATGCATGGGTAAACGAGGTAAGCATGGTCTAAGTTCGGGCGATATGAACCGATATTCTCGAATCGCATCTTCAAAAGCACTCCTCAATTCATCATTGCACTGGGTACTTACGTTTGTAGCCCTATCATCACTCTCCTCGTCTGCTTGACTTGTTTTAGACTGTGGTAGTACGACCACAGTCTGCAACGGGGGGGCGATGACATGACTACTCTGCATTTCATTTCGCAGGCGATCAAGTACAGTGTCATCCAACATGTGGTTACGTTGGATGACCCGCACCTGATTCGACAGTCGTTGTGCCGACACGTTGACAGCTGGCTCAAGCACCTGAAAAAGAGAGAGCATCCGAACACGGTACGCGGTCAGATTTTTTCCCCCCTCTGTAGCCCCATAGTATGAGCGCATGACGTTTTCGTTGATGGATCGCGTCCATCTCATGCGCTGCACACTTCTGCCGGGAGCTGGGACCCTATCAGAGGCCGGTGGGCCTCGAGGTCCTAAACCGTCCGGCGGCCGATGTCCTCCACGTCGACGAGCAGGTGGTGGCGTCGTGGGCGGGGAGAAATACTCGTCGCTCGAGCTCGACGCAACTACCGCGGCCGGTGTCGTCACAGCGCTCACAATTGGGCTGGATACCGGCGGCAGCGAGGCGGAGCTGAGCGACGAGTCCGGAGGTGGTGGGCGTGCTTGGCGTGCGGCTGATCTTGTCAACATTTTATTCGTATCTTCATTTTCCTATCTTGTTTTCATGATTGTTTTATCGGAGGTGACATCTGTCATATCACCTCCGATTCGGCAGTTTTTGATAAAATTTATTACATTTTGGTTTTTTTATTTATTCTAAAGTGGTTTGCAAGATTCAGGTTTGATATATAATGAAATATTGTTGTAAGGCTGGGTCCAAATTACTTTCTCTGTTAAAATTACAAAAAATTGGAAAACGAGACGTTTTGTTGATACGGTGTTGCCATTATTATTATTATTATTAGTCGGTATTTTCTCCGGCACGAGATCACTGCACCTCAATCACGATTAATGTTCACTCAAAGTTAATAGGTTGCAGTATTAGCAGCCCTACATTATAGTGGTTATAAAAGTTCCAGAAATTGCACGCGCGCGCACGTCATCACGAGTACGAGTGTGTGAGTTCAGAGGTGTGCTGATGCGAAGTGCCCATTGTAGAAATATGTCGTCTCTCAATCATTATGGTAGGGAAAGCGATTGATGTAGGAAGCGACCGAAATGCTCTTATAATGACAATCTTAAACATTTTATAGATTAACGAATTTAAGTACGAGGCTTTCTAGACTATAAGAGTGAAATCATTTTATTTTACATTTTTTGGCGTCAGCACTTTTCGTGAGGAAATTTTTGACCATACAATATTACTAGCATTGGTATGGAGTTTATCAGAGATATATTATATAAGTGCAGAAAGATGTATCATCCGTACATCTACATTATAACTTCTCTAAGAATGTTCTAAAAAATCGTCAAGTTTCTGCGCAAGAGCGGATATCTAATCCGCTCTTGCGCAGAAACTTGACGATTTTTTACGCGATAAACGGTTTTTTTAAATGTTTTTTATATATATTTATTTAGAGAAATTATAATACAGAGGGGTTACTTAAATTCTAAACTCGCTAAACTTTTACGTTTGATGGCGAGTTTAGAAGGAGATAAGAGGATAATTAAGCGGATTAGTGTCTGCCACTGTTTGCCCTCGTAATCGCTGTTTTATTAATTCTTTATTCAAGATGATTTTTTTATTTAGATATAATTGTTAATTTAATACACACTGAGATTATTAGAAATGGGAAAGTAAAACGGCTGACGTAGCCAAATAGGTATGTCCATGACAACTCGCAGATATTGTACCTAGAGTAATGGGAAACCCAGGATACTTAATTAGTAGTCGCTAAATACTTGCAGATTTCAGTTTCGCTAAATAGTTCAGTAGTAGTAGTAGTAGTACTTTGTTCTCTCTTTAATTCGTTTTTGTTATTTTCGGCACAAATAATAACGAATAATTACTGTCTTTAAAAAATCCCTCCGAGTTACAAAGAAGTCTTAATGGTGTCGACATGCAGCCGATGGCGATGGGCGCAATGGTAACAACTTTTCCGAAATATTCGAACTGGGGCAATACAATATAATTAATTATACCATATCAAAGACGCGATCTTGTACACTCGCTGGAAAAGTTACGGATAAACATAATTATATTATTTCTCAGATTTGTTTATGTTTACATACTTTGTTATAATATGATGTTGTTCCTCGTAGCGAAAGATAACTCGAAATGTAGCATACTTGTAGCAGTTTTTCTTCTTCTTTTACATATCTACTCTCTCTATAGATTACAATATACAAGTTAACACTAAAATATATTATGTATAAGTACTTAATAAAAAAAGGGAAAGCTTATAGGTATGGTATATATATATAAATATATATGCTCATGTGGCATAAAAGTTTATTGTCTAATAAAACATTTCCATTTGGAAGCGATAACTAATAATAACGTATAGTCTATTTAGATTACAAATTAATTAAATTCGACAATTAAAATGATAATCATAATCATAATCATAATCATAATCATTTATTCATTTGTAAACATAGGTTTAACATAGATGGTATTAAAATAAAAAATAATAGTAGCTCTATGTTTTGCTTCATTGGCATACAAATGTTTTTTGTTGAGAACTTAATAACTAGATTCACATGCTTAGATAATATTAGTACAATAAATTTAAAATATAATTAGGAACTATTACAGTAAGGTTTTTAGTTTTATAATTATTTCTCGTTTAAAAATTCGTCTACTCTGTAATAACATTTTTCGGTTAAAAATTTCTGTAGAGCTGTTTTAAATTTAACTATTGGCATGTCTTTTATGCCGTTAGGTAATTTATTATAGATCTTAGGAGCTAATCCAAAAAAACTCCCGGACATAAGAGCGGTTTTACATTTTAAATTACATAATTGATTTGCATGTTGAGATCTTATTGGGTTTTTCTTTACTGCTGAGAATTTAGGGAACAGATACAGGAGTACTAATAATGCCTAAATAGGCGCGCCATATAATATCTTGCTTCATTCATGCTCTAAGTACCTATTGTACTTACGTATCTATCATTACCGAGAAGCTTTCTCGTTCGCTTATATTGTTGATACATTGGCACACCCGCACTCAAATATCAACTTCATTTTTTAGCCTAAAAGTTTATTTTGTGTTTGTCGGTTTGTGTACAGACCTAGAATGTATAGGACGTTATGTGATTCCTCAATATTTATAATAGGTAATGTATTCGGTGGAATTCACGTTTTCTAAAGAATGTTTTCGTAGCAGTCAATTAATATCAGCTGAGAATGGCATTAAAGCTCTGGGTGCTACGCGCTACGAGAGTCTACGACGACTACGGCGTAGCACGTAGCACAATGCACGGGAAGTAGGGTGCCATGAAGCCGCCGACTATTATGACAACTTTTAGTTAATTATAGCGGTCTTTGTACTAGAGGCAACGTATTTAAAAGGAAAATGTAGTAAACTATCATTAAGAGGTGTGGCTACTTTTTGCGATTCCGAAGTTACCTTTACCTTGAAGATTATTCAACACTTAGTCTGAGCATGCAGCAAAGTGTTGATAGGTACTTACTACAAAAAGGTTTTCGCATTTTATACTACATTAAATCAAACCTTATTATAATTATGTCAAGCTAATTCCGCCCGTTTGTAAACAGGAACATTGAAAATGTAGGGGTATAGGTAATATAATTTGAAATCTATGCAGCCACCACCGAGAAGGTCTCTTTGTCGATATAACAACATACTGCTATCACCAGCCCACTGAGGGATTATTGACAAACCCCTTCGTATTTATACGTAGTGGTTTATTTGAAGTCAAACCCACAGAAGAAATATTGAACTTCAAATACGTACCTGAAACAATATTTGATCTCCCCTCGAATTTGTGGCTGAGTGAAACAGTAAATTGAATCTAATACAATAGAGTTTTGTTGAGAGATGACGCAGCATCCGGTGCCATTCCGATACGTACAGCCGCCGGTGCCGCAGTGTTCCGGTACGTTGTCGAAAATATACGATCTTGTTGTGGAAACAAATATCATTCGTTTGATAGATTGTGACGTCGTTTGTGAATGTTGAGGTGAAATCTGTAGGAACCAGAATGTAGAAACGAATTTTTTTATCATTTAAATTGCAGATATCAAGAAAATCCAAATAAAAACGCAGCATTTCATAGCAATCAAATCTTAGAATGTTTTGTGCTGATTCATTTCTAGATAAATAAACGAAAGATTCACCCCTAGGTCAAAATATATATTAAAATATCGCCGACACAAGAAATAATGTTCATAAAATGCAAGAACATTCTTCTATCACTAGGACCCCAACTTACACCAAGGCACCTACGTTTCTAACAAGTTTAAATTCAGTCGGCTCAGCTCAATCGACCGCACCAAACAGTTCGCACCGAACTGTTCATTCCAAATCCCCCACTCAGCGAGCTCTATAAATACAATTCAGGCACATTTCCGAAGTCAAAGGAAGGCGAGAGCGATAATATCAGATAATATCGGGCATTACGCTCTGATTCAACGCCTCGCGATAACCTCTCAACGCTTCAGGAAACGATTCCAAAATAATGGACGACTTTATACCACGTCAATATCTTTATGAACAATACAGTTTTCCGTTGTCAATTCTTTCATAAGTGTGGAATGACTTTAAGATCCTGTGGTCATGGACGAGTGGATCAACCCATACTTACTTTTGACAAATGGATGGGCTGGCCTGCAGAACGACATAGAATAAATGTATTCAAAATGATGCTATACAAAATACACGCAGACAAAGTCGCGAGCAACAGTTAAGGTAAGGTAAGTTATAGGGTAGGTTTGTAGGTCGTTGACGTTCGGTTCGCTAAAAGTTTCACGTAATAGATATGGCGTAGTCTAAGAATAGATTAATCGATTCTAAGACGTGACTATAATATAGGATGAGATAACGTACTTACCTACGGTATTTCTTTTTGTGGAAATACTTCAAAATTAAAATTCGTTGTTTTAAAATAATATAGTAATAACACAATACGAGAACAACTGGCAATGGATTATTTTCTTGTGAATATACTGTAGCTTTAAGTTCACATAAATTGTTATGCCAAAAGAATACACAGTCATATGAGCGAAGCCGCTGCCACAGCTAGTAATAGCATAATATTTTATTGACGTGCCTAATTGATTTTGTCATTACTTATTAATTACCAATTGCATCAAGCTTCACGATTTTACAAAACCTTACGTTCATATTTTATCTTAATTTGTATGAGGGTATTTTTATTTTACTTTTACGAATTCTACCCACCGTCTGAGCTACGCATCGCCGGCCATAACGTCCACATAATATATACCCTGACCACGATGACAACGCCGGTGATACAGTCACGCGCGGTCGTTCATGATAGTTGGTAAGGTAAGTAAATGCATGTTGGATATTTTTGCGTCGTCGGGCGTCTGATACAGTACCTAATGTAATAAACTCTCACGTGTTTTATTGGGCATTCAGTCCTCCAAGTAGTTTCATAATTATTATGTATTGCAGACTAAATCTTGTCAGAGGATACTTGATAATATGATAACACACACACACACCGCTCTTCCACTAAATTGCTCACAATAAGCAACAAATGACGTGATACGTTCGACGGCGTCACCACAGATTATGCGTGAAAAGTAGCGTAACTTGGCCATACCTTCGACAAGTCTAGTGTGGTGGCAAGACTATTTCAGCCTAGTTTGTGTAACCGCCGATATACTGGTAGAGAGAGGAACTGAAATACTGATACTGTCAGTGACATTACCTCTTGAATACAAAAGGGTAAATGATGCTCGTTTTTGGGGTTGTCCTTTACAAGTAACTACAAGTCATCATTTAAATCCGTGTAGAATTAACTAGGTTTGACTGCTAATTCTCCCTACTGTTTTCTGTGACGGTGTCGTGTCGCCGCCCAGGAAGGCCGGGAGTCGCGGGACATGTCCGGACATGTTTCAGTTAGCGACTTGTTGCGCTCCCGGCCCATAGGGGGGGGGGGGGTGCTTCGCGGTGTATGGGGATTGTTTACGAGTATTCCGAACATATTAGCGTAATGTATTCAGCGGGAACATGTCAGCCGAGCGCTTAGGATTTGATTTACTTGCTTTAAAAATCGTAAGTTATTTTGTGACCTAACTCCTAAATTCGTTATCTTAGTAACATACCATATCGCTTTCCCGCCACCTGGGCACATGAATAGGCAATAATTTTAGATCCTACAGCACTAGAACTTGACCACCATGTTCTTTCTGTTGCTACTTTAATTGTGAATTAACTTTCAAAGTTACTTACTGCTCGGCGTTTATTGTTGTACTAACGAGCTAATGTTAATTATAACTTACTGCTTTGAATCACTGGCGAATGTTTACTTTTGTTCTGATTCTAGGATTTGTGTGGACATTTTAATTTATTTGATACATCATTAGTGCTCATACATAAACAAGCATATCTATGTTATGTGGAGTAGTCCACCACTGAAAAGAAGTTCCTGGCATTTGAACAGTATATGCGAATTCCCCAGTGGCACCGATGACTTTTAGAGTCTTGCTACAGCTCACCGGTGGATAGCCAGAGCCACATTTCATTTCGTTTTTCATTCGTTAGTCGGCTCCAACCTGCAATGTTGAACTATCAATCAATGAGGGACAAACTAATTGGGGCCTCGTCAAGCTGTCCACACAGTGGTCGGCGGGACGTCACGAGTCTAAATGTCTGAAGGAAGGAAATTTAAGGCTTTCAGGGTTACTACTGTCATGTTTTTATCCAAAAGTCACGTCTGCAACAGAACATACGGACATTATTGAGACACTTGATCGTCCTACACGGCACAGACCGCTGTGTTCCCGCAGGCCGCTGTGTTCTTGAATTGTATGAGTAGGTAAGTACTTTCTTAATTAAGGTGTTCAGGGGTATGCATAATCAGCCTATAATGTTCCCACTGCTGGGACACAGGCCTTCTCTCCTTGAGAGGGAATGGGCTGTAATCTACCACGCGGGCCCAGTGCGGGTTGGTAGATGTCACATGTCTTCGAATTTTTGGTTCTAGGACATGCCGGTTTCCTCACGATGTTTTCCTTCACCGTTTTGAGAGCAGTGGTGATGAAATTATTTACACAAAGTAGAGCGCCTGCCTGGGTTCGAACCCACAACCTACAACTCGTAAGTCGGGGCCGATACCACTGGGCCACCACTGCTCTCAGGGGCATAGCAAGTTTAATTAATACTTAATAGGTTCAGGGATCGACGATGAGTTATAAATGAATAATGAAAGACAATACTACTCTTCTATTTATAACATTGCTTTCAAACAAAAATGCTCATTTTCAATTCTCAGCAAAAACGTAAAACAAAGCTTCAGTTTGATATTAAAACCGCAGAGTTTCGCGCTCGAACCTGTCGCGCTCTTCCCTATATCAATTAGAGAGTATCTGTCAGCTCAGAGCGGCTCCAAATTAAACTTTTGTTTAGTCTGCAGACGTGACGCGACTGCAGAGTGCAGAGTTCGTCCACCGGCGGTGGCACTCACTAGCTATGCCATTGTTCTACCGTGCATTGTGTACGAGGTGTATGGAGTACATTGTTTGTATTGTTTAGTAGACAGTGGTTAACGACGTAGGTGATGAAAATCTGAAATGAAAACATAAGTTTTACTCCACATTTATTAACAGTGACATACATTTTTAGCTTAATCGTGCTTCGTCATTAGCATTTAATATGTGCCTCACCTTACATAGCATTCAAGCTTAATAAACTCAAGTATAAACATTTTATTTTGCCACTCTGTGTAGCTATTTAATATAAAAGTTGTCTCCGACTCAACTCGTTCCCGCCGCGCCGCGATCGCATCAATTATGAACGGCGCTGCTTTTACAATAAAACATACTTTTTGTATCACTCTGGAATATTACACACGTTGTATTATGTACGTCGTTATATCTCGTGTCGGCACGAGCTGGGTGAGAATAAGTAGCTCATGTTGTGGTTCAAATATTAGCCAATCAACAAGGTTGTGGGCAGTGGGTCTGACTGCCGAGAGGTGCCAGTCAACAAGGTTGTGGGCAGTGGGTCTGACTGCCGAGAGGCGCCAGTTAACAAGGTTGTATGCAGTGGGTCTGACTGCCGAGAGGCGCCAGTCAACAAGGTTGTGGGCAGTGGGTCGACTGCCGAGAGGCGCCAGTCAACAAGGTTTTGGGCAGTGGGTCTGCCTGCCGGGAAGCGCCAGTCAAAAAGGTTGTAGGCAGTGGGTCTGACTGCTCTAACTGCCGAGAGGCGCCAGTCAACAAGATAATAGGCAGTGGGTCTTACTGCTCTAACTGCCGAGAGGCGCCAGTTAACAAGGTTGTGGGCAGTGGGTCTGACTGCCGAGAGGCGCCAGTCAACAAGGTTGTGGGCAGTGGGTCTGCCTGCCGAGAAGCGCCAGTCAAAAAGGTTGTAGGCAGTGGGTCTGACTGCTCTAACTGCCAAAAGGCGCCAGTTAACAAGATTGTAGGCAGTGGGTCTTACTGCTCTAACTGCCGAGAGGCGCCAGTTAACAAGATTGTAGGCAGTGGGTCTGACAGCTCTGACTGCCGAGTGGCGCCAGTCAACAAAGTTGTAGGCAGTGGGTCTGACTGCCGAGAAGCGCCAGTCAACAAGGTTGTGGGCAGTGGGTCTGCATGCCGAGAAGCGCCAGTCAAAAAGGTCGCGGGCAGTGGGCCTGACTGCTCTAACTGCCGAGAGGCGTCAGTCAACAAGATAATAGGCAGTGGGTCTTACTGCTGTAACTGCCGAGAGGCGCCAGTTACCAAGATTGTAGGCAGTGGGTCTGACAGCTCTGACTGCCGAGTGGCGCCAGTCAACAAAGTTGTAGGCAGTGGGTCTGACTGCCGAGAAGCGCCAGTCAACAAGTTTGTGGGCAGTGGGTCTGCCTGCCGAGAAGCGCCAGTCAAAAAGGTCGCGGGCAGTGGGCCTGACTGCTCTAACTGCCGAGAGGCGTCAGTCAACAAGATAATAGGCAGTGGGTCTTACTGCTGTAACTGCCGAGAGGCGCCAGTTACCAAGATTGTAGGCAGTGGGTCTGACAGCTCTGACTGCCGAGAGGCGCCAGACGTTTACTTATTACAGCATCGCTTCTCGTGGAGGCTATTTTAATGCATGTGTTTATGTACCTCAGAATGTGTCTAAAAAGGTAAAAGCGAGGCGCTTTAATAAATAGTTAATGGAGTGAACATAATTCGAACGAAATACATTTTTAGCTTTCATAATACACGTGTACGTAATGTAGGTATGTAGCTTGTGAGGTTGTAATGCTGCGTGACTTAATACTGTGTCAGTGTTTTTATTTTTCTTTGTATTGTCTCACAGAACATAAACAAATTTTAATATAAGTACGTACCTTCTAGCTTACTCTAATGACTCAGTGTAGGTTATTGCAGGAGCAAGGTGGATGGATGCTGAATAAATAATACGTGAAGAACTTGAGTCAAACGGTATATTCATGAAAAACACTGTATGTCGACTTAATTACTAGTTACTGAAGTTAAACAATGAACTAAGACTGCTGAGGTAAACTAAACTATGAAACTGTGTCGTGTTGAACTCGTGCTGTACCTTAATGTACTGAGTTGTAATTGTCGAACCATGTCGAACCAAGCAACCAGGCAATCATTTAATAATTTCAATACTATCAATACTAGTCAATACTTCAATACTAATTGTAGCCTTTTTTGTGATTTGCTTCTTATTTTTTTTTTGGTTTGGACGTGGGAAATCATCAAATGACCTCTCCCGCTCTGGGCGGAGCGGACGGGCGTGTCAGACTCTTACTGACTAAAACCCACCCGTGTTCCTTCAGTTGCCTGTGCGCCAGGGCCACGGTAACTCTTTCGAACAATCCGCGACCCCGGCAGGCATCGGCCCTATCGGACCCCGTCAATTATGCTGACATCTCTTTGAGGCGCGCGTGGAACACAACGCGCCGTCAACCATACCATTGCAAATTACATATGTTCCGCGTTAGTGATTGTGTATTCATACTCACGAACCTTCCTTCCTTCCTTCCTAACCTTGGTCCCCGCAGCGGCAGAAAGCGCACGCAGGCGAGCACTACCGACGGAAGTTGTACAGTTACAGCTTTTACTTTTACCCGCTAGACGGCATTAATGCCAGTGACTATATATTACAACGCGTTCATTCATAAAAATGAGTATAATATGATTTGAAAACTTCCGAATATTTCTTTCATCTAAGTACTTAGATATGTACTTACGTAATAAGTTTTTGTATGCGGTCTATTAGGTGCGAAAGTGATAGAGAGGGAAATACATAGTTAGATACTAAAATAAGTTTTTATGATAGTAATTTATGTTATAATAGGGAGGTACCTAACAGAGAGGATTATCTAATTATTAAGTATTGTATATTATTTCACATGTCTCTTTATTGATTAATTTCGGTTAAACACTACTTATTTATTACTTAACTATGTAACTAGTTATTGATTAATTTCGGTTGAACACTATTCTACAAAGAAATATATTTTTTACGACTATTTGTTTTACCAAAACATTTAAAGTACTTACGTATCTAGGCCCTAGATACTTACTTTAAACTACGTACAACGTATACGTACTTACTTTTATCTTACTTAACTAATTATTTACGTTTTTTCCATTAAATCGTAAAGCAAAAATATTTTTACGAAGTAAACTAAACTTGTAAATAACATCCGGCAAAATCGGCCCATTCTAAACTCAATCATAGTAAAAATAAAATAATGAGTAGTCACAAGTAGATAACTACTTACAGGAAAATATTCCCGCATTGTAGGTACGTAGGAATCGAATAATACTTCGTTGAATTTATGAATGAACAACGGCTGCTCGGCTCGGTGGGTGTGCTATTGTTACGTGCAGGGGAGCGCTGGCGTCGCCGAACGATTAACGAGGGATGTTCTCCATTTAGTCTACTCTTGCCCGCTAGATGGCGTTAATTCAAGTAGCGGCATGGCGAAATATCTGCTAAACGTAACGGCGAGTCTACTCAAGCTACATAAGCACACGAGTACATTCGTAACTACTGGGAATAATTTAATTCTTAAGTAATAAAACGTAGGTTACCTACCTTTATACTTACAATATTTATTTTACGCTGCTTTTTTGCTGCCAATCGAAGTATTCTTTTGAATGTTTCCGAATTATTCCGAATACTTCCGAAGTTTTGCAACGCTTGCTCCTTACCGGACGGCGAGCTGCCCATTGCTCGCCGTCCGCGGGCCCCCGCCTACGGTGGCCGGGAGTCGGCTATCGACTCCCGACGCCCAGGGTGTCTCCTCCTGCGGCGACTAGGGACGTGAGGGCGCAATGATTGCCTCTCCCTCACGCGCTCAAGCCTGTGGTTGCCTTAATTCGGGCCTGTGGTTTGTTGCGGACATGCCTGTGGTTGCCTTAATGAATTAGGGCCTCCGGCCAGGGCTTAAAAAACTTACAAACTAGCGACTATAGGCGCTAAAGGCACCTTCTGTGGGGTACGTAAGTACTTCGGCTTAGGGCGTCGCTGGGGGAGGGCAGCAAGGGACAGGCTGGACTGGAATTATTATTATTAGGGGACGAATTTAAAGCTACAGGCTCAGCGGCGTGGGTTGGCTCGAGCAAGGGTCGGGGCGGAACTAAATGTAGCCGCATTTTGGTCTGCTTATACTCGTATCACCAAAACACTATGGTACAAGTAGTGGGTGGGTATCTGTGTTGTATTTAATATTTTGGAGCTTAGAACCAATACCACCAAAGTGCGACTCGGACATTTCGGTCAAGTTGAAAGCTTACAAGCTGTCTAAGTGTGTGTATACGAGCGATTGTAAGCAAGTTAGTGTGTATTATCGCCCACAAATGCGATTATCAGAATGCTGTGCTTCTCAACACTCAGTGACACAACATTTTGGTCTCATGATACTTTTTAAGCAGAATAAAAGTCACCAAAGCTTGCAAGTATTGCACTAAAGTACCTGTTTCGATTCATAACAGTTTCATATAATTATCTGCAGGGGCAGTGGACTGTATTCGTACCTATTCAAATGTAACGACATTGTTCACTTATCCTAAATAACTCGGAGATAACAGTTACCTCAGAGTTTATCAAATAATTCATGTTGCGCCACCAAGAGTTCGAGGTAAACCCACAGTTAGTCTTTTAAATATTAAACCCGCCGATGTGGGAGTGTTGAGTCGCTACACTCTGGGTTAGTGATAGTAATGTTAAAATAAATTGTCGTTAAGAGATACCGCTGATAACTTATATTGTTCGACGTTGTAGTTAGTGAAAACTGGGTACTATATCAGCAGGCACTATATTCATGAACTCATTTATAAATAAAAGTAAATTATAAAAAAAAAACTTTTTTCGATATTTCTCTACCCTTATCTTATACCTAACTCTTGAATTTTGTATTCTTTGGCTCCGACCAATAATCAGGGCTTTAAGAGAGATTATCAAAAACTCTATTAAATGATTCTTGAGTTTCGATTTGCAACTCGATTATACAGTAATCCTTGAGTGTTGTATTCTTTATCTCAGACCCATAATTCGGTCAGACTGACAGACAGACGGGACAAGGCATCGGACTTCTTCATATTTCGGAATTCATTTAATCTCTATCGGTGGGAGAGTGTCCACTTTGGAGACGAGCTCTACAGGGCCGTACGGAGGTGGAGTGCGGCCTTTTCCCCTAAGGGGGAGACCGACCTAAATACTAATATTAACATAATCAAGAAAAAATTAAATTTTATCAGCCTGGGGTTAGTTAGGTTACACTGTACACAATAACCTCAAGTGCGCAACTTTCCGAATAATCCGCAAAGGAGTTCGATCGAAAAGCCCCGGCATTGATTTATTCTGATAAGGGTA
This sequence comes from Griposia aprilina, assembly GCA_916610205.1. NCBI lineage: Eukaryota > Metazoa > Arthropoda > Insecta > Lepidoptera > Noctuidae > Griposia > Griposia aprilina. The sequence continues at coordinate 23,975,744 of OU744294.1, forward strand.
ATCATTGTGACTACCCTTGCAGTGCAGTGAGTTGAATGATGTGCACTCGCGCCTCACGTCCTCGGTTTAATAATAATAATAATAATAATAATAATAATAATACCATTTATTTCAGGCGACACAGGCCCATAGAAAAATACCTTAACCTAAACATATATATTTTTAATGTCGTTAACATTATTGTTCATTCCCTAATGTGCTCAGACTTTCATTTACTGACATTTCCTCGCCCGCATACCCACGCACTGATAATAAGACCTCTTCTGATAAAGTCGACGTATTGCCTTTATCAAAAGTGGGATTGCGAGGGAAGCTATTGAGGAGAACAGCGGAATAACTGCTCCAAAAACTATTTTTCTTAAACTGGAAAGAGAGCAACGAGCTGTTCTTAAAGTCATGACTTTTAAACACTTCCGGTATAGCACACACCAGAATTACATCAAGACTGCAAGGTTATGACCGTTAGACAGCGCTTTGTGCTCAATACCATCTTGCGCAGACATGGTTCTCTGAAATGCAATTCTGGTCATCTGGTGAGTAGAAGATCAAAATATGTCTGTCCTGTAGAAAGTTACAAAACTAAATTGGCTCAAAGACACTTTCGAGTATTGGGTAATCGAATTTATAATGCAGTTAAGAAACAATGCAATATTTATGGCGTGAATAAATTCGAGTGTAAAAAGAGAGTGAGTCAATGGCTCACGATTCTAAACTACGAGGAGATTGAAAAGTTACTTGGAAAACGTTTTTAACAGTTCCTGCTTTTTCAGACAACTCAAAAATACACCACACACACACACGACACATACACATTACACGTACACACGACACGTACACACGACACGTACACACGACACGTACACACGACACGTACACATGACACGTACACACGACACTAACAACAATAACAAAAATGTATAGACATTTTTGTTATTTTAATATATTTTTGTTATTTTATTTAATAGATTAATTGTTAGTTTCTTTATCTTATTAACTTTATTTTCTTTTTGTACTCAACGATAGCTACTAATGAAATGTAACTCCGTACTAGTTTATAAAGATTGAAATGTAATAATAGAGAGAGCCCTGGCACCCATAACTCAAGTTTAATCTTAGCTTGGGTGCCAGTGGAGATAGTCAGTGATTTATGCAATTTTAAAACAATAGTGTCATCGTATTAACCTATCGCCTTTATGTTAATTGTAAAATTGGAAATAAAGTTACTATTACTATTATTATTATATATAACAAAACTTAGAACAACCAGTGATCAGTGAAGTTAGAAATGAAGAACGTATCGGGAACTTCCTCGGAAATGGATACTCTTGTAACGCCTAATCTCTGTAACACAAGCAGTCCATGTAAGTCACTTTTCAATTTAACTTGGGTTAATAATGATTCCAAAGAACACATTGATTTATTGGAATTATTGTTAATAGTAGAAACTTGGGAAGCACTGTACTGTATGACCCGGTGTTTTTTTTTTTCGTATGGTAGGTGCTTTTTATGGAAGCACTGTACTTTATGGACCGGCAATTCTTCATAGTAGCTATTATTCTTTGGTGGAATGTTCTCTTTGTAGTGTATTTTTGAAAACCCAAATTTAGCGAAACCATAGGTGCCAAGAAAAAAATACGGAGGCCTGCTTCGCAGGGTTCCTGCTTCTGTCTACAGGGTTTAGAGGAACCTAACACGAAGGAGGTGACGGGGGCTCGTTCGCTCAAACCTAACCTGTCCGAGTCGGGGTACCCCTAGTCTCGTGCCTACTTCGCTCGCTCTTGCATCCTAAGTTCTCATTGCCTTTTTACTAAGTCGACATGTGTCGGGACTTAGGGTTAGACAGATTAGGTTCGAAGGAGATGGCGGAGTCTTTCTCAAGCTCGCTGGGCTCGGTTTTGCATCCTAAGGCCTTATTGCGTTTTTACTTTACTTTAAGTCGAGATGTGTTATTTTTGTATATTTTAATGTTGGTTTGGTGTGTAGTGTAATAGGTCAACATAAAAAAGAACAGCTGTCAAACGTTATATAGCGTCACTTGCATTCAAAAATGAATAACACACTAAAAATAATGGCGTGGAACCCCATTGGGCTCCTCAAACATCAGTATGAGTTACAAGCATAGACGTCTGTGTTGGTTTGGTGTGTAGTGTAATAGGTGAATGTAAAAAAGTACAACTGTCAAACGTTACATAGCGTCATTTTCATTCAAAAATGAATAATACACTAAAAATAATGGCGTGGAACTCCAATGGGCTCCTCAAACATCAGTATGAGTTACAAGCATAGACGTGTGTTTGATCTCCGAAACGTACTTCACTAAACAATCTTTCGTCAAAATAGGATACAAGGTTTATAATTCGTTCCACCCTGATAACTCTGCTAGAGGAGGTAGCGTGAAAGTACTCAAAGAAATCATAAATCATTACGAACAGAATAAATTTGGAGAACCAGACGTTCAAGCATTCAGTATCGGTTAAAACCAATTTTTGTCTCGTTTCCATAGCAGCTGTATTATTTATTTATTTATTAACTCATCATCACTATCATTAAAGGGATTTTCTAATTCAATCGTCAAGGCACTTGAGGTAATAAAAGACCGATATTTACAATTCTTTGAACTTGTAGGCCAGAGATTCATCATAGGCGGTGATTTGAATGCTAAGCATATGCACTGGGGGTCAAGACTTCCTGCAACAAAGGGAAGGCAGCTCTTAAATGCAGTTGAAGATACACATTGTGCAGTGATGAGCACAGGTATACTAACATACTAGCCCACCGACCACCAGAAAATACCGGGTGTGATAGAATTTTTCATATGCAATAATGTATCCACCAACTACGTTAGTTTGGAGGAAGGTTTTCATATGAATTCGGACCACTCCCCTAGATAGTGTGTAGTAAAATCAACGTTATATATATACCAGGTCCAAAATCTCACACCACATCGAAAAAAAGAAAAGAAAGAAAGAAAGAAAAGAAAGAAAGAATTTCGGTTTTATTTTCTACCTCCGTTGGTACGGAGCTCAGGAAATGTGTTGAGCATTAACCCACTTACTACCGAGGCGGGTAACCCTGGCTTCGCAATTTACTCGCTTACTTAAAAGTTGGAGCTGTTTTTCAAGTTACTAACTTACTTTGTTTTCAGCACGCTCTCTTGTCTGTCGGACTCACACGCAACTGATTTTTATTTAAAATTTTCTATAAAAAGTAACTTTAACATTCCTAAGTATGAACTTGGCTTAATTTTGACTTGAAGTTCGCTGACGAAAAGTGGTTGAATTCGGTGAAAGTTGGCGATCGAAGGACTTTTTAATTTTTGTGTATGTGCACGGTGCACTCGACTCAATTTGTCTTTTACACTTGATAATGTTATATTTAACTAAGCTTCTTATATTAGCTTTGCTCCGTTATCTCGGCCTGTGTGAGGCAGCTCCAGGCACACGGCGCATATTGTCATTATGTATAACACGGTAACTACATGTCTGGAGCTCGGTTGCTCCGCGCTATTGCTGAGAGCTAACTCCACCTGAAATATTGAACGAGCGGCGCCGCAGTGACTCTGTGTGTGATAGTATGCAGCAAGGAGAACAAAAAAGAGATAAGAGGATAAATATTATAATTAAATATTTTTTATTTGTTGGTAAGGGTTCTATCTGACTTCCACACAGAGATTTTCTTAATCAATCAGTCTTTATTGGTTGAATGTTGTCGTCCAAGATTAAACAAAATAATTTTGACGTTTTATTAGATAAGTATTAACTCAACCAACCTAAAGTTCTAAAACTCATCCAGTGTCTTATATTAAACCTACAGTTGTGATGTTTCTCTAATTTATTTTAACTACTCAATCGAAACCAATACTGTCTGCCAAAAACAAATGTTTATTGTTATTGCAACGCAATGTTTGTTTATTCCAATGCATTTCTGGGATTCGGGGATTCGGTATTATTTGCTTATCAAACCGCGAGATGGTATCGATCCAGACTCGTAAATGAGGAGTTATCTCTTATAGACTGAAGTGTTACAATCTACTAAACGTTGTTTGCCCACACTACTGTTGTACTTGGCAATCATAGTCGACCGTACTTTGGATTGTCTATGGTACAGTTAGTTAGGTACGAGTAGGCATTTGATTACTCTGGCAGTCGATACTTTGGATTGTCTGTGGTACAGTTAGGTAGGTACGAGTAGGCATTTGATTACTCTGGCAGTCGATACTTTGGATTGTCTGTGGTACAGTTAGGTAGGTACGAGTAGGCATTTGATTACTCTGGTAGTCGATACTTTGGATTGTCTGTGGTACAGTTAGGTAGGTACGAGTAGGCATTTGATTACTCTGGCAGTCGATACTTTGGATTGTCTGTGGTACAGTTAGGTAGGTACGAGTAGGCATTTGATTACTCTGGCAGTCGATACTTTGGATTGTTTGTGGTACAGTTAGGTAGGTACGAGTAGGTATTTGATTACTCTGGCAGTCGATACTTTGGATTGTCTATGGTACAGTTAGGTAGGTACGTGTAGGCATTTGATTACTCTGGCAGTCGATACTTTGGATTGTTTGTGGTACAGTTAGGTAGGTACGAGTAGGTATTTGATTACTCTGGCAGTGGATACTTTGGATTGTCTGTGGTACAGTTAGGTAGGTACGTGTAGGCATTTGATTACTCTGGCAGTCGATACTTTGGATTGTTTGTGGTACAGTTAGGTAGGTACGAGTAGGTATTTGATTACTCTGGCAGTGGATACTTTGGATTGTCTGTGGTACAGTTAGGTAGGTACGAGTAGGTATTTGATTACTCTGGCAGTCGATACTTTGGCCTTTATTAGCTGCTTAATGTTCTCACAATATTTAGAACTCCTAATACTGATAAATATAGAGAAGGCCATCGCTTCAATACATAAAAAGGGCCCTTTACCAAAATGTACTCTGTGCCATTACCTTCCTAAAGAACTCGTTTTTAGGGTTCCGTACCAAAACATTGGATAGGATATGATATAGGATCACTTCGCTGTCCGTCCTTCTGTCTGTCTGTCTGTCAGTCTGGCAAGACCCTTTTTCTCAGGAACGCGTGGAGGTATCAAGTTGAAATTAATATCCAATACGTAGGTCTAGGTACGGTCGGTACGGGTACGATCCCTTGGAACTCTAAAAAAAATCAAGCTTCTAAGTTATAGCAATAAAAATATACGCCAATTTATACGACATATATTTTGATACTCGCAAATAAATCAAAACCTATAGGGTACTTTCCGTTGACCTAGAATCATGTTTGGCAAGAAGCAGTCTCACAGCACAAATAAAGGAAAGCGTCCGAAAATCATTAATTTCTTAGAAGGATTATCAATTTACCACACTAAAAAAAAATGCGGTTACAGACCTACATTTGCAGTTGGAGAATTGATCGTGAGTCGAGACGTATTTTGATGTATGGGAGAACATGTTTTTCAACTACAATGTTAATTAATTTTTTTGAATAAATTCATCCCAACTACAGAACCCTTTATTGTGCGTGGTCCGACACGCATTTGGCCGGTTTTTTTCTTTAATTATATTACTTTAGTACCGTTTCGTCACAAGCTCCAGTTTCGAAAATGTATCTATGAAACAGACTCCGTTAGAACTCTGTTTGTAGCTCATAGCAATCAAACCGTTAAATTGATTTTGATTGGTTGGCCATGTTCAGTCGCTGTAAAACAACAAACAAAATATAGTTTTCCAGTGTTCCGTAGTTAAAGCGAAGTAAAATGTTGGTGTTCGTATTACGGCGGGTAGTGTCGTGTCCCTTTGATGTGCTCTCATTGTTATTGTGACTCGATACTGTTTGTAGCAGTAACAAGCCGCCCGGCGCCGCTCGGCTGTAGGTACTTACTCCGTAGAATCACTGCACTTCTGTATTATGTTGGTACCTTTGTAAGCTAACATAATGCCTATAGGTACTTTGTTCTTTATAGACGTTTCGAACTTTATTAACAATTTTATAGTTTTGAATGTCTTTATTTCAGGAAATCTAAGTAGAAAGTCGTTCCAAAAGAAACCAAAGATGTTTTTTTTATTATTTTGATGAAAACTAGTTCGCAAGCGACTGTGTGTCAATTTTACCTTAGTATACTATTTATACTTACTTATTTCATGATGGTTTAAATTGGTTGTTGCCATGGCATTACACGCTTCATAATGTCCTACAATCCGCATGTAAAGTAAGACATTGGACCTACATAGTTCATTAACTCGATCATTAAGGCCCTACCTTGAAAATAAATAATTGTTTGATAGGCGTGGCTTAATTCCCCCGCACGCGGGGAGTGGCGGTTCTATCTTCCGTGGTCGGTCGCCACGTCACCGCTACAAACTTATCTGACCCTGAACCAGTGGCCAAAAGTGGAATTAACAAAAATACTGACCGGAATTTAAAAAGGTTGCTTACTTAGCATGGGCTTTGGCTAAGCATTATTCTTGTCACTGTCGCACAACTGTCAATCTAAAAGTGCAAGATAAAGACGGAAACATATCTAAGAAAAATGTGCGTGCTAAGTAACGTTAATTTTATCTCGGTGTATGAAATTTTCGCATTATGCATCTATGGAGTAGACAAATAATACAAAATATTTAATCAATATCCAAAATATTTATTTTACTACTTAAAATAAACAACATGAAATTAAAAATAGTTAATTAATCTTCTAAATATACATAAAATGAATGTTGGTATATATGAGATTGATAAACTCCAACACCGTTTCACCGATCACCATACACTGGCTTGGTAAATGACAATTAAATATTTTTTCACTTACCTATTATTACATTCATTCCGTCAATAACATAATACTCTTAACTTTTCTATCGTGTCCTACTTTTCAAGGTAATGTATGTTCACCTTACTAAAAAAGGACATACTACTTGCTCAGTTTTCTCTTTCAAGATTGACTTTTCGGTGCTTGTAAGCATTCCATTTGAACTATAAAGTGCATAGTAATTCCATGCAGTGTAATAAATAGATAAAAAAGATTTACTAAGGCAGGTACGTCAGAAAGTTTTGTACACCAGAAAAAAGAAAGTAAAAACGAAATTGCAATTTATGCCTGGCTCTATGTTAGCTTAATAGCTCATTGTACATGAACTAAAATTAAAATGGAAGTTATTCACATTTTCTTCAAGAGCTATTTCGTATGGCAGTGGTAATCTGTATGAATTATGCCCTAATTACATGATATAATGTATATTTTAGAAATTACGTTATGCTACTCCGGTTATATACGAAAACCGAAACCGATGTTATTTTGTTACTATGTCTTGTTTATAACTTTTTAGCTCAGATTTTTGTCGTAGTTCGGTTTTAGTTTTTAACTTTGTTTTTTATTTCAGTTATTGTGCGGTTAGGAATCATTAAGAGGAGGTAGCAAATGGAATTTGATAACAATAATTTGCTAAGTAGCCTTCATAACATTTTAGAAGGATGTTTAGTGAAAGTGAAGTAGAAACATAATTGTTTTGATGTTATTTCGGGTATAGCTATAGATATTCAATATATTTTCAGAAAGTACTGTTTCCAGATCTTTTATTAGATACCAAGCACGATATATATATATATTTTTTACCCGGTAATTCTTCACATCCGCTATTAGCTGCCATGTTCAATTTTATGTGACGTCATGTAGCTTATAACCCGCGGGACAACATGACGCTTCCAACGGTATCTCGTTTGTCCAAATACGACGAGGAGTTATGAGGAAACAGATAAACATATATACATACATAGCCTGTTAAAATCAATACCGTCCTTTGGCTTTGCCGTAGTCGGGTAAGAATTCACCTTTTTTCATAATTCAAATGCTACTGCATTCATTTTTTGTGCTCTATCATTCGTAGTGACAGTATTTGACATATTGAAGTACATATTTTGACGTATTTCAAATCTAAAAACGAATAATTTATGTTAGCCTATTTCTTTACGTAAACGATTATTATAAGTTGTAGGTATAAAAACAGACGTTCTTCTCTAGAAAATGGAATGCTTAGGTCCCTACCCAATATTACTGTGCAAGGCGAGAATAGATTTTTGCCGGAAATGCTTTAGTGCAGGTGGTGAATTCGACTCACTATTATCATCATCTTATTGCTATTGCATGAGTTCATTGATGCCCTGTGCAGACAGCAGATACTCCTAACGTTGAAGGTACAGTTTAGTTTTGGTTTTTAATTTCTTTCCATTTTCATAAATAATTTGGATGTCGTCACGAAATAATAATAGAAAAAGAATGTTATATTGTTCACAGTCACAAGAATACACACACACAGAGTCTAAATACCTATTCAACACTAATTGTATTAAATAATTACCTTGACTTGCTAAGCCACTAACTTTTTCTGTAAACTCAATTATTTAAATCTCGTAAATTAGATCGCACCAATTTCAAAAAAATTACATAGATTCACCCTCAATCAGCCCCACCGGGCGACTGATTTATGAACGAACGAGAGTGATGACATTACTTTTGATAGGCAAAAGAAGGGATGGCGATAATGTGTGTGTGCTCGGAATAAAACAACGTATGTGCCAAAACGAAATGCCGTCTTTTTTAAATAAAAAGTATTATTAAAACAAAAACTGCTGTACTTAAACTTTAATACGATTATTCTCTATGTTTTATAGTAAACTCCAATGAATAACTCATAAGCGTTACGCCATAATGCTCAAAAAAAAAAAAAACATAGATAGAACTTTGCTTTATTTTTGTATCGAGAAAATTTCATTGTATCGTGTATTCCTTTTACAGGATGCTAGAAAATATAGTCATAAAATATACACCAAATTGTTAAATACCTATTCCATATACTTAAAAACGTACACTAAAAAGAAACAGGACACTTTTTTCAATATATCACCTTAAGCGACTTTAATTCCACGACGCTAATGAATTAGCTTCTCGTCATTAGGGCTGCCACAAGTATGTAGGTACAGCTATTCATTAATTTGCCCACTTTTTCACAACTCTGAAAAACCGAGCAAGTGTGTGCTTTTATTTTTAATGAATTGTGCGTGAGTAATTAATGACAATATTATTTAGGTGCTTTCGTCCTTACTTTTGTTAACTAATCGTCCGTCCGTTCATTTGCATCGTCATCTTATACATTGTGTTACTTTACATTCACACACAACATTGATATTTTTCGGTTTCACAGGCATGTTTTATGTACCTACTGCCCTGTCCTGCCATGAGATGTATTGAATAGAATAGAATACTCTTTATTATGTACACCATAAAAATTACAGACATAAATGTAGATGCAAATGCAACAATGCAATGCAATGCAGATGATATGAATGTTGATGTATTGCTGATTCAAATGATTATAATTCTTTAAAGCCATATTTGTTACGGTCGTAAATCATATTTTAATCAACATACAACCTGACACTAACCTGCAAATTCCTAAAAGCGTAAATAAATTTGAATTTCGCGGGCTAAACTGGTGTGTAGCATCCCTGTGTTAAGTGAGCGCGTTTCGTTTTGTTCTTTGCCGGCACGAAGTTATGTGCGTTCCTATTACCAGAGTGTAGGGCGACCGACACCGGCGACCAACACCGGGGGCCAGCACCGGGGGCCAGCACCGGGAGCCCGGGCACCGAGCTCTCCTGTTGGGAAACGTAATTTTTTAAGTAGTCGCCTTTTATTTTATCTTTATGTACATTTAGCTTTGTAAAGTTAACTGCGCCAACCCCCCTATCTCCACATACGAGGCTACAATTACTTTGGGTAGACATTTTAAAGCAAAAGTGCTGGAATATCATAATTACTTTTTAATACTTAGTGTTAGTAGGGATGTGTTTTGTTGTGTTGAGGCTTATGTATCTTTTATTAGCTTAACAATATAATGTTCTTGTATTTTCAGAGGTGAAGTGCTAGTTTAGTCTAAAACTCTTGGGACACTACCTCACTACAGCTTAACCATAAGTTTACGTGTCACGTGAAACAACTAATAATTTGCTATTTCTTATCTTGTTGAGCCCCAAGCCAAGATATTTAGTATGAATCGTGGCAACTCCCGGCGTGTCACGACCTTCCTCAGGAATTATTTCTTGTCACCCATCGGGTTCAACGACAGCAAATTGTTTCTGTTATAATCTCCTTTTACCTTTCACCTTAGACACTTTTTATAAAGTCCTACCAGGACCAGCTCGAATATTAGCGACAGCACTGCAAAATTAAGGAACAAACTTTCACCCTTACTCATAAAAGTTGTTTAAAGGGAAATAATGATTTACCTTAGTTTAACCATACATTTTATGACGTTTTAGCTCGTCATAACTTTAAGCAACGTTTTTAATTAATGGCTTGAATAAGGTGAACCGCACTTACCATGTATGACTCGACTTTACCTCTCGTTGCCAAAAGTAAGACACGAGTCTTACTTTCGGCAACGGAAGGTAACATGTAGGTAAAGTTCCTCCGCGCACCTACTAGCCGTGAGCGAGACTACGTGCTACATGCCATCCCGCGGCGCGGCGCACAGTGGATCGAATGTATGAGAGAGGTTGGACATAGGCATTTCCGAGAAAAAAAAGTATAAATTTGAAAAATGAATAATACCATCGTATTTAGTTATCAAATGCCTGCAAAACTTATTGTCACTTTCTTTCTATTTATCGTATTTTGGGAGTTATTAGAGAAAACGGGAAATTTTACTATGAAAATGACTGTATCGAGCTCTCTGCCGGCCTGATTTTGGCCTCGGTTCAAGTTGTTGTCTTTACTATCATAATACATATACCAAGAGCTGCATTTAGTGATTAGACACATGGTACGCCAAACGTACACCTTCTGATATGTAGGGTGATTTATAATAAACAAAAAAAATCGACAGTTTTGTTTATTTATTAACTTTATGTACACATAGAAGTATTATAATAACCACAACCTAAGAACATTTAAAAATCAAATTTTAATCTTTCTCATCATTATTCGATTCAAATTTGGAATCTATATTTGCTAAATCATTGACATCAACGAATACGGTGTCATTCTTTTCGGAATCCGTTAGGTCATAAAATTCCGTAAAAAAAGATTATTTTATAAACTTATTTATTGTTGCTTGTAAGCGGTGGATCAGACGATGGTAAAAGATTGTGCATAATAACCATTTTTAACCGACTTCACAAAAAGGAGGAGGTTCTCAATTCGTCTGTATGTTTTTTTTTTTTTTTTTTTTTTTTTTTTTTTTTTTTTTTTTTTTTTTTTTTTTTTTTTTATGTGTGTTAGCTCAGAACTTTTTTCTGGGTGAACCGATTTGGATGATTCTTTTTTTATTTGATAGGTGGTGCTTCACATGTGGTCCCATTTAAATTTGATCAAGGTCTGACCAGTAGTTTTTGAGTTATCCTCAATACTGCAGATTTTTTCCACTTAGTTTATTTGGATGATGTGTTAATAATTTCCTGTCACTGTTATTTACACACCAAGTAGTGGTATACGAATTTGTGTGGGGTAGGTACCGCAACTAAAAAGTGAAAAATAAAAACTTTTTTACAAAAAAACAACCGACTTCCAAAAAAAAACACCAAAAGACGTGAAAAATAACTTTAATTTCGGAAGTCGGTGGCCAAACACGAAAATACAAAACCAAAGGCACCGACTTCCGAAATTAAAGTTATTTTTCACGTCTTTTGGTGTTTTTTTTTGGAAGTCGGTTGTTTTTTTGTAAAAAAGTTTTTGTAGAAATGCGGTTGTAAAATCAACGACACCAGTCTTTTAAACTTGATTCGGAACTATTACATAGTTGTGTAGCGGTATCTACACCTCCACGTGCGATCTACACGTCACACTGACGTCACGCAAATCCTGCATCGCGCAAGCAGAGTTTACCGCGCGACTAGCATATATACAACTTCCCGACATCAATCGGCGGGCAGTTGCCCACCAGACACAACAACCGTCTGATCGGAGGGTCCTCCCTTTTCTATAAAGTATGAGTGAACTTTACACCCTGTTTCTCATACCTCTATAGTTGTACAGAATTATTCTCTTTTAAAACACTGAACAAGTAGTTATAGTCGCGTAAATCTTTATGTGCGCGTGCACATAAAGCAACGTAAAGATCAAGATTCGTAGTATTTGGAAAAAATATTTCGAGATTAGCGTGACTATATGAGGTGTAAATTAATACTGATTTCAAAGCTACTTATGGTGACTTATTCATATGTACTTTATCCAGGTACCCTCGTTGATTGATTAATAGTACACGGTGCTATTTGTTAAGGAGTCGTGGTAAATTAGTTTATTACAAGCAGTTTGTTAGTGCTCATTGGTGCACTAGTTATTCTGTTCCCTAATCACTTTTCTTAATAACCTATATCTCCTTTAATTCGGTTCTCAGGAATGTTATATTTTGTATCGATACTCTTACTATCTATTCCATAATAGAATTCATGTATGAATCATATTATTGTAAGTCTCACGAAACCACTATACTTAAAATAATAAGGACAAATATTGTTTTTGTTAAAAATATACAGGGTGTCCCGTAAATAATGGATCAAACGTAACGGGTAGGTAGCTTACCTCATTTCCAACAACTAATTTGAACAGTAAAAAAAAAACCGATAAGGTAACCAAGATATTATTTTTTTCGATATTTACTATTTTCTGTACCAGCATTCAGTGTTTTTAATGCTGTTGCTGCAAATGGTATCATATTTAGGTGTGATTTTTGTCAAACATTTCTGAATAGTTTACTAATGTTATAAGATACCATTTTTTTAAATAACATTTTATTTGCCTTAGAAAAAAAATCTTGAATTGAAAAGTTTTGTTTTTACGACCAAAAGACCAGAATTGGAAAAAATCTCCTGTAAAAAAAATGTATGACGCCAAAGTGTACCATTATTTTAAAAACTTGTAAAATTACTAAGGTTTGCAAATTGGTATAAAACTTACGCCTAGTCTTTGTCGTTACAAAGATATTGCTATGAATCTGACAGAGGTGCCAAATTACGAAATAAAATAAAATTTGAAAAAGTGTGCACAATTAAACTATTTTCTTAAAAATGTTTAGGTATCTCAGCGTATGAAAAAAATTAGGAGGTTAAATTAAAAAATACAAATAAATCGTTTATTTTGTTTTTACAGTAAATGTTCAAACTGACGTCCCCCTACGAGAATGCAAAGTCTGCACCTCCTAATAAAGGAAGCTCTTATCCGACGGACAAAATGGCTGTTGTTTATTTCTGATACAGCAGATTGGATGCGCTGACGTAATTCTTCTTCCGACGTTATTCGTTGTTTGTAAACTTTGTCTTTTAAACATCCCCAATAAAAAAAATCTAAGGGATTTAAATCCGGAGATCGCGGAGGCCACAAAATTGGTCCTAATCGGCCGATCCATCTGTCAGGGTAAGTTTCATTGAGTTGCGCCCTTACTGCCGTCGCATAGTGAGCGGGGCAACCATCATTTTGTAACCACATTGCTTGCCGCACGTCTTCTGGAATATTTTCTAATAACGTTGGCAACTCATTCCTTAAAAAATGCAGATAGTATTCGGCGTTTAGAGTTGCTGGTAGTTCAAAGGGCCCTATTATTTGCCCATTGATTATTCCTGCCCATAAATTTATTTTAAATTGATGTTGGCTCCTGTCCTCTCGCATCAAATGTGGGTTTACCAGCTGCCAACTGTGCAAATTATGCAAATTGAGATATCCATCTCGCCGGCATGAAGACTCGTCACTCCATAAAATTTTATTAAAAAACTGTGGGTCCGCCCGTATCATTCTAAGCATCCTTTGGCAAAATGCTACTCTTTGCGGGTAATCACGTGACGTCAGCGTTTGAACACGTTGCACGTGATATGGGTGCAACCGGTGCCTTTTTAGAACTCGATGTACCGTCGATCTTGGAATACCTGTGCGTTGCGCTATGACGCGAATTGAGACCGACGAATCTTCCTCGATTTCTCGAATAATAATTTCGTCATTGACTTGTGACGGTCGCCCTTCACTGGCACCCCCAACTCCGGTGCCAAGAATTCTTCCCTCAAGAAGCGCGTTATGCACTCTAATGAATACGCGATAGTCGGGATGTCGATCCCGGTTCGGGTATCTTTCACGATACAATCTTGCGGCCGCCCTGGCATTACCTCTTGCTTCTCCGTAGATAAAATGCATTTCGGCATACTCCCGTGGCGTGTACTCGTAACGAGGCATCGTACTACTGCACACACGTACAACCTCACACAAACGATTGTTTTCGAAGTCCGTAGGATTGCCAAGTCATTCGTCCAAAACACAAACAGTTCCAAATCGTTAGGCAAAGCAAAGTCCAAATACACAGCACAAGTTTAATTTTAAGGAACACAACAGTTAGGCACAGCGGGAGCGAAAGTAGTCTGACGTACGTATCAACTCGAAGAGAGATTCGTGTCAACTAAACAAATAAAATCATGCAACAATGAAGCCCTGTATGAGTGAAGGGTGAAGGAAAAAAAATACCTGCACAAAGACACCGATTTACCAAAAATACAAAAGCGGCGCTATCTATCCCTTTCACACTGAGTGAGGTGCAACTCCGCAGGTAGCGGTCCCAAATTCCGAACAGATGACGTCATCGGCTCGGAATTACGCTACACGCTTAACCACATGCTTAGATTACAAGCATAAGCCATTACGAGAAAGAAAAGTTAGATAGTACCATTTTAATTTCAGTTCTGTCTTCTTCATCACATTCATAGCAATATCTTTGTAACCGCAAGGACTAGACGTAAGTTTTATACCAATTTGCAAACCTTAGTAATTTTACAAGTTTTTAAAATAATGGTACACTTTGGTGTCATACATTTTTTTTACAGGAGAATTTTTCCAATTCTGGTCTTTTCATCGTAAAAACAAAACTTTTCGATTCAAGATTTTTTTCTAAGGCAAATAAAATGTTATTTAAAAAAATGGTATCTTATAACATTAGTAAACTATTCAGAAATGTTTGACAAAAATCACACCTAAATGTGATACCATTTGCAGCAACAGCATTAAAAACACTGAATGCTGGTACAGAAAATAGTAAAAATCGAAAAAAAAAAAAAAACTTGGTTACCTTATCGGTTTTTTTTTTACTGTTCAAATTAGTTGTTGGAAATGAGGTAAGCTACCTACCCGTTACGTTTGATCCATTATTTACGGGACACCCTGTATAAATGAACGTGTATGTTAGTGCACGTTTGGCGCACCATGTGTCTTAGCACTAAATTCAGCTCTTGGTTAGTGTAATATGATACTAAATACCACAACTTGAAACGATGCCGGAATCAGGGGGCACAGAGCTCGATACAGTAATTACCTATCTTAGTAAAATTTCACATTTTCTCAATTAACTTGCGAAATAGAGAGATACATACATACATACACAAATCATCACGCCTGTATTCCCCGAAGGGTTAGGCAGAGGTGTACCTATAGCACACCCACATTTCGCCAGTTATGTTTAAGTCTCATGTAATAGGGGGCGAGCCTATTGCCATCAACCGGGCACAAATCCAGGCTCCGGGCTGCTACCGAGAAATTCTAGATGGAAAAACCCGATAACACTTTGCCCGACCCGGGAATCGAACCCAGGACCTCATGCTCAGCAGTAGCGCTTACGACCACTAGACCAACGAGGCAGTCAAATAGAGAGATAGAAAGAAAATTGTCAGCACAAGTTATGAAGGCATTTGGTAATTAAATACAGTGGCTTTATTCGTTTTTCAAAATGAGAATTTTTCTCGGAAATGCCTATGTCCAACCCTTCATTCGTTCCACTATGCGGCGATCCGGTTGTGACTTACTGCTACTTGAGACGAGCACATCTTGTTGAATGTATTATTAACGAGAGAGTTGCTTCGTGATATTTTAACGTTTCAAGTTTACTGTTATTTTTTACTTATTTGATAAATACTTTGCATGAAATATGTTCAAGAAGTTATGACTTCTTCAGATAATCGGTGTGAGTGAAGAAATATTTTGTACTGAAGATAATAATTTGTATTTTGAGTAAATATTAGAATAAAATAAACGTCAAATGTGGTAGAGCTGGTATCGATTCGCGGGATATTGATGGGTTATTGGTAGGAAAATAAGAACATGTAATAAGATGAGGACAGATTTAATAACTTTCAGAGCGGATACAGACATGAGCTTTTAATACAAAGACAAGTGACAAGTATGACAGGTGTGTTCTTTGACAGCTGACACAGACAGTATAGTGACATTCACGTTTAGTTTACAACCATCAAAAGAAATTACACAAAAACCGTTGTTTCCGGCACATACTTGTGTGTACATACTTCTGAAACTTTTGTAATCTCACGATTGCGCGGTGTGAGGGAAATTGGAAAACTTGATCTGAACACCAAAAGATACTCTACCGTGGTATTGGACACAGGACAAGTACGTTATATGTGAATATTGCAAGAAATGGTTGCTATTACATCATCTCTTAGATTATTATAATCAAAGCATCATGTATTGTGTTTGTGTTGGAACAGTATTTATTTATTTATTATTATTATTTAATTTTTTTGTTTACATATATACGCTACCATTACAGTGTACCAATTCGGTAGTGTAGGTAATTAACAATTCATGAGATAATTTACTACTGCATATTAATATCCATGCCATACTAGATTTAGAAATTAAAAACTTAGCACGTGTAACGTTACCGTTGCGAACTCCCTCAATGAACATGAGAAAAAATCTATTCTGTCGGCAACCAAGCTGAGTGTGCGCATTGTTCACGTCAGGGGGACGTTATCTAACGGTTTAGTTCGCGAACATGTTGGGCCGTCGCACAGTTTTCTCCTAGAACAAGTTCGGTAGACAAAAGTCTGTTTCATATTTTCTGCATTTATATCGACTCGTTAGGTCTTTTTATGCATAAATAAAACAAAAATAAGAATATTTATTTCGTAATTATAGTCCCTAAGCAGTTTATTTTATTAATATTTTATGGCAAATTATGCTACTGGCATTGTCGACTAGTCTTATTGGTATAAATAAAAAACTCGTTACCCTCGCTATTCTCAAACTTCTGTTTGTATGCACCATGCCCAGAGCTTCCATCACAGCACAGCCCTATTTACTAATGAGAGAATGAATGAATTATGGCACACACTTCCAAACACTTTTCCCTGAGCTTCTGTTTATAAATAATAATAATAATATAAATAATAAATCTTTATTACTCCCAGAGATGCACGAACATTACAGTGAACAAGAAACAAATGAAAAATGGCTTAAGCTAAGTGATTCACAGTAAAAAAGACCCTGACCTCTAAACTAAGTAAAAACCTGTATCTTAGAAGTCAGTGTACCTTCAAAATTATGCATGGATATAATAAGCCTTATAATTTATACCTAGATAGGACACAATGATATACAAAGTAAAAAGAACAAACATAAAAGATACAATGCAGAATTAGGCCGATTTATAGGGAAAACTAATAAAAAGCGGGAACATAATAAAATAGAGAAAACTAAAACTGATTTTGATTAACTGATTGATGAAGTGTGTGTTTGTTATTGAGTGAGTGAGAGTATTTGTGAGTAAGTATATGTGTGTGAGTATGTGTTTGTGAGCGAGATGTATGTTTATTAAATTCAGCAGGCAGTATTTAATTTTGAGCTATCTGTTGAGATTGGAATAGTTTCCAATCAAAAGATCCTCAGTCATACGGTAGGTAAGTCTTTGCAGATATTGTTGTAACTCAGATTTACACAGGTATTTAGTTTTAGGGATTTTTTTTAATAATTTATTTAACTGGTTGTAAAGTTTCGTACTGTTGATATAATAATGCCTTTTAGCGAAGGAAGTTTTAAACGACTCTAACGGGAAGACTGTGTGTTTGACCCTACCTTTTGGCTCTGATAACGGACGAGTTGAGTGCTTACGGAGCATGGACTGCAGGATATACAGTTGCCTGACTGATAGCACTTTGGATTCTGCATATAACTGTGCTGTAGAGTATCTCAACGGCCGAGAGAGTAGGACTTTCAGTACGGCTCTCTGAGCTCGTTCTAGTCGAATAAAATGATTTCCACTGGCTCCACCCCAGGCTGGAATACAGTACACTAAAATGGATTGGCACAATGCGTAATATACGACTTTAAGGGTGTCCGTATCAGCAGAATTGCGTAATTTTTTAAAGACGTATATGAGGTTGCGAGTTCTACTCGCCAGTGAGTGCAGGTGTTTATGCCAATTCAGATGTTGATCGATGTGTACTGTGGGAATCCTACGTATATGTAATAATTAACGCAGTACTCCTTAGAACGTAAATATATTTTATCAAGGAATTATACACTGGCGGGCCCTAGCTCTGCCTATCTACCCATTAAAAAACCTACCATCACTTTTTCTATAAATCTTATTTTAAACTCGCTTGACTGTTCGAGGCAAACCAACGATAATATATGTCCAGCCAGTCAACATAAGGTTGACACATGCAGACAACCTCTACATGAGCTACGCCCACCCTTAAATAAAAGGATCGACGCAGTCGTGTTTTCAAACAAGACTTTTATTTACCACCTCGAACAATCAGACACTTCCTGCCTATACCTATAAGAATAATTACCTAACGCCAGAAATATATTATACAATATGAAGTCCAACTCTTACAAGAGAAGGCTTAAGGACAGGACGAACGATTTGCGTATCTGACTAAGATATGTGTCAGGTAAGAAAAACATTACTATATGTTACCACATACATGAATAAATTAACATTCGCCATGCTTAAACCTCGTCGCGCCAAAACTGGCAAAAAGATGCGACGTGGCTTCCTAAAAACAAATAAATTGAAGTGACAAATTCACAACAACCCTGAAGGAGTTTAATGAAAAGAATGAAACTTAACATCGTAAACTTCGACCCCATCGGACGGTATGAGTCGGAGGGAGAAAAGGCTAAGAAGTCGGAGCTCATCAACAAACCTTTTTCAAGCACATACTCCAGAGGAAAAATCTCAAGACCCTATTTGATCTCACCATTTCAAACTTCATTAACCATCAGCCAGTGCTGATTAAACTGTGGGTTCTCAACAACATTAAGTTTAACCATTGATGTTGACTCAACATCCTTTGCAAGAGCTACGCTCCTTTAGCAAAGTTGGTTACAACTCAGAGAGTATTCAATCCAAATTCGAACTGATGGTGTCAACACAACACCCTTTGCAAGAGCTATGCCCCGTAAGCAAAGTTGGTTCGAGCTTAGACTGAGTATCACCCCCCCCTCTAAAAAGAACCACAGTTTCCAAAAAAAATAAAAAAAAATCTCTTCACTCGCATTACTATGATCTGGAGTATGGCTATGCTATCACAGCCTAGTGAAATCCAACTATTATTGAAGACGAAGATGCCTTCTCCCTCAGACTTCTTGGTGTGGTGAGGTGTGACACCTCACACGCACCCAGCTGCGTCCGAAGATTGCTCCCCATATATGAAAAATATAAATGAAAACACATTAATACATTGCATCATATTATCCAAACTAAAATAATCAATTAATCTAAATGATGTTTACATCTAATTGACATCTATATGACAATAAATAACAATACAAAAAGACAATAAATTATTATAAACTGACATGAAAAGGTTTTAATCTACATACATATAAAATATCCCTGAATCTCCTATGATTTAATTTTTTAAACTTATATTTTAAAAAGGAAAAAATCTTTATAAAATAATTATTCATTTCTCTAGACTTTCTTTTAAATTTATTCAGTTTTGGAAAGAAGTCTTTTATTTTAGTTTTTCTAACATATGAGACCTTTTTCTTTACCCGAACTTTTCTTTTTGTATTGTTAACAATACACTTACGATATGATGCGACATTACGAAAACTTCTTTTGCTGTGATAAGAATGAAATTGAAAATTACCACCTACAGCTTTGATCTTATTACGATTACGAGACCATATTTCTTTATTCAGATCAACCACTACTTTTATTATATTGCCATTATTTCCAACAATATGTGACACCGCGTCATCCTCGACTATCAGTTTATCATCATTTAACTTTGAATCAAACTTTAATTCACAAATTTTGTCTGGAGTCACAGATAACTGCATATTCTCCTTTACTGTTGTCATCAACGACATATCAATTTCTTGTATATCGGAAAGTAAAATAAAATTATCCTCCATATAATGATCAACACTGTCGTTAAATTTGTATGATTCTTCGACGTGATCAATATCTTCATTTAATAAGGACACATTCTGCTGTTCTGAAACATGGCTATGCAATTTAATATAAGGATTAGTCTGACCCGATTCATCAAATTCGTCCTCGTGTTTATTCTCGAACACTTCGACTGGTCGTTCCTCATCATTCGCAGGTCTGCACTCTTGGCAGCTGCGCTCGTCATCAACATCGTGGTCATCACTGCCTGCTTGGCAGCTTTGCTCATCAAATAATGGGTCATTATGTTTTTTGCTAGAAAATATAACAGTATCATTATCTAAATTAAAACAATTTTCTTGCTCGTCTTCATTGGTCATATCATGTGCAAATTCCTCTTCTTGCACTCTATGCCCTATTTTGGAAATGCATCTGCATGGGAACTCAGCTCTAAGCTGGTCACAGATCGCTACAAAACTCATACCTTCCTGGTATATAAATTTGTGAAAAGCTAGGGCAGCACCCTGAAAATATGCGCTCACTATTAGCGCCCAATCGCTTTCTCGCCATCCGTAGCTGGTGGCAAAATCCTCGAAAGCGTCTAAAAAAATTTCAATACAATCGTGGCTTGAGCCCGTGAAAAATTCTTGAGCCATCTCGCTTTTTTAAATCATAAAATTGATAAAACCACTTAGCTTTAAATTCCGGCGACTTCACTTTTGTTTCACCTTTTTATATTATATGAACTTCGCACAATATTAAGCTTTGTGCACGCAACACGAGAAACGAACTTGTGCAATATTTTATTTGGCTCTGCACACGCCTTAAAAATAATGGGAGCTTGCGTACTTTTGCGCTTCGGCGCCTCCACCAATTGTGGGAGTCCTACGTATATGTAATAATTAACGCAGTACTCCTTAGAACGTAAATATATTTTATCAAGGAATTATACACTGGCGGGCCCTAGCTCTGCCTGTCTACCCATTAAAAAACCTACCATCACTTTTTCTATAAATCTTATTTTAAACTCGCTTGACTGTTCGAGGCAAACCAACGATAATATATGTCCAGCCAGTCAACATAAGGTTGACACATGCAGACAACCTCTACAGTACACCTAAATACTTAACAGTAGGTGTCTTGGTGATTTCAGGGCAGTCACAAGAGGTGGAAGACGAACATGTGTGCATTTTAAGAGATAAAGATGTTGGTGGACTTAAAGATCTGACGGTGAAAGGCATGCACAGCGTTTTACTTACGTTCACTGTTAAAGAGTTATTACACAACCATTCCATTACACAAGCAAGTGCCATTTCGGCGTTACGATAGCATTGAGTCCAGTCTCCTCCATCAACCAACAAAGAAGTATCATCGGCGTATGAAACAATTTTACAGTTATGGATCGGCAACTGACACAGCTCATTGATGTATATCAGGAAGAGGGTAGGGCCCAAAATGCTACCTTGTGGTACACCATATTCGATCGGGAGCTCATAACCAACATTTTGCCCAATTTTTACCACCTGTGTACGACTCCGTAAATAGTCCCTGAAGATTTCCAATACCACTCCCCGGATTCCAATGGCTTCCATTTTACTCAATAATGCTGGCGTGGAAACGGTATCAAAGGCCTTAGATAAGTCGATAAAGATACCTAAGCATTTTTGCTTATTGTCAAGAGTCCTTACAGCATGGTCAGACAGTGCCAAAATGGCATCTTCGGTACTCATTCCCTTGCGGAAGCCGAATTGGTTGGGAGCTATAATATGATTGGCATTAAGGAAGGAGACTAGGCTCTTGTTTAAGACTCGTTCCAAGATCTTTGATATTCAGGAAAGAACCGAGATAGGTTTGTAATTGTTAACCTTATCCTTGCGACCAGCTTTATGAACAGGGTGAACTATGGTCCTTTTAAAGACCACTGGGAATACGCCAGAAGAAATGGCAAGATTGCATACATGTGTAATGATGGGAACCAAAATGTTGCTGGTAGCTTTAATTACGTTAATGGGGATGCCATCCCAACCAGTAGCGGAATCGGTCTTGAGGCTCATTAGAATGCCCTCCACATCAATTTCTGTAGTTTCTAAAAGAACCATAGATCGACCAGACCTGGACACCGTTTCACTAGGTGCGGAGGATATTGGTCTTATTTTGGATGCGAGATTTTTACCAATGCTAGCAAAATACTCATTACCTAGATTTAGTGAGCACCGTGGAGATACGGAAAGGTTTAACAGTTCGACGGGGGGAGGAGTGCATGAATTTAAATCGGCCACCTTTTTAACCACATCCCATGTTGCCTTCATATTATTTTTCGCTTTGGAGAATTATTCTTTTTCATACGCGCGTTTAAGTTTTCTTAGCAAAAAGTTGCAGTAGTTGCGATAACGAGTATATGTGATTCGCAAAATTTCATTATCGCTACATGTTTTTAATTTTCTGTGCATGCGATCGCGGTGTCGGATACACCGTAGTAAACCAGGTGTAATCCAAGGCCAGCAAAGGGGGGGCAGTTCTATTTTTCCTGGGGACCTTAAGTTCGTATGTATTTTCCTTTATGATGGTAGAGAGACCACATATCAACTCTTCCGCGGCCAAATTTGCATCTTGCATCTGTAGGATAGGAGTCCAGTCATTTCCATTTATAGCCTCTATAACTGAATTCCGATTTATTTTACATTTAGTACGAGGCAAGTGACTATACTTATTGTTGATTTGCAGAAATAGTAGAAGAGGTTCATGGTCGGTAATAGACGATTCAATGACAAATGCTGTGGCGGAAAGGTTAGTCTTTAAGAAGATATGATCCAAACAACTAGAAACACGCGTGGGATACAGATGTGCGGCGAGAAGTCCGTGCGCAGCAGCACAGGATAGATACTCGTCGGAGTTAGCATCATTGTTACTGTCACTGATGTCGATATTAATATCACCGATCAGGACGACAGACTGTGTGGGAAGCGTAAGCACTTTGTCTAGACTATCGATAAAATTGTTTATGTTTCTATAAGAGGGAGAACGATATACAGCAACTATTGAGACAGTCTCCATACTACAGATAAGGCAGTTGGCATCAGCAAAAACGGGTTCTTTTACTTCATGCTTTATAAAAGATTTAATGTAAATTGCGCATCCGTCGTTTTGATTGTGAGTGTTTTTAGTATAATAGGAGGTATAACCGTCTAGAGTAGGTAAGTGAGAAATTTTGCTTAACCAACATTCAGATAGGACAATGACATCACAATGAAAGCCTAGGAGTTTAATTAACACGGCTATTTCGTCAATTTTTTTATTAATGTTCCAACAATGTTAAGATGTAGTATTTTCAGTCCCTTTTTTGGATCTGTAATATACCGCGAGCACATTTCAGTTATACATTTATACGACTTGGCAACACTGAGTGAGTCCAATTCGTAATCTATATTATTATTTTGGTTAGCCATTTGTTATATAAAGTATCCAAAAGCAACCCAAAATGTGGCACGCAAAAAGAAGCGGCAATGAAAAATTGAACGTCAGGCAACTAAATGAGTATGATATTAGAGCTATACAAATACGGAAAAGAAACAGGCGTGGCCAGGACCGACAGTCAATCCACACTATAATAATATTATAAAGAGGAAAACTTTGTTTGTTTGGTTGTAATGAATAGGCTCAAAAACTACTGGACCGTTTTTAAAAATTCTTTCACCATTCGAAAGCTACATTATCCACGAGTAACATAGGCTAAATTTTATTTTGGAAAAAAATAGGGTTCCGTAAAATATTTGGGTTTTTCGGACACAAGGTGTAAAAAATCAACCAGAAAAGTTACTTATTTTGCGTACGCTGCCTAAACTATAAAAGATAGAACCATAAAATGTTCTAATTAATTGGAGATCTTATAAATATATACAAAAAAGTCCGCGACACACTATACCTATCTGTGTCGAGTGAGGCACAACAACCATTTTTTTATTTAAAAATCTTAATTTTTTTTTGAACTACATTTAAACGCATTTATTTTACTCATGCTATTAATCCTTATCAAAATAAATTATTTCATCACTAAGAACAGTTTATGTAGATAATATTTGGTATTTAAAAGATTAAAATTGGACGTTTGGTTTTGAAGTTATGGCGAAATTAAAATACTATTTCTGCGTTGCGAAGTGAGCGTCACCAAAGCGGGGGTGCGCGTGCGGGAGGGGAGTTTAGATCTATGAGTAAGGTACCCGCGCGGCTCAGTCGCGCGGTTGGCTCCCTACGCAGCGGTCGTGCGCGAAGTCTAATCATTTTCGTTCGATTTTTATTAGACTTCATTCTTAAAACTACACCTACGCAAAAGTTCTTCTCAGAGCTAAACAACAGTTCTTCTCAGAGCTAATCAACAGTTCTTTTCAGGGCTACCCAACAGTTCTTTTCAGGACTAAAAAACATTTCTTTTCAGGACTAAACAACAGTTCTTTTCAGGGCTAAACAACAGTTCTTTTCAGAGCTAGAATATTACAGGCTATTAACATTTTCTTAAACATTTGAAAATGCCTAAGAGAGCCAGGTCCCAACTTTCTAACCATAGTTCTCAAGCACGGGCAGCAAGAATACGTCGTATGGGAGTATCTTCACCTGAACGTTCACAACGCCTTGCTGAACAAAATCAGAGAAACTCTCAGGCTCGCGCACGAGAGTCGAGTGTCGAACGTTCGCAACGCCTTGCACAACAAAATCTGAGAACCTCTGAGTTACGTGCACGAGAGTCGAGGCTGGAGCGTTCCCAACGTCTTCATGAACAAAATGTAAGGACCTCTGACTTACGCGAGCGAGAGTCAAGTGTCGAGCGTTCGCAGCGACTTAGAGCTCAGGCAGAGAGACAGCAGTTGTCCACAAATAGAGTTCGCAATCGAAGTTTAGCTAACAGCAACAGACTGGCTTTCAGATATAATCCGCAGGTTGATTATGCACAACAAGCGTCCGTCCAAATCGGAGTCATGAATAAGATCTGCTCTAACTGCTCTGCCAAGAAATGGGCGGACGAACCTAATGGTATGTGCTGTGCTTCAGGTAAAGTTTGTCTTCCTAACCTTCAGGAGCCGCCACAACCAATAAAAAATCTTTTAACTAATAACCATCCATTATCTGGTCATTTTTTAACAAATACACGTAAATACAATAGTCTTTTTCAAATGACTTCTTTTGGGGCTAAAGAAATCAGGGAAGGTCATTTTATGCCCACTTTTAAAATTGAAGGACAGGTGTATCATCTCATTGGTAGCCTTTTACCACCATCAGGCCAAAACCCACAGTTCTTGCAAATATATTTTATTTCGGATGCAGACCAGTTATCGTTGCGATCAAGCATCGCACCAACCTTAAAAATGGATTTAATTCGCGAATTACAGACCGTTCTGAATAATCATAACGCGTATATACAAAGTTTTAAACAAAATTTAGAATTCAACTCCTCAGATAATTTAAAGTTAATTATTCATTCAGATCGCACTCCACAGACAGCACACAGAGGCAGATATAATGCTCCTACTGTAAACGAGGTAGCCGTTCTCTTAGTCGATGAAGACAAAGGTCCCAGGGATATAGTCTTACACGGGAGAGACGGACAGCTCAAGAGAGTTTCTGAGCTACATCGGTCCTATGATCCACTACAGTATCCCATAATGTTTGTGTCAGGAGAAGACGGTTATTATTTGACTATCTCTCAGCAGGGTTCTGCGCGTAATAAAACTGTTTCATGTATGCAATTTTATGCATTTAGATTAATGTTTAGAACTAACTCTTTTAATCCGTTACATTATTACAGAGACTTATTTAGTCAATATTGTGTTGACATGATGGCGAAAATGATATCTGAAAGATTAAATTATATTTCCCGGAATCAACAAAGACTGAGGGCTGATGACTACATTCATCTCAGAGATGCCTTAAATCATGACGCAAATGTTGACCCATCAAACATCGGTCAACATGTCATATTGCCATCGTCATTTACAGGTTCTCCGCGTTTCATGCACGAGAAAACGCAGGACGCGATGACGTACGTCCGAAATTATGGTAGACCTGACCTATTTGTCACTTTTACATGTAACCCTGAATGGCCTGAGATTAAGGCGGAGCTGCTACCAGGACAACGGTCTTTCGACCGTCATGATATAATTTCCCGTGTCTTTCATTTAAAGATGAAGAAATTCATCAAATTATTTGTCAAAGAACAGATATTCGGTAAAACAAAATGTTATATGGCAAGTGTGGAATGGCAAAAGCGCGGTTTACCTCATTGTCATTTGCTGTTCTGGCTAGAAAATAAAATACAACCAGACGAGATCGACAGCGTCATAGTTGCGGAGCTACCCGATCAAGAAATTGATCCGGTACTACACAATATTATAACTAAAAATATGGTACATGGACCCTGCGGAGAGCATAATTTAGCTGCACCATGCATGAAGAACGGTGTCTGCACAAAAAAATACCCTCGCCGTTTCATGAACGATACCCAAACCGGAGAGGATGGGTATCCAGTTTATCGTAGGCGCGATACAGAAAATGGCGGTCGGAGCACTACGCTACAAATTAGGGGCAACATGGTGACGATAGATAATAGGTGGATTGTTCCATACTCCCCGCTACTATGTAAGACTTTTAACGCTCATATAAACGTGGAGTATTGCCACTCTGTCCAAGCCATTAAGTATATATGTAAATATATAAATAAAGGTTCAGATCAGGCAACTTTTAGCCTTAGGAACCCACACGATGAGGTCGAAAACTATTTAAATGGCAGGTACATAAGCACATCTGAAGCTGTCTGGCGCTTATTTGAATTTCCCATTCACGACCGGTATCCTACTGTAGTGCATTTGGCTGTTCATCTAGAGAACGGTCAAAGGGTGTATTTTACACCAGGGACAGCTCATCAAGTTGTCCAAAACCCACGCAATACCACATTACTGGCATTTTTTGCTCTCTGTAATGAAGATGAATTCGCGAAAACTCTTCTGTATCATGAAGTCCCGCAGTACTATACATGGGCAAATAATAAATTCACTAGAAGGAGGCGTGGTGAAGATGTAGTTGGACATCCGGGGATAAAAAAAGATGCCGCTTTAGGTAGAGTCTACGGGATACATCCATCACAATCGGAGTGTTTTTATCTTAGGATTCTACTGCACCACGTACGCGGTCCGACCTCATTTGCATACCTTAAAACTGTAAACGGTTTTGTCAAAGAGACGTATCAAGCAGCTTGCCGTGACAGAGGTTTACTTGAAAACGATGACCATTGGGGTAATACTTTAAGCGAAGCTTCGTTATCACATTGTCCAAAAAAACTAAGGGAGTTATTCGTAGTCATACTTTTATTTTGTCAACCATCGGAACCATTGAAGTTATGGGATACTTTCAAAGATCAGTTCTGTGAAGATATTAGACATCGTATCAGACAACAAAATCAGGATAACACTTTACCCTTTACTGAAGTAATTTATAATGAAGGATTAATTGAAATAGAAAACAAACTTCTAGAATTAAACGACAAAAGTTTAAGTGATTTTGGATTACCTTCTCCCGTTCGTACCCAGAATAATACTATTGACACAATGGTACAACATTATAACAGAAATGATCTAACAGCGTTTGTAAATGACAATGTGCCAAAATTAGTACCAGATCAAAGACATGCTTATGAGACTATTGTGGATAGCGTGAACAATAACATGGGGAGATTATTTTTTTTGGACGCACCAGGAGGCACCGGAAAGACTTTTCTAGCAAATTTGATACTTGCTAAGATACGGCAATCAGGGAAGATAGCGATTGCAGTTGCTTCGTCAGGAATTGCTGCAACTCTCTTGAACGAAGGAAAAACTGCTCACTCTACGTTTAAACTCCCGCTATCCGTATCTTTAGATCAACGGTCTACGTGCTCTATTCGGAAAAATGGGCCTCTTGGTAAGTTACTGCAAGACGCGTCGTTGGTAATATGGGATGAATGCACCATGAGTCATAGAGCTCATGTGGAGGCCGTGGACCGTACTTTAAAAGACCTCCGAAGCTCTGCTAATGTTATGGGTGGTATCACTTTTGTATTTGCTGGAGATTTCCGACAAACGCTTCCAGTCGTCAACAGAGGTACGCGAGCAGATATTATGAAGGCATGTTTAAAATCGTCTCAACTTTGGACATCTGTTCAACATTTGTATTTGCGCACCAACATGAGAGCTCACTTACATGGAAATACGCATAGTAATTTTCCACAACAGCTGCTGAAACTTGGAGAAGGAATTTTTCCATTTTTAAATTTGGGCACCAATTATGCAGTTACTTTAGATGAGTCTCTAGGCCAAATAGTCCATAATTTAGATAGTCTGATAGATGCTATATATCCTGACATCGAAAACTTACATCAAAATGATTTTCGTTGGCTGTGTTGTAGAGCAATAGTTTCTCCCAGGAATGAAACAGTCAACGAAATAAACAATTTAATTATGCAGAAAGTACCGGGTGAAGTTAAGTGCTATAAATCCATAGACACCGTCACTAACATCGAGGACGCAGTACACTATCCCCAGGAATTTTTAAATTCTCTGAACCCCGCTGGGCTACCACCTCATGAACTGTCGTTAAAAGTAGGCACGCCGATAATGCTTCTCAGAAATTTAAACCCCCCTAACATGTGTAATGGCACGAGACTTCTTATAAAGGAGCTAAAAGATAATTTAATAGTAGCGAAGATTATCACCGGCCCTGCAGCTGGTGAATTAGCTCATATACCAAGAATACCCATGATTCCTACTGATTTGCCTATACCCTTCAAAAGGCTCCAATTTCCAATAAAAATTTCTTTCGCACTAACGATAAACAAATCCCAGGGCCAAACATTCAAATTAGTAGGAATTGATTTACGAAAAGAATGTTTTACGCATGGGCAACTTTACGTTGCCCTATCACGGGTCGGGGGTCCCGACCATCAGTATATTTTGTTACCAGAAAATAATTTAACGTCAAATGTTGTTTATAGAGAAGCTCTACAATAATCGCTTTATTTATCTATCCTAAAACAACCGGGTTACACTTCGGGACTCCCGGCAGAAGTGAAAACTTAGTATTAATTACATTTAAATATTTTCATCATTAACAACTTTAACATCCTCATAAAGACAATCTATGCAGCCTGTGGATAATGATGATGTCGTTTGTCCATCTTTCGCGGCAAAACGGAGTGACGAATTGATGTTTTTTTTTAAGTGGAGATAGTTAATAGTTAAATAAAAGGATGGACAGTGACATGGGCTATTTACCGCCCAACGAAGTGGGTGCGGGTCAGCTAGTATAAACTAAAAGTGTATAATATACTACATGGCGCTCCTGTGCAAAGAAAAGAAAAGACTTACGTGAGTAGTTGTGAGTGTGGGATGCTGAACTTAAACTAAGAAATACACTAAAAAAATACAATGAAATGATTATTTTTATGATTATAAAGAGTCATTGTTGCACTTCCAATTCACGCAGCGTCCGCTCCGATTTTATGAGAATCTGTTTATCGCCTTCAGTTCTCCGTAGAAATACATTCTCATTATTGGTCCAGCAAAACTTATATTGATTCAGCTTAGCAAATTGCCTTGCGTCAAAGAACAGTTTCCTAGAGCTCGGGGGGAGATACTCCGCAACATATATTGGGTTTCGGTTCCCATCGATACCTTTGTTATGGGTACTCAAACGATCTTCCTTATTAAGTTTCTTATTGAAATCACGAACTGCAGAGAGCATCTGAGTTTTTGTCTGGACACTGATAAATTCAGTTACGATCGGCCTAGTTGAACCTTTTTTTCCAGGGAGCCTGTATATGTCACGTATTTGCTTGGTGTCAATAGGTACATTTACTGCTGCTCCAACTTTAGTAACGATGACGGCCAGTTCCGTCATAGATTCTTTTTCTTTCAACGACGGCACATTACGAATCTCGACAGTGGATGAACGCGTTGACAGCTGAAGATCTTGTAGTTTAATTTCTAACGTTTGAATACTGTGTTTATAAGCTTGTTTTTCACTTTGTAATGTCCCAATTTGTTTCATCATGTCGTCGTATTGTGAGCTGATAAAACCGACAGTCTTCTCAATCTCCATGTTTGATTTCTGGATAGCGTTATTTTGAGATTTTAAAGCTGCTATTTCGGATACAAGCTTCGTCATAGATAGGCTCTGGTCATCCAGAAATTTCTTGAGATGAGCTTCCTGATCGTTTTTCCACTTCGTAAGCATTTGGAGAATCTCGTGTTTGAAATCCACCAGCTCGTTGGTAGGTGATAACTCCCGAACCCAAACTCGAGGACGTTTGTGACGTGTAGAAGTATTTACATTCTCAAATGGGCTGCTGGAAAGTGATTGCGGTATATCCGAATCCGAGGGTACTTGCACTAACTTGCTGTTATCCGCGGGCGTCGCCGGTGGGGACCTCGGTAAGCGAGGCATCACGCAGCGCGAACCGACGACGCCAAATGTATATTTTACTCGGTAATCGGTACGAGTCTTAGGCCTAATGTGTCCAAGCCATGGCCTGTGCCCAAGTGCGGAATCATTTGATACGCCATTATTACGATATCAGCATCTCAAGATCATTGCTAATTAATAAACACATGAATACAGTATCTCAGTTACCAAGATCAGCTCCTCAATGCGCTGTACTTGATGGCTTGATTTCGTGAACGATTACGTCACATTGACCGAAGTTTAGAATGACATGCATCACATTTCATTATTTTATGTTGTAAGATTTATTGAAATACTTGTATTTTGATAAAACTTTAATGGATAGCGTTGTATCACGTTATAAAGTTGTTTTCTACCCAGGAAAAACTTAAATTGTAAAAAAAAAAATTGTTTTTATTTCCCAACAAATAAAATAAATTAAAATTTTATATGTGGTGCTGTAGGTTGTGATAAATGTATTAGGTCACCATAAACAAGCTGAAATATGAATTTATTAGATTACATTTTCACATAAATATATTGGGTTTTAAAATTAGATTAATTGGATTTATTTACTCTAATTTTTTTTTGGATTGGATCTACTTTTAAAGTTTATTTATTTATTAAACTTTATACAACTAAAGAAATACATTTAATTTTGTGGACTTAATGGCTTTGTGTAATACCTATAAATAGTAATTAAATTAATAATAAAAAAAAAAATAGTAATTAAAATATTTACATAGGTAGATAGGTACCTACCTGAAATGATGCTGTAGCATAAAACCGGTCATAAAATATCGTCACTATCGTACTCTATTTCATCGTAATAATTAATTTCACCCAAAATATTTTTAAACTCCATGTTTCGCGCTACTAATCACGACCTTAAGTCACGTACTGCCTACACTCAGGTTTACGCATCTCGAGTATACACACCTATTGTATACTTAAGTGTAGAGTTCCGTTTATTAATCAGTCCATCACTCGGCTGATAACGTAAACCCAAGCCGTAACTTAAGTACACAAATTATTATGTTTATTAATACGGTCATGATCTCAAGGTTGTCATCAAGTGCGACCTCTTGGGCTGAGGAACGTTTATTAATACGGGCCTTAGTGAGTTAAAGGAGCTGCTTGTACGTCACGAGACCACGGTCAGTGCGGTCACTAGCGCGCGGGCGGGACAGTAATTATGGCCACTATCTCTGTCCAGCACGGGGGCGTGGTCAGATAGGCAAGCACGGTGCGTTACGGTACGGAAGTAAGAGTTAATAAAAAATAAAAATAAAGTTTAGCGCTTAGCGGTTTTATCTAACACGGCTTGTAGATTAATTTCAGCACGAGTTTCAGTGATAACAATATGCTCCACCGGAGGATAGCATGCCATTTTTAATTTAGTCAAACAGTGATATGGCGGAAATACGTGATGTCCTGTCCTCATAGACCACTTTCTAGTCTGCTTTGTATGAGTTTGTTGCAGAATCTATGTAGCAAGCTAACGCTTCATCACCACGTAGTTGACTAGCACTCTGCACAGAACTAG
Source organism: Griposia aprilina (assembly GCA_916610205.1). NCBI lineage: Eukaryota > Metazoa > Arthropoda > Insecta > Lepidoptera > Noctuidae > Griposia > Griposia aprilina. The sequence goes on from OU744294.1 coordinate 24,007,906, forward strand.
TATTCATAATATGGACTGATTCAAGACTTTCACTTATAGGTATAAGTCTCTAATATTTTTTGCAATACACGTATTTCTATTTCTATTTCCCGTTGAACGCGAAGCGACTCCTGCAGCAGTTATTAATTCTTCCACTTGAACGACATCATCAACTCGACGTTTTTATTTATAAAACTATAACCCTTGAAAGTGTTTCCGAGGTCTTCCCGTTAAAGTAGGATCGTTAACTGATGTAGAAGGTTGTGGTTAATTACACTGAACGTAGAATTGAATGTCCTCATCTTCCAAACAGCTTTTATTCATAGTAACGAAACCATCGTTTGACTTACTCGCAAAAGTTCATATGGTAGCAATTCTCGAAGAATAACTGGCCAATTTTATCTTGATTTGCCTTTTCGATTCTTCAGTGATATCACGAAAATTAGATTTAGAGCAAACAAATTCGTAAACACTAGCGTTCCGGTCATGTTTTTCGTGTTTGAGCCATTCTTCGAAAAACTCTATTTTACTAATCGAGTGACTACGCTCTGTATGAAAAAAAAATGTTTGACTCAAATGTGTTCGATAAATGTACATAATTATAAAAAAAAAAAAATGCAGGTACAATATATAAAAAATCTAGCTAGTGAGCACATAATATGTGTACAAGCAAGTACTTTACAGACTTTGAAAGTTGAAATTTAAAGATTTTTTTAAATAACAGATTCACCAACTTTAATTTATTAAAAACATAAATTACGTACCTTGAGAATTAGCTCCATCACTATAACTTTCACAAAATTACGAACTGCCAAGATGAGATGCTGTTGAAATTGTCGCTAAAATACAACTGACCTGAACTGTAATTGCACTTAACTCATACGTTAAAATTGACCATCTATCATTGTGGTATGTTAGAGGTAAATAATTATTGAAATCGGAGATTTGGGGGTATTGTTGTTGTCAGGTCCTCTTCCCCCGGACCGCCGCAAGGTGTTGACGTGCCCCAGTATATTTCGCATTTTAATTCAAATTAAAATCTTTTACTAAATTTAATAGAAGTAAAAAAATAGGAGTGCTTCGTCACCGAGGAGCTCTCTACAACTTACAATACCGCGAGCGCGAGTCACCGACAATTACTCCAGCGGTCGTGCGCCCCTGGTACCTGAGCTGTCTCATAGTTGTGAAGACTCCACCCTCGAGGACACGTAAGAGGCCATTATACGATTGGAGAACTGAGCTAATTAGCAAATGACCTCATTAGCTAATTAAGGACCCGCCTAGCGACCAGTGATCCAACCCGCGCCGACACCAGCTTACATGCACACACCAATATCGATACACGGCATCTCCTTAAACTTCTGCTTGCCTGGTACTACATTACTTACTACAAATGCCGTTTAAACACAATACTTCGCCACCGGGCGCTGTGGGAACATTTGCTCGAGTGGAATCCGCTCCCAATCTGTGCGATGAAATCAAGAATGATGACAATATTACAACCAGAACAAACAAGCGCATGCGGGAGGGCTCTGTGGAAAATGACGCCAGGCCTCAGTCCCCTGATTTTATTAAGGAAATCAGCCAAATGTTGTCGGATTTTAAAGTAGAACAAGATAAAAAATTCGAAGAACTTCTTGGCACTATAAATGAAATTAAGGAAAACACAAATGATATATACGAAAATGTGTTAGCACATTTTCGTATATATCATTTGTGTTTTTCATTTGTGATTTGACATATATAAATATGTCAAATCAGTATGAGGAGATGAGATTAAAACTGGAACATTTAGAAGCAGAAAGGAAGAATAGCCTCGCCTACATTCAAAACCTCCAGGATAAGGTAGAAACAATGGAGAGAAACCAAAGAGCCTCTAGTGTTGAAATAAGAAACATACCCGCTAAAACCTCGGAAAGCAAAAGTGACCTGGCGAATACGCTCAGCAGTGTTGGGAGGTGTTGAATATGTCGATACAGTTAACAGATATACGAGATATCTATAGAGTCCAAACAAAAACTTCAAACAAATCGATAATCGTTGATTTTACGTCCGCCCTAACGAAAGAAAACTTTCTCCAGTCACTAAAAAAATTCAATAACCAAAACAGAAGCAATAAACTTAATACTCAGCACCTAAAGCTGGATTGACCACCAAATCCTAATTATATTTCGGAAAACCTCACATTCAAGGCAAGGAAACTATTCTTCATGGCACGCGACTTTGCTGCAGAGAACAACTACAACTTCTGTTGGACATCTCGAGGTCGAGTTTACTTGCGAAAGAAACAAGGTGAACTTTATACCCTTATTGATGCAGAAGAAGATTTAGTGAAGCTCAAATCAAAACAATGACTACTTAAATTCAAAACTTTTATTTATTTTTATTACATATTATTATAAGCTGCATGAAGTACGGTTTTTATACCACAGTTTACTATAATAAACTAATTAGTGTAAGAATTAATACATTATTATTCAATAGCATGTACTACATTAATCCAAAAACTACACAAACAACCACTGTACACACACAGACAAATACCCGAAACGCGCACATAAAAAAACCCGCAATCGGTTATATAAAAACAAATTGCACACAGCTAATCTCTTAATATTATGGCAATATTAAACATTTATTGTTAATGTTTGTACTCGAAGTTACATCTATTCCTGAGCCATGTCAATTCAGTCAATCTGTTAATCAATGTGAATTATGTTAGTTTTTTTTGTTCGCATACGACGATAATTATATTAAGTTTATCTATTCCTCAATGGCCACTTTAAACTTTAATTTAAATACTGTAGCAAATAACATTGATTATCATTAATATTGCCACATCGTTTGTTACCGAACCGGGTCAATGCTTTAAACATATAAGGAATGGCGGAACCACGAACATCTTACACATGCACATACGTAGCTTTAATTGATAAGCTCAATGTTTTACTATTAAGCATGGCCTTAAGCTGCGATATAATTGTGCTATCGGAGTGCTGGTTAAGTAAAGTAATAAACTTACCCGTACTTGATGGCTATGTCTCATATAAATCAAAATTTTCAAATCAAAACGACGGCGTGGTTGTTTATGTATCCTCTAAGTTGGACTCATGTACATGTACTGAACCTACCTTTGTTGATGGAATATACTACCTGTAACCATACCTATGTTTAACAAAATAAATTATTGATTAATTGATTGAAACTGTCTATAGTCTGTTTTTTTTAACAAACGAGTACCGAAAATTTTGACTGCGTTTCTATTGGTCCACGTAATCAACATAAAGTTCGTTCCACACAAATGCTGTAGTTACATGTACATTCAGTTGAAGCATCGACTACCTGCGCGTCGCACGTGTTTTAGTGAGTGAACCAGACGATATTGTTTGTGCGTGAGTCATGGCGGACATGTCTCCTGTAGTTAAGCGTACTAAGCGCCCTTTGCAATCTACAGAAAAACTAATTATATACAATTTGTTTAAATCATTTCAAGAGTCTGATTATAATAGTTCAATTAATGAAATTGCCAAGACAATAGCAAGTTCAACAGGAATTCATGTCTCTAAGGTGTACAAGGTAAAAATTTTTTTTAGCTTACCCTCTTTTGGCATTTTGAAAATAATGTAAACGTTATAAATTATTTATTATATTAAATAGATAAATTAATGTCACATTGACATAACTCATTTTATAAATTTATGTATAAAGCAAAGAGGTTACAACCTTATAATAAGGTTAACAGGGTTTGTATCTTTATTGACTTTTTGACGATGACAGTACAAAGTTATCTCCATCTTGCAGCTGAGGGTAATTATGTTATATTACAGATATTATTAGATTTGTTTCGTTTTTTTTAGGTTATTGGAGAGATGAAATCAGGTGGACCACCAAAATAACCGAAAATGAAAAGAAATCGCTTGAGTATTATTAATAAATTTGATGGTTTTACGAAAAGCGCTCTTCGAAATGTGGTGCACAAATTTTATTTTGAAAATGAAATGCCTACATTAGATAAAATCCTGAACATCGTAAAGGAAGATTCTGATTTCCCGTCTATGTCAAGATCAACATTGTACAAAGCACTAAAAAAAATGGGTTCTTCCATATAATAAAAGAGGTAGAAACAGTATTTTAGTAGAAAGGCCGGATATAGTTTTATGCCGACGAAAATATTTAGGCGAAGTAAAGGCAGCCAGACAAAATGGAACTACTATATATTATTTAGATGAGACGTGGTTAAATGCCGGTCTCACAAAATCAAAAGTCTGGGTTGATAATACAGTGACTACATCGAGATCTGCATTCTTAGATGGGCTATCAACAGGATTGAAAAATCCGTCAGGTAATATATTGTGTTTAAATAATAATAACGCTCACACTCACAGTCCCCCACTAATCCGTTTAATTTTGTATATATGTATTATATATTTTTACTATAAATATATATGCACATATCCTATAAAAATACACACAATTTCATTGCCGGATGCTTTATTATTATTGCAGGAAAAGGCAAGCGGCTTATTATTGTACATATCGGCAGTGTTAATGGATTTGTAGAAGGAGGATTAAAATATTTTGAATCAAAGAAAACCGGTGACTACCACCAAGATATGGACGCCACAGTGTTTAAAAATTGCTTCCAAGATGTTTTACCTAAATTGGATGAGAATGCAGTTATTGTTTTAGATAATGCATCGTATCATTCTCGAAAAATTGACAAATCACCTACAACTTCATCTCGCAAACAAGACATTATTGAATGGCTACGGTCGAAAAATATTGCTTGTAACCAATCAATGTTAAAGTTGCAACTTTTGGATTTAGTTAAGCAAAACAAAGATCGTTTTGAAAAAATTGTTGTAGATGAGATGGCTGCGTCCACAAATCGTAGCGTCATACGTTTGCCCCCGTATCACTGTGAGCTCAACCCAATTGAACTTGTTTGGGCTCAAGTGAAGGGCTACGTGGCAGCAAATAACAAAAGTTATAAAATTGATGAAGTTCGAACTCTTTTGTTAAAAGGAGTAGCTGAAGTGGATAGACAAAAATGGTCGTCATGTGTCAATCATATGATAACCAAGATCGAAACAAAAATGTACGCAGTCGACAATCTAGTAGAAAATATGTTAGAGCAGTTTATTATTCACGTATCTGCAGAAAGTTCATCAGAAGGAAGTGATGACAATATTTTTTAAGATTACAAGAATTGTATAAATTATTTAATTTATATGTTCTAGAGCATAATATATATATATATATACTATTACAATCTTGTTTTATATCATATAATGCGAAGAGAAAATTTTGTTACGAATATACTAAGTATGCTTTAAATCATAAAATAATAATTTAATTTTCTCTACAGTAAATTTTTGAAGTATTCAATATGAACGGGCCTTAACAATTTCAAAACAAGAACAAAGGCGTTGGCTCCACCCCCACCAATGACCCATCTCACTCTGTCAATATCGGAAATGTGTGAGAGACATACTCAGTACGCGTTTGTTAAAAAAAACAGACTATAGTATTCAAACAACAGAGTATCGCTATTGTTGCCGTATATCGTTCGCCCTCGTACAAACAAATTGACAGCTTTTTGAGTAGCCTAAATAATGTTTTAACTTCTTTAAGCTCATTCAATACGGTTGTTATAATGGGTGACATCAATATCAACATTAGTCCTAACGGGAACGATTCTCGTGCCGATGAGTACCTTAGTTTGATAGCCTCCCATGGTCTCCTACCGGCACATGAGATACCTACTCGGGGTGAAAGCTGTCTCGATCATGTAATGCTCAAAACTAAAAATATTTCGACGGTCTTTGTGTTGGATACGTGTATTACTGATCATTCTCCAACCGTGCTCTGTGTTGATATAAAGCTGAACCAGACCAAGACTAAGAAAATTGTTAATAGACTGGACATTCGATCCGCAAAGGGTGATGTTGAAAATACCGATTTACACTTCAATTCTTTCATCAAAGGACGCCAATTTCGCGGCCGAAAACCTTGTTACCATTTTATCAAATATAGTCAGAACAAATACTAAAAATGTCATGATTTCGCATAAGAATAAAATTATCAAACCATGGATTACACCAAGCCTTTTAAAATGTATAAGAAATCGCGATAGATTGCACATGGAATCGGAAAAAGATATTAAAAATATGGTCAAAAAACTCACTTATAAAGGTACCGGTACCGCAACTTTTGTGACGAACTTTTAAAAAACTAAAGAGAGTGTATAAGCAGAATGAATTTGAAAAAGCGAAGGGTGATCCTAGGGCTACGTGGGATGTAATTAAGAATATTGCCCAGCTTAATCAACAAAAATCTACACCTGACGAACTGTTGAACATTTCAGATGATCCAACCTCTTCTATAAATAAAGTTAATGACTTCTTTGTTAACATAGGGAAAAATATAGCTATCTCTATCATGCGTAAGCAAAACGAGGGTAATGCAAGTTCCGAACATATTCCTCAGCCCCAGACAAAGAATAGCCAGGATCCAAATTTTTCAGGTACCTCAATGGCTCTTCTGGATGCCGATGAAGCAGAGGTTGAGACAATCATCATGGGACTTCGCAACGATTGTGCCGTAGGATGGGACGGAATCTCAGCCAATTTCTTAAAGGAAATACGCACGTTTATTTTACCTTCCCTGACCCATGTTATTAATTTGTGCTTTTTGCGTGGCATATTTCCTAGGGTATTCAAAAGAGCTCTTATGCATCCAATCTTCAAGAGTGGGGACAGAGGCAGTGTCACGAACTACAGACCGATTTCAGTTTTGACCATAATTTCTAAAGTTATAGAGAAAGCACTCAACACACGTCTGGTTAACTACCTGAATACAAACAAAGTTCTAGTACAAAATCAATTTGGATTTAGACGTGGAAGGTCGACTGAAGATGCAATTATTGATCTGACAGAGCATATCAGTAGGACAATAGATCATGGCAACAAATGCATCGGCTTATTTCTTGATTTGTCTAAGGCCTTTGACACTGTCTCGGTTCCCATCCTTGTCGATAGACTAGAATCCATAGGCATAAGAGGTATTGTTCTTGATATTTTTCGTAACTATCTAGCGGATCGAAGTCAGTCAGTTAAGATTTGTGCTCTTGTTAGCAATGAGCATTTTGTCAGTTACGGTGTACTCCAGGGCAGCGTGCTGGGTCCAACGTTGTTCTTAATTTATATTAACAATTTATGCACGTAAGCCCTGCCCCATACTAAAATCTGGTCATATGCCGATGACACAGCATTGCTCATTGATGGTCCGAACTGGGAGTAGGCTAAAGTCTATGCGGAAGAAAACTTTAGAATTGTTATGAACTGGCTGTCTAGAAATCTCTTAACGCTTAACCTAGACAAAACATCATTCATAACTTTCTCCGTTTCGCAAAAAAGCCAACCTCAACCAGAGACGTATACAATTCAGGCACATTGCTGCGACTCTACCAACGCCTATTGTGGCTGCCTCCACATTATGAGGACCTCAAATATGAAATACCATGAAGGCCAGGTCGATTGTTTTCTTAATTGGAAAAATCACATTGATGAACTTGTCTCCCGTTTTCGTAAGCTCATTTTTGTGTTCGAGAAACTCAGATTAGTGGAAGATCTTAAAACACTGAAACCAGTTTACTTTGCGCTTGCCCAATTCTTGCTGGGCTACTGTATCTCTGTCTGGGGTGGCACCTTTGCAACCATTATGTTACGTCTTGAAAGAGCACAAAGATCGGTCCTTAAAGTCATGCATAGGAAACCCTTCAGGTATCCTACCGCTCTTCTCTATAAAGAGACTGAGGTCTTAATTGTTAGACAACTCTTTGTGCTCCAAATAACATTGCGCAAACATGCCACTATACCACACATCCTACGGCTACGAGAAGGCAAGCGTAAAATAACGAGACTGTGTAGCACGGAGAGACATAAAACTGCTCTTGCTCAGCGGCATTATTGGATACTGGGTTCGCGGGTTTACAATAAACTCAATGCTGTTCTAGATATTTGCTTACTTACCCGACAGCAATACAGGAACGCTGTAAGTGACTGGCTGAAAGGTCTTACCTACGAAGAATCTGAGAGACTTATAAAATTGGTGGTTTAAGTGACTATCTCACTAACGTAAACTCACTCATACCTTTTGGACTTCTGGACACACACTACCAAACACACACCCCCCCCCCCCCCCAAAAAACACAAGTACACCACAACTTATATACATACACACATACACACACACACACACACTCCTTTTTGTTTTATAGTTAATAGTTATTTATTTTATTAGTTAATAGTTATTTATGTTCAGAATTTATTCAAAATTAAATTGTATAAAGAACTATCCTGGTAGGTCCGGAGGAAGGTGAGGGCATTCGTGATACAGGGTAATCCTAGTACGAGTGCCAAAGCACTCCTTTGACACCTAAGTGCACATTACACGTGAGCAAATTTGTTTTTAAGGAGATTTACTGTACCCATTCTTCTTGTAATAAAGATTTATTATTATTATTATAGGTAATTAACTCTTTCCGAGAATCTAAAAATTACTTTTGTCCACTTGGCATGTTCTGCGCGACATACTGTGCGTCGTCGGCGCTGCCCATCTGGCAAGTAAGTACCCACCTGGCACACGCAAGCCTATCCCCTGTAGCACACCCGGATTATTTATGTTGCCCCGGAAGACTCCAAGGATATACGACGCCAGTGCTAGATCCCTCCTTGTTACCAACTTGTATCCCACTATGAATAACAGAACAAGGCACCTTATTAGAGCGTCATACAATGCCGAAATGGCTTCTTTATTTGTGAAAGCTACGGCTCTGCGAAGCAAAAATCCCAGTCGCTTGTATGCCTTTTTGGTAAAGTAGTATAGATACCAATAGTAGTATAGGTAGAAGAGTTGTGAATATTGGACTGTTGTGTGTTTTGTCTTTTTGTTTTGTGATTATAGCAAAAGATAAGGTTAGTTAGAGTCTATTATTTTTATTAGTACAATATGAAACAACTAAAGTAAAATGGGTTAGCATAAAACTCTGCAAAAGATTTGAAGTTCTTGGCACACCCTCGTGGAAAGTTCTGGAAAGAGTTTAAACTTTTTCTATCAACTCTCTTATAGTCGCGTCCATTAAATTAATTGAATAGATCTCGTTCAATTTCGACGGTTCCTACGTTGTACACATCGTTACAAGTTTACTATTTAATTGAGTTGATTAGTTAGAGATATCGCTGCTACAAAGTTGAGAATGTTGCAAATGGATCATAGTTGCGAATAGTGAATGGTAAACTAGTAAAAACGACTTTCCTGTAACAAATTAATCAATGATTACATCGCTGATAAAAATTCTTGGCTCAACGTTGGTCCTGCTCCACAAGGGCACACAAACTAATTGATTAGCATTTCAAACTACTGTTGGAGCTGCTGAAGATTGTAAAAACTATCTTGGCATTGTATTAAACTCAAACTCAAACTCAAAGCCTTGCAAATGGTAGCTTTAAAGTAGGTAAATAGTACTCACACATGTGCTATGCAATTATACAATACTAAAAGATTGAATTTATAACTTTCTTCTCCATAGGTACCTACTACGCTTTGGAATGGGCAACTAGCTTCATTTTTCTGACTGACCGACCCCTTGACAATTCAAAAGATGGAGTTTGAATGTTGGCATTACAAATGCACTCACTTAGGGCACTGAAAAGCTTTAAAAAGCTTTCCACATAACCAGAAAATGTACTGTTGAACAGAAACCACCCTAAATTAATTTCTGAAAAGAGCAATCGTAAAACCACTTGATTTCTTCTAAAAACATTCCTATATTAAAAAGTGTAACATGCGATTCTAATAACGCTGAAATGCTCTTTTATAAAATGCTCGTTTAAGTTCCGACAACGTCACTGTTCTCGTCTCAAAGTGTTTCGCCTGTAATTAAAAGGTTGTTGAAGGCTCGGCCGTGTTTTTTTTAGCCCTGAGCGCGCATTGTTACTGCAATAACAGCAGAGAGGAACCGCGTGTCTCAATATGAAACTTTATAAAAGGTATTAGAAAATTCATAATTCCTTAGGCGACGGCCACGTCTATTGGCTCTGCCCAGTAGTAGGACCAATTTACTGAGTAAAGCCCCTATAACGCGTACCTGGCGCGTACTTAATGACGTAGCAGTCAGCACAGATCTTTTTACTTGTTCTCTGAGTGAGTTCACAAAAACCACGATGTATGTAATCATCATCATCATCATCATCAGCCTATATTCGTCCACTGCTGGATGTAGGCCTCTCCTAGTGAACGCCACTGAGCCCGATCATCGGCTCTCCTCATCCAGTCTCTGCCAGCCGCCTTTCGCAAGTCGTCACTCCATCTGGCCGGCGGGCGTCCTACATTACGTTTCCCCAAACGCGGTCTCCACTCTAGAACTCGTTTTCCCCAACGATTGTCGATTCTGCGAGAGATGTGACCAGCCCATTGCCACTTCAGCTTGCTTAGTCTTCGGGCTATGTCGGTTACTTTGGTTCTCTGACGGATAACCTCGTTTCGGATTTTATCCTTCAGAGAGACTCCAAGCATAGCCCTCTCCATAGCTCGCTGAGCGACTTTAAACTTATGGACCAGTCTCACCGTGAGTGTCCACGTTTCGGCTCCGTAAGTCATAACTGGTAGGACGCACGCGTTGAAGACTTTCGTCTTTAGGCACTGCGGTATAGACGACGAGAAGACCTGACGAAGTTTACCAAATGCTGCCCATCCTAGCTGAATCCTTCTATCGGCTTCCCTCTCAAAGTTGTTCCTACCCAACTGCATATTCTGCCCGAGGTAAACATATTCTTGAACAACTTCAATGGGGACACCTTCAATGACAATCGGTCTTGGGGTAATAAGGGCGTTAAACATAACCTTGGTTTTATCTATGTTCATCCCAAGACCGATGCGTCGAGAGGCGGCAGCTAGGTCAGTCACCATTCGTTCAAGATCCTGCAGCGACTCCGCCATAAGGACAATATCATCGGCGAACCGTAGGTGTGAGATGTACTCGCCATTTATGTTTATGCCCGTTCCTTTCCAGTCCAGCGTCTTAAACATATCTTCCAGGGCGCCAGTAAACAGTTTCGGGGATATGACATCCCCCTGTCTCACTCCCCTGCGCAGCTGGATATGTTTTGTCTGCCGGTTCTGTACCTGAACAGACATATTCGCGGCGTCATACAAGCATCTCATCACATCGATGTATCGCCAATCCACTTGGCATCGCTGCAGGGACTCGAGCACAGCCCAGGTCTCGACAGAGTCGAAAGCTTTCTCATAGTCCACAAAAGCAAGACACAGGGGCTGGTTATACTCTTCGGTCTTTTGTATTACCTGCCGCACTGTGTGGATGTGGTCTATGGTCCCGTAACCCGATCGAAACCCGGCCTGCTCTGGAGGTTGAGACTCATCAAGTCTTCTCGATAGACGATTCGAGACTACCCTCGAAAACAGCTTATAGACATGGCTCAGAAGCGATATGGGCCTGTAGTTTTTAAGGAGCGTTTTATCTCCTTTTTTGAAAAATAACACTACGGTGCTTCTGTTCCACGCCTTTGGAGTTCTCCCATCGTTCAAAACAGTGTTAAAACAGCTTCTGAAGCTCTTGAAGTACAGGTCTCCCTGCTGCTTTCAAGAGTTCTGAGGTAACTCCGTCATCCCCCGGGGCTTTTCCATTTTTAAGCTGTTTGAGGGCTATCTCGATCTCGTCAAGGCTGACTTCCGGCAAATCATCGGTGTAGTGGCGGATCAATGTGGCTCGGGAATCTTCACTGCTAGGTTCAGGTCGTACAGCATGCGAGTCGTATAGTCGGCCATACAAGTCCTCTATCTCGGCGAGAATATCGGGCACTGTGGTGACGGTATTGCCAGAAGATGTTTTAAGCTTCGTCAGATGGGGCCTCCTCAATTGCTGCGCGAAGACTTTAGACCCCCGATTTTGCTCTATAGCCTTTTCCATTCGGCGCGTGTTAGAGCATCGGAGGTCCCGTCGCACCAGCTTGCTGATATTTCGATTGAGAGCCCGCTTTTCCGACGAAGTGGCATCCACGTCATTCCGCCTCTCATCCATAAGCCGAAGAGTCTCCGCCGAGAGTTTGGACTTCGTACCAGTACGTTGCATCTGACAGAACTTCGACCCTTCTTCCCTTAGGATTCCCACCACTTGTTGTAGGGCCTCGTCGACGTCAATTGTGGTTTCCAGAGCAGCAAATCGGTTTTCCAGATGTAGTTGGAACTGTTCTGATCCCACAACGGTTTGGAGCTGGTTAGGTCGGAGTGTAGACTTCATCAAACGGGATCTTTCTAGCTTAAAGTTGATATTCAGAGAACCTCGTAGGAGTCGGTGGTCACTACCGGTGTTAAACCTGTTGACCACAGAGACGTCTCTGAATATGTGCTTTTTATCCGTCATGATGAAGTCTATCTCGTTCTTTGTCACATCATCAGGGCTTTTCCACGTCCACTTTCTTTGGGACTGCTTCTTATAGAACGTATTCATTAGGAAGAGCCCCTCTTTCTCCAAGAAGTTGACGAGCATTTGCCCCCTGTGGTTCCTGCTTCCATAACCGTGTGGACCAACTTTCGATTCGCTGCTATTCCGTACTCCCACTTTAGCGTTGAAGTCCCCCATTACAACGCTGTAGTGCGTCTTCGTGGTCTTGTGAAGAGCTGAAGAGATGTCTTCATACATTTCTTCTACTGCGTCATCCGAGTGCGCCGACGTCGGTGCGTAAACCTGTATTACTTTAAGGCTATACCTTTCGGTCAGTTTAAGTATGAGGTACGCTACCCTGGTCGACACACTGGAGATCTCAACAACGCTATCAGTGAGGACTTTATGTACGAGGAACCCTACGCCACCTTGGGATTGTTGGTCACCCTCCCGGTAATACATAAGGTGGCCCGATTCTAGCGTTATAGTGTCCTCACCCTCTCTTCGGACTTCGGATAACCCCAGAATGCGCCACCTTATCCTTGCCAGTTCCGTTTCGAGCTGCTCTAAGTGGTCATCCAGCCTTAGCGTTCGTCCGTTGTACGTTGCCAAAGTCAGTTGTGGGTGGTGGCCTACCGTAGCCCGGGGATTCTTCGCACCCCCTGCCCTGCCGTTACCGTGACCGCCACCTTGATCAGGAATAGCAGGGCGGCCGGGAACTAGGGGTCGTTTTTGTGTTGTATCGTTCATTTGGAGGTAATGCCCATAGTCGCCACGCTGGGCATGCGGGTTGGCGACCGCAGGGCGTAGTTTCTCGCACTGGTGACGCTGCTGCCCGTCACCAGCCTGTAGATTTAACTACGCCATTGTTGTGATGGTTATACCGCCATCCGTCGGTCGTCAGAGCCTCGTTAGTTATTTAGCAGGATGTACCACGGGCAGGTGAGGTTGACTTGGAGCATTGTGATGGTATGAGCCCCCATACACCCCCTGTATGTGTACTGTACCCCCCCCCCCCCCTCATGTATGTAATATGTTATAGTAAATAATAAAATTGTAATTATGGCCACACTATTGAATTAGGAAATCCCTGTAATGATAGTGTTGATGAGTTAATAAATAAATAATATTTTTTAGAGTGCTGTGCTGTGTCGATACTACGACACGGTATGCCAAAGCTAGGACACTATATGCCAATATAACGACACGCTACAGAAAAAGCTACGACATGCTACGCCAAAGCTACGACACGCTCCGCCAATACAACGACACGCTACAGAAAAATCTACGACACGCTAGGCCAAAGCTACGACACGCTACGCCAAAGGTAGGACACGCTACGCCAGAGCTTCAACATGCTACGCCAAAGCTACGACAAGCTACGCGTTATAGGGGCTTTACTCAGTAAATTGGTCCTACTACTGGGCAGAGCCAATAGACGTGGCCATCGCCTAAGGAATTATGAATTTTCTAATACCTTTTATAAAGTTTCATATTGATACACGAAGCATCAAAATTCGATCTAAAGAAAAGAAAAGCGACCAAATTCCTCTAAATCGTGTTTTGTTGCTTCGTGTCTCAATATGAAACTTTATAACAGGCATTAGAAAATTTTAGACACACTTACCGAGGGTCTTTAATGAGCCATTATTCATAATTCCTTCTCAGTCACGAGATAATATTTTCGTAAAGGAGTGGCGCTAGTGTACCGTTGTACGCCCCCTTAACGTATCGTGCATAAAAGCTCGCAATATTTTTATCGATTATAATTATTACGTCACATTATTATATTTTGTCATAATTGCAGCACACCGACACGTTTGTTCGTGTCATTGTACTTTGTCGGCGAACTCACCGACACATCATCCATCATACTCCGCGCCTTATTTACGTGTACGTAACGTGGCTCAACATTCCCCGCGGGATTACACGCCGTAATTAAAAAATATGTATTGTTCGAAACACCGACACTGCAGAGTTGACTACAGCAGTAACACTTGTCTTGTTCAAAGCGACTCTAATGTCAAGCTTTACATACTCGTAAATGTTTGTTTTTAATCCGCGTTTATGGCTGTTGAAGTGGTATAGAGGTAATATCAAAATTATTACAGTGTACAAATTAAATCTTTTCTAGCTATCCATTTAAGTGGTCATTCTGTGCCGTTTTCTCCCTGCCTGTAAGCCGGACGGGGTGCGGTGCGGGGAGGGGGGGGGGAGGCAGTAAGTCAGGCAGCCATGTATTATGCATGCACGTGGCATCGTCCTGCAGTCAGCTCCACATCTACATAACTGGATCACTCTTACCGCTGCTAATTGCGATACACTAAGCTTCCCCGAGTGCCGTAATTAAGCGTGGCCTTATCTTCGGATTAGCGGATGAAATTAATTTAATTTTGTTTCATTTATTCAGTTTATAATGCTTAATTTTCTTTCTTTTTATGAAGTTTATTTTAGGCACGCATTTAGCGATGACAAAGTGTTGTGTAATTACAAACGATTTCATTAAATTTGTAGCAATGGGAATAAAAAATAATGTTCACTCATGAAAATGAGCCAGAAAATAAACAAAAACGATATTTTGCTCTTTCATTTCCCCAGACGCCAAGATGAGTAAGTACAGAACAAATACAAACACTCATTTACTACACATTATACTCTGAGTATAATATCCCATTCTCGGTACTAAACAAACAGTCACAATACAATAGGGTTCAGTATATTTTCCGGGCGGAGGGTTCCGTATTAAATCCTGTAATCCCGGCGTTACACCAGACTCTATTATTTAGCGAGCTTCGCGTAAAAATAACTTTCTACAAAGCCGACCCGTTTCACCCGGCACCCGGCTCCCGGACCGGGCTACCATCCGGCGATCCTAAATACGAAGCTGAAAAGTAAACGAATAGAGATGCGCGAATTACGATTACGAAAACATTCGACAATTCGAATTTTCGATAAAAATCAAAAGAACAATCATTGAAGGATTACACGAATATTCGTAAACAATATTCAAAGCTATTTCTTAGAACTTAATACCATTCACTAAGTTTCGTGTAATAAATTACATTTACAAGTAATAAGAGGATTTGAAAGATGAAAAAAAACTGTCGACCTTGCTGAGATAGTTCACGGTCAACGATGGCGGTTACTGAGTCAGTTCACAATTTTAGTTAGCAAACTACCTACTTGTTGAATCATTTTATTAACTGACTAATGAATTGTAGAGTCGAGGTTGGTGGTTTAAATATCAACTACTTCTTGGGAGGTTTTAACTGAAGAGGTTTCATGATCGAATTGAAATCACATTTTCAATCAAAATGATTAATCGATTTGTCAAATCTTTTAGAAGCTCTTCATGCTTCCTAACTTTTTTTGCTATCCATCGATCCCCTCTAACGACATAATTGATTCCGAATGGAGCCGGCTTGCTCCAGATTGTGCCGGATCGAACCGGTTCGATGTTGATCGGCTCGAAATTAAACCGGTTACGACACACAACGATTACTGAACCGATATCACTCCACGGAGGGTTCCCTTTCGTGACTTCATTAGGAAACGATTCCAGAGGAATAACAAACGCTCATGTGAAATATTTATCAATTTGTAATAAATTGTAGCGAGGGTGGTGTAGCGTTTCACTCGGCTGCTCGATATTTTGTAGCATTAAACATGTTGATTGACAGGCGAGCGCTCTCTCGCAGTATTCAATAACTTCTATTGATATTGAAGAAATGTCTTTTGTATTTTAAATCGTATTACATTTCCACCGAAGCTCGAAGTTATTTCTGATTTTAATATTGGAAGGCAATTGCCTATTCAATCGAACCAAATTTAAGTAAAAAAAACATTTACAAAAATATGTACTTACTCCTTTACTACCTTTACTTTCTCTTACACCTACGTTTTTTCTTGAAAGTAAACCTATTGAAGACGAAACCTCAAATCTTCATTAATATGTACAAGAAAAATATAATAAACATTTTGATGTATTGTAAATCACCGTAATATAGTATATTATCAAGAAATATTTATGTATTCCTTGGTATTTGAGATTGTGATATATGTGCTTCCATTATGATGTGCTCAAACGTGAGATTTATAATGTGTATAAAGCTGTCGGAACACGTTCGTAATAGAGCGATGCCCGCCGCCTGCGCATATTTACACCTGAAATAGAATTTTATTTAAGAGAGGCCATATTTAGTGTGTCAGAATAGCCTAAATAGCATTTTACACATGAGTACTAACTAATAGCATCATACACATGAGTACTAACTAATAGCATCGTACTTGAATTTATTTATTCTTTGAATTTATCTTCTTCCTCAAAAGATTGATGTGGAGTTTAGAGTCGGTTTATGTTTTGACGTTTTATTTATTCATTTTAGTCTTCCTTTTTTATGTCAAATTACGAGACACTTTAATCACAGTGGTTTGTTTTATAAGATTCTTAAACAGTTTTACAAAGTCAAAGTTAAAATGATTCTGTAAAATGAAAAAAAATCGGATAATGGTATTTCCGACACAATCTTTAGTAATTTAGTGAGGTACTTTTCACGACACCCACATGGGTGATCTATTCTGAGACCAAATCACGGCATTCTTACGCAAACATCACTTTTTACAGGAATTCTATTCTGGAGCTCGTAAAGTTGTGTTGATGTGTTCTCCGTGAGTCGAAAGTGGTACCTACTCGCGCGTTGGAAGATGGCCGCGCCACCTGTCGCTGTTTACTGGAACGTTACTTGACGAGAGGTGTGCGTATTTTAAGTGGTCTTTGTAATATTTCTTCGCCCACGCGGAATTAGTATTGCTAATTTGGGAACATTCCACGTCGAAGTAAAATTCCATTCGAATCCAATTCCGGTTGTTCGAACGTGGTTGTAAAACAAAATTGTATTAACATAACATGTTAAAAAGTATATCATCCTGTGACATACACTTAAGGCAAAGGGCGCACTACGATTATAATCGTTTCAATTTTTAAACTGCGAAATAAAATCGCAAACGAAAATATTTTTTCAAGCAAATTCTCAAGTGATTTTTTACCGCGCGGACTCTAGTATGTGGGTATTGTTCACAGATTTGCGATTATTATCCGCAAAGATTAAAATTCGTAGTGCGCGCTTAGCATTATACCTATACTCGAAAGGTTTAGGTAGTTAAATAAAGGTAAACAAATCGTAAAAAGGGTTTTTTATAGTTGACACTTTCTTGTTTAAATATACGTTACAACAAAATTAAAGTTATTTGCGATTTATACGATACTCTCCTCTTTGATTAATGTATGTTCAACTTTATCATTTATTCGTAAACTACTCTTCGTACATGTAGTTGCTTGAACATCATTTTTTTGTTAGATTTATATAATAGTATAATATTTTGTAATCTGTCTATTGTAAAGAGCCCAAAAAGACAGGTTCCCTAAACCTTTTAGACAATACAACGAATTAGATAACGTTGCTAAATTGAAGAGTACACCTGTGACGTAGTATGGCAAATGAAGTAGCAGGTATTACGTTTAGTCGGTTAACCAGATGCCTTTTATGTTGTGGATGAATTCGAAAAATGTTAAATGGTGTGACTGTATTGCGGCTGCCACCATACCACTGTGAGCGCAATTCAATTGAGTTAATATGGGCTCAAGTTAAAGGGTTTGTAGCCGAGAAAAATAAAACTTTTAAAATGTCTGACCTAAACATTCTTTTGCCAGAGGCTTTAGCTAATGTGACTGCTGAGAATTGGAAAAGTTGCGAGGGTCATGTAATAAAAGAAGAACAAAAAATGTTTAAATTAGACAAAATAATTGATGATACCACTGAACGCTTTACTATTAATGTGACAGATAGTTCCTCAAATTCAGATTCAGAATAGAGCATATTATTATGGGACTCAAAATAATATGATTTTAACATTTGAAATAAAAGGTTTAACATCTATGAGTCACGTGGTTTTTTTTGTTTACCTTTATTTAACTACCTAAACCTTTCGAGTATAGTCTTGCCATCAATATTGTCTAGAAGATTTTATTTTTATTGCAAATAATATTTATTACTTTTACAGTGTGTTAGTTTAATACATAAATATAAAACAATTTAAAATATAAAAAGCTTATTCGAAGTGGTCTCCATTGGCTGCAATACAGTCCTTTAAACGTTGAGGCCAGTTATCAATAGAAGCACGCACTCTTTCCATGGGAACATTCTTCACTGCCAATCGTATGGATTGTTTTAGGGACTCCAAATTATCATGGCGTTAAGAGCAATCCATACTCTCTAAAACTGACCATAAATCATAATCCAGCGGATTAAGATCGGGACTAGACGACGGCCAGTCTTCAGCTCTGATGAAGTCCGAAACGTTCACTTCCAACCAAGACTGCGTGGACCGAGCTTTATGACCTGGCGCCGAGTCTTGTTGGAAGGACCATACCTGGTTATTGAACATGGTGTTGTTAAGGGGCTTAACTACCTTCTCAAGAATGATATCTTGATACAGTTGTGCCGATGTTTTGACACCTTTTTCACAAAAATAAGGCTCAGTCACTCCTTCATAGCTAACACCCCACCAAACCATCACTGAAGTCGGATAATGCCCACGTTGCACTCTGTCGACTAATTGGGAAGCTTCCTTATAGCTTTGAGCATAAATACGGTCATTTTGTTTGTTAAAATGTTGCTCAATTGTAAAGATTTTCTCATCCGTAAACATTTTTTTTCTGTGTCCTCCCTTTGCGTACCGCTTCAGTAGTTGTTTCGATTTTACCACCCTATTCTTTTTTAAATTATCAGTTAAAAATTACCAGTTCATCTCTTATAGGCTGCAAGTCCTAAGTCATCTTTTAAAACGCGACATGGTTCTGGGTGCTATCTTCATCTCCCGAGATAAAATCTTTTGCTTTCGGACAGGATTTCTTCGAATTCTTTCTATTACTGCTTTGACCACCTTTTTCGTACAAACACTACGTGGACGGCCAGATCTTTTTCTGTCACAAACAGAGGAGGTCTCATTGTACCTATTAATAGCCCGGTACACAAACATTTGACTAATACCAAGAGTTTTAAAAATTGCATTTGGCTCCATACCAACTTTGTGTAATGCAATCACAGCGATTCGGTTCTCTATAACACCCACTCCATTTTAATATCGCAAAATATTGTACAATGTATTGGCGCCGACATTAGAACACCCAATAAACAATCGTGTAAAAATGACAGATTCCAAATTCAAATGTAATATGTTTCTTATTTTTAACTGTAACAGTATTTATGGCCAGACTAAGTAGATAGAATACAGATCGAACAGTCTGTTGGTATTATCGTAATTAAGCCGTGTGACGTGTTAAGTCGTATCTTTGCAGGAAAATTTGATTGAAGATTGCATTAAGATCATTGTCTTCATACTACCAATTTTCCTAGGACATTTATGTCTATTATATTGCTCTGAGGTAAAGGTAAGTTGCAGTTAAGGTAAAACATGACTGTGATCAGTTCTGCAATCTACTGAATGCTTTGTGTGTGTATACTCATGTTTCTGACAAATAAATTATCTCTTATCTCTCTTATCTCTCTTATCTCTTACCTCTCTGATTACACACTAAATAAGTATGATATTGAATAACCTTCAATCTTCCTCTCATTGACGAGAATGTAGCTACTAGTTGTTACAGTGTAGCGCCGCGCGCCGGTTCTGTCGATTGCACTCTAAACTATTCAAACTTCAATTAGCAACTCTGCAAGTTGTCAAATATAATGGTGTAACTTGTAGTTGAATGCACCAACTTGCCGAAACGATTCATTAGCGCGCGGTGACACTTGTTTGCTCTGTAGGTCACAATGTGTCACTCTCTGCGGGGGTTTATGCTTCTGGCAGATTAGAACATGTCATGTACCTAACTCTCGTTTCGGCAAGAATTGTTTTAGAATGGATCATGTCGTGGTCAAAGTATAAGCCAATCAACAAGGTGGTCGTGGGGCAGACTGCCGAGGGGAGTCAGTCAATTTGGTGGTAGAAGGGGAGCCAGTCAACAAGGTGGTCGCGGAGCAGACTGCCGAGGGGAGTCAGTCAATTTGGTGGTAGAATGGGAGCCAGTCAACAAGGTGGTCGCGGAGCAGACTGCCGAGGAGGAGCCAGTCAATTTGGTGGTAGAACGGGAGCCAGTCAACAAGGTGGTCGCGGAGCAGACTGCCGAGGAGGAGCCAGTCAATTTGGTGGTAGAAGGGGAGCCAGTCAACAAGATGGTCGTGGAGCAGACTGCCGAGGGGGAGTCAGTTAATTTGGTGGTAGAAGGGGAGCCAGTCAACAAGGTGGTCGCTAGCCGGTCAACTTAGTGGTAGAAGGGGAGCCAGTCAACAAGGTGGTCGCCAGCCAGTCAATTTGGTGGTAGAAGGGAGCCAGTCAACAAGGTGGTTGCGGAGCAGACAGCCGAGGGTGAGTCAGTCAATTTGGTGGTAGAAGCGGAGCCAGTCAACAAGGTGGTCGCGGAGCAGACTGCCGAGGGAGAGCCAGCCGTACCTACATTATTATTTAGAGTACGCTAAAGTATCGGCACTCGTGGAGCTGTATGTACATACTTTGATGCTCAACACTAACATATATGTAGGTCACGATACGGTGCTGCTTGCTATGCATTTTATCTATGATCGTCCGTTTTTTGGGACAGTGCAATGATGATGCGCACACACACACATACAAAACACATCTCCACACACACATACACACGTGCCACATACCCATACACACACGTGCCACACACACACACACACACAAACGCTACACATATCTAATTTAGTGCTTACCTGAAAAGGAAGTAATTGAGGAGAAAAAAACGAGCGATCAATAAATAGTGATCATTTTTTTACTCGAGACAGTCATCCATTAGAGAGACATTTACTTAGGAATCGTAAGTTCATGGTAGATAGAGTGTGAATATTTTATATTAGCATTTGGGAATAAGTTATAGAGTTCTAACAAAGTAGAATTTTTATTAGGGTCTTTTAATGAAGATTTGCTACAGTAGACTAGTGGAGACGCAGCATACACTAATTATTCCCGTGCTGATTATCTGCCGGAGAACATAATGAAAGTGGGTTCAAAAGACTTATTATGTTCATTAACGACGCGGATATTAAATTACTATGGAAGTGGCACGTGTGTGCGTGGCTTTAAATAGGTTAATAGTTGCTCGACTGGCGGGCGATGTCATTATTTTGTACCAAGCTGCCTGCATACCGTGGGGGTATATTACGTGTAATAATAAAGTTCTATGGAGTTCACGGGAACTAATAAGTTAACTATCACAGCATACAGAGAATCGTTTTCCTGTCTATTGATATGCTAACTCGAACCAGTCCCTGTGTCAAGTGAATGATGATCATAATATGATGTCGTGACTCAACTCACCGTTGATCTTACCGGTCACGTCAGGCCCCAATCAGTGGTAATAAATGTAAAAATGTACGTACCTACTCTTTAATTTGTAGAATTATAAAGAACTTGCGAACGGTAGGTATCGTTAACTTCCATAATTCCGGTTATATTACGATAGCCGTTATACGATAACCGACTAATTAAAATAAACGTTTCTTGCAAGTCGTTGGAAGATCCCATTCCGAAAATCTCATGTTTCCGGGATCGATCCTAAAATTAAACGGGATACGATATTGAAGAAGATCCATTCAGAACAAGCTTACGAATACCTATATGGAATTATAATGTAAATTCACATAATACGTACGCCTAGTAACTTCAAACTGTTGTTAAACCGCGGCTTATCCGTGACGGTTCAAAACTTTCTCGTTCACAGCTTTCCTTTATTATAGCAACTCTATGCATGGGTTACTAGCCGCAGAATGTGCCTGCCGAAACCTTTGTACGAGTAGTCCCTAGTATATTGGTTTTAATTCCGGTTTCAATTTGAGCTGGGTTCTCTAACCCAAGGCGCGGCGCGTATCTCTTGGACCGTGGCGAAACGTTACCCTGCCACAGCTTGAACAGCCTGCTACTTTACATAGTTGAAGATGAAAGCCGAGCGTGAACCATGGACATAGGCGCTTAGTAATAAAATTTATTAGCTGTAGTGTAAGCATAAGCACAGTTTAGGAGAATATTGAAATCTATTGTAACTCATAGAAAAAACTAAGGAACTAATAACACCCCACAAATTATTGAGACAAGTAAGCATTAGGTACTGCATAATTTATTGGCAGCTGATGGATGAAACATCCTCGTTTAAGACTGAATGGGAAGACTTTCTAGGGCAGTATTTTGTTTTTTATGTATAACTCCTTGACCTCTTGACGTATGTATCACATAAGTACGTCACCTGTGCAGGCGAACTCTCACCCGGGGAGCGTCAGCTAATTACACCCCTGAAATAATAATAACCGGACGACTAACGACCTCCCCCTCTCCCCCCTACCGCGCTGTTTAATTCAGTCGGCTATTACTTACTGCGTACGTGTCGCGGGTTCGTTTCCCGGCAACACATTAAATCACTGCGATGTAGAGGTGCTCATAATTATGCAGTCTAACGTGTGACTTGCTTCATAATACTCTCACAGAGCTCATAAATAAATGTTTGTCGAGATTCGTCGTTATTCTTTGCTCATCTAGGTGTACTGTGTTAGCAGTTGCTCTTTGACTATTAAGGCAACATCACACAGCTTTAGCAACTTATTAAGGTCGGCTAATAGATTCGTAAAATAATATCTGTCCTATTCTTTATTATTATAGCCTAGCGACCCGCATGAGCTTCGCAGGGTGCAATTTACATGTGAAGACGGTGTTCTGACAGTTCACTACACGTTGTGCACAAGGTCTTGTTTCCTAGAAGTCGATCGTACCTACCGGGTCCAATTGTGAATCTAAACCATCCAGGGCCCCATACAAACACACAAAAAAAAACATAAAAATCGGTCCAGTAGCTTGGAGGAGTTCAGTGACACACACGTACAGAAGGATTATATGTATGACAGATCTTCAAGCGGTTGAGACACCACGTGTCGCTGCTGATCCGTCATCTGTTGTTCTTCCATCATGGAAGTGTACGTGCAGGTGTTTGGAAAATAATACTCGTAAATTAACACATTACTCTCAAATATTGCAACAAAACTTAACCATACAATTTAATGATTGCAATGATTACAATGATTATCACTGATTAAGTCAAATCATAATAATTATTAAACTTGCATTTAGAGCCAATGGATTTGTGCGTGTGCACCGCGTGACTCTCGCATCGAAAGTGCTCGCCTAGTCTGTGGTGCTCGCCAATGACTTGCCACCGCCGCCATGACACTCACAACCCCATTTGGTGTTACCCACTCTAAATAAAAAATAACACTAAATATATAAAATCTAATCAACAGAGTAAAAATAATCAATTACAACTTTTAAAAAGTGTTACTATAAATAGACTAAATCATCGCGCGCCGTCATATAGAAAGATTTAGCTTATGTCCATCTTGGAATAATCGACCATCAAAAGGGTGAAAAAAATAAATTGCAGCTGTGATTCCGGTGATTATCCACTTATACACAAACTCACAAAATTCGCCTTCTCTCTTTATAATATTACGATTTAAGAGATTTCCATAAATACAAGATCTTTTTACAGAAATCCTATTAAAACATTGTTTTTATTACATAATACTGTTGGAACTTTATTAAACGATGAAAGCATTCCGAAATCTTTTGAATTCTTATCGTGTAACTTTCTTTGAACTTGATGAGGGGGAGAGGAAAATAACAAAGTATGAGATTTGTTGATGCGCCATGCGGGTTCGAAGTGGGTCACGCGGGTCTATACAACCTGTTACTTTACTTGTAGGGAATATGAAATACGGTTTATAATGAATTTTTAAAATGAAAGCTTATAGGTGTGTTTAGCTTTTGACGATAACGTCTTATAAATCGATGAACGCCGGCTGCACGCACGAAAAGGTATGACTCATTGTCACGTTTCGCCATGACGTTATCACGTAAAATTATCGTCTGTAAACCGACTTTACAGACAACCATTTTTTTTTTTATAAGTGATTTCGTAATCATTTTATAGGTACCTGAATAACATGTCAATATTTTAGTTCCTCTGCTCGGAAATATTTCGATGTAAATGAAACACACACTAGTAGGTAAGTAGTTTTAACATGATTACGTTCACCTTTTGATAAAGTCACACGGGAGGCATACGAATCATTATTATTTAACATCATTACTTTCACCTTTTGATAAAGTCACACGGGTGGCATACGAATCATTATTATTTAACATCATTACGTTCACCTTTTGATAAATTTCCACGGGTGGCATATGAATCATTATTATTTAACATCATTACGTTCACATTTTGATAAAGTTACACGGGTGGCATACGAATTTTTATTATTTAAGTATACGAATTTATATGATAGGTACCTACATATTCCAACAACTAAATGTATCTCGGGTACCATCAATTATGTCAAAAGAGTCGAAAGATTAGTATTCAACTCATTATCATGGTCGACACGGAGTGGTTAGTAAACTAAACTAGTCTACAATTTTTAATGTTGGCAGTTAAATGAGAGCATTAGAAGAATGTCTAATCGAAACGTGCTAGTGGCTCGTCGCAGACAATAATAGCTCCCATCGGGATCAGTTTAACATTGGGAGCTCTACCGGATCACAAAGGCAAGATAAAGGAGAACGAGACATATATCTATATAATTCACATTAAATGTATGAAAGACGACATCGGTAAGGTTCTGTCTAAAGTTGACGAAATAAAGGAACGGTAGAAAGTTCATTTTGAAAATTTAATGAACGAAGAGAATAAATGGAATGGTTAAAGAGGCACAAGTAAATATTTTTTTGGTGAGGGAAATTCGCTTGGAAGAAGTAAGAAATGCAGTTCAAAGTATGAGAAATGGAAAAGCCATGAGCTCAGATGATATACCAGTAGAAGTATGGAAGTGTTTAAAAGTACATGGATGTATGTGGCTGACTTTATTCTTTAATAAGTTGATGTATGAAGCAGGGGTCCCACAAGAGTGGTGCAATAGTTCCCTAATGCTCATCTTCAAGAATAAAGGTGATGTACGGCTGCAACAACTATCGAGGGATAAAGCTCATGTCACATAGTATGAAGGTATGGGGGAGGTAATGGAGAAAAGATTGCAAGAGGAGAGTGAGATTACCCCAAACCAGTTTGGGTTTATGACAGGTCTAGGAACAATGGATGCCACTTTTTCCTTCTGCCAATTGTGCGAGTAGTACAGTTACAAGAACTTGCAAATGGTGTTCATTGATCTGGAGAAAGCGTATGATAGAGTACCTCGGTATGTGTTGTGGAAGGCTTTGAAACAGATTTTTTTTCTCGGGAACTATGAAGAGTTAATTCGTGCTGTGTACAGCCAATCTCGTACCTACGTCCGGTCGGCTGCTGGCAATACCGACAAGTTCAGTAGGCGGTAGGTTTGTACCCAGGGTCGGCTTTAAGTCTGTACCTCTTCGAGTCATTGATTATGGACGCTGTGATGTCTGACATACAGGAACAGGCACCCTGGTGCATGCTGTTTGCTAATGACTTTTTTTTTGTCGGTGAGTATGGACCTGAGATCCAGAGCATATAGGAGAAATGGCAATAGAAGCTGGAGAATGTTGGCTTGAAAATCAGCAGAACCAAAACTGAATATATGTTCTATAATGAATATAATATATATAATGAATATATGAATATTATGTCTTTTAACACCAGTAGCAAAGTGTTATACAAACACTTATGAGTATATTTCGGGGGAGTATCAGAATTAAGTGTCAGCCATGATAGCTGACCGCTGACAGGCGGCCTGGGGCCATGGCAGCTATAATGTCGATAAACTGCTCATAGCGTTTACTGAATTGCTCAAATAATGCTTTACTGAAACATTCCGCGTTGATTACACTGGTCAACAAAAAATCACTTTTATTATTTATTTATTTTATTTATTTATTTATTTGTAACATGACTTTTTTTGTCTAGTTATGTTTTGAACAAGGATAAGGATAATAGAAATAAAATTGGAATGTTCCAAATACGAATAGTTTTTTTGTAATTTGATTTTAAAATATTTTAGAAAATTTCAGTTTCTATCAACAAAATGAAGTTATTTCGTCTTATTGCAATATCAATATCAATGTAACTTTATGATTTACTTCTATATTTTGTTTCGGCGACGTCTCGTTGTAATGTCCAACAGTAATCCGCCAGCATTCATGGTCTCCACTTGCCCTGATATCGTTTTTCTATCATAGAAATGTCTTGGTGGAATCTTTCACCGTGTTCATTGCTGACGGCGCCCAAACTTTCAGGAAAGAAGTAAATGTCTAATGTAAAATTTAAAGTCACTTTCATGAAAATAAGCCTTCAAAAGCAAGATTCAAAATCACCAAATATAATCATCTTCAATCGCTTTTCTTTAAATATAATCACCTTTGGTTAATTGCCTGATTTGAGGACTAATAAATACTTATGCCCTCTTTTATTTTTTATCACTCAGTCTAAGAATTTTTTCTTTCAAATGTAGAAAGCCATCACCACTCCTATCCATAGCTGTTACTAAGTTTTTCATGAGCCCAAGCGAGATCTTTTCGCCCATTCAGATCCACATAATTATATGTAACACAACAGATGTGTGGAACCCACGCTTTGTCTTGTTGTCTGATGGTAAAACCAAAATACTGTTAATATAACTGAGTAACTAATGGCGTCAAATTTCTTCGATGAGTTTTAAAAGTAATGTCGCCACAAATGTGACAAAACTTGACAGGGTCCTTTTTACACTTTCTTGACATTATTTTAGAATCACTTAACTCGGAAAACAGAAAACACAACTCCACTCTTAAAATAATAAATAGGTAGATACTCTGAATGTGAAAATGAAACATAAAAATGGTTAATTTTCAATATACCTAGTGGATAATGGTTGTAACACAAAAATGAGACCTGATCAAATCAAAATAAATATAGTGTTGGAATGAGGGTAGGTAGGAGATTCAAAATTAGTAAGCACCTTTCTTGTTACAAAATTTGGTTGACCAGTGTTACAGGCACGCCGCCGACACCTGGGGGTTGACCAGTGTTACAGGCACGCCGCCGACACCTGGGGGTTGACCAGTGTTACAGGCACGCCGCCGACACCTGGGGGTTGGAGGGGTGTTATCATTAATTTACTTAGTTTACATGCGTACGTTAAGGATGACTTGGGAACTGTGAACTTATCCTGAACGAACACTGTATGATTTTTTTGTGTTCTGTCGCAATATAATTCTGTTTAATATTACAATAATTACCAATATCAGCGAACTCTATGATTGATAGGTCCAAGGAAAAGTCTCAAATGAAAATATAACCAGTTAAAGATTTTCAAAGCATTTAATACCTACAATAGCACAAAAACCACTTTCTATGCACTCCTTTAAAATTATTCGCCCTTAAATAATGTAGGTTTAAAAAAAAAAATGCAGAATTTTATGTAGTGTTTTAGGATAGGTACTTTAAACGATATTAATATCAATAACATTGTGCGTGCAAGCGGCGCAAGTGTTGACGGCGACATGTATGCTGGTTCAGTCTATGTGGGCGGTCTGTTAATTAGTATGTAATGCATCGCACGAACCCGACAATAATGATGGCAGTTAATGATGCGATATGGGGCTTTTAAGCGAACTAATTATGTTCTCAATTACCAGTCCATAATAAAGGATCAAAGACGATTGCCGTAAGCACTCGGCAGGCACATTAGTGATCACCAAATTAGACACCAATTACTTATTTTACCATTGCACATCAAGTACTTACTTACCATCGCACACCAAGCACTTACCATCACACACCAAGTACTTACAATCGCATATCATGTACTTACCATCGCACACCAAGTACTTAGCATCGCACATCAAGTACTTACCATCGCACATCCAGCACTTACCATCGCACACCAAGTACTTACCATCGCATACCAAGTACTTACCATCGCACACCAAGCACTTAGATGCAACACTTGGTTCATCTCTATTAAAAAGCCAAGCTTTCTGTTATTCAATTATAAACTTTAACAGAGCTACAAACAGTTGAAATTTATTTGTGCTGTCCATGCTGGCCAATTACCTAGAGCGCATTGTCCTAGTAGGGTTTTCAGTAATTACTCGTAATGCATAGTTTCGTGTTATTACGTGTACTACGTAGCGGCGCAGTGCGTGGTGAGTAATGTGGGTGATGTGGGTGGACAGCTAGGCATATTAGTGGATGGTGGATAAAACTACATTATTCGTAAAAGCTTGTTTTTTGTACATTGCGTGGCGTTATAGTTTCCTATTGTTTAGTTTTTCATGTAATTGATAGTAGTAAGATTAAGTAATGTAGTATGTATCAATGTGGACATAATGGAGGTTACACTTGAAAGGTTGTATTAGTACCTATCGTGTGTCGAGCGCCTATACTCGTACAAGTCACATTAGTGTTGTGCGTAACATGAATCTATATTTTTTTTTCATTAAGTGTCAGTAGTTTGTCTTCGGAATCATTATCTCTGGCAGACAGGTACATAGGGAATTAATTGAGAAGAGGTTCAAGAAAATCAAGTAAACTAACCCAATGCAAAGTAAAGCAAAGCATTCCCGGAGGTATCCTAACGCTCTCTTTGATTATACTGCCTAGTATCCATCGTAGTTGTCGTATCAATCGCTCAGCACACTCCACTCGCTCGGGTATTCCCCGCTCGTCTGTCTGCATTTAGTAAACGCGAGCGAGTTCCCGAGATGTAGTCAGACAAGACGGATGTAAACCTGTCAAACTGAATGACGAGTGATTGATGTGACAGGAGAACGAGAAACAAATTGACGTCGTTAGACGAGTTGCTGCGAGTATATTTAGAGTTTTAATTCTGTATCGTTTTTTTAATTATTTCGCCTGCACCATACAATTTGGCGTGAATCGTCCGCGTGTATACGCTGTAAGTACTTATGGTACCTACGTAATACCACAAGTACAGCCTACGCACGTGGACGTTACGATGACCATTAATGAAGGGTACATCTCAATATGAATGGGGCTCACAATGGTCCATTGTCGAAACACCATGGAGTGTCGTAAAGAAGTCGTTAAATTTAATATAGTGCGTGTGAAGGTGGAGGTCGCCATACGTACCTGCTGCCAGCATACAGACAGGCTGGCAGGGACATCGACTTATGAAGGTGGAGGTCGCCATACCTACCTGCTGCCAGCATACAGGCAGGCTGGCAGGGACATCGACTTATGAAGGTGGAGGTCGCCATACCTACCTGCTGCCAGCATACAGACAGGCTGGCAGGGACATCGACTTATGAAGGTGGAGGTCGCCATACCTACCTGCTGCCAGCATACAGAAAGGCTGGCAGGGACATCGACTTATGAAGGTGGAGGTCGCCATACCTACCTGCTGCCAGCATACAGACAGGCTGGCAGGGACATCGACTTATGAAGGTGGAGGTCGCCATACCTACCTGCTGCCAGCATACAGACAGGCTGGCAGGGACATCGACTTATGAAGGTGGAGGTCGCCATACCTATCTGCTGCCAGCATACAGACAGGCTGGCAGGGACATCGACTTATGAAGGTGGAGGTCGCCATACCTACCTGCTGCCAGCATACAGACAGGCTGGCAGGGACATCGACTTATGAAGGTGGAGGTCGCCATACCTACCTGCTGCCAGCATACAGACAGGCTGGCAGGGACATCGACTTATGAAGGTGGAGGTCGCCATACCTACCTGCTGCCAGCATACAGACAGGCTGGCAGGGACATCGACTTATGAAGGTGGAGGTCGCCATACCTACCTGCTGCCAGCATACAGACAGGCTGGCAGGGACAACGACGCGCAAACTGTAACCATGAATTCAGTATATAATTCTTTGCGTTAAAAAGATTCGTCGGATGTTTAAAAAAGAATTAGCTGTTCCAAATATTTTGCCCGCGTAGGTATTGCACTTTTCTATGAAACAGTTGTTTTATTTTTTTATAATCGACGCAAACTTTAAACCCAGGGGGTTTAGGATCATGTGCTGATTTCATGGTTACAGTTTGCACGTCGATGTCCCTGCTCCCCTGTTTAACAGGATTCGTACCAGAATTTCTATAAAATACTGAAATAGGGTTAGCGATAAAGTTAATTAGTAAGTAATTGAATTCAATCATACATATGCATACTTAATGTAGGCCTCTGGGTAATGTGTCATAGCAGGCTCACGTGGAAACGGAATCACGCTAGCTATGTTTCATATTAGTACTAAGCTAAGTGACCCTACATTATCATAAACCATTAAATCAATGTAGGTACCTATAGGATGATGTACACTGTTACGAGTATGACAAGCCCCTGACACTGACGCACAACTATACAAACAAGTTACTGTCAACTGAATATTTTAGTATTTATTTTAATAACTGTACTTATCATTTCATGGTGACGATCTGACTCTCATGTGATATGTTTATTTTGGCACACATTACGCACATTGTTCCAGTTTCGTCTCTAAATCAACATCGAATCTTATTCAAAACGATCCATTAACGAAACATATATAAACTGAATAAAAAGAATTAAATAACAAGTTAATCGTGTTTAGTTTTTATTGCAGGAATTTACCAGTTTTACGGTCTTTATTTACGTAAACGAATAATAGAGAATCGAATAGTTTTCCTTTCATTGTGGAGATTGAATAAACTTCTATAAGCGTAGGTTCACATTTACATAATCCCTGCTTAACGACGTTTTTAAAAGGCGAGAGAAATAAACACGAGCCTGAAGTGAATGCAAAGGTTTTGCTTGAAGGATTCGCAATAAGAAAATGGCGGACTGTTGAGCTTTGTTTGTAAGAAATTACGTGGCGATCAAATATAATATCTGCTGCTCAGAAACTTGGAAATACTGTTACTTAGAAATATCTGTGAGAATCCAGTATCCTCAGCGCACTGCACACAATGAATATTAAGCTTAACCAGATGTACTTAAAGCCGTTTGACAGTAAGATCAATCATAATAAATCACGTTATCCTTCCCATCTGAATGTAACAACAAAAGTAAATAGCGCCACTTCCTCGCGATGACTCTCGTAACTTGCCCAGAAGCCCCCAACTTACTCGGGAGCCCCCAAGCTTCCTAATTAACTCGAGCCAGTTAAGTGGGGTACTAGCGCACCCCGGGTCCTCGATACACAGTGAAAGAGGACACAATTATATTTTCATTACCGCTCATTGTTATTTACTATTCATTACTTCTGATGCTTCTCGTTGCGACTCACTAAGCTTGCCCCGGGGAGGATCAGTGACTTAAAATGTGACGTAATTAAAGATCAGTAAGTTTACTGTATGAGATGTGGAGTATAGTGTATTGCATATACCTACATAAAACTCCTTGGGTTCAGAGATTTCACAGGTATGAACCAATACAGATAATATATTGATACCATTAACAATTTTATATTTTAGATGTTTTTATATCCTTATACATCATCACTCCACAGGTGTTTCAAGGGGTCCAACGAAGGATGTAACCCATACTGATAGATAGCCTTCAGTGATATTGTGCGGTACGAGAAAAACTCACTTAGTGTTTGTGGTAGGATGCCTACAACTGTTATTACTCTTTGATATCTTAATTGAGACCTCTTAGCTCTGTTCACAATCGGTGTACACAAGCTCAGACGAGCAGGACCAGTGACTCCGTCATTAATTGATTCCTGATCAATCAATCGACAACGGGCTCCGGGTGTAAGGCTGGTTCAGTTGAGGGACGATAAGGATTCAATTAAGGGCCTTGTGAGGTAAGCCCTCCCAGCAGTAAATATAACGGCAGAAGGCTTACCGATCATAACAGAGTACTTAGTTAACTAACAGTAAGTTCAGCAGTCCCCGCCTATTTTTAGAATATTGTCGAAGATTGCATAGACTTTTGCCATGTGTATCAGTCATTTGGCGTCGGGGAAACATCTTGTGTATTGTTTGAAGTGGACCTTTGGTCATTTGGTATTTGTGCTGCGCAGGATTATTTTGCTACAAGTTAATAAAAAGTATGACCAGTATTGCGTCTAAATTCTATTTAATAATTTCAGTAATAATCAAAGCATTTACTACTATTGGATCGAGTATCTAAGTATCAATACATTGGTGTAAGGTTATTTGCATAGGAGTTTAAGAAGTGACATCGAACTAAAGTATAGGAGAGTGTTGGGGCAACGTGTTCGAAGTAATGAAAGAACAAAAACTTTTTGACAAAAAAAACAACCGACTTCCAAAAAATACACTACAAAGTGAAAAATAACTTTAATTTCGGAAGTCGGTGTCTTTGGATCTTTATTTTAGTTTTTTTCCACCGACTTCCGAAATTAAAGTTATTTTTCACTTTGTAGTGTATTTTTTGGAAGTCGGTTGTTTTTTTTGTCAAAAAGTTTTTATTTTTCACTTTTTAGTGGGTTAGACAATAATGTACCGCAGTTACAATAGCCTAATGTCAACTGCTCATCACCTTTTACAAAATATTTCGTTTCCCGATGCAAGGAATTGAGGAGTTTATTGTTGAGGATTTCTCTTGGTAAAAACCAGAAGAACTGGAGCTGATGGTGATGCCAGGAATTCCCTCGACTGTCTATGGTCTCCATCATCAGACCTGTAATGGCACTTATAACCCATATGGGTGCAAAGTTCTCATCAATATAAATGAATTAAGTCCAAACACAAGGTAGCTACTGTAAACCGTTGAGGAGTTCCCTTAACTGTCCTTCATCTTCATCATCAGGCCCCTAATGACAGTCATAACACATCTAGGTATAGTATTCTCATCAATAAAAATTAATCAAGTCCAAACACAAGGTAACTGCTGTAAATCGTTAAGGAATTCCTTCAACTGTCTATGGTGTCCATCATCAGACCTGTAATGGCACTTATAACCCATATGAGTGCAAAGTTCTCATCAATATAAATGAATTAAAACGAATCACAAGGTAGCTACTGTAAACCGTTGAGGAGTTCCCTTAACTGTCCTTCGTATTAATTATCAGAGGTAATGGCAGTCACAACCCATCTAGGTGTAAAGTTCTCATCAATACAAATTAATCAAGCACAAACACAAGGTAACTGCTGTAAATCGTAGAGGAATTCCTTCAACTGTCTATGGTCTCCATCATCAGACCTGTAATGGCACTTATAACCCATATGGGTGCAAAGCTCTCATCAATATAAATGAATTAAGTCGAATCACAAGGTAGCTACTGTAAACCGTTGAGGAGTTCCCTTAACTGTCCTTCGTCTTCATCATCAGACCCCTAATGACAGTCACAACCGATCTAGGTGTAAAGTTCTCATCAATACAAATTAATCAAGCCCAAACACAAGGTAACTGCTGTAAATCGTTGAGGAATTCCTTCAACTGTCTATGGTCTCCATCATCAGACCTGTAATGGCACTTATAACCCATATGGGTGCAAAGTTCTCATCAATATAAATGAATTAAGTCGAATCACAAGGTAGCTACTGTAAACCGTTGAGGAGTTCTTTTAACTGTCCTTCGTCTTCATCATCAGACCCCTTATGGCAGTCACAACTCCTCAGGTGTAAAGTTCTCATAAATACAAATTAATCAAGCCCAAACACAAGGTACCTGCTGTAAATCATTGAGGAATTCCCTCGACTGTCTTTCGGCTCCATCATCAGATCGATTCCAGACCTTCATTAAATTGTAGTTCTTCAAAATACTTAATGAAAAAATTAACAAACGCACTAGGCGCTCCTACGATTTTCGAAGGTTCCCCTCGATTTCTCCGGGATTCCATCATCAGATCCTGGTTTCCTTATCATGGGACCACCCTTGAGGTATGTCCTTTCTAACAAAAAAAGAATCATCCAAATCGGTTCACCCAGGAAAGAGTTATGAGCTAACACACATAAAAAAAAAAAAAAAAAAAAAAACATACAGGCGAATTGAGAACCTCCTCCTTTTTTTGAAGTCGGTTAAAAATTAACTACGTTTAGCACTACAATGGGTCACCCATCTATTATGCTATCAACGAATCACTGTTTTTACCTCATTATGGTACCGATAACTCGGTCGACGGGGTAGGAACTTGAATAATAAAATAACTGTAGTGTATCTAGATTGTGTAAATGACCGTGTTGAGTTAAACGCGCGCGCGGTTATTAAAATATGCAGTAAGTAGGTATTTGTGTTATTGTTGTACACTAAATGAATCACTATGTAGTACAACCAATTTAGTTTTTACGGAATTCCTTTCATTTGCAATCCTTTGTATCGCCCGGAGGTTGAATAAAATGTGAAATACAGAAAGTAAATGTGTGGGTTTTGTAAATTGACGAATGAAGCTTTCAGATTGAATCGGTTTAGAAAATAAATGAATAACTGTTTGTCACTTTGTACCGCCGCGGTTGTGAATATGTCAAATTGATATATTTTTGTATACGAGTACTGGGTCAAATTAAATTAGCTAGCGAAACTCTGCAGACGTGATATGGGTATCGATATCTAAACACGATAAAATTAAAATTAAAAAGATTTGATGAATATTTTTGGGGGTCAACGACCGCTTGTAGTGTTGCTACTTGAACTATGAGTTGAGAAAATCTGTTTTCTTTTGTTTTGCCGAGTTTATATATCAAAACGCATCACGTCTGTGAAGTTCACACAAAAAAAAGTGGTATTTCAAGTGACTACACAAACTGCGGTTAACAAAACCACAAGAAAAACATTAGATTAATTTCATTTTTGATTTATTATGTTTATGTATCGATACCATAACGTATGCAGTTTCGCTAGCTAATTAAATTTGATCCTGTGTAAAGATGTTAGGATCGTATAGCAGGCGTTCTGCAGTTTCTGCTTACCCCTATGGGTAGAAGCCGTGAGTTTATGTATGACATATTTTTGACCTCAAATATTAAAATTAACTGGAATTCAGGTTGCATGCTTGCATGTAGAATGTTCTAAATATACCATTTATAACATTGTTTTAAAATATCCGTCACAACTGTTGTCAGTGCAGGGACGCGTCGAGAGAAGTGTGCGTCAACGACACTTAGACCGATGGTCCGATAGAATCCGTTACGATAGAATAGAATATATTAAACTTTTAGAGTCCGACCGAGCCAGTGCCATGAAGTTTACGAGACAAACTGCACAGTCCGCAGTAAAGCCACTCGAGCAGCACTTTTGGGTCAGCTTTGTGATAAAAATCATATTTTTATGTTTGTTCACAGTAAACTAACTCTCGTTTACAACCGACTTAATGGTTATAGGAAACAGTTTCTCGCCGTTTCCTATGTATTATGCATTCCAGCCTGACTAGATTTGATGGCTCAATTTATAAGTTGCACTACAAATTGGCACCCACAGGTACGTTTTCTGATCCATTTGTTTACATATTCACCAGCTACTTTTGCAACAAACATGAAATAATGTAGTTAAGTACAAGTAGTTATAGAAATTGTATCGTTATGAGTTAACTGCGTCCACAGCGAGTCGCTCCACAAAACTCAGATTGAGCTCGTGTATTGTTTCGCAGAAGCGCAAGTAACACAATACACAGCGCAATCTGACTTGTTATGTTCCTGCATGCTCCATACTTAGTTGTGATCTGAATAACGACGAGCTACTGTGTGACTTACGATCGGCTGGTTGTAAAGTTGTGCGCGTGTTTTTACATACATATGTAAGCGTAGTTTGTTGTTTGTCGGAAAACAATCAGAATTCAGATTAGTACTTCTTTATATTAAGTAAATATTTAGCATTCCACTCGGACAGAACATCACTACTTACAAGTAACAGAAGAAAACATTTTCAAATTAGCGATTGTTCTCTCCTCAGGGTATCTCCTCGTCCCATGTATCTACAGCGGCCGTTAATTACGCGTCGTGTCAGTTTACTTTTCCGTTCTCGTGTTTATTGGCACGTCTTGCTCCACGCGCTGCGCGCCGGCTACGTACGCTTCAGGCGATTGTGTAGTATATAGTATACACTTGGCACTGATAGGATTATGTTCATCACACTTATCTCTTTCTAAGGTTGATGCTATGTACTAGTGATACTGTAGCCTCGTCCTCCAGATTAGCATCGTACACTTGTAGTAGTACCACATATAATGTCGCTTCTGTCTGCAATTTAGTTTAGCCTCCTTTAGATTTTTTAAGATGCCTTATTCTCGCCGTCAGTTTGCCGCACAGAACATATATACTCGTACAAAATAAAATTTTATTGTTTTTTTGTCATAAAACTATAAAAATCGGTGTGAGTTGGGTTGGCACTCACGAAAATTGATGTGTAAACATGTGAGCTCGCATCAGTTTGCTCACATAGACATAGACACGGGTCTTACGCTGACGTCATCTGACGCTCGAAGTCTTACGCTTACGCGTGTGACGCTCGAAGTCCCAGCTAGCCCCTACCGTAGACCGAGCGCTAAGATGTTTACACATCAAAATATTATGCTGAAAAGAATGCAATCGCATAGACTCTATCGACCGCATCACGAAGGAACTATAACGAAGTTGGAAAGGAATTTGGCGAGGAGGCGTCACAGGTCATCGTTTTGATCCGATGGCTCTGCAGGGTCACAGCACCCTTTTTAATACGCTTTTATTAGCTTCATACGTTTGTTAGTATGTAACGGAATCTTCGATCATGATTTTCACCCCCTTCAAAACGTCGGATTAACTCGAAATTTGGCATGCTTATTAAGGACCGATGACAATTCAATATTTTAAACAGTTTGACCCGTTATCCTTACTAGGATAATCAGGATTAGCGAATTTTTGTTTTCCTGATACCCGGAGTGTCTGCGTCAAGACCAATAAAGGAAACTACTTGGCGCGCCGATCACCTATTTCTCGGATAAGTTACCGACTGTGATTAAGATAAAATTTTCGGAGAGGGAACCTGAGAATAGGCTATCTCATCCAAGGAAGGCAGTAGGCACTCAATTTACCCATTTATCGGATAAGTTACAGACTTAGAATAAACATCAATGACGGCTCAATTTTATTGAAAATCATTGATTTTCATAATAGGATATCGAACATATTGTGTACTATAGTGAGAGAGTTCGTCAACTCGCTATATCGAGTATATATTCTAAAAGCAGCCAATATATACTTAAACTCTTTTAGTAGTATATTGATGTAATGAAAATCAAACTCACTTTAGTAGTAAATTATTGTAATGAAAAAAAATATTGAGCCACATTTAGAGACATACATGACCTATTTATTGAGACAAACATATTAGGTTGGGGAAAAAGTCTTTTCGCATTATAGTATGTATAAACTTGTAATAAAATCTCTTTGGCTATACTATTTGTATCTGGCTGGTTTTGGTATCATTGAAAGTTTAAATTTTAAAGAACATAATTCCAAATTCAAATTAGGAAAATGTGTGAATCTAATGAAGAAATTCGATACATTTTAAAATTTTACTACAAAAAAGGTAAAAACGCAACGCAAGCCGCGAAAAAAAATTGCGATGTTTATGGACCTAGTGCAGTGTCTGTGAGAGTAGCACAAATTTGGTTTAAGCGTTTTCAATTCGGAAATTTTGATGTCAAAGATGCACGTCGCTCTGGTCGCCCTATTACGGATAAAATGGTTGCCATTTTTGAAAAAGTGGAGCAAGATTGGCATATCAGTACTTACGACGTAGCTGAAGAACTGGGAATTGACCACAAAACAGTTTTGGCACATTTGAAAAAAACTGGGTACACAAAAATCTCGATATTTGGGTCTTTCACGAGCTCACTGAAAGAAATCTAATGAACCGTGTACTCATTTGTGATTCTTTATTACGACGTAATGAAACCGAACCATTTTTGAAGAAGCTGATAACTGGTGATGAAAAGTGGATCACGTACGACAAGAACGTGCGAAAAAGATCGTGATCAAAGGCCGGTCTGGCTTCACAGACTGTGGCGAAACCCGGGTTAACTCGCAACAAGGTGATGCTGTGTGTGTGGTGGGATTGCAAGGGCATTATTCATTATGAGGTGTTACCACCAGGCAGGACCATCGATTCTGAACTCTACTGCGAACAACTGATGAGATTAAAGCAAGAAGTTGAGAGAAAGCGGCCGGAATTAATCAACAGAAGGGGTTTGGTTTTTCATCATGATAACGCTAGACCTCACACATCTTTAGCCACTCAGCAAAAATTAAGAGAGATTGGCTGGGAGGTGTTAATGCATCCGCCGTATAGTCCTGGCCTTGCACCTTCAGATTTCCACCTGTTTTGGTCTCTTCAGAATTCTTTAGGCAGTGTCAGGTTAACATCACGAGAGGACTGCCAAAACCACTTGTCGCGGTATTTTGATCAGAAGTCCCAAAATTTCTATAGCAATGGGATCATGTCCCTACCTACAAGATGGCAAAAAGTTATCGAACAAAATGGTACCTACATACTTTAGTTAAATGTAAATAAACTATATTAAAAAATGTTTTGAATTTTCAAAAAAAATGCGAAGAAACTTTTTCCTCAACCTTTTATGACTACTCGTCAGAAAAGTCAGGTAATTTCGTACGTTTCAAGAGTTCTGATATAAAACAATATTTATCAATTTTATTTCGACTGCAGCCAATAATTATTCGAAATCTACTTTAATAGTAAATTGATGTAATTACTATCAAGTTTTTTTTACATTTGATATAAAATTTCTTTCATACGTCGACAAAGTAGGTAACGTAGATTTTTCTTGATGATAAATTAACGATAGATGATAAACAATTTTATTTTATCTACGCCTCACTTCGTTCACCGAGATTGCTCCCGGACCCCTAGGAACCCCAAACTTACTCACTACTCATACTCGACCCAATACTTTCTATGAAAATACTCAGACTCACATACGCTCGATCCTCAAACCTAGCCAACATTCTCACACGTCCCAATACTTGCCATGAAAATACTCTAACATACACACTGATAGAAGGATTTTTTTGTATCTAATAAGATTTGTTTATAGTTAATAAATGATTTGTTAGAGGAAAGGTTTTGTAACAAATATTTATTAACAGTTAATAAATCATTTATTAGTGGCTATTTTTTAGTACCAACGAAATATTTATTACTATTTAACAAGAGATCTATCAGTATTTACAAAATAGGATATTAATATTTAAGAGAATACATAAGAAACGTGATTCACTGTATTATTTTAATTGTTAAAATTACTACAAATTAGAAATTTGGTGAAACGGAATATAAATTAAAAAAACTAAAAAATACGCTATTATAGAAAAATATTCAACTAAAAATGAAAAATAAATAATAGCTTAAAAAAACTAAAAAAATACGCTTTTATAGAAAATCCAACAAAAAAATAGAAAATAAATTTTAATTAATTTGATTTCAAAAAAATTGTGTAAGAAAAAATGATTTTATTGTAAAAAAAAGCGTGGACACGGTTGTTCACGGTACAAAGCTTAGAGGTGTACGTTACCCGTAGTATACGCATTGTGATTACATAATCTCCTGCATGGTTAACAGACCAACTGTAAGTATTCCCATTATAATAATATGAGACTTACGTCACAACGACTCGAGATGTGGCTTGTCTTGAACTAGGCTTCACGGCACAACGCTTAGAGGTGTACCGTACCCTTAATTAATGCATGATAATAGAATTATTCTAATGTATTGTGACCAGAGATCGGACATTCGGATGCATATTTACCTAAAGTAAATTTTTAGCTATGAAAGTATGGAAGCGGCTTCTTAATTTTTTTTTTTTTGTATAAATAGGATGCATAATTATTTAAAATTAATGTTTAACTCCCGATGCATGTATATGTAGGGTGTAAGAGGAGGGTGAAGTGCGTTACATCTCAACTTTAGGTGAATATGCATCCGAATATCCGATCTCTGAATATGACCATATCAACTGTAGATATTTCTTTAAATATATTATGAGGCTCACGTCACAACGACTCGAGCTGTGACTGGCCTTAAAACAAAATGGGTTCACGGTATAGCGCTTCGGGATATATTTATGTAATTGTATAATCATGTAATTGCTTGAGCACAATTTTTTTGTTACATTTATAAAATAGTATAATATTTTGTAATCTGTCTATTGTAAAGAGCTCAAAAAGACAGGTTCCCTAAACCTTTTAGAAACTACAACGAATTAGATAACGTTGCTAAATTGGAGAGTACACTTGTGACGTAGTATGGCAACTGAAGTAGCAAGTATTACGTTTAGTCGGTTAACCAGATGCCTTTTATGTTGTGGATGAATTAGAAAAATGTTAATGGTGTCACTGTATTGCGGCTGCCACCATACCACTGTGAGCGCAATTCTATTGAGTTAATATGGACTCAAGTTAAAGGGTTTGTAGCAGAGAAAAATAAAACTTTTAAAATGTCTGACCTAAACATTCTTTTGCCAGAGGCTTTAGGTAATGTGACTGCTGAGAATTGAAAAACTTGCGAGGGTCATGTAATAAAAGAAGAACAGAAAATATTTAAATTAGACAAAATAATTGATGATACCACTGAACGCTTTTTATGTGACAGATAGTTCCTCAAATTCAGATACAGAACAGAGCCAATTATTGTGGGACTCAAAATAATATGATTTTAACATTTGAAATAAAAGGTTTAACATCTATGAGTAACGTGGTTTTTATTGTTTACCTTTATTTAACTACCTAAACCTTTCGAGTATAGTTCTAAATGTATATAAACATAATATTTATAAAGTGGTAACATTCCGTGCAACGACTCATGCGCCGCCGGGCTTTAATAATCTGTGCGCGCAGCTGTCATAAAACTATAGGTTTGACATTTTGCCTTATTGATTTCGCCTTCGATTTCAAGCAGCCATCGTTAACTTATTACCGTACTCAGAATAATAACTAAAGCATAGAAGGAAGGCTAAAATAGCAACAGAACTCAATATATTTGGTTCATTTTGACTTATGGAGGCTGCTGATATGTTAGAGAAGGACACGCATACAAAAGACATTTCGAAATTTTGTAGGTTGTCACTACTTTTATTCTGAATAATGATGTGACTCACGCACTTTCAACGTCGATAAATTTATCGATGACATGCATTAATGCCAAAATGAATGTCTGTGATGGGATACTCGTATATTAACATTTCTTGAAATATATAAGTTTTAGCAAAAATCATGAACAATGAGCACAGGGAGTTGTTAATCTTAAAATAAATCAACAGATTTTACGGGAAAAGTAAATTTATTTTAAAATTCGACTATTTGTTACAGCTTAAGCTCTAAGGTTAAAATGTAATGGACGACATTTTAAGTAGAACAGGTAGTTACAATCCAAGTTCATAAGTGCAGACGTGCATTAACATGTAAGTCTGAAAATTAAGAAAAATAACAAGTATATGTAGTGGGTATAAAATTATGTTTGTATTAGGTCTTTACCTATGAAATTGCCGTTCTGCAGTACTGGCCATTTCAAATCAAAATAATTTTTGTTTGGCTAAGAATTCTAATTTCAAATTAATTTTATTTTAAAAACATGGATTTTTTTTTCTAAAAGTAGTAATTTCTTTATTGATTAGTGTTACATTTTCATCGCATTTCAATCTTTTTCGTCATCATGGATACGTTAAAAATTCGAGTAATTATGGAATATGAGTACCGTCGTGGCAGCAACGCGGCACAAGCGGCACGCAACATCAACGACGTTTACGGAGCTAACACTACAAACCAACGCACCACCTGTTATTGGTTTGCTCGCTTCCGTTCTGGAAATTTCGACCTGAAAAATGAACCTCGCGGTCGTCCGAAGACTTTGGTCGACAATGACGAATTAAAGGCGATTGTGGAAGCTGATGATACACAATCTACGGCTGAATTAGCAGCAGCTTTCGACGTTAGCGTCAAAACAATATTGGTCCATTTGCGTCAAATTGGCAAGGTAAAAAAGCTTGACAAATGGGTGCCCCACGAACTCAATGATCGCCAGCGCGAAGTACGCGTCGAGACGTGCCTTGCACTGCTCAACAGACACACAAATGAAGGAATTTTGAACCGCATTGTTACCTGCGATGAAAAATGGATTCTGTTTGATAACCGTAAGCGCTCAGCAAGTTGGTTGGATCCTGGTTCAGCACCTAAACAATGCCCTAAACGAAAACTTACCCCTAGAAAAGTGATGGTCACTGTTTGGTGGTCTAGCGCCGGTGTGATTCATCACAGCTTCTTACCAAACGGGGTGAGCATTACTGCAGATGTGTACTGTGAAGAACTGAACACAATGATGGAGAAGCTGGCGCATCTCCAACCAGCATTGGTCAATCGCTCGTCTCCGCTGCTCCTGCACGACAACGCGCGACCTCATACTGCACAGCAGACGGTCTCCAAGTTGCAAGAACTGGGGTTGGAAGCTCTCCGTCATCCGCCCTACTCACCAGACCTTGCGCCTACAGACTACTACTTTTTCCAGAATTTGGATAACTTCTTGGCGGGAAAAAAATTTAATACCCGAGAGGCAGTACAAAATGCCTTTGAAGAATTTGTTGCCTCCCGTCCAGCTGATTTCTTTAA
This sequence comes from Griposia aprilina, assembly GCA_916610205.1. NCBI lineage: Eukaryota > Metazoa > Arthropoda > Insecta > Lepidoptera > Noctuidae > Griposia > Griposia aprilina. Next base: position 24,050,921 of record OU744294.1, read on the forward strand.
GAAGGGCATCAATAAACTGCCACTGCGATGGCAAAGATGCATTGATTGCATGGGTGATTACTTCGATTAATACAAATAAAAAATTCATGAAAAAAAATCGTTTAAATTTTTTCATACAAAACGGCAATTTCATAGGTAAAGACCTATTATTTACAATAATAATGTCCAATCAGATATAGCTTTGATATTGTTTACAATAGCTACTCATTATTTAAAAAAAGTATAATGAGACGTTCATGGACCACGATGATAGACGACATGATGAAGTCAAGTCAAATAATTTATTACATTATACAGGATGGCAGAGACATCGACGCACAACCTGCTACATATTTAATATAACATGATTCTGAACCTCCCTGCTTTGAAATTAATGAACACCATTTGTGGTTGGGTTTTTAACAAATGGGGTAAATCATTAATATATACTAAAAAGAGGAAAGGACCCAATATCGAGCCTTGGGGTACAAGGCATATCAAGCTTACTTCCATTTGCCTGATAAAAATCAAGACAAAAAATGGGCTCCATGAAAATCATAACGAGCTGATCACTGACATTGTACGAGCATCGCCACATGATATTTATTGTTTTAGTTTTTACCTGATCAAGCAGTTGCTAATTCACCGATTTATGTACATTCGCTGACTAAGCTATTACGCCCGCCACAAGCCACCTACTTTTGGCATTATATAATTTGTTGTTTTATTAAATAAATGGTCAATCATTATCGGACACAAAACAGTGATTTTATTTCCTGTACACATCCCGAGTGATTCATCCACCTACATCCTACATCTCAGTGTGCGGAGCTGCTGCCCGTACATTTATGGTCCTTCGAGCTGGATTGCCACTACTGGAGCAAACAGTCCTGCAAGTCGCACAGGTACGAAGTGTTTCTACTTACGATAGCGAGTCGGTTTGACTGGTCTTCCACAAGCGGATCGCCCCAGTCAGATTGAGAAGGCGCACAATATCGTACGGAGAGATTCCTTCGGACCCTGCGATCGCCGTGGGAAACATCAACATTTGGTGGTTCGGGAACTACATACAACAATACAACAGTGAAGTCAACCGAGCTAACGTCCATCCACTACACGCATACATACTCGTGCAACAATTATGGACGCCAGGCAACAAGAACTTCTCAAGCGGCAGGAAATCATCGCAGAGGGCATCCGAAAAATTGGTGTCAACTTCGGAAAAGATGGCCCTGACCGCAAAACCGCCACATACATCCGGGGCAGACTGGATACCCTCCAGGCGCACTGGAACGAATTCGAAATGAATCATGGCGTGCTACAGGGCGCCATAGACCAGACCGACATATACTACACAACAAAAGTATACGACAGGGTCAAGTCGAACTACTCAAGCATACAACATAAGCTGCAAACATGGTCAACAAGCACTGCGGAACTCGCGAGTCGCCCAGAAGAAGAGAACAAGAACACTGGAGTCCTATCGAGATCGGACGAGCTAAAAAATCAACAAGCAACCAACTTTAGAGCCTTCTCACGTTTCGTCAGCAACTTGCGTACTGCTGACATTATTGAGAAATGGGAGATAGAAGACAAGCTTAGGGTCCTCGAATCGCGATGGAGGGCGATTGACGAAGTGCACTGGCAGCTCGACAACGTTCTCGTCGGTAGCGACGTAAACTACGAGCTCGAGTTCTCGCAGTACGAAGAAACATACGAGTGCACAAAGCGAGGTCTCAACCGCAAACTCAACCACGCTGTCCAACAACGGGATAGTGCGCCAAGGATCGAAATACCGATATTCTCTGGAAACTACACACAATGGCCGACATTCCTCGACCTATACATCGCGGCTATCCATAATAACCCTTCCCTCTCGAAGGGGCAGAAGATGCAACACCTGAAAGGGAAGCTAAAAGGAGAAGCTGAGCGCCTTGTGCAACATCTGTCTGTTTCCGAGAGCAACTACGACTCCTGCTGGGAAATCCTCCACCATAGGTACAATAACTTGCAGATGCTCTTCACCAAGCAAATGCAAGTTTTGATGAGTCAACCTACGATTCAAAATCAAAACGCGTACGAGCTGAAGCGCCTACACGACACCAGTCTCGAAACCGTGCACGCGTTGCGTAACTTGAGCATCGACACGGCAACATGGGACCCGATTTTGGTGCACATTCTGGCAGCAAAACTAGACACTCAGACCTACGCTGACTACATGGAGGCGAGGAAAAATCCAAGAGGGCTTCCCGACTTCAAGGAATTCATCCAGTTCATCGAAGGGAAGTTCACGGCGCTGGAGTCAGTAGTGAAGAAAACAAGTAAACCCAACAAACAAACAGATGCCGACGTCACCCCAAATAAAGGGGCCTCGATGACAACAGTACCAAGGGATGCGTACAACAGATACAGACGCTACCCCAAAGCAAACCATACAAGCTCCGACAGAAATTGTCCAGTTTGCAAAACAAGCCACATCTTGCTCTACTGTAAAGAGTTTCAAGAAATGACGCCAGCCATAAAAATTAGGACAATTGAGCAATTGAACATTTGCAAAAACTGCATGTATCCGCACAACGGAAAGAAATGCAACTCGCAGAAAAGATGCAAAGTGTGTAACGGCGCACATCACACCACGCTACATGACCTAGTCCGCGATACTACGTCAGCGACACTGTCGTCAAGCCAAATGGCCGAAGGCGTGACAAACAACAACATGCAGCGAAAAACCAATCACGTGTCAGGAAATTTTAACGAAGTTTTACTGGCTACAGTACAACTTAAAGTAAAGGCTGCAGATGGAACTTACACCGTACTTAGATGCCTTCTAGACCAAGGCTCCCAACTGAACCTTATAACAGAATCGGCTGTGCAACGACTTGGGCTTCCGCGACGCAACCACAACTCAACTGTGTCAGGGATCGGAGCATTTGCCAGCCAGAGCAACGGGACCGTTCAGTTGGACTGTAAGTCCCTTTACGGAGATTACGAGTTTTCAACGACGGCATTAGTAATGGCTAAACTACTCAACAACCTGCCTAACTACTCCTTCGAAAAACAAGATTGGCCTCACATAGAAAACATTAACCTGGCCGACCCACAATTCAACTTATCAAGGCCGATTGACATTCTACTTGATGCTGGGGTATATGGCGACATAGTCATGAGCAACATTATTCGAGGAAACATATACGCACCAATAGCACAACAAACAAAGCTCGGCTGGGTATTAGTTGGAAATACGAATACTTTCAACTGTCATGTCGTGGTGGACACTAGCGATATCTCTCGTTTCTGGGAAATTGAAGAGATAATATCAGACGACCAGTCTAGGACTGTCGATGAGGAGTACTGCGAGAGGCTGTACGCTGATACAACAAAAAGACAAGAAGATGGGCGGTATGAAGTGAGAATCCCCATGAAGACCAATTTCGAGCAATATTTAGGACGATCAAAGCCACAAGCAGTCGCGCAATTCAAGCAATTGGAAAAACGTTTGACAAGAGACGAAACCCTCGCTTCAAGCTACAAGGCTTTCATCGGCGAATACAAAGCTCTAGAACATATGAAAAGGTGCACAGAGCCGGACACGCCAAGCTGTTTCCTACCCCATCATGGAGTAATGAGACCCGATTCAACGACAACCAAACTCCGAGTGGTTTTCAATGCATCAGCAACCACTAGCTCGGGACACAGTTTAAACCAACTGATGGAATGCGGGCCTAACTTACAACAAGACTTACAAGCTATTATTCTACGATGGAGGGCATTTGAATACGTGTACACAGCGGATATTGAGAAATTCTACCGACAAATACGTATTCAGGAAAAAGACCAACACTTACAAAAAATAGTGTGGAGGGATTCAGTCACAGAGCCGTTACAAGAGTTACAACTGACTACAGTAACATATGGTACCAAGTCCGCTCCCTTCCTGGCAATGCGCACCATAAGGCAACTGGTAAAGGATGACGGCGCACAGTACCCCTTGGCGGCGGCTATTCTGTCCAATCAGCTATACATGGACGACTTAATAGGCGGGAGTCACGACTTCATAACAGCACAGAAAGCTCGAAGTCAACTTATAACAATGCTGAAGGGCGGTGGATTCAACTTACGAAAGTGGGCTAGCAACGAAACGCGCCTACTTGAAGGCTTATCCGATGAATTGATAAGCCAAAAAATGTTCGACTTCAAGGATGCAGACACCAACAAAACGCTAGGCATCACTTGGAACCCGCGCACGGATCAGTTTACCTACAAACAAATACCACTCTGCAACAAACGTGATGTCGACACAAAACGCACACTACTGTCGGATATATCAAAACTGTATGACCCACTTGGTTGGCTATCACCGGTAACAGTGAAAGCCAAGCTAATTTTTCAACATGCTTGGTCAACTACAACGAGCTGGGATGATAAACTCCCACTAAAGATACAGCAAGAATGGGAGCAATTCCGCAATCAGCTCGCACACATACACGACATAACCATACCACGCTGGATCGGCGACACCCAACAACCCTTCGAACTTCATGGCTACTGTGATTCATCAGAACGAGCCTATGCATGTGTCATATATTGCAAGACCACTGATAAAGAAGGTAAACAGATGATAAGGCTAGTAGCAGCTAAAACAAAATTAGCCCCACAGAAAAAGCCTATTTCTCTGCCACGACTGGAGTTATGTGGTGCAGTACTACTAGCCCGACTGATCGAAAAAGTAAAAAACTCCATCAACTCGCAGATCCACACCATACATTGCTGGACGGACTCCATGGTGGTGCTTGGCTGGCTACATGGTGATGTGAGCCGTTGGAAGAGTTTCGTAGCCAACAGAGTCACAAAAATTATCCAAATAACACCACCCAACTCCTGGGCCCATGTCAAGTCCGAAGACAATCCTGCGGACTGCGCAAGCAGAGGAATCTCACCATCAGCCTTGATAGCTCACGAACTGTGGTGGAAAGGCCCAACCTGGCTTCAAAACAACAACATACCCAAACAAGGTATTTTTACAACGAACGAAGAGAAAAATAAACGAGGTCAAACCTGCGCAATACAAACAATAGACGCGCCACTCATCGAGCAACTACTGCAAAAATACAGCACGATGACTTATGCAACCCGAGTCATCAGCTGGATCAGACGATTCATAAACAACTCGCGTGACGCAACAAGAGCCATACACAGGTCACACTTAACTACGGAAGACATTGTGCAGACTCAGCACCTGCTTGTGAAAACTACACAGAACAATACATTTGGCGATGAAATAGCATACCTACACAAACATAACAAGGTACGGGCTACAAGCAAACTGTTGAGTTTAAGCCCAATGCTAGACGCACAAGGTATTCTTCGAGTGGGAGGAAGACTTGAACATGCTAAGTTAAACGACTCCCAAAAACATCCAATAATTTTACCAAACAAACACAAGTTATCAGACCTCCTGATTGACCAAGCCCACAAGAATACTCTCCACGGCGGTGCCAGGCTTACTTTGGGAAACCTTCGTAACAAATATTGGATACTTGGCGGCATGAAACCAATCAAGAAGCAACTCAACAAATGTGTCACCGGCCACCGCTACAAAACGCAACGCAGCAATCAACAAATGGCACACTTACCAACGCCTCGAGTTACACCTTCAAGGCCATTCACACACACGGGCGTGGATTTCACGGGACACGTTGAAATAAAGGCTAACAAAGGTCGCGGCATTAAAACAGTTAAAGCCTACATCGCGATTTTCATTTGTTTATGCACAAAAGCCATCCACCTGGAGCTGGTGTCAGATCTCAGCACGATAACATTCCTCGCAGCATTGAAGCGGCTATGCGCACGACGAGGAACACCAAAACATATCTACAGTGACAACGGAACGAACTTTGTCGGAGCAGCAAGAGCTCTAGCCAAAGAACGCCAGGAGGCACTGCAGCTTCTAGTTAACGACGACCTCATCAACAACACTTCCGAAAAAGGTATGGAATGGCACTTTAACGCACCATCTTGGCCCACAGCGGGAGGACTATGGGAAGCTGCAGTCAAGAGTATGAAACACCACCTAAAACGCGTCCTTGGGGAACAAAGGCTTACGTACGAAGAGTTTACTACTTTGCTAGTACAAATTGAAGCCTGCCTCAACTCAAGGCCACTTGTCGCCCTAACAAACGACCTCGACGACATCGATTACTTGACACCAGGCCACTTTTTAGTCGGTGGACCGGTTCTGGCACCTCCGATGACGTCAGAGAGTGACAACAGCCAGTTAACTTTACGATGGCGCCTGACAGAAAACATGTACAAGGAATTTTGGAAGAAATGGTCCAAAGATTACCTACAAACATTACAATTACGAGGGAAATGGCAAACTCCAACACGCAACATTGCCGTGAATGACGTCGTCCTTGTAAAGGAAGAACAAATAGCCCCAGCCCGATGGTTATTAGGGCGAGTTATAGAGACGCATCTTGGACCGGATAACTTGGTACGAGTCGTCACGCTCAAAACTAAATCCAACATAATGAAGAGACCCGTAACGAAATTGTCCCGATTACCAATTGAAACCGGGAACAACAAAGAAAACAAACCAACACAACCAGAGGCGACGTCATCAACATCTCAACGTCGGGTGAGCCCTAGACGGGCACAGAAGGGTGTTTCCAGCTGTAACGTCCTCAAGTACCTAAGCACGTTACTAGTACTGATGGTTACGTGTGTGACACCGTCCATGCAACAACTCGTCAATGTAACAACTCTAGACCCGACCCGCCTTGTATACTTTGACAAAGCCGCAGACTTACAGATAATACAAGACGAATGGAGACTGGTAGTATACTACAACATGTCAACTTACTGGAAAAGTACTTCTGCCGTTGAACAATACGTCCAGCAATTACACGGACTTTGTCAACGAAATATAGCGTACTTGACTATATCCACACAACTCGAGCACGAACTAAACGAGCTCAAACACTACAACGAAGTACTACAATCCGACCACGGAATACGTAGCAAGCGAGGTCTCATAAACGGAATTGGGAACATTGCCAACTCTCTATTTGGAGTACTTGATGACAAATTCGCCGAAAAATACAACAACGACATCAAACTACTGCACAGCAATGAAGACCACTTGTACAATCTGTACAAACAACAGACTTCAATAATCGAAGGGGAATATAACCTTCTGAAGAGGAACGAGCAAGTAATGAACCGGCAGTTCATTGTCATCAACAAAAGTCTCAGAGACTCGCTCCAACAACTGAAAACCGAACAAGACCAAGCAACGTTCCTTACTGCTACTGCACTTGCCGCAAACATGATGGTAACAAACTTGCGGAGAATACAAGACATGTTGATCAGCCTAGTTACAGATCTTCGTCACGGCAAGGTCGACACTCACCTGTTGAAACCCGATGCGTTCGAAAAACAGTTGAACATCATATCAGGACAAGTCCCAAAAGGATTATCTCTCCCTTGCTCAAACAAGTTCAAGTGTATCCGGGAAATGTATAAACTAGCAAGTGTGCAAGGAAAACTAACCGAAGACTTCATCATATTCGAAGTAAAAATCCCGTTAGTAGCAGACGAACAGTACGAACTAACCGAAGTCATCCCAATCCGCAACATAAAGGGAACCTCCATGATTAACATAATACCCACAACCAAATACATAGCCGTTAACTTGAAGCTAGACATGATGATACCACTGGATCAACAACATCTTTCATCGTGCGAACAAGTAAACACAAATCAGCTGTTGCTATGCAACCTTGACCTACCTATATACAGTATAAAAACAGCCACAACAATGTGCGAAGCAGGCATAATAAACAATCGAGGAGTAACAACCTGCCGCACTAAGGTATCGAATTGCAGCAATGACTGAAAAAAACTGCACAGTAAGGGAGCTTGGTTGTTTACGTGTTGCGAGGAATGCACTATGCGCATTTTCTGTCCTGCGGGAATTACGTCACAGACACTACAAAATACAGGCATCATCACCTTAGCTACAGGTTGCATGATGCGCGGCGATAAACATCTGATTCATGCACATTACAAAATGCAAAGCACCATGGAATTAGGAAATGAGCAAGAGATCTACGTACCAGAGATAAATCTAAACGAACTATTAACAAGCAATAGTCAAATTACAAATATAACAAATATGGAACTTGAAACACATGAAGAACAACTAAAGAGTCTTAAGAGAAAAATTGAGCTGGTTAAAGAACAACAGGACATACAAATGGTTAATTCCGTGGAGGCGGAGCAACATCACTACGTCCTGTACGGCTGTATGATAACCTGTGCAACAATATTCAGCATATGGGTATGCGTCCAAATTAAAGCACGCTGTCTCCGTACACCTCAAGGAAACAGAACAGGAACGCAGGCGCACAAGGAAGAGATTGAGATGGCCCCAAGTCCTACTGAACGGCATCTCCCTACGGAAGGACAAGCAAAGGCAGACACCCCGGATCTAGAAGAGGTCACCAGACATCTTCCTAACAGCAGCAAGGTGGATCGCGAAACGTCGCCAATGACAGTTAGCGACGGACATAGAACCTTCCAATAACTTTCTTTACATACTTTACTTACCCTTGGATAATGCATTTTACTGGACATTTGTACTTTTATAGTCGGCAGGATGTACGAGCATCGCCACATGATATTTATTGTTTTAGTTTTTACCTGATCAAGCAGTTGCTAATTCACCGATTTATGTACATTCGCTGACTAAGCTATTACGCCCGCCACAAGCCACCTACTTTTGGCATTATATAATTTGTTGTTTTATTAAATAAATGGTCAATCATTATCGGACACAAAACAGTGATTTTATTTCCTGTACACATCCCGAGTGATTCATCCACCTACATCCTACATCTCAGTGTGCGGAGCTGCTGCCCGTACAGACATGATTACGATTTTTTCCATCATCAGATGTAGAATGTTTCTAAAGATGCACATGTTACAGTCTCATTTGGATAAATTTAAAGATAGTACGGGGTCTTATTCGGAAGAACAAGGGGAACGCTTCCATCAAGATATAATGGAATTTGACAGACGTTACCAAGGCCAGTATACTGAAAGCACGATGGGGGACTATATTTCGGGTTTAATAAGAGAAACTTCTACTGAACATGACAGGAAAAGTACCGTACTACATACTGTTTATTTTTAAACATTTGGACTCTATTTTAAAACTTCTATTGTAAGAATGAATCATAAATGGATGTTCGGTATCTTTTAATAAATCATCTGTTTGTCTATTCTTTATGTATTTTCATTGATTTGAAATTTGCAATTTTTTACACATAAAAGCAAATTCAGAACTATTTTTTGTTCTTATTCTTATTTCTAGATATAATAGCAATAAAAATAAGGTAGGTATGTATAACCCGTGCGCAAAAATGCTGTAGACAGGTGTTTTGTAGGAACCGCATCTTCTCTAAGTCGTCTCCATTTTGCAGTTTCATTAATCATAAATTCATCCAAAGTAAAATGCTTGGAGCAAATGTAACTATGCTTCTTTGGAGTCCAATTTCTTCTACCAATGCGATTTACCCATTCATTTTATTTCACATCGTTTTTAGGTATCTTTTATCGTAAATAAAAGTATCGACAACATTATTTACGTCACTATGTACATTTATAACCTCAAAGTAATTTCCGAATAGTCGCTAAAACTTCTACTGAAATAGTTATTACGTTTGCTATCCGCTACAAAGTGATTCAGCAAAGCTTGTTTTATATTTATATTCGGTTATCAGCTCGCTTCGACAAATAATTTGACAAAAACTTACCGATGGAAAGTCAACAGTTGTTCGTTATTTTCTTTTCGTGAAGAATGGGACTTGCAGCCTCCAACCACACAAGACATTATGCTACAGAGTCCACACACTCACTATATATATTTATACAAAGAATTCGTGCAATCTAACAACAGAATTATTATAAATATATCATGTAACCATGGGAGTTTACTACAAACTCATGAACAATGAACACGCGAACAAGTCAAACTGTTCAGTGACCGTACTGTCACACTCCGAAGCAAAGTACTACCGAATTTGGCCGAGTTAAAATAGAACCAATAAAACCAAATGATAAGTCATCTTGTGACAAGCCCAAAAAAATAAAACAAAGTGTGAATCATTTATCTCATTCTAACATCCTTTTTCTTGGCATAAGATAGAACGAGACTAAAAGCAGTTACTGAATTTTTATTTTAGCCTTCCTTCTATGCTTTAGTTATTATTCTGAGGGTATGTAACTATTGGAACAATTGACAGATACTTCTAGATTAGCTTTTGGTCTCAATATTGTCATAGATATGCTAAGCCTAGTGAAATCGGACCAACACAGAGACGTCTTTTGGCGGCCGGACAGGATCTGACGGCGAGTCAGTGACGCAGCCGGTGGTGCCGCAACCGCTGCACCACCCGTTAAGTAAAGAGTTAGCTTTGATGTCTGCGACCGAGACTGTGCTGTAATAGGAGACAGTCACACAATGTGACGAAAAAGTGGCTTTCGAGATTTTGAGGATGGAACATACAATATCTAAATATTTACTGCAAAAAAAAGTATTAAAAGTTATTTCTGTCTGCTGGTCTAGATCGGTATGAGTTAAGGAAAGATCTTCTGGTAAGTACCTTTTTAATCAGTGCGCCTGCTTTGAATTCTGAAATTGTAAGTTAATTTGTTTTGATTCTTTGGCTGCACTGACCGATATTGTGATCAGAGAGTTTTTGATAAACAGAAACTTACTGCATCTGTAATGTCCTAACTCAGTGAGGCAATCAATTTGCTGCTATCAAGATACTTATATGTTTATAATCAACAAAGTTATAAATGCAAATAAAAGATTGTGTAATACACAATATACCCATTGGATAACCTGAGACGTTTAATCGGTGTAAAAACATTCACAAATCTGGAACAGAATTAAAATTGACAGCTCAATCTAAATCCTTGCCGGAAAACCTTAAATCCTTTTCTGCAAAAAACTGGTAAGGTCTGCCCCCGAGCCTGAGGTTAGCGCCGCTGCGCGCGTCGCCGACAGCGAAAACGGGGAGCACAGAGCCAGCGCCGATGAACCCCCACTCGCGCTGCGGCACTGGTCGACAGCATCGTAGCAGACGCTCTTCAGCAGCCGCCGCTAAATCCAGTAAGCTATGCTGTTAAACCATCCCATTTTCACGGATAACTACCGATATAACATGTATATGAGATGATGGCAATGGGCTCGCCCCCTATTACATGGGACTTAAACATAACTGGCGAAATGTGGGTATGCTATAGGTACACCTCTGCCTAACCCTTCGGGGAATACAGGCGTGATGTTATGTTATGTGTGTGTGATGAGATCCCATTCTCATTCCCACCTATTAAATTAATCTTACCTTGTCGAAAGTATTCTGAAGAGGAAATTAATTAATCCGTTAGTTAGTTACAACTTGCTAACAATAGTCGCTATTTCACAGTGTGAACCTGTGAAGAGCATTTCATATTAAATCAATCGAAATAGGAAAGAGTTTAATTAAAATTCTGAAAATACATATTTTTAAATTATGTTTAAAAACACTCACATCAAGATCACATTCAAGAAAGTTCTTAGGGTTCATATGGTAGAATAATGAATCTAACATTACCATTTGGACTACTATAATCTTACCAGTTGCAGTGGTAAAATTACTACGCTCTCGTGGTTTCACGTGCATGCAGTAAATGGTAGACACCAATGAAACGGTTGACTTTTCTTGTCAACACGGTCTATAAGCATAACACATGTATTTGGAACAATAATGCAGTCAAACTTTTATCAGCTTTCGGTTTTAATAAGAGTAACATGATACCTTATAGGTACCTAATACTTACAAATATCTGGGATCAGTAAAAGATTCATTAAATCTACTATTAGGATTGACGCTATGACAGATAGCATTTTGTGCCGTCATCTGACAGCCACACTATAAAAAGCACTGAAAAGTTGACCAAAGTGGTCTTGAAGTGCCGTGCTTCACGGATGCGGTGAAAGCCTGGAAAGCGGCTTGCCCGGATACAGATTGGTCCAGTGCTGGGAGGCACCACGGGGCACTTTTTCTGTTGACAGCGATGGCGACGATTTTTTTTGATGCCATAAGTAGCTTTCCCCTCCTTTTTTAACCGACTTCAAAAAAGTAGGTTCTGTCTTTTATACAAGTACATGTACATTTTTTTTTTTTTTTTTTAAGTCTGTTGGAGTATATATCATATAAATATTATCTTGGTTGAAAATAAAAAGCCTCAATATACAACTAAGTTTTGGCCTCAAATGTCATGATTTCATGAAATAGTCATTCTATAGGGTAATTTGAACTTAGAGAGTTATGTTGATGATTTAACTATGTAAATACACATTAATTCGTTATGCTCATGAAACATTTTTTTATCAATAGACGAGTACAAGCTGACACTGACATGCAAATTGCAAAAGACGTTAGAAAATTTGATCTTCAAAGGGCTTTCCTGGCGCTTTTGCTTAAGTTACCAAAATCTAATTGTATCTTAAGTGATTACGATTCTGCCATAACATTGTTTTTGTTGACAACTTCTTGTACTAGTTCATTAACTGATTGTTTAGAAGTTATTGAGTTTAAGCCTTGAACCTTGAAACAGCCACAATAAATTGTAACGTTTAACGAAATGTTCCGCTAACTTGTTCTTATTTGATTAAGTCTGCGGAAAACTTGAGGCTGCTGTACCTACACAACTCACTGTAGTATCTACTAAGTACCTAATAATTGCTGTAGGAACTTCATCACAAATGATTAAGTATTTAAAGAAGCAAAAAATGCGTCATGCAGATGTCATTTGGATCACTTGTCGTTCATTTAAATAACTAAACTGTCGCGAATGCTTAAGTACTTGGGCTGTAACACCGAAACAACAACAAGCTGTCCAAGATCAACAAACCACGCGTGGAAATGCCGCGTATCCGACATTTTGTAAGTTTTTCCGACAAATCCGACAATGTCGTCAAACTACGCACTGATTGGACAGTCAGTCGCGTGTTAGGGGCGACAGACCGCGTCGCTGTCAGGGGCGACAGACCGCGTCGCTGTCAGGGGTGGCACGCGAGGGTTGTACGCACTCTTGTTGTTTCTGGTCGGACCATGTTTGATTGAAGGGAGCGCGCGGTGAAGCGGCTGATTGATTGAAACTGATGGAGTGGCAAGTAACTGGAATATAGGCGATACGCCAACCGATTAATCGATGGTCAATCATTGTGAGAAGGTATCGAGATGTCATGTTACTAATGTTTCAGGTTCGGTCTGCTCGGACTTTATTATTTATTGCGCGTGTTGTGTGACCGCATTTTTGAAAGTCGCGGAAAGTCATAAATTTTGCGCAAGAAACACCACTCCGGCGCAAGGTGGTCCTTTGAAGACTCTGTTTTAATACACAAGTTTGTTTGAAAGAAACCGAAATTCTAAAACATTTGTTTGCTGCAGAAGTCTCACATTAAACAAACATTTCGCGTCTCTCAAACTTGGAGAAGATAACAAGTTCCAAAGCTCTCAGGGCAAATCTTTCTGTATTCATGTTTTAAGTAGTTTCAGATTTTTTCAAAGTTATGTTCGTTTGAAGAGAGGTCTTTTAGCGGAGCGTCCTCCGGGAGGTCATTACGAGGTTCTACCGTGACGTGGAGAATATTTAAGAGGGCAGGGCTGTCCGGCCGCGGTTATTGCCACATTAAAGTGATATTGCCGCTGAGAGCGCGCGGTGTGCCGCCGGAACACGGCTTGTTATTAAACTGTAGAATATCTAATGGAGCAGCCCTGAGCGCACCCCGCGGCCTCGGCGAGTACTTGTAACTACGTTTGAGCACAATGGCATAACTCGGAGCCGCTATCTCTCGACTAGAATTGATCTGAACTAACATAAATACGGGATTATTGTTAGTAACGTATCGGGAGCCTAACGTGAGACTATAACTTGTTGAACCTAAAACTTAGCTATTTAATCGAAAACGATCTAAATGTAGGGATTGCCAATTTGTCGTTAGAGCAGGAGTGCGATAATATCAAAGTAATATCCGAGTTCATTGTTATTCTGAAATGGATCTAGTTTAATAAACGCGGAAACACAAATAATACCTATCAGAATCGTGAGACGAATTACAGACCATAGTCCACCCACTGTACCATTCACTTTACATAACAAAGTGAGATTGAGTCACTTACCCTACACCTATAGTAAGCAGATCTATTCAGCACTGAGCTATCTCAACAAACTAAAGTTAGGCACAATGTTTCTCGGGATATAAATGAGCTCAGTATTTGAGTAGCTTCGTATCTTCATCTAGACTCGGACTGGCTGACACTTGAACCAACAGTTTGTAACAACTTTGCGCTGTCGATTCTATCCAACCTTCTATGAATGAATGTTTTAGACGTCTTGTTACCACAATTTAATTATGTTAAGTTTAGACTGAATGACGGCTCGCGTTCAGTCGAGGTCTGAAACTCGGGTTATTGTAAGATTTCGGTTTGTTTTGAAACACGAAAAAGATTAAATCTTGAGATTAACATCGTATGTCGAAGTCAGAACAACATAATCACGCGTTTGTTTTGTTAAACCGAGTAGGATTTACTTAATTGAATCGGACGCTTTCACGTCGTGAGTATTTTATAGTGGAAACTAGTAAGTGAAACTGACATCAGAAGTGGGAAATAGTTCCTCCTCTTAAGTCAGTTTTCATTCAGTTCTCCAGCAACCAATTAAGGCCTTTATAGGACGGTGAAGTATCGAACGGACCAATTAAGTACCGCACTGAAAACCTTACTGTTTGTACAGCTATAACTGAAATGGGAGGTTATAGGACATAGGTACATAGGTATGGTGCGTCCATGGTTCCATACTGTGCATATTTAACGCGTTGAGGCAAACATTGGCCGCCAACCTAGTGCGCCACCGAACAAGCAAAAGGTCACTGGACTGTGTTGATGGTTTGTATACCTCAGAGAAGTTTGCACACCTTTAGCCAGTTTGCTAGATAAGATTTTAATTGGGCCGCTAGACCGCTGCAGTACGGGAAATGCATGTTTTGCGTACTCAAAGCAAAACAATGAAACAATGGCAGGTTGTTATGAAGACAGTGTTTTTCTTACTCTTTTATTTTCATGCTAGCTTTATAAAGCGAGGGTTAAAATGTCGCGCATTATGGAGGCTGTCGGCAAACGAGGGTTAATTCGTCATTTGTATCGGAGTGCGTGTTTGTAAGTGGCCTCATCTCTCATTGTGAAGGCTGGGTAACCGCCTGGTTCGTGAGCCATGACGTATATCATCACTTAGCCGCTGGCGGTGTGCAAGTCACAATATTTTTATGTCATTTCTTTTTGAACATTTTTGGAGCTCATCTTAGATTTTCCGTGATCGATTAAAGGCGAAGGAACAAAAGTAACCTATTGAATGTTTTTATTACACAAAATTCGGAGTTCCACAAAATGACGATAGTTGCGGCTCGTCACAATAGGCCTCATTACCCTATAGGTCAAACTCTGCGTGACATCTAATATTATACCTCCTCGTCCGATCTACCCCCCAGGGAGTCTCATCGTATCTAATATTCCGCTTATAAATGCGAAGATAAGTTTGCTTGCTTCCTCGGCTCCATTGTGGATGCTCAGCCACATATTGCGTGTGTCAGGAAGATGGACGGCGGGTGGAGCCAGTTCCCCAGGGCCACGCTACTGCTTCCACGCGAGTGCACACGGGGGCAAAGTACACTATTTGTACGGCAGTACGGCACGAATGTGAAGCTGTGTATATTTTCAGTTATTTCAACACTTTCGGTTCGTAAAAGAAGGAGTAATGTTAACAATGTGCTGCCGTGTTGTGTTCGTTTGAACTGTCCAGTGTTTGTTGTGAGTGACGCACCACACCTGCAGCAGGTGTCTCGAACAGGAGCGGAGGGCGCCAGATGTAGGGACACAGGCAAACAACCGTTGTTACTGGCGCACAACATTCGTAAAACTTTTATGTGTACAAAAATGTTTACAAATAACATAACATCGTCCCTGTTTTTCCTCAAAGGATTAGACAGAGGTGTACCCTCACATTTCGCCTCCCTTGTAATCGGGGGCGAGCTTATTTCCATCAACCTGGCACAAATCCAGATTTCGGGCAATATAAGTTATGTTGAATACCGAAACAGGCGCATGATAAACGAACAGCTACTTTTCGGTCACAAACATGACTCGGGAGCTGTTTCCCTTCGCGGTGAGTTTTCTCAAGAACACGCGTGGGTGTTCGTGTGTGTCTATTATGTATATTTAGCTGTATTGAGTAGTTTGACCGCAGCAGCACCGTATCACTCGTACACACCCACCCACACTGCACACTGCAGCGTAGAGCTTGCCGAGAAGTACACCGGGGAGTCAAACCCGGCGTGAGGTAACAAAAAGTCAAACTCACGAAGCAAAAACACGTAAAATTTATTAATATATTAAAAAAACAATCCGAAATGTAGAATAAAAGAAAATGGCAAAAAACGAAAAAAAAAAAGATCTAGTCGTTGGAATTTAAAAAGTCATAAATACTAAGAAAAAATAATCACAAATTCAATTTGAGAGAAAAAAAACTTAAAAGATGTTATCAAATATACGGTATTTTAAATGTATTCTGACGAATTTACATTCCATTGCAATCGTACGAAATTCGTGGCGCAAATAAGCAGAAGAATAAGGTGTTTCTTTACATAATTCGTTAATATAACTTTTGAAATAGATTACAAGATGTGATGAAAAGAATTTAGGAAAGCACCTTAAAAAAAAATAGTATTGGTTGAATTAGATGTAAAGAATGTCCCTCGTCGGTGTAGCACTGATCACTTCGCCTATAATGATGCTCGGGCGGTATAGCGCCACACAAACTACTTATATAGCACCTGATGTCCAAGCACCTGGACCTGTGTCGTCGACCTTGCTCAGCTACGGTCCCGCGGTTCTCTGCACGCTCGGACTTCGGCAGCCGGCAGACGATGGAAGAAGACAGGCGTACAATAAATGGCTGGGTAAGCCAAAGACCAAAAAAGGTGGCCTTTCAAACAATCTAAGGAAAAGGAAATCTTCTTAGATTGAAGAACAAGGCACAAGTTAAAAGAATACCGAACCAATGAAGGGATTACTCACCAAGAGAAAAAGTAACGGTAAATTCCAGGGAACGTACAGTCGATCGATATATACGCTGAATACTCACATGTCGTGGTTAAACTTTTAACATTTTAAATTCACATTCGAAGAATGTTTTAATATTAATAATCAGAAATTAGATTATATTTATTGAAATTCTAACGACAGAAAAAGCATTTTCTTTTTCTTGACATGATTCAACAGAACAATTGTCAATTGTTAAAGATTAAAAACAAAACGAAAAAAAAAAACTGACCGATTGACGCGTAAAAAGGATTTAATCGATGTGTGAACAAAAAGTATGTAATTGTAGGAATTATACTGCAACACTTAAATATGCTTAGATGGTGCTAGCATGTCATCCTGTTTGTTTCTGATGCATATAATAAGTGTAGCTACTAAATTCTAAATCCGTAATTAGCTGCAAGATTAGTTTTTGTTTTTTATGTGAAATTGTTAAAGAGCTGTGGATTTTGTGAATAAATAAATCATCAGGGCTCGCTGTTAACACACATTAAACTTTATTTAACTAGTTTACACTGGCAGTTCAATGTTCAAATAGGGATAGGCAGGTATATACAGAAGTTCTAAATAAACTGCCTTTGTCATATCAGTCCGTCAACATGCTGCTAATGAAACCGATTGGTGGATGATTGTACAAGTTTGTAAGTAATGGTTGCCAGACTAGTCAATATTTTATTAAATTAATATGGCACCCAATAAATTATTTGCTATTTCCGAGGACCGCATATAGCTGTAATAGATTACCGCAACGGTTATCTAAATACCAACATCGTTCAGTGTAGCAACTGCTGAGTGAGCTTTCTACAGTTTTTCTGTTCTGTGGCTCAAGGCCAAGTTCGCGTGATTCCGGGCATGTTTACGATACCTCGCAGGGCCCCGCTTTGGAACCCCCGTACTTGTTGCCACCAATCCCATGAGGCACGATGCTCAACAAATGTTCATATAGATTTGTCATGTTGAGACCCAGCCCCCTAGGATAGAGAGGGTTGACAAATGAGCCCTTCTGTGTTTGCACTGAGGTTTTTGTTATATTTGAAGTTAGTTTCATATATTTAAATGTGTTCGTCGTATGTCGTATTGGCAATGTACATTAATAATGTTGCCGATAAAGTTCGGCTCGCCCTTTTCTGTAGTCGCAAAAAGCTGAGCGATTTATAGCTGTGTCAATGTGAGTTACATGAAAAGTCTGTTAGTGCCCAAGATATCACAAGCATTGTGTTGAAAGTTTGTGTCGCGTTGTAACAGGTGGGGGGAGGGGGGGGGGGCGTGTTGCTATGCCGTTTATGGCAACTTTTAAAACTTTGAAAAATGAGTGAAGTGAGCTCTGCTCGTAAATTATAAATGGTAATATGAAAGTTTTCGGTACTTACAGGCTCTCACAGTGACCGGCTTTGAGGGTTTATGTTTTATCCGGGTACTCTAAT
Source organism: Griposia aprilina (assembly GCA_916610205.1). Lineage (NCBI taxonomy): Eukaryota > Metazoa > Arthropoda > Insecta > Lepidoptera > Noctuidae > Griposia > Griposia aprilina. The sequence goes on from OU744294.1 coordinate 24,069,537, forward strand.
CCCGCTATGTATGACTCATATTACTTACTACTAAAACTGCCTGTTTCCTGGAAAATAATATGCATTTTCCTGTGTTTCGGTGGGCTTAAAAGACATGGCTATGAGGGATTATATCATAAGGATGGGTTTGAGTAGGGACAGCATACCTATTACATTCACGAGTAAATAATAGTAGTACTGGTTACGTACACACATACATGTGTATATATTGATATTGACTGCAGTTGTTCAGTTGTATTGAACTAAGTATTATCTGATCGTTGTCGAACAACTCGATAGCAGTGCTGTGCTAAGCATGTTGCACATTAGCCGTTGTCGGTGATGAGACCCTATTTACGCTCTAGGGTGCAAGTAGTGGGAGGATTGCTACAAATTCAAATTCAAATTCAAATTAATTTATTGTAGAACATAGGTAAGGTAAGATGTTACAATTACAATATAGTTATACATATAGGTCTGCTATGTCTCGCCATTGAGGCATACAACATTCATAAATCGTTAAAGAAGAACAAATTAAACACTAATTAATATAAAATACAACAATAATAATAGGGTACATTGACATTTTTTAAATATACGATTATTTGAGGAATTGTGGTTTGTTCTTAATATTTACAAATTATTCATTAGGTATTATATTATGTCAGATTACATGTCACATTGTATCTTAAATTAAATGTCAATTAAATGTCAGTTTCCAAATTATTCTACAAATCACTGCGTGAGTTTATCAGTATTTTACATTTAATTTTCATTTCTGGTTTGTCATATTAAAAGTCGACTGGTTCTGTGTTTTGTCATTTAAAAAATCTTTAATAGAATAATAACATTTAGCTATCAGGAATTGATGTAATTTTTTTTTTAAAGTATTTATGTCACTCATATTTCTGAAAAAAGGTGGAAGGTTATTAAATATATGTGGACCCATACAAAAGATGCTTTGATGCAAAAGTTTTGTTTTGCTAGGCTACGAGCGCGCTCTCACTATAGCATAGCGAGTCGTGAGTCAGAAAAGTTTTCTAAGTCGCTAATTAGAATTTAAAGAGATTCTGTTCATTATGAGGTTTATCTGTTTCTAATTAGTTTATCTAGCTTAGTTTTCTTATTAGTTTTCATCTTCCATGCGATTTTTTGTTTATGTAAATATTTGAATAATTTTAGTCTCAAATGATAGAAATAAGTGTAAAACTAATATTCCAATTAGATTCATGTAAATCGAAAAACGCATTTACAAGTTAATGAAAGTATAAGGGAAAATGTACCGAACTACGAGTATATTTTTCAAGGTTTTTGTTTATGTGTAGTTTATGTTAAATGTTATTATTTAATATGATTAAGCGACATAAAACTGTAACGTTACGGTTAAGTCTCTTGAGTATTTCAAGAGGTCCAACTGCAAGTCACCAAATTCTATGAGGTACACAAGGGTTAAAATAAAAAAAGGTATAAGGGGTGTAAAAGCTTCAGGGACTGGATCAGCAGGTTGAATCTGGTTCAGCAGGATGGAGCAGGATCTCGAGGGAGCAGTGGAACCCGACGAGGTCAGGGATGCGGTGGCCCACACTGTTCAGGATCGAGGGAAAACTCGTGCAGTCACCATCCCTGTCCAGAGGAGGAAAAGGTCTTTAGTAAACTATCGTAAGCAAGCTTCGTTGGCTCTTTGTAGTAGCACTTTACAGCGCTTTACGCGGGCAGAAAGGGGGAGACAGTCTCCTAAGATATGTAGATGAAGCGTCACTAGTTTCGTAGACCTCCTCAATCAGGAGTGGTTGGTTGCGGAGTTATACTTCTCACAGCCACAGTGCTCTCGACGTCAGATCCCTCTCATAGACTTAGGCGAGAGGGCCGGAGGCAGTGGAGGGATTGGGTCACACACGATAATTGTCGAGACTTTTAATGAAAACAAGTTTTCTTTAGTGAACGATTATATTTTTGTTATGATAAAGGTTATTTAATAAAAATTGTAAGGATTAAAGGTAAAAAATATATAAAAATACGGGCTCCAAAGATTTCGGCTTAGAAATTGGCGAGTAAAATGGGCCTGAATTACGCGAACCTCTCTGTAACGTAATGTAGGCCCATATAAAAAGCGTGCCATTTGCCGGCACTTGGTCAGTCACAACCTAACTGTCGAAGAAGCAACATCAAGATAGAAACCGAAATCTGCAGACAAGCCTCAAGACAGAAAATCTGCTTTTATATAATCGCCTCTATGCTACCCGTCTCTCCCCGAGGTGCTTGCGGGTTGTAACCCATAAAACACATATGCATTCCAGGGTGCGTGGTGACATGTGCCGCCAGCGGAGTCACTGGACTCAGGCAGTAGGGAGCGCACGTCAACAATAGTGGGAGATTGTCGCAGGACGACTGCGGGTGCTGGATGCGCCCCTGCCGTCCGCTACAGCCGTATAGTGCATGATCATGTAGGATTTTTATTGTGTAAATTAAAAATTATAATTTAATAATAAATAGTAACTATTCCTCACAGTATTTTTCTGTATCATCAGAATTACCGATAAGCCTTATTATTTATTGAGTAATGTAGCTTGAAGTTATGATGATATTTACCGACAGTAATAAATTATGTAGATTGCTTCTACAATTACGTGCTGACCTTTCTTCAATTGATTTATAACTTCCCATTACTTTATCTGAAAGATAGATTGTTTTCCTTTAATTCAGTCGCCGAAGCGTGTTGTTGTACTTTAATTAATTAACTGTAATCCGGGATTAACATCTAAAGTAATGGAGTTCAGCGAATATAGATCACCACTCGGTAATCTGCACATAATAATTCCACGTTTTACGATATTTACATTAGCTTCAACGTTCTAGCTACCTATTCGTTGACTAGTCGTATAACCCGTCCTGACCGTAATAATAGATGGTGAAGCCCATGGAATGAAATATCTTATTCAAATCAAGAAAACACATGAGAGCAAACTACATGTTTTTTTTATCTTTTTTTGAATTCCAGAGGGTTACTCAGGAATAATGTGGGCACTTCCTTATTCTGTTCAGATACAAAGTATGAAATCCGTCCCAATGCTGATGTCCCTAGTGTGCAAGCTCCGCTACTGCCGGCAGTCTGGCACCGTGCCGTGTAGCCAAAGTTGCCGCTATCTGCCGGACTTGCGGTACGGCCAGTGTTGCGTTAGGCAAGTGTACATCCCCACCGAGGGTGTCTCCACGTTGTCGTCGTGGTGGGGCTTGCCCGTCTCAATGATCTTGGGGCTCTGCCGGTAGAGTTACTCATGCCGGAAAGGTCCAAGTGAGAGACCAGACCAAGAGAGACACCGGGACGGGGTCGCTCCTGATTGATCGACGATAGTCGATCGACAGATGACGCGACCATGCCGCTGCAGTGTAGGCGCACCAAAGCGGCGCGTATTTCTCTCCTTGAGGAGTAGTCTTCGAGGAGAGAACTTTCGGCGGGTTCGCTGAGTCGGGTTAGCCGGACAGCGAACGGAGGCATGTTTAATGCCGCCGTCGGGGGCTTGGCTTAATTGCCTGGCCCAGAGGAAGGCTACCTCTAAGATAAAAAACCACCCAATCCTAAGCTTTGAAGCGCGGTGAGAGGATGAATGGCTGGAGGGAGTCCAGTCGTTAGCGCTTCCCCTGTAGAGCACCTGCCGCACTCTGCAGTATGTAGGCTTACCGGGCATCTAGGCTCTGCCCGGTGGACATTTTTCACCTATATCTACTCGTGGGATTAATATGGATACCGAAAAAAATAAAACAATAGAAAATGAATTGCCGATCGTGATGGTCGAGCAGATAAGTGTGGGTGCGGTGTCAGATTCTGACATCGCATCTGATAGGATGAGTGTGGCGAGCGTGGCGAGCGTAAGCTCAAAGCGCTCGCGGACTGAAGAGGAGATAGTTGGGCGTCCTTCCAAATTTTGGAGGAAACGCTCACGTAAAGAAGATGAGAGAGAACGTGTGGGGTTGACAGGCCTCTCTTCTAGCAAGGAGAATCTACCAGCCGCCAAAGTGCCGACAGGCAGAAGAGGGCGAGGTCGCGCAATTGGTGGAGCATCTGCTCCTTCGACGTCACGCGACTCTCTGGGGCGCTTTCTCAAGCGCCCTGACATGCCGGCACCCAGCGGAGGAAGCGTCTCGGGGACCAGCCAAATGGAGGACGCTTTTACCCAAAACGCCACCTCTTTGGTCAGCACAAAAGGGGAGATCAACTCGGCTAGGAGAGAGGAGAGACGGGCACTGCTGAGGATCTGTCGGCGGCGGCTCTAAACCGCCAAGTAATGGACAGCGTGGACGTGGTCCTCAAGGTTGCTACTAAGTCTGGCAACTTGAAGGGCACGTTCACGCGTGCTCTTAAAGAGGCGGCGGAAGAGATCAAAGAGGCAGTGGGAGTCCTCCTTAATCGCACGACCTCAGAGGAGACGGCAAAACTACAGGAGGAAAACAGCCGTCTCCAATCCGAGATGGAGTTCATCCGGCGGGAACTTGCCGCTCTAAGGGCCGACCTTTGTCGGCAGCAAGAGCGTGCGACTCCTGCACCTTCTGCGCCCCCTCCAGCACCTGTTTCTTTGCAAGCCGAGCTGGTTGCGGAAATAGCCCGGACTGTCATGCTTCAGGTAGGGGACATGATGAATGCGCGCTTCGAGGGGTTGGAGTCAAGACTCCTACCAGCCCAGACCCTCCGGCCACCACTCGCAGCGGACAATCGGAGGAATGAGGAGACCTCAATGGTGAGGCTCCCGCAGGTGGCCAAAACATCCACGGCTGGGGCCAAAAAGCCAGCGGAGGCGGCCAAAAAGCCTGTGGTTCAGGCCAAAAACCCTGTGGCTGGGGCCAAAAAGCCCGCGGAGATGTCCAAAAAGTCCGCTGAGGGGACTTCCTGTCTAGAGGGAGCCGCGGAACTTGCGACCGCAGCCGGGCCAAACACCGAGGCCTGGTCAAAGGTCGTAAAAAGGAAAAAGGGCCGCCAGAACAAGAAGGTGTCGGACCCAAAGGCCCGGGCCGCCTCAAAAATCGTGGGGCCGCCTAAGATTCGAATCCCGCGCTCTGCTGCTATAGCGGTCACGCTGCAGCCTGGAGCCGCGGAAAGGGGCGTAACCTACAAGGCGGTCCTAGCGGAGGCGAGAACCAAGTTCAACTTATCTGAACTTGGCATACCGTCCATCCGCTACAAAATAGCCGCCACGGGAGCACGGCTAATCGAGGTGGCGGGTGCTTCAAATGGTGAAAAGGCGGACGCCCTTGCCGCTAAACTGAGGGAAGTCCTCAGTTCGAAAGACATCCTGGTTTCCAGGCCCATGAAAACGGCTGAACTGCGCGTTGATGGGCTGGACGACTCAGTGACCCAAGAGGAAGTGTTAGCGGCTATTGCCCGAATCGGCGAGTGCCCTATTGAAAATCTGCGGGCAGGGGAAATTCGCCAAGACTTTGGCGGGCTGGGCACGATCTGGGTGCGGTGCCCGGTAGCGGTGGCGAAGAAGGTCGCCGACGGGGGGCGTTTGCTGGTGGGGTGGGTTGCAGCGAGGGTTAGGCTGCTGCAACCCAGGGCCATGCGGTGCTACCGATGCCTGGCCATTGGACATGTCCGGGCACAGTGTATCGCCGAAGTTGATCGCAGCGATCAGTGCTATCGCTGCGGTCAGTCCGGCCATAAAGCGGCCCAGTGCTCTGCGGCACCAAACTGCAGTCTTTGTGCGGCTGTAGGAAAGCCCGCGGAGCACAAAGCAGGTGGCAAGGCCTGCACCGCGCCTAGGGCTTCCAAAATTACGGATATATTAATTACGTAATTGATTACGAATTTTGGTGGTCCAATTACGTAAGTACGTAATTACGTAATTAAAAACATATTTTTGAAATTTTTGAAATCGAATGTTTAATTTTTTAGGTAGCAATCGACAATATAAGAAGTGTAAAAAGACTTTGATTAAACTAAAGTTTTTATTGATTAATATGGACATACAGAATAATGTTACATTATCAAGAGCATAACTTAACAGATTCTCCTATTAATTTAATCACAATCACAACACAACGCTCTATTATATATTCTGTGACAACGCTTAGATAGTATTTAGATTCGTAACAAAATAAGAATATCTTTTTCCTAAACGGAATGCTTATTACTTATCTACTTATTTGAGTTTTCTTGAAAATGAGATCTCATAAACGACAACGCATTTAGTGTTTTATCACTTAATGAACTTCTTAATTTACTACATAGATAACCAGCTGAAGAAAAAGCACGTTCGGCTTCAACACTTGTTGGTGTAATCGATAGTAAATAATTATACGCTGCTGTTAGGTAAAATCCACGACCACCGCCAGCAGTATCATAGATGCACATTTCCACTCTAACAATGGAGTCAAGATCTGTGTTAACCGTAGATTTGTTTACCTGTGACGTGGCTTTGCATATCTCTTTTTCTAATTCCTCGGCCACAGTTAACTCTTCATCACTGGAGTCAGTATGTGCTGTGCTTATTTGTTGTATTGGACTTTGACTTGTCTGTGCAGACGTTGTGCTAGCTGTAAATTTCAGCCTTTCTAATAATCTAGTGATATAAGTCCTTATATAATCTGACGTCGGTTTTGTGAAGGTTTCTGTTGATATTGTTTCGTAAAATTGTTCATTGTTATGCAAATACTGTAAAATACCAGATACACTAGTTCGTCTCTCTTTTATTCTTTTTCTAAGGGAATTAGCAAGCCTTTCGCTGAGTTCGTTGTGCTGATAGTCAAGTTTATTTAACATAAACTGAAGAGCAGCATCTGCCGTCAATAAGTTTGAATCCCGGCGACACAAAGACATCGCAGTTGTTTTTATTACATCTAAACTATAATGAATGTTTTGCAGGTCTTGAATTTCTTTTTCTGTAAAATTTATATTTGATTTTAAATCCAATAATGCCTTCATGACACATGATTTTAATTTTAAAAATCTGCCAATCATATCGGACAGGCTGTTCCACCGTGTCTTGCAGTCGAGTATAAAATCGAGGCCCTTTTCATATTCTTCTACAGAGTATTTCTGCAACAAGTCGTTTTTCAAGGGTGACTTTTTAAAAGATTTAACCAAATCTCGTACTTTTTTTATAGTATCTTTGTAAAGAAATTCAGATTCTGTAATTCTTGGTACTTCTATATCAAATCCTCCATAGTTTTCTTCAGAATCTTCAGAGTCGTAATCTAGTTCTATATCTTGTTGCTCTGGGTTGGGATTGGGAGTTGACTGATATTGTGATTTATATAGCACATCGAGCACCGCCAGTTGTATGCCATGGGCAAAACACAATTGATGGTGGCCGTCAAAATTTTTGCCCATTTTAACCATTACGCTGGCTCCGTCGGTTGTGAAAGCAATTATGTCTTCAAGACTAAGTCCGAAATTGTTCAAATGCTGTTGTAATAATTGGGTTCCTACATCTGCTGGCATTGAACCTTCTATTCTCACCAGACCCAAATTTTTGTAATAAACTGGTTCGAGATCTTTACTGTGGATATTAATATTCATGTATCTCTTATTTCGAGTAGAGGTCCACTCATCGAATGTCATTGTAAATCTTTTGTTCTGGGACTTCATCTCCTTTAAAAGACGTATCAGAGCGTTTTTTGTATTATCATGTAGCTCTAAAACTATCCTGGTTATAGTTGATGGCGATTTCGGTAGATCATAGCCGGATTTTTTGAAAACATACCTCAGGTCTTCAGAAGTACAAAATTTGCTCAACGGGATACCATCCGAAGCTGCCATTCTAGTCACTCTTAACTCCATGGAAGACTCACTCACATAATAATCCGTGAGTTTAGTTTTCTTTTGGGGTGCTTCATGTGGGGCCGGGGCGCCCTTTCTTTTTTCTTGAATTTGAGCACTATCGGACGTTGATGTTGAGGTACTCGCTTGTGGCACTTCAGTGATATGTTTGGCCCGCAAGTGAGTATGTAATGCTCCCGTTGCACCACCGGGCGTTTTTAAAACTTTTTTACAGTGCTTACACTCGACGGTTTGTCCATTATCGGCTCTTAGAAAATGTTCCCAGATTGAAGATGTTGTCCGTTTGTTTAAGAACTCCTTGAAAACTGTCTTCTTTGTTGACGACCTAAAACAATTACAACAATATATTTAACAACTAAATATGCTATAGCAATATTGGCACTCTCCAGTCAGTAGTCCCCCAACTATATCTATCTATACAAAAATCACATTGAACTGTGTTGCTCCGTTTTGACGTGGTAGAATGACAAACACAAATATAAAAATATTTTTAGAAAATAAACCGACTTCACAACTTTAATTTATTAATGAAAAAAGGGAGATAAACCTTACGCCGACAATTTTTTTTAAGTCGGTGCCAGCCTTAACATTTAACTATCGTCGAACGAAACGATAGTTTTTGAGCTACTTATGCGCGGACAAAAATATAAACATGCGACTTTAAACCTATGCCACATTAATTAGTAGAACCTATTCAAGCTGATTCTATAATGAAACAGTGATATCACAATTTATACTAAGTATGTCTAACTTTCTGGAAAAAATAAAATAATAGATTTTATTCAGGTACTTACATATTTGTTGTAGTTCCTTAGTTCCTTACACTTAAATGAAATATCTCCAGCGAGGAAGTGTTCAAAATTACACGTAACATGTCATAGTCACTCAACAAAAATACTTTATCGACCAGGTTAATATCATTAGGTCAGTCGTGAACTTCGAGGTGTGAACTGTGTGTGAACGTATAAGTCTAATAACAGACGAATGAGTACTGAGACTTTATTTCCTACATACATTAGAGTTCAGAGCTAAACTCACACATTGAAAGACGCGGGGATTCCCTGTGAACCTATTGTTTATCAAAATTATACTCTATTTCTTACATGTCAAAGAGAATAAGTGCCCTACGTTATCCAAAGCTGAAATAAATTGCGGGGAAGCACCGAGAATTACAGATTATATTCCGGATTGATTTTATTCTCTACGGGGGAATACCCGCTTGGTCTGTTTCAATGTTGGCTGGGTTGTCTTGTCATGTCATACTGTTTAAAAAAAATGTTGCCAACTTGACTTACGTAATTACGGATTTCAACCCCTCAGTTACGGACTTGTCAGGAGTTATTTTTTTTGCGTAATTACGTAACTGCGTACTTACGTAATTACGGAATGGAAGCCCTAACCGCGCCCCCCGCTAAGCGGGCTAAAAAGAGATTTGTCACGGCTGCCGGGGGATCCGCACCCTCCCCGCAGCCTAGTTGCCCTTCGGTCGACTCCTGACCCCAGGAAAGGATTGCCGAGGAAATGGAGTGCCAATAATGGCAAGCTACCATTTCCTCCAGGGCAATATCAACCACTCTGCCAGAGCTCAGGATCTTTTGCTCCAGAGCATGGCGGAGTGGTCGATAGACGTGGCGGTGGTCGCTGAGCCGTATTTTGTTCCTCCCCGTGATAACTGGATGGGGGACCTCAACGGTTTAGTGGTCATCATTGGCGGGACTCTTGTCAACCCATCCCGAGGTCATGGCTGGGTTGCCGCCCTTGTAGATGGCGTGGTCGTCATTGGGGCATACTTCTCGCCTAACAAGAGTCTCGCCGACTTCGAGAGTTTCCTTGTCGAGCTAGGAGCCGTCGTGGGCCAGTATCACCCTCGCCCCGCGTTACTACTCGGCGACCTCAACGCCAAATCCGCGGCTTGGGGATCGCCAGTCACTGATGCTAGGGGCGTGGCGCTGGAAGAGTGGGCAATCACGACGGGTCTGGCCGTCCTCAACAGGGGTTCGACCTACACGTGCGTGCGGCAGTGGGGTGGGTCCATAGTGGACGTCTCATTCGCTAGCCCCGTGGTCGCGCGCCGTGTCCGGGACTGGCGTGTCGCGGTGGAGGTGGAGACGTTATCGGACCACCGATATATTCGTTTCGACGTCTCCACCCAGACCACGTTCGGCCGCAGTCCATCGGCCCCACAAAGGGACGGTCCACGCTGGGCGCTGAAGCGCATTGACAGGGAGGCTCTTCTTCTTCTTCTTCTTTGGGTTATGGTTTCCGCACTTAGTCCTTCATATGGACCATTGTGCGTGGGCCATGGCGGCCGTCGGTGGTTATTCCAACCAGCCCACCTCCCTCCAGAAGTTGGCGATATCTCCTGGTCTGCTGAGAGCATTTGTGTAGGATATGGGTGCCCCGAGGGTTTGTGACCTAATTTGTGTGACGCAAGTGCATTCAAAGAGCACATGCGCAACGGTTTCCTCAGCCTCCATGCAGGCCCTGCACAGAGGACTGTCCGTTATGCCTATTGTGTGAAAGTGTTTGTTTAGCGAGCAGTGACCCGTGATGGTCCCCGTCACCAGGCGCAGACCGTTCCTGTCCAGACGTAATAAACGTTTGGTAAGCTTGCCATCTAAGGATGGCATGGCTTCCCTGGACTGCCTACAGCCGGGTGTCGAGGTCCACAAGCTCTCCGCTTGTGTATGGGTGTACTCCTGTAACCATCTCCGTAGCTGGTTAAAGGGAATGGGCACGATGGGTTCGGGTCCACAGACTGACGCGCTGGATGCTCTTCTAGCCAGTTCGTCAGCTGCATCATTACCCAGTGATCCACTGTGCCCTTTAATCCATTGCAGTGTCACTGTGTTACGGTTGGACACCGCCACACGTTCTAGAGCATTGTGACATTCCAGTATTATACTTGAGGTAATATACTTCCTCCCCAAGGATTGGAGGACTGAGGCACTGTCAGAGAGTATGCGTATGTGGGAGTCCATGACTTTCCTGGCCTCTATGGCGGACACCGCTAGTGTAATGCCCACACACTCCGCCTGGTAGACGGTGTTGAACATTCCCAGTGGGCTGGATATATTTATATTAAGGTCGTGCGAGAAAACTCCGACTCCGGTTCCGGCGTCGGTCTTAGATCCGTCGGTATATACTCTCAGCTCTTTCGGGCCTGAGTAGTCGCAACGTTCTTCTGTGAGTATTATGTTATAATGCCTTTGAAAGTAGTGCAGTTTCGGGGCTTTGTCGCAGGGTGATGCCATCAAAGGTTGTCGTTTGATCGCATCTTCCTTAATGCGTATGTGTTTGACTCTAGAGTCCTTGCTTAGGGTCCCTGCTATGTGCAGCCTGAAGGCAGCCAGGGCTGCCTCCTCACGCACGATGAGGTGTAGAGGTGGCAGTCCAAGCATCGCCTGTAGGGCAGCAGTGGGTGTGGTTCTCATGCAGCCAGTGATAGCTACACAAGCAAACCGTTGCAGTTTTTCTAGGTCTCTCTGGGCTGTGCTCAAATCTGTCCTGGGCCACCAGACTAGTGAGCCATATGTTATAATTGGCCGGATGATTGTGGTGTACAGCCAGTAAGTGACCTTGGGGCTTATTCCCCAATTCCTGCCAAGCATTCGCTTGCATTGCCACAGGGATATGCTGGCTTTTGTGGTGATGTAATTAGTATGTTTTGCCCAGTTCAGCTGTTTGTCCAAATATATGCCCAGGTATTTGGTTTCGGTTGAAAGGCTTAGGGTAGTACCAAAGAAACGTGGTAATTGGAGTGTCATCAACTTCCTCTTTTTTGTGAAGAGAATCAGTTCGGTCTTTGTCGGGTTCACTGATAGCTGGTGTTTATTGCACCAGACCTCTACTATTTTCAAGGCTTGGCGCATGAGGTTGCATAAGGTGTTTTCGTGGGTACCATTTACTATTATAGTTATGTCGTCGGCGTAACCTACTGTGAAGTAGCCTTTGTCATTGAGTGTTTTGATGAGGCTGTCTACGACCAGGTTCCATAGGAGTGGCGAGAGAACTCCCCCTTGCGGACAGCCCTTCGCCACAATGGCCCTTGTAGTGTCGTTCACGGTGACTTGTACAGCTCTCAGTTTGAGCATATTGGTGATCCATCCGCTTAGAGTCGAGTCTATGCTGTGTTTGTCGAGGGCCATGTTGATACTATTAAACGTGGTTTTGTCAAAGGCGCCCTCAATGTCTATGAAGGCGGCCAGTGCCGAGCATTTATGGTCCACTGCGCATTCAATTTTGGATACCACGCTATGTAGCGCGGATTCCGTTGATCTGCCTGTGGAGTACGCATGCTGTTGTTTGTGAAGTGGTTTTACCCGGAGAGGTCCGTCACGTATGTGTCTATCGCAGAGTCTCTCTAGGGTTTTCAGTAGAAAGGATGTGAGGCTTATAGGCCTATAGGCCTTGGGTTGTGTATAGTCGGTTTTACCGGGTTTGGGTATGAAAATGACTTTCACTTCACGCCATGCTAGGGGTACATATCTGAGTGCTATGCAAGCTCGATAGATCTCCACCATGCATGGCGTCAAGGGGTCAATGCCCCACTGTAATAGGGCTGGGAAGATGCCATCCAGCCCTGCGGATTTGTACGGCTGGAATGTGTTAATAGCCCACTTTAGCCGATCTTCTGTTACAATGCCTTGGGCTCTTGACCAGTCTTGACCCGTTGGGGTCCATACTGGCTCAGCCTCCCACTGTCTGTCCTCTAGGACTATACAGTCTGGGAAGTGAGTCTCGAGAAGGACCTTGCTGGTTTCAAGGTCACTTAGTGTGTAGGAGTTATCGGGTTTTTTCAGCGCGCCAAGGGTTCGGTCCTGATCCGTTGATAGGATCTTCCTCACCCTTGCGGCTTCATTGTTGGTCTCGATGGATTCACAGAATTTCCGCCACGCTGTTCTTCTGGCAGTTCTGATACACTTTTTGTATGTGTATTGGGTTTCTTTGTATATCTCCCAGGGACAGGGAGGCTCTCGAAGAGGCCGCTATTGTGCAGGCCTGGAACAGGGAGTCGGCGACGAACGGACCCGTTGACGCCGAAGCGGAGGCGCTGTGGTTCCACGGGGCGATGACGCTTATATGCGATGCGTCCATGCCCCGGGTCCGCAAACAGTCCGCAAGGCGCCAAGTGTACTGGTGGTCTGCCGAGATAGCGCAACTGCGCATAACGTGCGTGGCGGTGAGGCGTCGGTACACTTGCTACCGAAGGAGACGTCGACGGGATCCCGAAGACGAAGCTGCGCGGTATGAGGTGTACCGCGCGGCTAAGATGACTCTGCAGCTGGCCATCGGCGAGGCCAAGACACGAGGCAGGGAAGAGTTGCTAGAGACCCTAGACAGAGATCCGTGGGGGCGCCCTTACCGTATGGTTCGAGAAAAACTCCGTCCCTGGGCCCCCCCACTTACGGAGGGTCTCCAACCTCAGCTGCTGGAGGAAGTAGTTGCGGCACTCTTCCCTGCAAGAGCAGAACACGTGCCACCGTCGATGGCTCCGCCTGCAGCTGCGGAATCAGAAGATGGTGCTAGCGTTCCTGAGGTGACAGAAGCGGAGATGAGGGCGGCTGTGATGCGGCTCCGGGCGAAAAACACTGCCCCGGGGCCCGACGGAGTACCCGGCCGCGCCCTCGTACACGCTTTAAAGGCCCTAGAGCCCCGACTGATAGGACTGTATTCAGCGTGCCTCGAGCAGGGCAGTTTCCCATTCAGTGGAAGACAGGTTCGTTGGTCCTACTCAGGAAGGTGGGGCGCCCTGCGGACTCCCCGTCTGCGTACCGGCCCATAGTGCTGCTTGACGAGGTGGGCAAGTTATTCGAACGGATAATTGCGGACCGCCTCGTCAGCCACTTGCGCAGAGATGGGCCGGACCTGGACGACAACCAATTTGGTTTTCGGCATGGGCGTTCCACAATAGACGCAATTATGCGAATAAGAGTCCTGGCGGAGGAAGTTGTATCTCGGGGCGGGGTGATGCTGGCGGTGTCCTTGGACATATCGAACGCCTTCAACACCCTGCCCTGGAGTTGTATTAGGGAGGCGCTGCGTTATCATCAGGTGCCTCCCTACCTCCGCCACGTAGTCGGGGCCTACTTAGCAGAAAGGTCTATCACCTACAGGGGACGCGACGGCAGAGGCCGGCGCGAGATGTCGTGCGGTGTTCCACAGGGTTCGGTTCTGGGACCGCTCCTGTGGAACATCGGTTACGACTGGGTATTGAGGGGCGAGCTCCAGCTGGGGGTGAACTTGACGTGTTACGCGGATGACACGCTGGTTACGGCTCGGGGGAGCTCGCACAGGGAGGCAGCGTTGTTGGCTACGGCGGCGGTCTCATAGGTGGTGAACCGCATCCGGCGCCTGGGCCTGGAGGTAGCCCTCAGCAAGTCGGAGGCCATCACTTTCCATGGCCCCCGACGGGCGCCACCACCGGGATCACACATCGTGGTCGGGGGGGCCCGAATCGCTGTCGAGTCTACCATGAAGTACCTAGGATTGGTGCTCGACAGCCGCTGGGACTTCGGCCCCCACTTTCGGCGGCTGGCGCCTAAGTTGATGGGCGCTGCAGGCGCGCTGTCAACGCTGCTTCCCAATTTGGGGGGCCCGAGCACCGCCTGTAGGCAGTTGTACGTGGGGATCGTGCGATCCATGGCCCTATATGGGTCCTCGGTGTGGGCAGCTGACCTGACGGCCCGCAGTATCGCAGTGTTGCGAGTACCGCAAAGGGCGATGGCCGTTAGAGTCATCAGAGGGTATCGCACGATCTCCTACGAGGCGGCTTGCGCACTGGCCGGATCCCCGCCGTGGGACCTGGAAGCGAGAGCCCTCGCGTCACTACATCGGTGGCGCGAGGAGGCGCGGACGAGGGGCGTGGTACTGGTGCAGCAGCAGATCACGCTGCGCCGGTCCGAGCTCCGTGAGGTCTTGGTGGCGGAATGGCGGGACAGGCTTCTGCGCCCTACCGCTGGCCTCGTTACTATCGGGGCGGTCCGGCCGGTGCTCGACGACTGGCTCGGGAGGAGGCACGGCTCTCTGTCATTTAGGGCGACGCAGGTGCTCTCGGGGCACGGCTGCTTCGGGAGGTACCTGCATCGCATAGGCAGGGAGCCAGACGCTCGGTGTCATCACTGCGTCCATTGCCGGGAGGACACGGCGTGGCATACGCTTGCAGAGTGTGCAGCTTGGGAGGAGCCACGCCGTGACCTTGTATCGGAAGTGGGTAGCGACCTGTCGCTGCCGACTGTTATTAATTCTATGGTCAGCAGCGCAGCGTCGTGGGACGCGGTGATCTCCTTCTGCGAAAATGTCATGTCGCAGAAGGAGGCAGCGGAAAGGGAGAGGGAGATGTCGAGTGCTCTCCCGGCCCGTAGCAGGCGCACCGGGCGTCGGCGGAGGGCAGATAATGCCCTCTTCCGGCCCCCCTAAATGGGTCCAGGGACGGCGGACTCGGGGACGTCCGCCGCCCCCTATCATATAAGACCCGAGGTGGTGGCGCGTAATGTTCCACGCGCGCCTCTCTTAGACGTCGCGGGGGGAGTCAAACATCTCACTCCCCCCGTTTGACTAGACGGGGCCCGCAGAGGCGGGCCGGCACCAGTCGGGGGCTGCGTTGAAGAGTGCTTAAGTGTCCCCGTAGCCCCCGGTGCAAGTGTGCGAGGGAACACGGGGTGGTTTTAGTCAGTAGAAGTCTGACAGACCCCTCCGCCCGCCCCAGGGCGGAGGACATTCATGAGGATTTCCATCCCGTCAACAAAAAAAAAAAAACAAAGGCAAGTGTGCATATTGACTTTGAGATAAGCTTACAGCCCGTATGCTGGGTCCGCTTGTATTGACCTATTAGTAAGTCTAGTGACTCTAGTGTGTAGGTTAGCTTGAATGTGTCGAAAGGAATTTAAGATTTCGGTTTTTATTAGGTAAAATACTAATCTTTTAGAAAAATACAAGGTACCGGTGTCTGTGGTGTCTTGGTTGAGGTTAGGTTAGGTATGTACACTAAAACACTGTTTCCAATATTACTGCGTTAGGCGTGCCGTCGCCGCGCCGTGCACCGCGTCACCCCGCACTCCCTCTACCACGCAACCCCCAACAAAGCACGCATAACTTATTATTTTATTGAACGTCAGAGTATCTATTTTAGACCGACGATCAAACCTTGGAAATAGAGAATTGAGACTAAATTTATAAACCAGGAGTTACAAGCAGTTTGGGCACGCCTCAATTGCGGCGATAAGTCCCTTCTTTGAGGAGTGCCTAGAGAGACGCTACGGTGTCCTCACCTTACACCTAACGCAGATCCTCACCGAGCACGCTTGTTTTGGGAGGTTCCTGTTTCATATAAGGCGGGAGGAAACGCCCTGGTGTTAAAATTGTGTGCATCGCCCGGAGGACACGGTGGAGCATACGGTGGAGGTCAGCCCAGCTTGTCACGGGGGCGATCGGCGGCGGCGATCTCTCGCATCCGGCCTTGGTTTAGGCCATGGTATGGAGCGAGAATGGATGAGAAGCCGTCACCCCCTCCTGCGAAGCATTAATGGTCGCGAAGGAGGAGGCGGAAGGTGTGAGAGAGAGGCAATCTTTGCGCCCTCATGCCCCTAGTCACCGCTAGAGACGCCCTGGGCGTCGGGAATCAATAGCCGTTTCCCGGCCACCGTAGGTGCGGGCTTGCGGACGGCAAGCAATAGATAACTCACCGTCCGGTAAGGACCAGGCCCATGTCGACAGCGCGTTGAGTTCCACGCGTGCCTCAAAGAGATGTCAGCACAAACTGACGGGGTCCACTAGAGCCGACGCCTGCCAGGCTCGCGGATTATCCGAAAAGGTTACCGTGGCCCCGGTGCACAAGCAACTGAAGGTACATGGGTGGGTTTTAGTCAGTAAAAGTCTGTCACCCCCTCCGCCAAAAAAAAGGAGATACAAACCGTTTTTTTTTTTTTTCCCGATGTATTTTATAGGAGTAAAACTATTTCAGCAGTAGGTAGGTAAAGGTAAAGCTATTATATACTTACATATATGTTAGTATATAATAAGTTTTTCATTTAAAAAATCTGCAAATTATTTACCGTTGAAATACAACCTGGCGTTTTATTATGTTGATTTTAAGAACTATTCCTTTCAATTTTATGCAGTTAAAGCAAAGAAAGCTGTAAAGTTTGTTACTTAAATAAAACAGACAGCGCATTTAAACAGTGTTTAATGCATTTCCTTCTGTACGGACAAAAGCAAGCAACAAACAAGCGAGCATCGTTCATTCACAAAATATTTACAGGAGTCACGAAGTAAATCTGAAAGTAAGCGACGCCGGAGTTTCACAACCGTTTAATGAAGAAATTGACGCGCTCGTTCCGAGTTGTTCTCTCAACATTCAGCTGCTATCAAGGACCGGCCCCGACGGTTCACACCCACGGGCTGCGGTGATCTTGCAACAACTGTACAGAAGGTTCACTCCTTAGAAGCACAAAAAAGTAGCCACAGTGTGAAACTGACGCAGGTTCAAGATTTGTTTTGTATACTTTAGTGGCCCCAGACGCTCTTCATTCGTGACTATCAGGACAGGTTGCTTCTTTCAGTTATACTTATCAGTTTTGTTTTTATAGGCACGCAACAGGTACGTGTATTAATCTATTTTCTCTTAAAAATCCACTTTGTAAATGCAATCCTCACGACGTTGCTGGTGTCTTCAAGCATTGCTAAAAGTGGATTTTCTATAGTATCTCCATTGTCCATCTCATTAAAGTCATCTGTATTCAGTCGCCGTATCTCGGTGTAATGTCATCTCGACACTAGTACTTTCTAAACTAACGTTTTCTCACTCGCATCGAACGTGAACTGGTTCTGTCTGTAGTTCACATCGAAGAAGTAGGTAATGTAGATAGATATTCCAAGAAATAATTGTATTTTACGCTATCTTGGAGATGGATGCATCGAGTAGGCCTTATGGATACTCTAGCCAGGCGTACGACAGAAGCCTATCCAGCAGTGCACCAGCCATGAAGGTGAACGCATGTGACGATGCTTGTTACATATATTATATGAATCATTTTATGAATGATGCCTGAAAGTTTAGGCAGAGGTACATAGCTTCTATTGAATCCAAGAACGGCTCAAAGTGTGTTATGACTTAATTTGTAAAAATAACTCTACTCCTTTTTCTTTGCTCTACAATATGTAATAAAGGTATTACAGCTCACTGTTTGTTTAAAGATCTAATATGATTTCAGTTGCAGTCACTCCGGTCACGTACGTTGCGCGCAATCCATACCAACTACGATACCCGACGTATTCCAACTGCACTTTCACCGTGTCGTAATAGGGCGGGTTTACAGACACGGTGCTAAACACTGTGTATCAGCAAGTGGCACAATCGGCAGGGTATGTCGCGACCGTGTGATGCCGCCGTAAACTGAGGAGAATATTATATTAATGTGAAAAGAAGAGAGGATATAAAGACATAAAGACATTTTGTACTGGTTTGTTGACAATAATTCAAAGCAAATAGGACCCTTAGGCCATTTAAAGCGCCTTTTCTAATTATCTTCGCCATCTTTATGTCACTAAAAAACGGGTCAGAGGTCCTTCTACACTTTTTGTATAACTTCCATCGAAAGCAAACTGCTAGAGAAGATTAGGCTTAAATTATTTTAAACGTCATTCATGCCACATTATGGCGGCCTGTAACCACACAGGTGAACTTAGAGCGGTGAGCGTTTGCGGCTAGGTATTATTTGACGCGGAATGGCTGCATTATGCGTGCAGGAGATTATTGCGGTAATTGCGTAATTTTAGGTGTTATACTCATTTTAGTTTTAGTTCGCAGTCTTTAGTGCGAACAAAGGATTAATATATTCGCAGGACTCGATGGAATAACCCTTCAACTGTCAAGCTGTCAAAGGTCTTTGGACTTCCCGGAACTACTCCACTCGTTGTCGGCTCATTCAGAACCGTTCAGTAGATCGCCACACTCACGGCTCCGGTACAAAGGAGTGGTATGGCTCACAAATTGGGTGCGGCCACAACTAACCGCTCGGGGTCGGTAGAGGGCTGCCAAACAGAACTGTAATAGACTTGTTGATTGAAATCCTAACTCTAGTGTAGTTGTGCGGGTACCATAAAGTGCCTCCTTGTTGTGGGCGGTACAAGTGTAGTGCTATCATAAGACTGAGATGACGTTTAAGATACAACATTGTTTGATAGTAGGATCTCAAATAACTTTCTAATAATCGAGTTGTCTCCCGTTCGATTCTTTAATCGGTCAAATTGATGACCTTGTGTTGTCTTTCGATCTGTATTAAACACCTGAAGGACAAAAAGATCATGTCACAATCGCCGAGACAAACTTTAAAATTGTTGTTGACAAATCAAAATTATTACTTTAAAAACCCAAGCATACCACCGCCATACCACATCCATATCCAATGCCAATTCCTATATATGAAAATATATCACCGAATAATAGTGTATTGTGAAAGCAAACGTGCATTCAGTAGATATTCCTCGGCGCGGGACATCAATGGCCGCGCATATTTCACAGCGGATCGTGACGTCACCCTCTTTCCATCCTTCTATCTGCCTTACACCGCCCGTCCGAGACGATGGATGTCGCGTCTGCACCAGACAGACTGTGGGAGTTTCTATTATGTCAGGTATTACAACCTTTTCCATTACTATATAAGTGTATGAGACATTATATGAACAGCTATCAAATTCCCTATTTAATTGTTGTTTGGTAATATGCATTTAGATTTAAACGTAAGAACCTTTTACTTGTTGAAAACCAATTCTTATTTAATCTAGTAATTCATAAAAGCTTTCTGCAATAAAACTGTCCATCGAAGCATCTAGTATTCCGACATGCTGCTGCATCTTTCATGTATCGATATTGGAAAAAGGAATATTCTATGTAACGTATTCTAGCACATACAATTGTGTGTGTATGTATACATATATAGTGGGCAAGCGTGAGTACACTGCAGTCAATCTATGTTTCAAAGTGAACACTTATGAGATCAAGGTCAACGACCGACAAATTGCCTCTAAAAGGATCACTACGACGCTCGTAGCGCATACATCTACGACGTAGCACCGTCTACGAATTTGCTACGATATTTACGAGCGAAAGATTTATTTAGATTGGGATGTTTTAGTACTATACATACTACAATACATACATAATATGTATGTATTATTGAGATTGATGAGGTTTTTTCTTCCCACCCAATAATAGCCAGTGTAACCTTAAGTTCGATCCAATTTAAAGAAAACATTTTCAATACTTGTAAACTGTACCCTCCCGAATGGATGGTAATGTACGTCATCTATTTGATCCGGTAAGACCCTTTTTAGAGTAAACAAATATAATTTATTCGAGTGCCGATCTTCATCGCGAAGCCTCCGCCCTCTATAAGCCCATGTCAAAGTTAAGTTAGCTCGGTGTGCGACGTACGGCTTACAGTACGGGAACAAGTTATTTAGTAAGCAGAATGAAGGCTTATTGAATAACAAAACAACTGTTTTTAGTCTTGAGGATTTGAGTATTATTTGAAGTTCCTAGCTATTGTGTTTTAGTTTCTGCCGATAGTTCCGTCTGTAAAACTAATTAGTAAATAAAAAGTTAGTATTTCAAAACTGTTGAACATTTTGACACGTTGTTTTAAAATTTACTGTTGTGGAATGTATGTTTTTTGCGGCGAGATTAAAGTTGGTAGACAGAAGGACATTTTTAAACATTTTTATATAAGTAAGTGTAATTCTGATATTACTATTAAGGCACATACTATGTGTTTCCTTGACTAATTCGAACAGAATGAACCGACTATAATACATCACCAAAAATTACTGCCTCCCAAAAACTGTCGGCATTTTATTGACAAGGTATTATATTTTCGAGACGCGCACAGAGCTACTTATTGTCAACGCCATGACAATAGTCTACTATACACTATGTTTTCGTTGTTTTGTTACTGTCGGAATATGGAAAACATATTGTTATGATGTGTAGTCAACATGGTATCGTTCATTGAGGCAATTCTTGTTAAGCTTTAGTGAATTTTAGTAAAGATGTAAGTTTATCTGTACTTTGTAAGAAATATTAAGTACTTACTGCTTTATGTCAATGTAGGTATGTAAAACCACACGGTTTTCAGACTTATTAATTCACAAAAGAACAAGTAATTGTTAGTCACAGTAAGAGTGAACGATAACACTCAGCACAAACGCTTACCTATTCACCGTTCGCGACTGTCTCTTAGTAACAAAATAGAAGTGAAGAATCAGTTGTTTATTCAGCAATTCACTCGCTTGCTTTCGCTAACATTTACGTTAACCGTGTCAAGACCCCCGTCCCCCCTCTGACCGTGACGTCATTAACCAATGAGCTGACTAGAATAGACCTTAGCTGAATGACAAAGAGAATGAGTCTTTTATTTAATACACACGTATCATCTTAATAAGGAGTAAACTCATTCATGCGACTCGTACGTAATACGTGCCGAGCCAAACGCGCACGAAGGGAGCGATACTAGAATTGAGCATGCGCATGCTTGAGCAAAATAAAATGTTACTGAATGTCTGATGAGTTCTTGAAACGCTCTTTAAATACGTATCGAGTGAAGTGGGTTAATCTGACACATTCATTTAGTACTCGAGTCTGAAAGACTGAAGGGCAAAGGAGATACAAAAAGCGTTTTATTTGATTGTCTTTTATTTGGAGCAGATGAAAACCTGGCTCAGTCTAATTGGACGGCTATTCAGTACGTGTCAAGTAGGTGGCGCCAAACAATGCGAGATTTGTAAGATTATTTATAGTAGATACTGATGAGGATTCCAGTAGCTGGGTTGTGGAGGTCGGATAGGCAGTCGCTCCATGTAAAATACTGGTGTTTAGCTGCATCCGGTTTCACTGGAAGTCGACCCCACCATAGTTGGCAAAACGCTCGGCCGATGATGACGGATGAGGATTTAATTACATACTTACAAATATTATAACGCTAGGTATAGCAGCTATTGTGCTCTGACCATATTTGCTGTAAGATTTATGACTTAAAAACTAATAATACTTCTCCCTTACCTTTCAGGATAAACAGACGAAGGAATACAGACGCGATGCTATTTTGTGTTACAGAAAAATACTAAAATATCACAAATCTTATCAAAAGATTCACCGAATTTAAAAGTAAATATTTCCCCAATAGCGCTTCTATTTACGGACCATGATATTCCATAACATTGACTCCCGGAAGAGTCCAGAAACAAGTATAAACTGCGCTCCATGGAACACATAGATATTACCTACCAAGGTCGTAGATGAGAATATACATAAAATGTAACCGCTATGAATAACTTTAGAAAAGTACTCAAAATTCAATTATCCGAAAATTTTAATAGCATTTTAGAAGAACTTTGAAAATGACTATTTAATTTCTTTCAAAAGAGTTTCAAGTACGTACGCGTTCCGTTCATCTCCACAATTTAAAGGTTATCGCCCCTAATCATACCCTTTACTCTAATCTCGTAGTCGGCTCTAACTTCATTACATCTTTTTGGGACACAGCTCGGAATCTAGAACGTTAAGTCTGTGGCGCACACGTAGGTACCGCCAGGCGTTGAACAAACCTATACGTGCGAGACCGAGGTCGTGGTGTGACTCCCGACATGTTTGAACAGCGAATGAATAGCTATTGATTAGGGACCGACGGTAATGGATCACTTGCAGGAGATACTACCGAACTAAAAGCACGCGAACAAAATTGAGGTTTGGTGTTTATTGCTGCTTTAGTTCCTTTCAAGATAGAGTTGTAGTGCACAAATACTGCAATGGAAATTATTTTCTGTCTGAAGTAGTTTGAAAAGGGGATGTTGGAAACATACAGTAGCAGTGCATCTGTGTCCGCTTATTTACTAGCTAGATCTTTAATGCAAAACTTAAATTAAACACAAACTTGCAAAGTTTTAAGGCTCTCGCAGACAGGCGCGACGCGACGTCGATGGACGCGATTCTGGTAGAACAATTTCCATGAAGATTTCATAGAAATTGTATCGCGCCGCACTGTCGCATCGCGCCTGTCTGAGGGAGTCTTTAATCATCAGATTAAAGACTCCCTCAGACAGGCGCGATGGCCAAACTGCAGAACACGCCAGGTTGTCGCTTAGTATCAACTAAGCGACCACCTGGCGTGTTCTCCAGTTTGTTTCGTTTCACGGTCAACATGTTTTCTGCTGGAACTTTTCTATATATTTATTTACCGTGGGAACTTTATTCCGAAAGCGATTCGTCATAGTACAGTGTTAGGCGTAATGGATCGAAACGGAAACTTTCTGAAGGTCAAGCCGACGCCTGGAGCAGTTTTATTGAAACTTAGTAGTTACACTTAAGATATTTTCTTTTTCTTTTATTAGGTTCAAGTAAAATCCGCTTTAAGCGCTAAATTCCAAGTATTTAGAACTTAGTTTTTCAGAATTTATTTTTAATATTTCTCTATCAATTCTCATCTTCATAAACTTCCCTACGACTCGATTAAACGCGTCATCTATCATCAATGTATCGTTGGCACGAACGATGTAACATATCTCACTTTTTACCCCTTTCTTGATTATTTATTTTTCTTTTTTTGGGGCGGGTCTGGCGCAGTTTAGGCCTAACCGCGTATTACGTGGACCCTCGTCACCCGCTCCACCAACGCCGATATTATGTTAAACGTAACAAATTATAGCGCATAGAACACGGGCTCGATACCAACTATAATGCCATGCTATTGATTTAGGAAGGAGAGAGGTTCTGTAAACGTATGTTCATAAGAGATGTGGACTTATTCCAATAATGGATTCTTTTTACTATTCGGAATGTATTGACGACGTTATCCAGTTTATTTTGTTTGTTTTGCTGAAATAAGAGCCGCAACACACAAAACTAAGTA
The DNA here is from genome assembly GCA_916610205.1 of Griposia aprilina. Lineage (NCBI taxonomy): Eukaryota > Metazoa > Arthropoda > Insecta > Lepidoptera > Noctuidae > Griposia > Griposia aprilina. Next base: position 24,093,192 of record OU744294.1, read on the forward strand.
TTTGTCTGAAAACACTCTAATATTAATAACAATGGTAAACTGACTCCAAACGCTTGATATAGGTACCTAACTTAGCTGAAATAATATACAGGGTGTTTGGCAGAACGTTGAACATACGAAAATGGTGGATAGGTGGGGTCATCTGCTACTTACTCAGCCCTAATTTATTTGGCCCTGGCACACTGGATATTTAAGAAAAAAAAAAAACTTTATTCTAGTTTCACCATTTTCTAAAATATCCAGCGGGCCAGGGCCAAATAAATTAGGGCTGAGTAAGTAGCAGATGATCCCACCTATCCACCATTTTCGTATGTTCAACGTTCTGCCAAACACCCTGTATAGTGTTGTTTTTCCATAGCAACAACAGAAAGCTCCATAATTTCTAATTTTGTTACACCATTATGTCTATCATAACCATCGCACTGCAGGTCGACACACCTCTAATCTACAGGCGCTGTAAAAATATTAATTTGTGTTGCGAAGGTTTACAAAACAAATGATAGTCTCTCCCCCCGGTACCCCTGTGGAACAAAAGCTGTTTAATTCGTTCCCGCAACTGTTGTGGCTAGTTCCGCACTTTTTTATTCGACTGCGAAGAAGGGTTCTGTTTTCTTATCGGAGCTTGTTTGCGGCACCAGCTTGACATCGGAGAGTTTTTCTTGTGCACTGGGGAAAATATAGATTTTCATTATTAATTAATTTTCAATTAGTGGGTCACTTAGGTTCTGTTCGATTCTACCTCATACAAACTATTCAGGATGAGGCTTACTGTAGTCTAAAACTTGGACTTTAATCCCAATTAGCCGAAGTTAGAAAAACCTTTTATGAAAGTAGGTATCTTTTACTAACTTAGCAATTTCGCATAACGTGTTCAGAGCTCACAGAATTAGTTTTCTGCGAAGAGAAACGATGGTACGCTACATATAATGATATGTAGCATACAATCTGCTGTAAATCTGCACATTTGCCTGAGATTAGCTCGTAATAATTGGCCGCACTTAGACCCGCCATTACTGACCGATGACGTCGTCAGCTAAGAAAAAAGGCCGTTAGGGAGCACTCGCCAGTGAGCACTAGGTATTCTTCTGAATTAAGCTTAGCATGTTTCATGATTATCTCATAGATAAGTCAGAGCGACTGTATGTAGGCGACTGCAGTGTCAGGCAAACTTGTATAATGTTTAGTCACACCGTGGCGTAGCGTCATGTATAATGTTTAGTCACACCGTGGCGTCGCGATATGTATAATGTTTGGTCACAACGTGGCGTCGCGTCATGTCGTATCTTTCTGAAAAGTTGTGCACTTGTAATATATCCATGGGACAGATTCCTAAGTGGGGCAAATTGAGATGAGAACTTTGAACTTCTCACTATCTTCAGTAAACTAGTTGTCCACAGCAGAAACTTTTAAATAACACTAACTTAGTTTAATCGTTAAAGCTTGACAAGTTGTGATAAACTTTGTAGTGATGGATCGAGCAACGCTTGGCGTGAAATAAGTAAAGTTTAATGCATCTCATTATTTGAACCGCTTAGTAGCGTACTTTCTTAGATACAAGTACAACTTTGTCGAGCTTATGATAAAGTCTTAACGTTTTTGCTGTGACTTTTGTTTATATTGTTAAGAGGAATTCGCAATTAAGCATGCCTTCTCTACAGATAAACGAAAAAGTAGTACCTATATTATTACTACTTTCCATTCAGACAGTGCAGGTTTCAATTAATTACTTGCCATCTGGAACACTCAGGACAAAGTAATCGGTAATTAACTACAGAAACTACGGTAGTTACATACGTCAATAAGATCGGGGAGTTGGAAACTTGTTGCCTGCCTAAGTATCGTGGTACTTCTAAAAGACAGCCATTTAATATCGGGAGAATTAATGGTTTGTCCCACTCTGTTATGTTACCCCTACAGGCTCCCTGGAGCACGCGAGACTTGTGGCAGCGTGACGTATGCGGGGCATAAATCGTGAAAATAGATCACAGAGCGCGTGAAGTGAGCGACGAGGTAGGCGGAGTGACATAGTTGAAGGTGAACTATGCTTGCATTTTTTTCTTAAGTATGTTTTGTTTCGAATCGAGTCTCTTTAAATAAACGCCAAAAAATTGTGGAAAATGCCAATCACATCGATTTATATCAAGCCGCGACAGTTTCGCTAAGTGACAGTCTGGGCAGATGGTAGTTACTATTGAAGGTGCGTCATGTTGCACACGTCAGAACAATATCCTGTGAGTGGCGACTGTTTGTTTGTTTGTCACCAGTGTGCCGCCACACAGCACACTCATCGTGTTGATCGATTTTTAAACTAGAACTTGCTGGAAAAATATTCCAGTAATATATTTACAGTTATTTTTCCATCGATGGTGTATTCTGTTACTTGGTGTAAACATAGCAACCAACATAAATCAATCTCTCCAGAGCCTGTCGTCGCCACGCCGCGCTATCATTGCGACGCATTTTTCACTCAATTGTACCTCTCATGTACCTCTACCGGTAATGGATTTATAATATACCGGCACTGCTCCCCTCCCCCACTCACCTCGAGTATTCCCGAAGACTCCCTTAATGGAGTGCGTCTAATTCTGCGTTACATAGCGGGACAGATGAGAAAACTCTCATTTGTACCTTCACAGCGCAAACAGACACAGAAGTTATAAGAAGCTCACGATTATCGAGCTACCTTTAATTTTCTTATGATCCGCGATTTGCCTCATTAATAAAAAAAAACATGGTCTCGGCGTATTGAAAGGTTCAGGAACAAGCGTTCAGTAGAGAAAAGAGGAAAGTCAAGCAAAGACAAGAGCGAGCGTAGCTTTACATAGCAGATATTAGGCGGCTCTCGCTTGTAGCTACTGCACCAAGTGCTCCTTCTGTACCTATGTGCCGTATTTCCTCGTATGTTGTTTTCCTCATATCCGCTTCTCGTTTTCTTTTACTTGCCGCGAAGTAACCGAGTAAGTGATTTGAGATGTGTTCGTGTTATTCAACGCAGTAGTGTATCTATCATATTTTATTATTTATGTATTGTTCTTGTTCTGCGTCACGGGCTCACGGCGCGGGCGGCGCGAGACACACGCTCTTTAATATGGTTGTTAAACTCGCTCGTACGAATAGGAACAGCTTTTATGTTAGTACTAAGACATTAAATCTGGCTTGAATTATACAAGAGTTGGGAGTTATATAGAGTTTTACTTTTATGTTTGGAAAACAAAATATAACATATAGTAATATTTATTTCACTTGGACCGTTATAAAAAAAAAATAGTTGCCGCATGAATGGGGAATCGCTTGAGAACGGCTCGACCGATTTGGCTGATATTTTTTTTGTTGTGTTCGTATTATTGTCATTCGTTACGAAAAACATAAAATTCGCCCGGGCGGCCGCGGCGGCACCGGGCACCCGCCGGGCACGATCTGCTAGCTACTTTTTAATAATTGTAGATGACTCATTATGATATCTGTAATTTGTGTTCATAATAAAGAGTATTCTATGCTATTCTATCATTTGGTACCCTCTAAAAAGCGGCGAATAGAAGCGCTATTGTACAAAAGGTTCGGGTAAAAAGTGACAGAAAAATAAACTTTGTATTGACTTAAATATTTTGTTAACTGAAATGTCTCTATAAAATATTATTCATGTCAACGTCCACTAGGTACGCATTTATAACTTTTATCTCTGACGTCGACAGTCGGCAGGGATCCCTTCGTCTCATTTAACCTCAAAAAATTAAATATGTTTTACTCTTTATATTTAATATTCCATTCCAATCTTTGATCCCAGTTTAGGGAGCGCTAAGTACTTGTCTTATTTGATTAACTTTGATTGGTTTTCTTATACTTTTGACTTTTTGAAATATTTTACCAAATTATAAGTTTACCAGGCTATAACATTAATAATCCTTTTGAAATGTGAACTTTGATCTACAAATGAATATAGATTTGATTCACGTGGCTTTAATGCTTAGCTACTACAACGCACAATATGGAACATTTGGAGGATCTCGACTAAACCAAACAAATCAAACATACTGCAGCTGCGACATGCCGCAGGCGATATGTATTACTAACGTGACGGCGAGCTGTTGTCTTTTCTCGCTCTTCAAGTTTTGTCATAAACACAGATGCGATATTTATCTCCCGTTGAAGGAACTGGATGCTGCGTCTTAATTAAAGGTGTACAAGGGTCTCATTGTTACAATAAATCATAACACTGCTCTGTTCAGATTCACACTAGGTATACTCAGCATCCCGACAAACTAGAGGTGTGCAGCAGTCTCACATACAAATTATTCAGATTCAATCAGAGCCGATACGTCTCACACATGTGTGCTACGTGTGTGGAATACACGTTACAGGCTACATTATACGTTACACGATACAGGTTGGTCGTCGGTCATCGAGACCCTCCACTAGATGCAGAAGAACCGGAAGGGCTCAACGGAGGTCACTCAGCATTTCTTTATTATGTATAAAATAACTCGCTGTGTTCAAGTGTTATCGGGTTTTTCCATCTGGAATTTCTCGGTAGCAGCCCGGAGTCTGGATTTGTGCCCGGTTGATGGTAATAGGCTCGCCCCCTATTACATGGGACTTAAACATAACTGGCGAAATGCTGGTGTGCTATAGGTACACCTCTGCCTAACCCTTCGGGGAATACAGGAGTGATGTTATGTATGTGTATGTATGTAAGTAGTGTATAATTGGGGGTTCTGGATCACTTGCTCTCGCTTTCGCTCGAGCGCATGATCCAGAACTCCCCAATCATACATTACTATCGTGATGTGCGATATAGTTCATAATATTGATTGAGTATTGTGTTTCATTCACAGTGGAGCGCTTGATACAGGATCTCCAATTTTTTTAATGGTCCGAGCGGTTGTCGTGTGTATTCATAAACAGGCATGGTATCGAACTGTTATAGCGAAGCAAAATTATCGCGTGAACTTAAAAATAATAAACAACAATATCATGTTCGATCGCCGCGCAGCGCTGCATTGAAACGATGTAGCGCATATTTTTTTGTATTGATGTATACAAAAACCATATTGAGAGGTCAGCTGTTACTGGAAATTGTAACTTAATGTGTAGCCGTGTGTAAAAGTAACTGTATTATGGAGATAGAGTAATTGATTATAATATAAAAGAACGTAAAAGAAAAAAGTCATAAAAGCCAAAACCAAACCGGAACAAATACTCATTTGTTCCGTGCGGGAATCGAACCCGCAACACTTTGGCACATTAATTGAAACATCTATTTTAAACCTACTATTTACATTGTGATGTAGCTAGTCGAGCTCTTAACCAATGCGCCAAACGTGTCGTCAGTGATGAGATAAAATATGTATTCAGTATTAAAGTACACAGGTACATTCGTGATATCGACATGTTTCGACTTGATTCTGCCGCCAAGCACATAGTTGTAATATTATGAAGGAAATTAAACCTTAAAGACATGAATCTATATACCTTATATAAGAGAATCTGTTTTGTATCTAGATCGTAGAGAGCCTTTGACTGCGACACAGTAAATACAAGTTTTTGTATTTGGCTGTTTTCGCTACCCTGAGATTCAATCACAATGTCGGTAAGTAATAGTTATAACATATTAAATTATTATTATTGTTTTTTATTAATTATTATAATGTAGGCATTGTATGTAATCATACTCAAAACACAATTTATTTCTGTTTTCAGGACAATGAGGATCTTTTTAATTTTATCCCAAACAAGCAGCTCAAAGAATCTGTTACATCACGACTCAATTTGAAGAGAAAAAATGACGCGACAGGTCCTCCACAGAAACTTGAACGACAGCAAAACTACTCGTACATCAAAACCAGGGCGCCAAATACATCTTCAAGGACATGCATGATCAAAATTGAGATATACGAGTGTGATAATTTACCAGAAAAATCTTGCAAGTGCAGTGCAAATAAGTGTGTGCAATTTATAACTGAAAATGTTGTCACAAGTGATATATACTTAGATTTAGAAAACATTATTAGTAAAATTCGTGAGAATATATAATTGAAATTATTTTATATATTTATTAAGTATAGAGAGAGAGATATTCAATGTAATCATTATGTTAGTACCAACGTTTGTGTTTGTTTTTTATAATTAGCATAATAAAATAGCATTTAATAATATACTTAAATAGTACAACTAATATTGTTGATTGTATCGCATAAAAACAAAAAACAAAAAAAAACTTATTATTTCATACACATTGATGTTAGATTAGGTAAGGAATCTGTTATTTCTTAGAAGATTAATTAGGTACTCTTTTAATGAATATATTTAAAAATTAAAATTCTGTTTGTTTTCATTTTCCAATATCAATTTTCATTTCAATAAAAAATAAAAATAAAACAACTCGTAATAAGGTATTACAGAATTAGGTCGGGTGAATAATGAATGTTGGCAAATGAAACAAACAGAATATTAATTTTAAAACATATTCATTAAAAGAGTAATTAATCTTTTAAGAAATATCAGGTTCCTTACCAAATAGTAAGGAAAAAAGGTGCTTATTATAATTATACACATTGATGTTAGATTAGGAAAAGAATCTGTTATTTATTAGAAGATTAATTACTCCTTTTATGAATATATTTAAAAATTAAAATTCTGTTTGTTTCATTTCCCAACATTCAATCACCCAGCCTAATTCTGTAATATCTTATTACGAGTTCTATAACAAAAACACACTTAGAAATCCATTGCCACCTCTTTCCATTTACATTAAAATGAGCAGGATAGCTATAGCTAACACAGCCTTTACGACTTGAGAGTTTAAAGAATAAGGCGACATTTCTGTGTACATGACAAATAACTACCAGAGATCTCATTTTATTGGTTTCTTATAAGTTTGTATGTATTCCGACAGAGTTAATTGACACCTCATTCCTTTCACGATTGTCGTCTCCAGTCGCCTCCAAAAACTCTAATAAGGATAAAGTGCTGTGAAAACACTTTCCATAACTAGAGTATTCGGAAGCATTCACATTGCGACTTCAGTACGAGAAATGAATAAAATAAAATCTACTCTAGGTTCTCAAGTGATAGAGATGAAATTCTAATAACAAATATTATTTTAATTAATTTTTCGGAGTAATTATTGTTAGAAACTAACATATGACTAAGGCTTTAGGATTAAGGTCTATAAAAAGCATGTGAGAGAATTCCTTTACATTTTGTCATTGTTGTGCTGAAGTGCATTTCACTGAACAGTGAGTTTAAATTTGTTTGTGGTTGTTCACAAGTGTTGCAGAAACAGAGTATGTGAGTATTATATTTTATTTAATAAATATTTTTTCTTCGATCCTAGGACTGTAATAGTTAATTGTTTTACCACTGAAATTACTCAATTAAGTTTAGATCATATAATAGTTATTTCAAAACTATTGTACTTGTACTGCATTTGTAGTTTCATATTAATATTAATATTTTTACAAACGTTTAATAATTATTAACGTTTTATTTTTACAAACGTTTAATAATTATTAACGTTTTATTTTTACAAACGTTTATTTAATAATAATTCTTGCTTCGTTGTTCTAGCATGCAATAAAAATAAGGCCTAGGTTTGATTCTTAGGTCATTTAAAGTTTTTTTTTTCCTGATAAGTACTGTAAATATATTATTCCCTATTCGATGAGATTTCAAAACGTAAGAACGTAAAAACGTAAAAAGTAAGGGGGAGGGACTAACAGCACACCTCTGCCTAACCCTTTGATGAATACGGGTGCTGTTGTTTCATGTTACTAATGTTGGTAATAAAAATATTTATTGCATTTTAATAATGTTTTCAGGGCTCAGTCGATGAATAATCCTTTTTGGGTTGAAGAAGAGGACTCCACACCTTCAACGTCTGGACCAACAAAAGAAAAAAACAAGCGGCAGATCAAAAAAAAAAACAGCTGTGAAGAGAGATAAGAAAGTGTCTCAGAAGAAGAAGGCTTTGCTTTCTAAAATCCTTTCGCTTCAGAACCAGAGTCTGATAGCGACGGGCCGGCAGTTGTTACAACACCAGCTCCAAAAAGAAAACGGAATACCAACGCTTCAGACTGTGAGGTAAGACATTTTTTTCAAACATGTTAAATTCCCATTTCATTTAAAACCATTCCAGTGTTTTACAGCGTGTGATTTTCTCCATCAAAATTATACTTATTTGTGGACACAAGTGTTTAAATAGACCTTTTCTAATAGATAATAGATTATAGTTATGGTAACGGTAGATTCAAGAACGTGGAAGTCTGGAGTTTATCTATTATAGTTTTTTTACATATCTATTTTTTTTTTACTTATCTATTTTTTAATTACTCGCCCTCACGCATTATTATTTTTAATTAAAACTAGTCATCTTATGTATTTCAGGATGAATCGTCTCGACCGCTGATCCGTGCTACCACTCTGAAGAACTGCTTCACTCAGCGGGTGGCTGATGGTTATACCTTCCAATCAAACCCGGACAGGGTTGGAAAGTATTATTTTGAATTAAGAGTTTATAACACGGGTGAAGTGGAAAAACTTACTCCAAATGAACGTTGGAAACAGTCTCTTGTAGCATTAAAATTATCAATAGAATAGAGGATATTTATTTGATTTATAATAATTATTTTACATGTACTTTTTCAGAGTTTCGATGTAAAATCGAAATTGAAACTTGAGATATTAAAAAACCCGAATTAAGAAATTCTGAAATTAAGAACAGAGAAATAAAAAACGGAGAAATTAAGAACTGAGAAATTAAAAACTGAGAAATTATGAACTGAGAAATTAAAAACTTAGAAATTTTAAATATGAGAATTTACCAACTTTTAAATAAAAATTGGATGACTGAGATAAAAAAAAACATTTAGTAAAAATAGCTTTTTATAAAATTTAAAATAAGTGTAATGAACATGTTTTTTTTTTTGTAAAGACTAATATTTATGTTTCAAAGTTATCAGCACACAGTAGAACAAATATTCATATATCTAATCGATTGCTCTGCTCAGAATGATGTAAAATCGAAATTGAAACTTGAGAAATTAAAAAAACCGAAATAAGAAATTCTGAAATTAAGAACTGAGAAATAAAAAACTGAGAAATTAAGAACTGAGAAATTAAAAACTGAGAAATTAAGAACTGAGAAATTATGAACTGAGAAATTAAAAACTTAGAAATTTTAAATATGAGAATTTACCAACTTTTAAATAAAAAATGGATTACTAGGATAAAAAAAAACATTTAGTAAAAATAGCTTTTTATAAAATTTAAAATAAGTATAATGAACATGTTTTTTTTTGTAAATACTGTAATTATTATGTTTTCAAAATTATCAGCACACAGTAGAACAAATATTCATATATCTAATCGATTGCTCTGCTCCGAATTCGAAAATATTCAAATTATTGCTATTGCTTTTAGAAATAGAATCATAAGTATAAAGTGAATCCACTTAAATCTAGTGAAGTAACAATAACTCCAGAAACGTTTTTATTTCAAATTTCAAAGTCAGTATGTGATATTATCAATCTTATGATTCAAAAACATAAAGCAATTAAAGTCAATTTTGAATTATTTGTGTCATACATTTTGCCAAAAAATAATGAAAGCTCTATGAAATCTTTCAACACCAAATATGAGATAGCAGTTCCGAATACAAATGTTTATAACATGTATTTTAAATGCTCTGAAAAATTATTATTTAGAGTTTGAACTTGCCGAATCTGGTTGGGCTATTAATTCTATAAACCATTTGGAAATAAACATAAACAAGTGCAATCCTTTAAGAGCTGGGACATACTTAGAATTGCCTACGGTTATAAAAAACACAAAGTCATGTTTGAATATACACAACAATGCCAATCATTGTTTTTTGTGGTGTATTATTGCCCAGATGTTTCCAAAAAGATTGAATGCTAATAGAACGCAATCGTACCCACACTATACGTTGCTTTTAAAAATAAATGATATGTCTTTTCCGCCATGTTTCGATGATATTAAAATATTTTAGAAAAATAATCCTTGTATAAGTGTGAATGTTTATGGTCTTGAAGCTAATAATCATGTAACTGGTCCTCTATTTTTTGACACGTGAACGAAAGCTTATACATGTCAATTTGTTGTACATAACTAAAGATGATAAAGTCCATTTTTGTTTAATGTTATAAGATCTAAAAATCATCAAGTTTTTACACAAAAATTGAATAAACTCATACTTAATAGTGATGACGATAAAAGGCAGAGAACTGAAGGTTGTTTCAACACTTTGCCTTGGGGGGGCATTATAGTTCAATACTTTAATACTTGTCGGATTACTGTATTCGTTCTACTGTGCTAAAACTATAGTTTAAGTTAAAAAAGCTAATTACAAATGATTTAAATGTGTAAAAAGTATGTAATCGAATAAAAAAATGTAATAAATGAATGTTACTATAATCAATAAATGAATAATCGATATTTATTTTCTTTTCTTTTCCTTTTCCGAAAGATTTTCCCTCTTATAAACACTGTGTATAGATTATGTCATGGTTAATGTTAATATTTTTTTTTATGTCTATTAGCTTGTCATAACTATATGCAGTGTTTATTATTAAGAGGTATCATACAGGATCAAATTAAATTAGCTAGAGAAACTCCTCAGATGTGATGGGTATCGATACCTAAACATGATAAAACAAAAGAAAACAGATTTTCTCAACTCATACTTCAAGTACCAGCACAACCAGCGGTCGAGGACCCCAAATAAAAAATAAAAAAATATCTTCTATTTTTTGTTTTTATATCGATGTGTTTAGATATCGATACCCATCACGTCTGTGGAGTTTCTCGTTCGTTAGCTAATTTAATTTGACCCCTGTATACTAACTTATTAGGTGAATAATAAAAAAAAACATTATGTAGAATCAATTTTAATTTTATTGTTTCGCCTTCAATTAAATAAACTCGACCAATAATAATAACTAATAAACAATAACTTATAAACTGCATTTAAGGTCTGCATGTGGGTGAACTTAATTTTTTAACTATTTTACCGACGAGATATTCTGCTTCATCCATAATTTCATCGTAATTGTCCTTGACTAAATACTGAACATTCACACAAGCACAATCACTATCACTGCGATCAACACGATTTATTAAATTATTGTCATTTAAATCACAAATAGATATTTTTATTAAATGGTGTGCTTTTCCTGGATCCTTGCGAATTACGTAAGATGTAGACGGTGTATCCAATAGCTTGGGCAGGGTAATTTTAGAAGTTAATTTCAACTTCTTGTTTTTTCTTTTTATTGGACTTTCTTGAGTATCCTTGACTTTATCCTGCTGATTTTCCTGGAACTCAGTTTGTTCAACATTGTCCCCAGTAAATTCTTGAGTAAAATAGAATGACTTAATAACATCATCAACAATATCAAGGCCTTCCATTTTCTGAAAAAAAAAAAAAAAAAAGATAAAATTAATTTCCATTTTCTTTTATATTTAATTAACATTATTTTTATTATTAGACTTGACAAATTTATTAGTTACTTACAATCTTAAATAGATGAATGGACGATTAAAGATAATTTAATAATAATTTTAAAAAAAACTCGTCCACTACGAACACTGTGACGGACACTGTCGCTGTGTAACTCAGTCGAGGACACGACTCTTAATAACGACCCAGGTCCAAACCCGTTGCTAGAATACTGTGCTCGCAAGTCACATATTCATATATAAAGGATAGTAAGTAATGAAAATAAATAATAGGCAAGATGAAGTTGATCAAACAACCCATATCCTTGAACGTGAATAATATCAATTTCAATGACTCAGCTCGTCAGATTAGACATAGTGCTTTATTGCCTAATACAATTCGCTGCATAATATGTGGACCCTCGAACTGTGGTAAAACAAACGTTATGATCAGTTTACTGCTGCATGAAAATGGGCTTAAATTTAAAAATCTTTATCTTTACTCGAAAACTACTTTCCAGCCAAAATATCGGTTTTTAAGTGAAGTATTAAGAAGAGTACCTCAGATACAGTTCAATGAGTTCAATGACGACAAAGATGTTATAGCTCCGAATGAAGCTTTAACAAATTCTGTATTTATTTTTGATGATGTTATGTGTGAAAAGCAAATAAACATTCGTAATTATTTCTCTATGGGAAGACATAAGCAAATTGACTGCTTTTATTTATCACAAACCTACTCAAAAATTCCGAAACAGTTGCTACGTGATAATGCTAATTTTCTTATAATATTTAAACAAGATGATGTGAACTTAAAGCATATCTATGAAGAACATGTAAATTCTGATCTGCTGTGGAATCAGTTTAAAGAAGTTTGTAAAACTGTTTGGAGTAACCCTTATAATTTTCTACTTATTAATAAAGAGTCGGCATTAAATAATGGGAGGTACAGACAGAATTTTGATATTTTTTTAAACTTTGAATGAAGGTACATACTAAACTTATAAATGAATTACATACATAAATGCTGTTAGTATTATTCCTTGTTTAGCTGAATACAGTTGTTATTTATTGTAAGATGGACAAAAATATTAAAATGGAATTAGTGAAGTCTGTCGACTCCATAAAGAATAAAATAAAACAAATGAAAAATCAGGAACATACAATGAACTTGTCGCTTGATAAAATGCTAAAACCTGTCACAAATCCTCTAAAAACTCTTGTTGAATCTAATAGATGTGCAGAAAAAATAAAAATAAATGAAAATCCAACTTTAAATAATTCTGAAGGAATCGAATTCGATGAAAAGAATACTAGCTCATCTACAAAGCTCAATGACTGTTACGATCCAAAACTAAATTCTACCCAATTCGTCAAACAAAATGCTAAAAAGGAATCGATAGATAATTTAGAAATGTCATTAGAGGATGATGATATCTTTGGTATTTATGACGGTGTTAGTATACCGTTTGGAATTAGAAGTGAAAATAAAACTCTATTGATGGGTAATTCAGCAGTATCATTTTCTAAAATTGATAGTTTGAATAACGATACAATCGTTTTAATTAAAATCGGTGACAAAGCTTACAATTTAACAGTTGGTCTAAAAGAACTTTTACTCCGAAGAAAACCCGATTTAAAGTTAATATCGAGCGAAGATAAACTTGTCTATAAGGATATGTTACACTATACAAATGCACATAAAAGAGATTTTAATCCTAAAGGTCAAATAAGAGGTGACAAAGGTACAAAATATTGTAAAATAATAAAACCTCTATTTTCCGAATTGTCAAACGATGTTATACATGCTCACACTAAACTTGGAGGAAAATTACCAACGTTAAAAAAATACAAAAACAACACCGACTTGGTATATTGGGATGATCCTAACGAATTAGTCGAGAGATTGAAACTATTAGTAGCTTCAAGAGATGCTGGCAATACAAACCATGATAATGAAATTTTATCGATAATTGAAGAATTAAAAGAAGCTGACATAATTAAAGAATAAATAGTCGTAATAATATGCTTTACATTCAGTATTGTACATGGATTCAAGACAAATGTACTGAATTCTGACCATGAGCAAAGCCGATGTGGTAAACGAAATTCATAAAAATGCAAGGGTAAACTTTCCCCGAAGACATGTTATTATGAAAGATATAGACGACCTGTGGCAAGCAGATTTAATTGATATGCAATCAATTTCAAAAGAAAATAAAAATTACAGATTTATTCTTACCGTTATCGATACATTTTCGAAATATGCTTGGGCCTTTCCTCTGAGAAGTAAAACCAAAGATGATGTATGTAACTCATTCAAAGTTTTGTTGGCTACAGGGCGTGTTTCAAAAAACCTCCAAACAGATAATGGAACAGAATTTTATAATAATAAATTTCAAAAGCTTATGAAATCTAATCATATTAACCACTATTCAACCTTTTCAACAAAAAAGGCTTCAATAGTTGAAAGATTTATCAGAACTTTGAAATCTAAACTGTATAAGGAATTCAGTTTAAAAGGCAGCTATAATTGGGTAGATAGTACCCTTAATGATGTTATATATAAATACAATCACACTTACCATCGGACAATTCATGAAATTCCTGCTAATGTGGATAACATGAATAAAAAACGTATATTAGAAAGGTATTTAAGGTCGGTAAAAAATGAAAGAATAAAAAGCAAGTATAAAGTGGGTGATTATGTACGTATCAGTAAATACAAAGGAACATTTGAAAAAGGATATACCCCCAACTGGTCGACAGAAATATTTAAAATTCGAAAAATACAAAATACAACTCCTATTACCTACTTAATTGAAGATACAATCAGAAGTCAACCTATTTTAGGAGCATTTTACTTACAAGAGCTTCAAAAGACAAAATATCCTAATGTATATCTAGTCGAGAAAGTTCTTAGAAGAAAAGGAAACAGGGTTTTAGTAAAATGGTTAGGTTTATCTTCTGCTGAAAACAGTTGGATTGATAAATCGAATGTAGTAATATAAATAAAAATAACTTTACTAACCGTATAAGTATTTATTAAAGTGTTCAATCCAGATTCATTAGTCTTATGATGTGTATTGGAGAGAGTAGTCTTCTCAATTGGCTTATAAACAATTTACCATTTGAATTACACTTACCAGGATACAATTATTGTGGTCCTGGTACAAAATTAATTAAAAGGCTTACACGTGGAGACGAAGGTATTAATAAATTAGACGAACATTGCAAAGAACACGACATTGCCTATCTCAAATCATCAAACTTAAAGAATCGTCACAGAGCTGATTTAATTTTGTTGAAAATGGCAAAAGAGCGAGCAGTTGCCTCGGATGCAAGTGTAAGCGAGAAAATCGCAGCACGCTTAGTAAGCAAGACAATGTCTACAAAAATTAAAACAGGTTCCGGCCTAAAAAAAAATAGAAAAAAGTGCTTTCAAAAACTTACACCTGGAAAAGGGTTAAAAAACAAATTTAAAAATGTTATCACTAAAACGAAAAGACACATGAAAAAACTAAAACCAAAATGCAAAAAAGTGGCAATAGAATTAGCTATGGCCGCAGCCAGAGAATTAGCTGATGATTCATCCATAAAACTTCCTCGTGTTATTCCTATACCAAAAACTGGTGGTGTATTACCTTTGATTCCTATTTTTGCTGGATTATCAGCAGTGGGAGCAATAGCAGGCGGTGCAGCAGGTATTACCAAAACCATAAATGAATTCAAGATGGCTAAAAAGCTGTTGGTTGAATCGAAGAGACACAATGAAAAAATGGAAGCTCTCTGCATTGGGAAAGGACTACACCTTAAACCACATAAAAACGGGCTTGGAATTTATGTATCGAATGAAAAAAACTAAGATATCGGCTACCCAAACGAGCCCTAACTAACTTCGACATTTTGAAGTATGGAACTAATATTCCATATTTTAGAGGAGTCTTTATGAGAGATGAACTTCCTAAATACCCGTTTAAAAAAGAATGTGGAGTTATTCATTTAGATAGTTCAAAAGATCCTGGCTCTCATTGGGTAGCCTATGCAAAATACAATGATTATATTGAGTACTTTGACAGTTACGGAAATCTTAAGCCTCCAAAAGAATTTATAAAATACGGAGGTACTAAAGTCCACTATAATTATGAAAATATACAACGCGATCATCCTTTCAATTGCGGACATCTCTGTTTAATTTTTCTAAGGAATTTTTAGAGTAGTCTAGGGATAAAATAAACAGGATCTTCTGAAACAGTCCAGTATGCAAGCATGTCTACCACAGTTACCATCTCTGGAAATAAATCTGATTTGGTGTCATACTTTCAACCTCCACTGCATTTATCCGATCAATACGAGTGCGGTTTGTTATACTTTTCAGTGTTAAATTCAAGATCAAATGTGTCCATCAATAGCAGCAGTCTATCTGTAATCAGAATTGAATGTGATCTTGTACACAGTTCGTACTGCAACGGACTACCAACTCATTTTATTCATGAATTTGTATTTGATACTGCTCCGGGTCATCAGTGCATAGAAATACCACGAAACGTTATTTACTTTCCAGTGAACAAAAATATAATTTCATCTATATCTGTTAGAATTGTTGATCAATTTGGTTATTGTATTAACTTTGGTGACGAATTCAATATTCAACTACGTCTTCATTTAAGAAAAACAAAATGATACTATATTATAAAAACACTCCTGTGAAAATAAAACGTATTATTCCTTCAACGACCACTAAGGTGAATAGACGTAAGAAAAAAGTTAAGAAATTGACTGAAGCAAATAAAGGTTTTCTTAGAGCCCTAGGTTTTAAAGTATGAATATACTCCAGATTACTGAATTACCGCACTTCGATAGTTCGATCGAAAGTTATGAAATCCATTCATATAATCCCTACAATAACAGCTTTAGAGAAAACGATGAAATCAGAATCCCCATACATCAGCAAGACATATACGTGCTACCATCAGCCAGTTCAATTTACATCGAAGGCCAAGCAAAGCTGTTCGGTAAAGATGGGAATCCGATCAAGAAAACTGTTACGTTCACTAATAACCCTGTTATGTCTTTGTTTCAAGACATCAGGTACGAAATGAATGGTATTGAAATAGATCGTATAAAAAATTCTGGAATAACGTCAACAATAAAATCATACATCTCATTAAATGAAGCTGAAAATAAAGTTGCTGCGTTATGGGGTTGGAATTTAAACGGATTCCAAAGTGATGGGCATTTTAGTTTAGTGATACCGCTAAATAAGATTTTAGGTTTTGCAGAGGATTACAATAAAATCGTTATAAATTGTAAACATGAACTTATATTGAATAGAAGTAACTCTAACTTAAACAGCGTTATTCTTACTGATGATGTTGCTCATTTTCAAATAGATATACAAAGAGTTCAATGGAGGGTGCCACACATAAAAGTGTCAGATCGAGAACGATTAACACTTTTAAAGCATTTAGAAAGAGATAAACCCATTCAGATGGCTTTTAGAAATTGGGATTTATATGAATATCCTTTATTACCTAAAACCACAAAACATTCTTGGTCAGTTAAGACTGCTTCACAATTGGAAAAGCCTAGATATGTAATTTTTTGCTTACAAACTAACAGAAAAAATAATAAAACTAAAGACATATCTCTATTCGATCATTGCGAGGTGACAAACGTTACGCTCTTCTTAAATTCTCAATATTATCCTTATGAGCCTTTGGGTTTAAAGTTTTCTGACAACAAATACAGTATATTATATGAAATGTATGTGAAATTTCGTCAGTCGTATTACAACTGTCCAGTAGACCCGTTGCTCGATCTAAAGGACTTCAAAGAAAAAGCTCCCCTGTTTATCTTAGACTGCTCAAGGCAAAACGATAGTCTAAAATCAGGTCCAGTAGACGTACGCATAGAAATTGAATGTTCAACGCCAATACCAGATAAGACTACTGCATATTGTTTGATTATAAACGATCGACTTGTGGAATACAAACCTCTCAGCAACATTGTGCGCAGGTTATCATGATTGCTATTGTGGATATTCAAGGCTTTAAAACAGAAACAAATGAATTTATAATAAAAGAAATCGCTATATTATATAATAAAACATTACAAGTGTTTTTATTTAAGCCACCATTTCCATTTGAAAAATTAACGAAACAAGAAAAAAAACAAGTTAGTTGGATTGAACGTAACAGAAAGATATATTGGTGTGAAGGATTTATTCCATATTCCAATTACCAGAATTTTATTGCTGATATTTTAAGAGATAAATGTGTCTATGTTAAAGGTTCAGAAAAAGTCTTGTGGTTAAAAAATATATTAGAAAACAGTAATAGTAACATATTTAATTTAGAAGATAAAGGTTGTTCTAGTTTGTTAAGTCTGCACCATCAATATAAATATTCTCAAGATTTGTATAGTTGTATTTATCATGACTCTGTATGTGCTTTAAAAAATGTATTGTGTTTAAATAAATGGTGCTATGATAATAAAATTATAAAATAAACTTTTTTTTGTTTAATTTCTTTATTTTTGGTAAACCGTTTCCTATCCCTCCCAATCTCTTCAACGTCGTCAAATCGTTATAAGCTGCTGACTGTAACTAGACGATGTCATTATGCAGTTATCTGTAAAACGGAGAAGCATGTCTCATAATAAATACAAACCTCGATATGACATGTATAATACTTATAAAATGCGTCAATTTTCATTTAACTATTACTGGGCAACGGCTGATTCAAAGAAAATATTAGTGATGGAAATGGCTGACGCTGGATTCTTTTACTGTGGCAATAGTATAAATGATAAAGCAGCATGTTTTTCATGTGGAGGTGTTATAGAAGATTGGGAGATTTATGACGATCCTTGGATGCAACATGCTATAAATTTTCCTCAATGTTTTTATTTGAACGCTGTGAAAGGAAGAGAGTATATATTTAATACGCGTATCTGCATCGCAGCATTAGACTCCTAGCATTGCAGTGTAATAGATAGATCTTAAGTATATAACTAAGTAATAAATAACACAAATATTTACTGCACCACGAGAGATACAATTATTGATATTACCTATCTACATCATGTTTCACTCAGAGAAATTTGATTTGGAAGGCACTTCTAAACTTATTTTCAAGAATACTAGGGGTGAGATAATATATATTCAAGATATGCACCCTAGAAAAAAGAAATCGAACTCAGGTGAATTAAAACATCAGAATAGTGATATAACCCGAAAAGAAGATTTATTTTACCAGAAGTTGGAAGATTCAGAGAAATCTAACTTGAAAAATACTCACTACCTTATACTAAAAAGCGAACCTGGTGAGGATCTTCGCAAATTCGTTAAAGTTAGCAACAAACATACTGATCATGAAAAATCGATTGTTAGTTCGTCAAAGACCAGTGGGAGTAAGTAGTATATCGACAGCAACTGCAGATCTATTCCATCAGGAGAGTGATACAGCACATGAGTTAGTTTTACACAAATTATAAACGTAACTCAGATTCATAAAAACCTCAGGTCAGCGATTCAAGAAAGAAGATTTCATTACTTATTACTTTAAGTACACATCGCACCGCTGATTGGGGTGTTCTGCATAACGCGCTCGAGCGAAGCGTGAGCAACTCAATCAATATTATGAACTATATCGCAGATCACGATATTAGTGTATGATTGGGGAGTTCTGGATCATGCGCTCGAGCGAAGCGAGGGCAAGTGATCCAGAACCCCCAATTATACACTACTTATGTAACTCTATTCTTTGCTATTGCCTCCGCAACACAATGATTTGTATTACGTTCGCATATTAATGAATGATACTTAGTTATCGGGTGTGGATTTCCCACTTCTTAGTTGACAAATATAAAAGAAACCTAGTGTAGGTCAGGAATACTATTTCTAAAATGAGCTGTCCATTGAGCGTTGAGCCGCCACATCGCGTGCGACTAATCGGCTGTCAGTCAAATGAGTGGCTCGCCTACAGCAATGAACATTCGTTTATTTTACTACTTACGAGTGGTGAATTATGTGAGTGTTCTTTTACTGAAGTAATTCTCTTTTATGAAGTGAGCATAATCATTTCATTCAAGTAGTATTGAATAATACTAGTAAATTACAATAGCAAGCAACGGTACCTAAACCTTATTAATTTAGTGTATAATGCCTTTATTTAAAAGCAATATGTTATCGATACAACCGTTTGCTATAGAGAACAAGAGACATGGGTCACCTTTACAAGATTTAGCAAGTAGGCAACATGGGTCTAATATATATGTTAATATCCTGCCATGGCCTAATAGTAATCTCATGATAAAAAACGGGAAATTGCCAATATAGTAACTGTTGAGACCGCGGTCGGTATGGCTCAGAAAGCTAATTCTTGTACTTAAAAATCTTTATAATTCAAGTCACAATCTCATCTCTGCGACAATCAATATCAAAACCTTGTAAAAATGTTGGGAAATTAGAGGCTCTTTGTCAGATTAAGACTAGGATTGGAATGCGAACGTCCTTAAGATACAGGAATGGCCCCTCAGTAGTGGGCGGACAGAGGACGGGCCTTACACTGTAAGTGCACTTTGTAAAGTGAGCTACACGTAGAACACGTCCCTCTCGGAACAATTCCCGACACGACACGCTTTCAAACTTTTGCTCAATTTCCGACAATATGCCGACACTGCACCGCGCGGGATACTCCTGTCTTACACACATATAATAATATGCTTATGTATTACTGTGCAGTGCAAGAAATTAAAGTAAGCACTGCCTTTTAATGTTCAATGAAGTTGATAGAAACGCTTTCGTGAATAAAATATAAAAGTTCATCCAATTTAATGTGATTTAAATGTTCAAGTGAATACCTTTCACTGTATTTCAGCGCGGGATTTTAATTTATTACATTACCTTGCGAACTTGTTAGACGTTGGTTATTTTTTCAAAGTTCAGAAGACATCATCTTAAACGAATGAGACGAACACTCTGTCGAACAATGTTAATTAACACGAAAAAAATTCAATGAATGTAAACACGCAGTAATTTATATGATGGCGGCGTCGGGGATCATAAAAGGTTCAGTAATTAAAATATTTTTATGGTGGTCGATAAAAATGTGTGACCGGCCGTAACGGGCGTCGGCTTAGCGCGGCATACGGGCCGGTCCGTCCGGCTTACCCACGCCGCAGCGCTTTAGCTATAAAACGCGTTCAATATGTAAAGTTTCCTACTTTGTAAATATTGTTAAAATCTCTGCCAACTAACATGAAGTAAGTGGGAACAGAAGGGCCGATCTTAAACGCATGAAAATGATATAAAATACCTATGGATTTTACGTAACACACTAATAATCTACCAACATTACAGTTCAGCACCCTCATTACGTTTACACTATCAATCTGCCTACATTACAGTTCAGCACCCTCATTACGTAACACACTATCAATCTACATACATTACAGTTCAGCACCCTCATTGCGTAACACACTATCAATCTACCTACATTACAGTTCAGCACCCTCATTGCGTAACACACTATCAATCTACTTACATTACAATTCAGCACCCTCATTACGTAACACACTATCAATCTACCTACATTACAGTTCAGCACCCTCATTACGTAACACACTATCAATCTACCTACATTACAGTTCAGCACCCTCATTACGTAACACACTATCAATCTACCTACATTACAGTTCAGCACCCTCATTGCGTAACACACTATCAATCTACCTACATTACAGTTCAGCACCCTCATTGCGTAACACACTATCAATCTACCTACATTACAGTTCAGCACCCTCATTACGTAACACACTATCAATCTAACTACATTACAGTTCAGCACCCTCATTACGTAACACACTATCAATCTACCTACATTACAGTTCAGCACCCTCATTACGTAACACACTATCAATCTACCTACAATACAGTTCAGCACCCTCATTGCGTAACACACTATCAATCTACCTACATTACAGTTCAGCACCCTCATTATGTAACACCTATAAATCTACCTACATTACAGTTCAGCACCCTCATTGCGTAACATACTATCAATCTACCTACATTACAGTTCAGCACCCTCATTACGTAACACACTATCAATCCACCTACATTATAGTTCAGCACTCTCATTACGTAACACACTATCAATCTACCTACATTACAGTTCAGCACCCTCATTACGTAACACACTATCAATCTACCTACATTACAGTTCAGCACCCTCATTGCGTAACACACTATCAATCTACCTACATTACAGTTCAGCACCCTCATTACGTAACACACTATCAATCTACCTACATTACAGTTCAGCACCGTCATTGCGTAACACACTATCAATCTGCCTACATTACAGTTCAGCACCCTCATTACGTAACACACTATCAATCTACATACATTACAGTTCAGCACCCTCATTACGTAACACACTATCAATCTACATACATTACAGTTCAGCACCCTCATTGCGTAACACACTATCAATCTACCTACATTACAGTTCAGCACCCTCATTGCGTAACACACTATCAATCTACTTACATTACAATTCAGCACCCTCATTACGTAACACACTATCAATCTACCTACATTACAGTTCAGCACCCTCATTACGTAACACACTATCAATCTACCTACATTACAGTTCAGCACCCTCATTACGTAACACACTATCAATCTACCTACATTACAGTTCAGCACCCTCATTACGTAACACACTATCAATCTACCTACATTACAGTTCAGCACCCTCATTGCGTAACACACTATCAATCTACCTACATTACAGTTCAGCACCCTCATTGCGTAACACACTATCAATCTACCTACATTACAGTTCAGCACCCTCATTACGTAACACACTATCAATCTAACTACATTACAGTTCAGCACCCTCATTACGTAACACACTATCAATCTACCTACATTACAGTTCAGCACCCTCATTACGTAACACACTATCAATCTACCTACAATACAGTTCAGCACCCTCATTGCGTAACACACTATCAATCTACCTACATTACAGTTCAGCACCCTCATTATGTAACACCTATAAATCTACCTACATTACAGTTCAGCACCCTCATTGCGTAACATACTATCAATCTACCTACATTACAGTTCAGCACCCTCATTACGTAACACACTATTTATCTACCTACATTACAGTTCAGCACCCTCATTACGTAACACACTATCAATCCACCTACATTATAGTTCAGCACTCTCATTACGTAACACACTATCAATCTACCTACATTACAGTTCAGCACCCTCATTACGTAACACACTATCAATCTACCTACATTACAGTTCAGCACCCTCATTGCGTAACACACTATCAATCTACCTACATTACAGTTCAGCACCCTCATTACGTAACACACTATCAATCTAGCTACATTACAGTTCAGCCCCCTCATTACGTAACACACTATCAATCTACATACATTACAGTTCAGCACCCTCATTGCGTAACACACTATCAATCTACCTACATTACAGTTCAGCACCGTCATTGCGTAACACACTATCAATCTACTTACATTACAGTTCAGCACCCTCATTACGTAACACACTATCAATCTACCTACATTACAGTTCAGCACCCTCATTACGTAACACACTATCAATCTACCTACATTACAGTTCAGCACCCTCATTACGTAACACACTATCAATCTACCTACATTACAGTTCAGCACCCTCATTGCGTAACACACTATCAATCTACCTACATTACAGTTCAGCACCCTCATTACGTAACACACTATCAATCTACTTACATTACAGTTCAGCACCCTCATTACGTAACACACTATCAATCTACCTACATTACAGTTCAGCACCCTCATTACGTAACACACTATCAATCTACCTACATTACAGTTCAGCACCCTCATTGCGTAACACACTATTAATCTACCTACATTACAGTTCAGCACCCTCATTGCGTAACACACTATTAATCTACCTACATTACAGTTCAGCACCCTCATTGCGTAACACACTATTAATCTACCTACATTACAGTTCAGCACCCTCATTGCGTAACACACTATTAATCTACCTACATTACAGTTCAGCACCCTCATTGCGTAACACACTATTAATCTACCTACATTACAGTTCAGCACCCTCATTGCGTAACACACTATTAATCTACCTACATTACAGTTCAGCACCCTCATTGCGTAACACACTATTAATCTACCTACATTACAGTTCAGCACCCTCATTGCGTAACACACTATTAATCTACCTACATTACAGTTCAGCACCCTCATTGCGTAACACACTATTAATCTACCTACATTACAGTTCAGCACCCTCATTGCGTAACACACTATTAATCTACCTACATTACAGTTCAGCACCCTCATTGCGTAACACACTATTAATCTACCTACATTACAGTTCAGCACCCTCATTGCGTAACACACTATCAATCTACCTACATTACAGTTCAGCACCCTCATTGCGTAACACACTATTAATCTACCTACATTACAGTTCAGCACCCTCATTGCGTAACACACTATCAATCTACCTACATTACAGTTCAGCACCCTCATTGCGTAACACACTATTAATCTACCTACATTACAGTTCAGCACCCTCATTGCGTAACACACTATTAATCTACCTACATTACAGTTCAGCACCCTCATTGCGTAACACACTATTAATCTACCTACATTACAGTTCAGCACCCTCATTGCGTAACACACTATTAATCTACCTACATTACAGTTCAGCACCCTCATTACGTAACACACTATTAATCTACCTACATTACAGTTCAGCACCCTCATTGCGTAACACACTATTAATCTACCTACATTACAGTTCAGCACCCTCATTGCGTAACACACTATTAATCTACCTACATTACAGTTCAGCACCCTCATTGCGTAACACACTATTAATCTACCTACATTACAGTTCAGCACCCTCATTGCGTAACACACTATTAATCTACCTACATTACAGTTCAGCACCCTCATTGCGTAACACACTATTAATCTACCTACATTACAGTTCAGCACCCTCATTGCGTAACACACTATTAATCTACCTACATTACAGTTCAGCACCCTCATTGCGTAACACACTATCAATCTACCTACATTACAGTTCAGCACCCTCATTGCGTAACACACTATTAATCTACCTACATTACAGTTCAGCACCCTCATTGCGTAACACACTATTAATCTACCTACATTACAGTTCAACACCCTCATTGCGTAACACACTATTAATCTACCTACATTACAGTTCAGCACCCTCATTGCGTAACACACTATTAATCTACCTACATTACAGTTCAACACCCTCATTGCGTAACACACTATTAATCTACCTACATTACAGTTCAGCACCCTCATTGCGTAACACACTATTAATCTACCTACATTACAGTTCAGCACCCTCATTGCGTAACACACTATTAATCTACCTACATTACAGTTCAACACCCTCATTGCGTAACACACTATCAATCACAATCTGAATCCGTTCGAAGGATATGTTCGTAAAATTTGTCAGCTCAACAACGTAAATAACGCAATGAATGTTGTTGAAATGTCAAATTGAAAGCCATTCCTACTGTTAGTGTGTTACGCAATCACCTTCTGGTAAAGAGAAATATAGAATAGAATAGTTTCAACTATTACTAGTGAGACATATTGCACGCCCTCAGATTACTTATCGTATATGCAACTTTGTATGAAGCGAGCCCTCTGTGCATATATTATTACATTCTCTGGTGTAAGCATTCAGTGCGCCGGTTCAGAAATGCAGTTTATTTCGTAATTAATTAAGTTAGTAATGTGTCGGAGAGGTGTCAGTTAAACGGTTGCTAATCCTGGCGTCAAGCTACCGGCGCCGCAATTACGTGAGTTAGGGGTGTTAAGTGGTGTCACTTTGTAATGAGGGGAGGTGACGCGGTTAGCCGGAGTGATGCCATGATGGTAGGGTGACGAGCTCAATGGCGCAGTTAAGTGTCAGTTACGTAACTTGTGAAGTTAACTTGAGTGAGGAAATGTGGCTCTGGAAGGATTACATTTGTGAAGAAACGTTTACAAATAGTTAAGGGGTTACTCGTCTATTTATAAGTAATAAACATCCATCAATTATCAATTATCTTCTTGGCTTTTGACTGCATTTCTATTTTTATCGATACGCTCCAATGCTGACTAATTAAATAAGGTAAACCAGTCTTATAAGTTAAAAGCAGCCACCCCACAAAAATGTTTGTAATTTGCTGTCTCAATCACTATGTTTGCAATAATAGAGCCATCAATATCAATCATTATAAAAGACACTCACTATCAGTTATTAGTGACGTGTAAACGCATCCGTCTAGCTTACCGTCTACGAGTACAGGATATTTCTCTTTATTGATTACAGCGTGTTCACTGAAGCGTGGCGCGGGCGCAGGGTCTTTCATGGAACACGCCCTTAGTTCTTCCTCGAGTTCAAACAAATATGAGACTCATGTACTCTTTGTAACGTGTAACGCCGTGGGAGATATGAAATGTGGGTATTACAATAAAGTTATACATAAAACGAGGAAGTTTCAATGCGGAATATTTTTTCAGAGACGTTTATCATTTTGATCTTTTTTGAACTCATAAAGTGGATTTTTTCGAGTCTGGGTGTTCATGAGCACATCTTGATATGACGATATAATGTTTTCTTATTGAGAATCACGGCAGAGTATCACGCCAAGTTCGCAAAAGAAAAATGACATAACAGGCCGGGCGGCCCGGCCGTGCGTCAATTTTTTTTTTTAATTCTTTCTAACTATTGAATAGTTTGCAACATCTGCACGATCTATACATAAGTCAACTACTACGTATTTGCATAGAATAGAATAGAATAGAATACTCTTTATTATGTACACCATAAAAAATACAGATATTAAATGTAGAAATGTTACATAGGGTGACACAATGGGCGGTCTTATCGGTAAAAGCGATCTTTTACAGACAACCTTTGGATGGATTCAAGGGAGAAGGAGAGACAATAATGCAGGTAGTCAGTGGTGTACCATTTACATATACAACAAATACATACATACATAAAACATATACTTATCTACACATAATATATACAATAATAAACATGAAACAAGAGCAAGAAAACTAAATGTAATGACAATGTTTAAGGAGAGAGGAAGTGCTTAAGTGTGCAGTTTTGTTTAATCTTACAAAATCATGAAATTGCAATGAATAAAACTCTTCTAATAAGAATTCAAGAAGGTATTATTGTAAGTAGCGCTGATTAAAAAAAACTTCTGTAGAATCGGTACCATTCAGATCTTAAATCTTGTAGCATCAAACCTGACAATCCCGCACGTCTTTTAAGTACAAAAGACGTAAAAGGTTCCAAGCTTAGTAGAACTTTTTGTCATTTACGTTTTGATGAGACATTGGATCTCGACTTGTACACTTGTACACATTGCAGCGTGACCTCTGTGTCGATTTTTATGAATTTTCGTTTCTTAATTTTAAATTGAAGGTAATATTAGTATTATAAGAGATTTAAAATGCGGTTTGCAACTTTCCGTTGGTTTAAGACTACATATCGATCTAATGCACCTCTTCTGTGCTTTAAAAATGTTAGTTATCTCGCAGGAATTTGCCCAAAAAATTAGTCCGTTGTTTAATATGGAATCTACATAGCCATAATACGCAGCTACAACAGCTGTCTGATTAACTTATTTCTTAAGTTTATATAGAACAAAGGTGAACCTACTTAGTTTTGTTATAAGAATTGATGCATGTTGTTTCTAAGTTTTTTTAAAATTTAATATTAAATATATCAATTAAACATTGATTATAATATACAAGCTAAAACTAAAATATATATACATACTATTTACAAGTGTATAATGTTAGGGACGAGCTCATAGGGCATCAAACAATTCGTCCGCATCGTTGTCAATGGGATAAGTGCCCAAAAGGCTGGCGGCATTGCCACGTTGGATGACAATGCTGATTCTTTGGGCTAAAAATAGGCCAGCCCTCTGGTGGTATGAAGAGTCGACCAACCGCTTGGCGATGTCCCGAAATACTTGATGAGCACTATGACCCCAAGGCGCTAGTGTTTCAACCCGAAACGGCTCAAACATATAGTTTCCAATAAGGTTGTTATACTTGCGCCGTTTGAGGTTTTCTGCTCCTACAGCAGCCGCCCCAACACAGCCCGCCGTGCTAGGAAGATGGGATGGCTCGAGGATGTCGACACAAGTTGCATCCCACACCAAAGATCCAAGACTGGACAGGTCCACTCAATCTGTGTGGTTCTTTCCTCAAAAGACCATTTCAGATACCAATCTACATGGTCTTCACATGATCTGACCAAGATTATGTCTGGACTTTAAAAGAGACTGTGACCTCTGAGTTTGTTTCGGCCTTTCTTCTCAGAGTAGTCAGATAGGAAACGCCGACCTCATCTAGTTTAAAAATATGATTGACGTGTAAAAGTGTTTGTACAAACCTACTTACAGAAATAAAATCATTTATCATTTATCATTTAAATACCACATATTGAATTTTGAATTTAGTTGTTGTATTATGGGGTGAATAGCCAAACTGAAAATGACTGGCCCGAGAGGATCACCTCGTTGGCATCCTGCAGATTCTAAATCGTTGTCTTTATATAATATTTTTTTTAATGGGTGCCTGTAGCACTGCCACATAAAACCATACATTTCTGGTAACTCCTTTTTTACTTAAGCCAACAAAGTGTCCCTGTTAACGGAGTTGAAGGTGTTCTTAACGTAAACCTTGAGGATGACCTCACCTTTACTGGCATTTAAAAAACTAGATAGGGCATGTACGGCTGCCTCGCAGCCACCTTTGGATCCAAAGCCAAGCTGTAGGGGTTGGAACTTGTTGGTCAGAATTACACCATAAAATTTGCAGCATACTTTGGCTGCCATACGCCTGTAGGTGCACCCAACGGCAATGGGATGAATGCCCCCGTCCCTCTTGCGCAGGGCACATAAGTTGGCCCCGTACAAGATATCGACGATGGCATCATTCAGACCGCCGTTGAGCATCAGGTTAATTAGAGCCGCAAGCTCCTTCAAAAGCGACTCACCAGTTTCCCTGGCGCCTGAACTCAATAAATCTTTTAAATGCTGAGGAGTCAGGCCGTCGAGACCACCGGCGGAACCACTTCGAAAAGAGCTCTTGGCTGCAATCAGCGGGGGGCAGTAACATTAAAAGGAATTGAATCCGGATCGGGGGGGAGGGGGGGGTTCAGGAAAGGTGAGACCATCCGCAGGCGCTGGATGTTTGCTCTCCAGGGCGGTAGGAGTTTCTGGCGAGTAGGGCGCCACCACATCGCTACTGAACAGTAGCCTTGCCGCTCCCCTGATGTCACCTTCACTTAATTTTGATTCTACATGTGAACATAACCCTTTTCGTGAAAGGTTATTGAAAACAGGTAATTTTGGATCCAGAATGATAGTCAAATTGTTACAGTTTGCTTTAATTTGGTTTGTCAAAGTTGTTTTTGTTGCCAGTTTTTTTTGGACATGCAGAATCCTATAAGGGAAGGTGAGTAGTTGCTCCCAGGCGCTGTAAGAATTCTCCTGGGTCAGAAGGCGAAGACATCGCGTCAAACTTAGAGCAACATACCGCCTTGCGCCCCGAGGAACTCTCTTTAAAACAGGTGTAGAATTTTTAAATTTGAAAGCGTTTTCCAAAGATGTTGGACTGAAAGTAATGAATTTGTGGCTGGGGAGCACAAAGGTACACTATGAGGTTTGTGAACCTTGCCATAGTGTATCCGTAGCCCCCGTTCGCCTTTAAAGAACCGTGGCTGAGAGCAATGGGGACATCTCACCTGAACATCGAGCGATGTGGCAGGTTGACTGGCACTAATTCCGGCGTCGCTACAGTCAACATTTAACATTACTAAAAATACACTTACCTAAATAGCAAAATAATTATTAACACTGAGAGACAAAAAAAAACTAAAATAAAACTATACGCTGTAAGACACTGGAAAAACACTATAAAAAAAACAATAGTCAAAAGACCTTGGAATTTTCTATATCGTATGACATTTGGTGACAGATCTATGGTTGCGACGAAGACGCGCGGGCCTAGGGCGGCGCGGCGCCGGGCGCCGCGCCTCCAGGGTGCAGCCTTTGCGTCTTGAAGATTGTTGCTAGGGAGCACAGAGGGCCTAGACAAATGGCTTTCGCTTCGGAGCGATTCTATTTCTACAATCGCTATCGCTTTCGCTAGTGATTCCAAAAACTAGTGATAACGCTCGTCAAAAAGTGTCCCTTGGCTATGCATCTCTGTGGAAGTACCTAATCTTTCGACGCTGTCGATTCATTTCATAATCGAATGTTGTTAACATTGTCTAGCTAATTTTTATTCGTTGACCTATGATCACGTGACATTTCGATAGCTTATGTCAACCCCATACATTTTAACTTTTCTACTAGCGTCATCGCTAATCGAATGTTACTTTGTCTAGGCCCTCAGAACACTATAACTCCCTAGCGAGCCTAGCGTCGCGTCGCGGTACGTAATAGGTCTTTACCTATGAAATTGCCGTTTTGTATGAAAAAATTTAAACGAATTTTTTTCATGAATTTTTTATTTGTATTAATCGAAGTAATCACCCATGCAATCAATGCATCTTTTCCATCGCAGTGGCAGTTTATTGATGCCCTTCTTAAAGAAATCAGCTGGACGGGAGGCAACAAATTCTTCAAAGGCATTTTGTACTGCCTCTCGGGTATTAAATTTTTTTCCCGCCAAGAAGTTATCCAAATTCTGGAAAAAGTAGTAGTCTGTAGGCGCAAGGTCTGGTGAGTAGGGCGGATGACGGAGAGCTTCCAACCCCAGTTCTTGCAACTTGGAGACCGTCTGCTGTGCAGTATGAGGTCGCGCGTTGTCGTGCAGGAGCAGCGGAGACGAGCGATTGACCAATGCTGGTTGGAGATGCGCCAGCTTCTCCATCATTGTGTTCAGTTCTTCACAGTACACATCTGCAGTAATGCTCACCCCGTTTGGTAAGAAGCTGTGATGAATCACACCGGCGCTAGACCACCAAACAGTGACCATCACTTTTCTAGGGGTAAGTTTTCGTTTAGGGCATTGTTTAGGTGCTGAACCAGGATCCAACCAACTTGCTGAGCGCTTACGGTTATCAAACAGAATCCATTTTTCATCACAGGTAACAATGCGGTTCAAAATTCCTTCATTTGTGTGTCTGTTGAGCAGTGCAAGGCACGTCTCGACGCGTACTTCGCGCTGGCGATCATTGAGTTCGTGGGGCACCCATTTGTCAAGCTTTTTTACCTTGCCAATTTGACGCAAATGGACCAATATTGTTTTGACGCTAACGTCGAAAGCTGCTGCTAATTCAGCCGTAGATTGTGTATCATCAGCTTCCACAATCGCCTTTAATTCGTCATTGTCGACCAAAGTCTTCGGACGACCGCGAGGTTCATTTTTCAGGTCGAAATTTCCAGAACGGAAGCGAGCAAACCAATAACAGGTGGTGCGTTGGTTTGTAGTGTTAGCTCCGTAAACGTCGTTGATGTTGCGTGCCGCTTGTGCCGCGTTGCTGCCACGACGGTACTCATATTCCATAATTACTCGAATTTTTAACGTATCCATGATGACGAAAAAGATTGAAATGCGATGAAAATGTAACACTAATCAATAAAGAAATGACTACTTTTAGAAAAAAAAATCCATGTTTTTAAAATAAAATTAATTTGAAATTAGAATTCTTAGCCAAACAAAAATTATTTTGATTTGAAATGGCCAGTACTGCAGAACGGCAATTTCATAGGTAAAGACCTAATATTTAAACAGGCGCCGTAGGCTTCCTTGAAAAGAACACTTTTTCCAACAAATATTTGCAAAATTTCTTTCAAAAGTGGCTAAAAAGCATGGAATTAGTAATTTCTATGTATATAAAAAAACGAATCAAAAATGATTCCAAAACGATGAGACTTTGTATGAAAACTGTTCACGTTGACAGCTGTTGGCTGGAAAAGTGGTACCATATCTAGAGGTCTTTGATTATATGTTGATATTATTTTATTTATTATTATTTATCAGGCAATTAGATGTTCTGCTGTCCAATATTTTCCATTTCGGAAGTTCAAAATTAAAATAATAAATTAAATTAAAATAAGCCGTGACAACTAAGAGATGACTTTTTTCTTTTTAAGTCAGTTTAGAGTCAATTGTCAAGCTTTATATCCTTTATATGCTCTACTTCTTCAATACTGTTATCGTCAAAAGTTATATTTATGTCAGGAGTGGTCAATCTTTGCTGAAACTGCAAAATTTTAGTTTTATTTAAAGGAGATTGACCATTTTTGTATGGACGTTGGACCAAGTCCTGCCCAACATTGAATCATAGTGCATAATGTTCCTTAGAATAATACTAGTCTGTAACCCAAAGCACTTCAGAATCTATACGAGGAGTATTGAGAAAAAAATATCTATTGTATAGGTTTTACATTGACGAAAAATCATAATCAACAGCTTATTTTTAAAATAAAAGACGGTATATTATAAACAATGTATTATATTATTATAACAACACTTAGTTAAGGATAGTCATTGAATCAATTAATTGTTATTCGTTACATAGGTTTACAACATAATAAATTATCCTCTATACGGCCTCATGTAAACATTAAAATACCTAATCAATCGTCATCCTCATCGTCGTCTATAATTAATGAATCTAAAAATAAAGCGGGGGCCTCAAAACGTCTTGGTGCCTAGCCCACCCCAAAAACCAAACTAAGCAAACAACGTGGGCACAACTGCCGATCGTCCTTCGCCCAGTAAAACATGAGCAGCAATAATTTTGAACGGAATCGAGACCATAATTATTGTTCTCGTCAATTAAAATAAAGCAATGATACACTTTTGAAGATG
The DNA here is from genome assembly GCA_916610205.1 of Griposia aprilina. NCBI lineage: Eukaryota > Metazoa > Arthropoda > Insecta > Lepidoptera > Noctuidae > Griposia > Griposia aprilina. The sequence continues at coordinate 24,125,607 of OU744294.1, forward strand.
TATGTCTGCTCTTTATGTGCGCTCGAATTAGTTGCACATTGCTGGTGGGCATCGAAAAATCGGAGAGGTCGTTAAGGCGACCGTTATAGTTTTGAATAATAAATGTGTCCGTGGTGCGTATATGCTCGCTGTAATAGCTAGGCGCAAGTTTGATTTGGTACGTTCCTACTGTAAAGAGAGTTAATTCCTCTGGTGTTAACATGGAAAATGAAGCAACATTATCCCTACCCACTGAAATATTTTCGAAGTTGACTCTGTTCCGGTTTAGCCTTCTTTCATCAACATTCTCAGCTAAGTGATTGGCAACATTCAGCCGCTCTGGCTATATTGATAAATTCACGTCCATTGGTATTGTCTATAATATCAACATGGAAGGCATTAGTTATCGCTGCAGCGATCCGAAGATCTGTATTAAAGTGGCTCATGGCCAGATTACAGTATTCTTGACGAAAAATCTTAAAATCCCGTTTTAGTCGTCTACTTACCACCTCAACAGGCCACCGGTAAATGGTGCAGAACCGCGATTTATTGGCGTCGAGTGTGGTAAGTTGCAAGCCTCTTCTGGTCTGCGATTGTGGCATGATGCCGACATATCCGTGGCTTTCTAAAGACGTAATAGAATCGCGAAAACCTCTGTCTAATATGAAAATATCACCCGCCTGTAACGCCGCCGCCAATAAATGACTCTATCCGGCCCATCTAGAAAGTTGTTTAAAATGGTTGCGTCATTCGTAAGCGCAGCATAGGGCCCACAAACCTCAATAATGTGTCCATCGCATGTGACTATCAAAAATGCTTTTAGTAGGTTCCTGTACTTGTGCATGCTGTAAGTGTCTTTTTGCTGTAACAACAACATCTTTGCATTGTATAAATTCAATTTCTTAACAATGTATAATTGCATAGCACATGTGTGAGCACTATGTACCTACTATAAAGCCACCATTTACTAGGCTCGTCTTTCGTTGACTTGAATGTGCCCTGGCGGCTGAGAGTATGTCATGCTCACTCAAATGTTTCGCTGGTGGTGGCGTGTGTGTTGGATCATTAAGTTCCCTTCAAAATGGTTGAGCTGAATGGTGCTGATCCATGCGTCATGTTCGTGAACGGGCGCCGTCAGTAGGGACTGGTCAACTCTTGGCTGCCACGGCTTATTTTAATTTAAATTTTTGAATTGTTTTTTTATCTTTTTTATTACGGATACTTTAAACGTGCACGTCTTTCTACATCGTTCTCACATTTTTAATTTGAACATGAATGATGTAAACAATTTGTTTTTTGTAACTATATATTGATTTAAAAGAGTGTCCATGGAGTTTCTTGCCCGTTCTTCTCCATAGGTACCTACTACGCTTTGGAATGGGCAACTAGCTTCATTTTTCTGACTGACTGACCCTTTGACAATTCAAAAGTGCCTGTAATTGGTTTATTTGAAATAAATGCTTTGAGTTTGAGTTTGAGTTTGAGTTTTGAAACGAGAAATTGGAACTTTTTTGTATATACATATAGGTACCGTCACATATAAAAACAGCTTCCTGATTATTTGCAAACAATGCGTTAGGAACTGCTAGATTTCTTTCAACGATCTGCTCTCTAGAAATATGGTCGAATCCCAAGTGGCGAGGGACAAAATCACTATCCAGACACTCCCTATCTATTTTCATTCTTCGTTCTAGGTTTGGACGAGACATGTTGAAAAACGTAGCGAGTCGTTCATTGGATTCTCCAGTTCTCATTTTGGCAAGTATTACCTAATGCGGTTCGTGGATTTTGACACCTTTGTGCTAAAAGTGGAGTTTGATTAAATAATCGTTCGAATTCATCTCGAGTGCGGCCTGCCCAATAATGCAATTCTTGATCATGCAGCGCATTAAGGTTCTCAAAATCGATAATTTGACTTCTGGGTTCTTTTAGTAATTCTAACATATCAAAAACTTGTTGGGGACTAAAATCAAAACCACGATTTGGTGCCGTAAAAAGATCATCCCAGGTGTTGTCTTCTAAATGCTCCTGACACACACGTGCGTATGGTGGAACATAATAATTATTATTAATAAGTAACTGCACTTTCAAACTTTTTGGTAGTCGCCGACGAGTATTATTTGTGCAATTGTACACCATGCAAGCATTTGACGTATTCGGGGCTCGGCAATCATTTCCGGGAAGGTGAAATGTTACGTTTTGTCCTAGAATGTCGTCCTCCGCGGGCTGATCTTCCACGGCTGGTAGATTTTCCATGGCAGGCGGATTATCCGCAGCAGTTGGATTTCCCACAGCAGGTGCAACTTCTACAGCAGGCACATCTACCACAGCAAGCGCATCTTCCGCAGCAGGTGCATCTTCCGCAGTAGGTGTATCTTCACCAGTACATACAAAAGATTAAAAAAAAAGAATAATAAAATAATAAAAGTAAGTAGTTCTAAGTAGATATCTAAGAACGCATTTGTTATGATTTAAGTAATGTAAATAATTACTTAGCTGTTGAGACACACAAAGGGGGCTTACACAAAGTAATAATATAACTACTTAAATAAAAGTTAAGCACTTACCTCACGTGGTAGAGCTTGAATGATGTTTTGAACTGTATGTTGATGTTCGTTTTGAAGATCTCGAGTTAACGTATATCTTCTGATTCGTTCTACAGAACGATCACAAAACAAACACACTTTATGATGTGGTTGATACATCGCGAAATCCAAATAAATAGCCAGGTCAACAGGTGATGTAGATACGATAGTCCAAAAGTAATGCCGGGTTGTAAAAACATAAGGAGATAGATAAGCACACAGTACACAACGGTTCACGTCAAAGAGTGATGTTAGACTGCGATACAAACAAAATGGCGCGCGCGCAATCCGGTATAGAGAAACCCACCGTGCGCGAAAGAGACAGACACATACCAAATCTGAATATGAGCAAGCGAGACTTATGATTTCTCTCAACTCTCGCTGTGAATTGAAAATCGAGACAGCGCTATACAAAGCTGTCAATAAGTAAGATAATAATATTATTTCACGAAAAAGCTAAAAAAAAAACAAGAGTTAAAGCACCAAAAAGTCATAAGATACCTTTTTAGGTACCATATAACCCCGCGGATGTTTTTTTTTCGTTTAATGTCTATTTATGTAAGGAAACAAATGAAAGTATTCCCATGCCTGGGCAGCATTTGGTCCAGATCGGTCAATCTCCTTTAATTTGTTATGTTCAAGCCAGTTAACTGATTGTTGCAATACGTTTTCATATTCATGGTTTCTATTTTTATTATTTCTTACTATTATCGTGCTGTTAACAGCAAAAAGAACCATAGAAAAAGCGACGTGTTTAGAAAATTCATTTATATAAGTAAAAACAACGGCGGACCAAATACGCTGCCCTATAGTACGCCAAAAGTGATTTTCGATTCCCTGAAATATATTGAAGTTCTTTTTTATCCTTCTTAGAATTCCGTCTTATTTCCATACACTGCGTTCTATTGTATAAATAAGACTGTATAAGAGAAAGTGCATTGCCCCTTATTCCATATGCATTAAGTTTCTGCTGTAGTATATTATGATCAACTAGATCGAATGCTTTCGACATGTCCATAAATATAGCGCTAATAGGAATTATTTCATTAATATCTGTCATTATAATATTAAGAATATCATACATAGTTCATTAAAACAATTTGTTTAAATTTATAAAACTGTTTATGCCTTTTGTGCTTATTCTATCTATACCGCTAATTGAATTTGGTTCGAGATTATTCATAATTTTAGTAATTTCATGAGTACTACGAGTGCATCTGGTACATGTATCTAATGTCAAAAGGTTTTGTTTTCTTATTTACTTTAACTTTATTTTCTTTTTGTACTCAACGACAGCTACTTACGCAATGTAACTCCGTACTAGTTTGTATAGATTGAAATGTAACAATAGAGAGAGCCCTGGCACCCATAACACAAGTTTAATCTTAGCTTGGGTGCCAGTGGAGATAGTCAGTGATTTATGCAATTTTAAAACAATAGTGTCATTGTATTAACCTATCACCTTTATGCTAATTGTCAAATTGGAAATAAAGTTATTATTATTATTATTATTTTAGGATTTGAAAACACATCGGGTTGAGGTGTCATGATATTTATTAGGTACAAGCTGACCTGGCTGACGTTGTCCTGTCTTAACTATGAATGTCATATGTTGTTTAGTTTTAGTTTTGACTATTGACTAAAACTAAAACTATCGACTTATTTATCAACCGATCCTTCTGTGATAAACAATATTTGCAGCGCGCATTCTGTCAATTGCTGACAGTTATTTCAAATAACTGACATTTATGTAAAAATAATATTGGCGTTAAGTTTTCTTAAATTTTGTAACGTTCCGATCAATTTCCTTATTTTTTTATTTCATAATATTCTTCTCCTGACAATAACGAACGCAACAAAAAAAAAAAATTGTGAAATCGGTCCAGCCGTTCACGCGTGATGGCGTAACCAAGGGAAATAGGGATTCATTTTTATATATATAATAATATAAGATTCTGTCTGCCAGCATGGATCCTATAGAAAAATACTTGTTAAATAATTCGCAAATTTCATGTGTTTGTAATTATGTTAGCATCAATTATAAGCTTTGAAGAGGCACCACTTTTTTTATTTTATTTATAAGCGACCATGTTTTTTTGGGATTGTTAATACAATGTATAGTAGGTAAACATATTTGTAGTAGTACGAATTTTTCGTATTTTGTATTAATATAGCAATTCTTTCTTTCAGTTCTTTATAATTCTTCTCTAATAACTAATTTTCCTGATTATTCTTGTGTTGTATCCATAGATAGTTAAGATAGTTTCTTTGGCTGATTCCGGTGATTATATCGTTGTTAACCCAATCTTCTTAGTGTAGATTCAAAACCTTTGTTCTCAATACTTTATTCTCTTATACGCCCTGCTTTATATTTGATTCTAGTTCACTGTAGTCGTTTGACAATTATCTTCTATTCCAGATGATTCCATCGAAGTTGTATAGTTTCTTGTAATCTATTATTTCGTAATTTGTATATTTGTTTATGATCTGACATGGATGAATTGATGATAGTCATGTTGAAATGTTCATCTTTTTTTTGTACTGATTTGGTCTAGGATAGATTTCTTTGTATGAGAGTCTCATGTGCAATAGGGTTCGTTGACTTTGTTTAATATTTTATGTCCTGATTAATTTATAACTTGTTTGTTTTTATTTTTGTGTTTATTTTTTTTGTCAGAAGGTCAATGTTAAAATCCCCAAACACTATTGCTCTCATCCGTTGTTGTAATTGTGTGTCATATATCCAGAAATCTTTCTAGATTTGTGTTACCAGGGTTGTAGACAACGCCAATATAAATCGCGAGTTTATCAATTTGTACCCACAGGTTATTGTTTCTATCTTGATATATTGATTTATTGAGGTTATGTTTACACTATATACGTATGCTGACACTATTTCATCCCTTCTGTCAGTTCTATAATTGTGTTTATGTGTATAGATATCTATCTGCAGTTGTAAGATTTGATTTTCATTCTGTACACAGTTTCCGTTTTCAAAAAGATGTGTACAGTTGTAGAAAGATTTTATTATACATATACGTTTGTCTAGTTTTCCTCTCTTCCATATACTTCGTATGTTTAAATGTAGTAGAGATAGGCGTGATTTTTCAGTTTTTAGTTGTCGGTAATCGTTTACTATTTGATAGATTATAGTGTCAGCCAGAGTATAATTTATTATTGCTGGTTGGAGTTTTATGATGCTTGTTTTATAATACTTACACCATTGATGTATTTGATTGTTAAATGTATTTCTCCAAATTATGTTTGGCTTGGTAGTACATCTCTTATAGCCAGGAAATATTTTTGTTGGGCTGGTGCTTGGTCCAAATAAATTTGAATACTATCAGGCATTTTTTCTTTATTGCAAAGTAGTACCATTGCTGGCTCTGGCTTATCATAGCAGACTTTGATTCTACGCATTTTGCGAGCATTGAAATTGCCAATACGATGGATTTTATTCGGCTTTGGCATGTTGTCGCTTACTTTAGTGGTGATATTTAAAACGTCATATTCATCTCTAAATATTCTCTCTTGGGTACTACAAATAATTTGTTCATTTACACTTAGTTGATTTGTTTCAGTAAATTGCGGGTTTAATATCAATTCCTTCTAATAGGTTTTAGGCATCTTTGTTTTGTCTTCACTAATATTACTTCTATTTCCATCTGAGAGAACGGTCTGTTTATATTACCATATTCTGAGGCAATTTCCGCCGTTGTGGATTAGATATCTTGAATTGGTGCACTAATGTGTGCTACATTTGAAGTAATTAAATTTCTTGTTTGTACATGCGGTGCCCTCAGATCAGTCATCTCGCTTTTATTACCACGATGATACTCACGCTTATTTCATCCATCATCTGTGCGTTCTGACTAGTGCAATTTTCCAATAGCGAGGTAATTTGCGATAAATCATTTCTCATTAGCTTTATCTCATCGGAGCATACGCAGTCAGGTTGTCTACGCTTACGATAAGTGACTTTCGCCTCATATAGTTCGTTGCTTAATTTTGATAGATCCGGTTGTGAGCCGGTCCCGGCAATGTACTCGTAGTTAGAAAATTTGATTAAATGGTCTAGGGAGGCGGCAGCAGTTTTCGGTGGAGATCGCATCACATTAGTTATCTATTATCATTTGTCGGTAACGTTGTTTACAATGATCCAACTATGTAGCTTTCGTATTAACTCGTATAAAGCGTAGGTAGGTGGGTTTTAAGTTGATTAACTTTTACTCGCGCGTAATATTGTACACTGAAATGCAGAGTCACTGTGCGAGCGAGTCAAAAAATATCGACCATACTCGTTTCGCAGGGTCAAAGCGCGTCGCCGCGTCGTCCGCTCACTGGTAAGTGCAGTGTTCACTATCACTTTCTTATAAAGTCATAATTTCATAAATTACACAGAACAGTTCACACCAAAGTGGTAATTATTTCCTTAAGTTTTGGGCTACTATGGTCGCCTGGATGTTTTAGATTTTTTTTTTGGTTTATGGATCTCCAACGAGATACTCGTACATTACAATATTAAAACTTGTATAATAAATACGTTTTCACGTTATAACCACAGCTTACATAATATCGAGTACACAATACACTTGCTCTGAATACATAATTAAATTGAGAATACATAAAAAAACAATAAGAAGATTGAAGAGTAGGTACTAAATAAACTAGTAAAAACAAAATACTCGTTTACTCTGGTCAGTGACCGATACCCGTTCGCCTATTTTAAGCTATCACACTTAACTATTATACATATCCTATAGTTATTAACTTTCAGAGTTATCATTGTAATACCAGTTGATCTTTAACCAGGACTGTTTCTATCGGAATAACTTAGGTTCATCTTTATAAGATAATATTCATTTGAAAGTTTACGTAATTTAGTGGTCACGAACCTAAAACCGATTGCAATCGATTCCCTAGTTCGGAAACCAAATGCGTAACAAAGATTTGCCATCCGATATAAGTACCTTAAACTTTCTTGTTATCTCTTTACATTTAGGCCAAATTATCTGTTCCGCAACGGTTTTAATGATATCAAATTTTAACTTTTTATATTTTATTGATGCGATTCTTTTTTAATTATAAATACATTAAGTATAATAAGAGTTAAAGTGTTGAATTTTAATTTTTTATTTCGCTACAACTTGTATACTTGTACACCAAGATCTAATTCTAGATCAATTACTTTATAGACTGCTGATGGAGTATTTTTAAGTTGATATGTGGTATTTGTGTGATTAAATAACAAAAATATAGTCAAGGCGTTTCTCAAAATAGTAATGTGTTGTGATTAACGAAGCATTGTTATCAAGTAATGTGTTTCCCTACACTTACATTAGAATAACGTCCGTCTCAGCACTTCATATTACTCTTTTATTCCCAAAGTAATCTGTAGCAAGCAGCGTTACGCCTCAATACATTTTGTGTTGCGCTACCCACATATGAGTTGTTTTCAACGTATTGTCCGAATACAAAAGGGTTATAACAGAAAGTGCCTACGAATTGTTTGTTTAAAAGTTGAGGTTGATAGATTCGTCTGATAAAACTGATACAATTACGCGCTTATGATGAAAACTGATTGGAAAGCTTAACTTTATTTATTTGTATTCTGATTGATTAAATCACTAATACAATAAATTAAACTGAAATATTGTTGTTATTTTGTGATTGTTTCTTTTACGAAGTAAATATTGAGGTAGCAGCGTGATACAATAGTAAATGTTAGTTTTTCAGTTATTATATTCATTGAACCGCCGCCGGCCGACCTTGGTTGTGAGGTATTTAATTTAAGCTTTGTTTTTTTTGTGGTAAAAGCATATATAAGTAAGTAAGTATCATCACGTAGTGCTTTTATCAGGGTTTCAATTCTTCAGTGGCCATCGACCCCATTCGCAAGCTCGATGATTTATGCCTGAGGTGAGGGTAAGTAAAGTTTCAAGTAGCTTGAGGAAAACAAAATAAAAATTTGTAAATTTGCGTTTCAAATTCTGTTTTAATGGGCAAATTGGATGAATAACATAACCTTGTAGTAATGCAACATTAGTATTAACAGTTGATCAGTTTAATTTGATTATTTATTCATTGAGGTATGTTAATTCGAAGGTGGCACATGGTCAGACACTGACTCGGTCACTCACGCACATGGTCCGACACTGACTCAGTCACTCACACACATGGTCCGACACTGACTCGGTCACTCACGCACGTAGTCTGACGCTGACTCACTCACTCACACACATGGTCCGACACTGACTCAGTGACTCACGGCGCATATTTTTATATTTACGTTCAGTCAACTTCAAAGCTGATGTTTTTACATTTCAGTATGAAAGCGTATTTATTTGCGAAGCGACGTTTCGTTAGGCTAGTAATAGAACGTTTGATACAGGGCCTCGCAGATTAGCGAATTGATATAAGATTCAAAGAGACTGTTAACTGTAGCGACGCGTTATATGTTAGATGCTTACATAAGACATCACGGACGGTTTGCTGTCAACTGGAGTTTTTGAGTTAATATTTGTTATACGAGTAGCAGTCACGACGTCTTTTGAGCGATTAAGAAAATTTCCAGCGCTTTGCATTGTCGTTAGTTTCAGTAGTTGAAAATCAGACCGACTTACTGAGATATTCTTAGTATCCAATAAAAATATTATATGTTCCTATTTCCGATTGAAATTTTGCTCATGACTTGGATTCCCTCCTGCCGATGAGACCCACACAGTCACGGTATGGTGACATTTGAAGTCACATTACCATCACAAAATGCAGCCCTTCAACATCCCCCCCCTCTCCCTTCCCCTGCATAGACCCCACCACAGAGTACATTTTATATAGGGAGATAGAGACGTCACTCGAACAATTCAAGGCGCTGGCGCCCTCTAGCAACAACTAAAAACAACACTCCATGAAAAATATAGGCAATATATAGGTACGTATAGCTACTAGCTATACGTATACATATAATGCTTCATATAGCTATAATAGTTTCAAATCTGCAGTATAACCTGTCCTATTTCCTTTCATTTTAGTTAGGTAGTAGTTTTTAACCAAAAATAAAACACTAAATCCAATGTTAAATACCTACTTTATTATTTTCTTCTTCAATATTTTTTTACAATATTTGAAGACTAACTCTTGAATTTTTGCAGTTCAGCACACAACACTTGCTCACATTCATATTTTTATACAACACAATATCGGTGCGTTTCACAAACAAGTACACAGTCCAGATTTTCGTGCAGGGGTCGTTCCGATAAAGCGAAGTTGTCGGTTGCCGATATCCAATACCTTTCCGGGGCAATGGATAGAAGCAGAATCCTAAATGTCCATACAAGCAAAGTCGTCAAGAATAATCCAGAAATTAATCGAACCGCATCCATAAATTCTATTCGGAATAAAATAAATTACAACATATTTTGACAATTACGCGAGATGCTTTCCTTTTTTTCCATTTAAACTTAAAACAGTTTCAAAAATTTATGTTGCTTTATTAGATGATTTTATCCATTTAAACAAACGTTGTATGTTAGCACAATAAATTTAAAAGGTGTTTCAACTACTTAAATAAATAGATTTGTAAAAAAAAAAAATTGTTATTTTAAGAAAATCTGATTAAAATGGAACATATTGTGTTTAAACCTATTTATACATAGTATCTCTATGTAGTCTGTGGTTTAGACGAAACCCATGAACATTTTGAGAAGAGTGCCATCTACCAATAAGAATATTCATCTTTGATATTACTCTACAAGTAAATTAAAAATCTATAGAATTGGGTAGTGTATCTCCAAAAGCAGAAGCCTACTTAAACTGGTCGGATATGATTCCCATACTTTTGTTTTAAGTTACAGCACCGTGGACCCCACGTCCCTACGTCTCCAAGAAACGTCATTGTTCGTAAAGAGGGCGCTACCCTCCGCGCGACATTTACCTCGACGGGTGGGTAAACATAATGCTATCGCAGGTACCCACTGTTGTTTAACTTATGAACGTCACTACACTTGAATTCCCATGACCTACTGATTCCATTCTGGTGCTGTCAAAAAAACGAGTGTTTATTTTTGTTCTAAATCAGTAAAATGTTTAAAAAGAGTATGGGTAGCCATAACTAAATAAACCAAATATATTTTTTACTAGGTATTCAGTCTATTATCGACTGAATGACTATCATTCCTCAAAAAAATCAGGGTGCGACATAATATACGACTTATAAAAGGCAGTCGAATATAAAAAACATTTTAATGAACTCTCAATAAATTTATCGTGAGCCAAGTGACAGATATAATAAAGGTGCTGTGATTTCTCGCTAGTATTTCCCGCGTGTGCTGCACAGCGGAATGCGCCATCAGACCGGGCGGCTGTGAGACGCGCCGCTATTTTAACATTAAAGTGCCGAGCATTTTATACAGACAGCTTTGCTTTTATTAAGTTCACAAGACATTAAGAACATTGTTTATTTTCAAATAAATCTGGAACAATACACCTGGCATTTTTGAGACTCAGTCTTGTTCTGCCATTTGGAAATATGTCTAATAAAACTAGCTGTACCACGGCTGCACTCGTTACTTCTTTGTTTACTTAAAAGAAACCAACAGCTACACATTTTCTTGTCAATCCAAAAATAATCAAAGCTTTATAAAAAAATGCTGCGCTCTTACAATAACAAGGATATTGTTGGATTGTCATAATGAGAGAGATTGTCACTCGCGAGTGTGTCACGCAAATAGGGTGCAGGTCTTGAATGGCGGCAAGATTTCCATTTATATGAATGTTCATAAAGCCCCGCGAAGAGACGGCGGCGCGGGCGGCGTGTACGGTGTGTGCCTCTATGATATTGCATGATATAGTGCTGGGAGTGGGCGACACCGGTGACACGCACCATGCGGCGCGCGGCGTGTAAACAATAGGATACCTACGCTACGTCGCAAGGAATGACGTATGGGTTAAATGCATTTTATGATCATTTCCGGACAGTACAGACTTCATGATTTTAAAGCTGCGTAGTCATTCATATTTGATGCAGCATCACAGTTGATATGGTTAACAGCCTCAAAATAAATATGCCCGGCCTAAAAAAATCGTAGCGTGCGTAGATATGCGCTCCTCACACAGGTACCTAGTGTTGTTATCCCGGCTTGGTTCCGACTTTCCGAGGTGTGCCGTATGTGTTGAGCTGGCCCTCAACACGTCGCGCACACCTCGCACGCTACGTGCTCATATCCGACGGACAGCACTATGCGTAGCGTTAGAGCTAACATCTTTGTTTTACTCAAAAGGTTAGAGAATGGAGATGTTGCCCCAGTTCAGTGTAAATGTAAGCCAAGCCAGAGGTCCGTTTAATTACGAGGTAACGCTGTTAACTCAAATAATAGCTCTTGTTTTGAAAACAAGCAAGTTTAATTGTTTTAATATATGTATAATAGCTAAATTTAAATTACTTTACACAATATGAAAATACAACCGCATTTGCTTTCAAACAAAATATGGGTGATATCGATTATGCCGTTAACTTGTACAATAAGTTAACGGCATAATCGATATCACCCATATTTTGTTTAGGTAGTTTAATTTGTAAAACATAGAAAACTCAAAAGTAAAAGGTAACTGAAAGTTATTTCAATTAAGTTGTTGTGTGCGCACTAAGTATATATACACAGCTATAAACTACAGCCAATTGAGACTTCTCAACTTCGTGTCTTAGCTTTACTATGTATTTCTGTAGCTGCATACACCTGCGGGGCTAACTGTTTGTGTAGCTGCATACACCTGCGAGACTAACTGTTTGTGTAGCTGCATACACCTGCGAGACTAACTGTTTGTGTAGCTGCATACACCTGCGAGACTTACTGTTTGTGTAGCTGCATACACCTGCGAGACTAAAGGTTTGTGTAGCTGCATACACCTGCGAGACTAACTGTTTGTGTAGCTGCATACACCTGCGAGGCTAACTGTTTGTGTAGCTGCATACACCTGCGAGACTAACTGTTTGTGTAGCTGCATACACCTGCGAGACTAACTGTTTGTGTAGCTGCATACACCTGCGAGACTAACTGTTTGTGTAGCTGCATACACCTGCGAGACTAACTGTTTGTGTAGCTGCATACACCTGCGAGGCTAACTGTTTGTGTAGCTGCATACACCTGCGAGACTATCTGTTTGTGTAGCTGCATACACCTGCGAGACTAGCTGTTTGTGTAGCTGCATACACCTGCGAGACTAACTGTTTGTGTAGCTGCATACACCTGCGAGGCTAACTGTTTGTGTAGCTGCATACACCTGCGAGACTAACTGTTTGTGTAGCTGCATACACCTGCGAGACTAACTGTTTGTGTAGCTGCATACACCTGCGAGGCTAACTGTTTGTGTAGCTGCATACACCTGCGAGACTAACTGTTTGTGTAGCTGCATACACCTGCGAGAACTATTACTTTAGCTGCATACACCTGCGAGACAAAAATCTTCGGCCGTAACATTAATATTATCAGATCAAACAGTTTGTTTGGGATATTTTCAAGATGAAAGTTCACTTTTCCCTTAGATCCGCACTCCCTTTAGATTATAATAATATCACTCATTTGATTGTATCGAGATGATGTATGTTTGAGTACAGTTAGCGTCAAAAAGATGTAATACAACGACAAGAATTAATTTGTTTGTCAACAGTTTGTGTTCTATAATACTGTATTAATGTGTAGCTACAATACTGACAAATGCGTGCACTGACTGAACAGGTCCACTTAATCGGTGTGGTTCTTCCTCAAAAGACTATTTCAGACTAATCTACACGGTCCTCAAAGATTATGTCCGAATTTGTACCCGTACATTGGCGTTGATGAATTTTATATATACAATGACATGAGTATTTATTTTGTTTAGAATTATATTATTTTAATTATTGTGAATGTGAGGACTATGTGGGTCATTGCTATTCTTGTCTAAGTTAGTTTTAATCATGATCTGGCAGTTTGAGTAATTTATGTGGCCTACCCAAATGTTCTTTCTTTGGTATTGTTCGTCGAATCGTTGTTCTTTATTAGTGATCGATGTTGAGCTCCTTAAGTTCTGAGTTGAGCTGCACGATTACTGACAAATGCGTCCACTAACTGGGCAAGTCCACTCAATCTGTGTGGTTCTTTCCTCAGATGGTCTTCACATGATTTGAACCAAGATTATGCCTGGACTTTTAAAGAAACTGTGACCTCAGAGTATGTTTCGGCCTTTCTTCTCAGAGTAGTCAGATAGGAAACGCCGACCTGATCTAGTTTAAAAATATGAATGACGTGTGAAAGTGTTTGTACCCAATGTGTAATATGTTTTATAGTAGGTACACAGGTAGATTTGCGACATTGTTTATAGCACAGACTTCAGATAGACATAACACAAATTCCAAATAAAGGTGTTACAAGTAACCAAGTTATTAATAAACATCATATATTACAGTAATAGGCAACTGCCTGGTTGTCGTATGTGCTTACGTAGTTGCGCGAGACGTGTGTTGCCGGCGATTTGGGCTGTAAGTAATGTGTGACAGGAACAGAGGCCAAACGAATACTTAGCTACACTTGAAGCATATTGTGTTGTTCGCGTAGTTTGTACACTTGTACAGATGCTCGTCGTCATACTGATCTCACTTAAGGCCTGCATTCCTCCTGCGCTGATGTCGGTCGCGTACGTCGGTCGCGCGTACGAATATACATTGTTTTCGATATAGTACCACACTGTGACGCTGGCGTCAGCGGCGCGTACGTTGCTACGACAGGTACGGGACCGACTGTACGCGACCGTCATCAGCGTAGGAGGAATTCAAGCCTTATAATCACTCGCTTTGAAATGGCCGTCTTGAGAACAAGTAATGAATGAATTTAATAAATCCTATATTTTGACAATCAATGCTGGGGCACGACTGGAAAACATGTTCAGCATAAATATAGAAGACTAGCTGGGTCCGCGGCTCCGTCTGAAGCCATAGTTACAATGTGTTGGGGAAGCAGGCAAGCCTAGTTTATACAGGGCCGAGGGTGTAAATTAGGTCTACAACACGAAGCGCACAACACACCAAAGTTAAGTTAACTATGTTTAGCAGTTGTTTGTAACATAAAATATTAAAGAAAAAGAGATTGCTAGAAAACAAGAACATATTTTATTGGCGCAGTTGATATTGCAATAAGGATCTAATTTAGATAACGTCCTTCAAAGCACAGTAAAGATGAAATATATTGCGTTTAAAAACATAAGAAGGGAAGTACGATAGGCTTTGTTCTATAATATCACTTTATCTCTATAACTCTTCTATAATAGCAATTATCTTCTATACATATAATATAAGTCGTAGCCAAGTCAAAACTGTTCGTCGTTTCCTTATTTTAAGTACTTTTTGCAAGGTCTGGGAACGATCCTTATGCCGAAATTATATATTTTTAGAATTTTTGTCTGTTTGTCCGAATGTATGTTCCAGCATCACGCAAAAACTACCAGATAGATTTTGTTAAAATTTTGCAAAGATATACCCTATAAGTCTGGTCAGTCTGTAGGCTATAAATTATCACGCTATTTGCTATGGGGGAGGAGCAATATTGCTTTATGTTCGTATTCTTCTACAGTTTGCCACAAACTGTGAAAAGACGAGGCAAAAGGTTAGAATATTGCTGTCTTTTGCAAATTTAGCCTTTTAAACGCTTATTATCACGCTATACCTTTATGGAGGTAAGCAGTAAATCACGACATATACGGGGTGGATTTTTGAGATAGGGCAATAAGGGCAAGTACCTTAACCGTTGTCGCTACAAGAAAACGGTCTTAGGAGACAGTTCTTAATTTTTTTAAACTTATTGATCAGCATTCACAGATTCTGAAAAAAAAATACCGTCAGCAAGAAAATTTGCAATTTTCACAAATAAAGTTTGGTGCCAATCGATCCTGTTTCTTATAAGGTAAGGATAAAACATTTCTATGAGACCACTGAGGTTTGAGTACAAGAAAAGTCAGAAATCGCGATTAATTTCCCATACATTTCGTAGGAAATGAGGCTGAGATGAGAGAGAACACAATACCAGTGTATGACACTAGTTGAATTATTCCATTATTTCACTGGGTTGAATAGGGAACGAACATAGCAGACAGTGACAGATTTAACCTTTTAAATGATTATATCATCCCGCTATACTAACTAACTAAGGAGAATATCAATACAATCATGACATAATTATAAGATCTGGTATTTTTAACCCCCGATGGAAATGATAATGGATGTTATTTATAAGTTTAACTTGTGTATCTGTGTGTCCCAAACGGCTGAACAGATTTTGTTTTTTTTTGAAAGGTGACTTGACCGAGAGTGTCATTAGATAAAAAAAGAAAAAAGGAAGAAGAAAATTTGTTCAGCCGTTTTTATATGTATTTGTTTGTGTCGGCGGTTGTTTTTTATTTTAATTTTATAGGCAACTTTCAACAAAGCAAATAGTTTAAAAGTTCAAAGAATGCTTTGCAAACCTATTTTGATATTTTATATGCTTCCTTTTTTACATTTTATTATACGAGTATTATTATATCGACGGCAGCAAGTTACAAGGACTAAGATGCACTTTTTTTCAAAATTCGACTCAGAATTCTTTGTTTTATATTAGGATTTATTTCTGTTTAATCCTCAATTTTGACTTACGTAACTAAAGACAACTACACCTTTTTTTCACAATGTGACAAAATAGACACGGACATATACCATTAGTCCGTGTATACGTCGGACAATCGGCGCGTTCACCTATGGTAAACAAAGACATCAGCCACATAGCCGTTTTAAAGTCGGCTTTTTCAAACTTGCGTTATTTTAGTGCAATAACAATAATAAGTCACGTCGGGCGTTACAAATCTTATAAGTGAAGCAAAAAAGTTGTAGGTACCCCTTTTTACAAAAATTGCGCGGACGGAGGAGAATGAAATTTCGCACACTTATAGTTTATATAGAGAAGGAGTGCAGAACGCTAATTTTTTTTTTTTAAATTATGTATAAAAAATACATTAAATCAATAAAAAAAACATTACACAAAATGTTAATGCTAGTAATAATTAAATAAGGGAATTTATTACGTAACTTTATTTATTACAGCAATCAAAAATGCAAAATACAAAAGAATAGTAATATCTATTTTAATAATTAAAATTATTTAAGCTGAAGCAATTAGGTTTATTTACAATAAGCAATTGCAATTTTAATATAAACAAGTCACATAACGATCGAATAATAAATCAAGCCTTAAAGAAGTAGAGACAGCAGTTTCGCAAAAATCAAGAGCGTCAGCTTTATTATTATAATTTAATTACAAATAAGTTATCTTGGTCCGACCGGCTGGTGTCTCTCAATCGAAGAGATTCCTTACAGTAAGTCCAAAGAAGAACAAGTCACAAACAAAAACCGGCGGCGGAGGAAAGTAGGGGAATCTGTGATTGATTGATGACCTCATTATCATCCGCTTTGTTTGTCTACTGCTGGCCAGTGGCCACACCGGGCTGCTACTTCATATCTTACGTATCCTGGCCAAATGATCGATCAATCTAAGTAATCAACGTTGGAAAATAAAACTTTTAAGACTATCACGGCAACAATCGTTATGTTAAGGCGAATGCAATTTTCTGTCGGGTTTTGCGTACCTGTAGGTAATTAGGTACCTAAATAAGTTAAAAAAATAGAAATTCATATCATAATTATTTTATTAAGCCTTTTTGAAAGTCAGCACATTTGTGGAGTAGCTACGTGAAGTAGAGCAGCTGGTGTCGATATTCGTAGAATTAATAACAATGACACGCGGCAATCTGCAAGCGTCGAGCGCCGGCCATCACTGTGTCTGCAGCAGGCGTCTGTCCGCTCTGTGGGTGTATCTACTAGCTGTCACAGTAATAACAATGACACGCGGCAACCAGCGAGCGTTGAACGTCGGCCATCACTGTGTCTGCAGCAGGCGTCTGTCCGCTCTGTGGGTGTATCTACTAGCTGTCACAGTAATAACAATGACACGCGGCAACCAGCGAGCGTTGAACGTCGGCCATCACTGTGTCTGCAGCAGGCGTCTGTCCGCTCTGTGGGTGTATCTACTAGCTGTCACAGTAATAACAATGACACGCGGCAACCAGCGAGCGTTGAACGCCGGCCATCACTGTGTCTGCAGCAGGCGTCTGTCCGCTCTGTGGGTGTATCTACTAGCTGTCACAGTAATAACAATGACACGCGGCAACCAGCGAGCGTTGAACGTCGGCCATCACTGTGTCTGCAGCAGGCGTCTGTCCGCTCTGTGGGTGTATCTACTAGCTGTCACAGTAATAACAATGACACGCGGCAACCAGCGAGCGTTGAACGTCGGCCATCACTGTGTCTGCAGCAGGCGTCTGTCCGCTCTGTGGGTGTATCTACTAGCTGTCACAGTAATAACAATGACACGCGGCAACCAGCGAGCGTTGAACGTCGGCCATCACTGTGTCTGCAGCAGGCGTCTGTCCGCTCTGTGGGTGTATCTACTAGCTGTCACAGTAATAACAATGACACGCGGCAACCAGCGAGCGTTGAACGTCGGCCATCACTGTGTCTGCAGCAGGCGTCTGTCCGCTCTGTGGGTGTATCTACTAGCTGTCACAGTAATAACAATGACACGCGGCAACCAGCGAGCGTTGAACGTCGGCCATCACTGTGTCTGCAGCAGGCGTCTGTCCGCTCTGTGGGTGTATCTACTAGCTGTCACAGTAATAACAATGACACGCGGCAACCAGCGAGCGTTGAACGTCGGCCATCACTGTGTCTGCAGCAGGCGTCTGTCCGCTCTGTGGGTGTATCTACTAGCTGTCACAGTAATAACAATGACACGCGGCAACCAGCGAGCGTTGAACGTCGGCCATCACTGTGTCTGCAGCAGGCGTCTGTCCGCTCTGTGGGTGTATCTACTAGCTGTCACAGTAATAACAATGACACGCGGCAACCAGCGAGCGTTGAACGTCGGCCATCACTGTGTCTGCAGCAGGCGTCTGTCCGCTCTGTGGGTGTATCTACTAGCTGTCACAGTAATAACAATGACACGCGGCAACCAGCGAGCGTTGAACGTCGGCCATCACTGTGTCTGCAGCAGGCGTCTGTCCGCTCTGTGGGTGTATCTACTAGCTGTCACAGTAATAACAATGACACGCGGCAACCAGCGAGCGTTGAACGCCGGCCATCACTGTGTCTGCAGCAGGCATCTCTCCGCTCTGTGGGTGTATCTACTAGCTGTCACAGTAATAACAATGACACGCGGCAACCAGCGAGCGTTGAACGTCGGCCATCACTGTGTCTGCAGCAGGCGTCTGTCCGCTCTGTGGGTGTATCTACTAGCTGTCACAGTAATAACAATGACACGCGGCAACCAGCGAGCGTTGAACGTCGGCCATCACTGTGTCTGCAGCAGGCGTCTGTCCGCTCCGTGGGTGTATCTACTAGCTGTCACAGTAATAACAATGACACGCGGCAACCAGCGAGCGTTGAACGTCGGCCATCACTGTGTCTGCAGCAGGCGTCTGTCCGCTCTGTGGGTGTATCTACTAGCTGTCACAGTAATAACAATGACACGCGGCAACCAGCGAGCGTTGAACGTCGGCCATCACTGTGTCTGCAGCAGGCGTCTGTCCGCTCTGTGGGTGTATCTACTAGCTGTCACAGTAATAACAATGACACGCGGCAACCAGCGAGCGTTGAACGTCGGCCATCACTGTGTCTGCAGCAGGCGTCTGTCCGCTCTGTGGGTGTATCTACTAGCTGTCACAGTAATAACAATGACACGCGGCAACCAGCGAGCGTTGAACGTCGGCCATCACTGTGTCTGCAGCAGGCGTCTGTCCGCTCTGTGGGTGTATCTACTAGCTGTCACAGTAATAACAATGACACGCGGCAACCAGCGAGCGTTGAACGTCGGCCATCACTGTGTCTGCAGCAGGCGTCTGTCCGCTCTGTGGGTGTATCTACTAGCTGTCACAGTAATAACAATGACACGCGGCAACCAGCGAGCGTTGAACGTCGGCCATCACTGTGTCTGCAGCAGGCGTCTGTCCGCTCTGTGGGTGTATCTACTAGCTGTCACAGTAATAACAATGACACGCGGCAACCAGCGAGCGTTGAACGTCGGCCATCACTGTGTCTGCAGCAGGCGTCTGTCCGCTCTGTGGGTGTATCTACTAGCTGTCACAGTAATAACGATGACACGCAGCAACCAGCGAGCGTTGAACGTCGGCCATCACTGTGTCTGCAGCAGGCGTCTGTCCGCTCTGTGGGTGTATCTACTAGCTGTCACAGTAATAACGATGACACGCAGCAACCAGCGAGCGTTGAACGTCGGCCATCACTGTGTCTGCAGCAGGCGTCTGTCCGCTCTGTGGGTGTATCTACTAGCTGTCACAGTAATAACGATGACACGCAGCAACCAGCGAGCGTTGAACGTCGGCCATCACTGTGTCTGCAGCAGGCGTCTGTCCGCTCTGTGGGTGTATCTACTAGCTGTCACAGTAATAACGATGACACGCAGCAACCAGCGAGCGTTGAACGTCGGCCATCACTGTGTCTGCAGCAGGCGTCTGTCCGCTCTGTGGGTGTATCTACTAGCTGTCACAGTAATAACGATGACACGCAGCAACCAGCGAGCGTTGAACGTCGGCCATCACTGTGTCTGCAGCAGGCGTCTGTCCGCTCTGTGGGTGTATCTACTAGCTGTCACAGTAATAACGATGACACGCAGCAACCAGCGAGCGTTGAACGTCGGCCATCACTGTGTCTGCAGCAGGCGTCTGTCCGCTCTGTGGGTGTATCTACTAGCTGTCACAGTAATAACGATGACACGCAGCAACCAGCGAGCGTTGAACGTCGGCCATCACTGTGTCTGCAGCAGGCGTCTGTCCGCTCTGTGGGTGTATCTACTAGCTGTCACAGTAATAACGATGACACGCAGCAACCAGCGA
This sequence comes from Griposia aprilina, assembly GCA_916610205.1. Lineage (NCBI taxonomy): Eukaryota > Metazoa > Arthropoda > Insecta > Lepidoptera > Noctuidae > Griposia > Griposia aprilina. Next base: position 24,146,135 of record OU744294.1, read on the forward strand.
GCGTTGAACGTCGGCCATCACTGTGTCTGCAGCAGGCGTCTGTCCGCTCTGTGGGTGTATCTACTAGCTGTCACAGTAATAACGATGACACGCAGCAACCAGCGAGCGTTGAACGTCGGCCATCACTGTGTCTGCAGCAGGCGTCTGTCCGCTCTGTGGGTGTATCTACTAGCTGTCACAGTAATAACGATGACACGCAGCAACCAGCGAGCGTTGAACGTCGGCCATCACTGTGTCTGCAGCAGGCGTCTGTCCGCTCTGTGGGTGTATCTACTAGCTGTCACAGTAATAACGATGACACGCAGCAACCAGCGAGCGTTGAACGTCGGCCATCACTGTGTCTGCAGCAGGCGTCTGTCCGCTCTGTGGGTGTATCTACTAGCTGTCACAGTAATAACGATGACACGCAGCAACCAGCGAGCGTTGAACGTCGGCCATCACTGTGTCTGCAGCAGGCGTCTGTCCGCTCTGTGGGTGTATCTACTAGCTGTCACAGTAATAACGATGACACGCAGCAACCAGCGAGCGTTGAACGTCGGCCATCACTGTGTCTGCAGCAGGCGTCTGTCCGCTCTGTGGGTGTATCTACTAGCTGTCACAGTAATAACGATGACACGCAGCAACCAGCGAGCGTTGAACGTCGGCCATCACTGTGTCTGCAGCAGGCGTCTGTCCGCTCTGTGGGTGTATCTACTAGCTGTCACAGTAATAACGATGACACGCAGCAACCAGCGAGCGTTGAACGTCGGCCATCACTGTGTCTGCAGCAGGCGTCTGTCCGCTCTGTGGGTGTATCTACTAGCTGTCACAGTAAAAACAATGACACGCGGCAACCAGCGAGCGCTGAACGTCGGCCATCACTGTGTCTGCAGCAGGCGTCTGTCCGCTCTGTGGGTGTATCTACTAGCTGTCACAGTAATAACAATGACACGCGGCAACCAGCGAGCGCTGAACGTCGGCCATCACTGTGTTTGCAGCAGGCGTCTGTCCGCTCTGTGGGTGTATCTACTAGCTGTCACAGTAATAACAATGACACGCGGCAACCAGCGAGCGTTGAACGCCGGCCATTACTGTATCTGCAGCAGGCATCTCGGCTCTCTGTGTGTGTATCTACGAGCTGTGAACGTAATGGCTCATCTATTTTCATACTCTCTGAGTCGCTGATAGAAAGGTATGAAAAGTATTGATTATTTTTGTTTCTACGTAATTTATATACACTCGCGAGCAACCAAATCGACTCAAGCCTAGACGGCGCACATACACATTGATTTTCCTAAAACGATAAATGGTAATTACAAAAGTGATATGTCATTCGAAAGCTGAAGAATTAGGCTTTCAATTAACATCAATACCTTAAAAAAAAACTAACGATTTATTGACACATTTTAATTGGCCGTCAGCGTAAATTACCTCTTTAGGAATCCACGACTTGCGCTACCTGCTCCCGCTATAAAACCCCCCCACTTCGGGTTTATCTTATCCTTGCCCGGTTAAGTAGCCAGGACCTTAGTGGTCATAACTACGAGCTGCCCAATAGGAAAAAAAAAAAAGTTTATCTTATCAGTTGCTTGTTACAAGTTGACCGGTACACATCTCCGTAAATTGCAATCCTTGTTTTCACTAACCCATGGATACCACACCAGAAGAAGCCGCTCAAGTTGTTGCCTTGTTGCAACAAGGGTTAAGTCAGCGAGCAGTCACTGCCCAGCTCCACTTGAGCCAGTCTTCTGTATCCCGAGTATACAGACGGTTCCAAGAGACTGGTGCCTTCAATCGGAGACCAAGAACGAGCCGCCACCGGTGCACCTCAAAGAGAGACGACCGCTTCATTGTCTCAACCTCGCTGCGTAATCGACACCTTACGGGCGTTGATGTGCAGCAAGAACTGAGACGTGTACGACAAGTGGCTGTCAGCGAGTGGACAGTGAGAAGACGCTTGAAGGAAGCCAACTTGACGCCAAAAAGACCTGCGACGGGCCCTAAATTGACTGCAGGCCACCGACAAGCGCGCCTTCAATTTGCTCGAGGGCATCTCAATTGGAGCGTTGCCCAATGGCGATCGGTCCTGTTTACTGATGAGTGCAGAATGTGTCTGCATGGCAGTGACAGGAGAGGCCGAGTCTACAGGCGTCCGGGGGAACGATTTGCCCAATATTGTTTCGCTGAAACAGTGGCATATGGCGGCGGTTCCTGCATGATGTGGGCTGGTATCTCTTTAGAGGGAAAAACCGAACTTGTTTTCGTGCCTGGGGGCGGCCGAGGAGGCGGGCTAACAGCTGATCGGTACATCACCGACATTCTACTGCATCATGTTGTGCCCTACGCAGGGTTTGTCGGTGAAGACTTCGTGTTAATGCACGACAATGCCCGCTGCCGCACGGCACGAGTCACTCGACAGTTTCTGCAAGAGGTCGAATTACGCACGATGGACTGGCCTGCGCTCAGTCCTGACATGAATCCCATCGAGCACTTATGGGACGAGCTTAAAAGAAGAGTTCGGGCCAGAAATCCAGTCCCTTCAAGCGTAGACGAGCTAAAGACAGCATTATTAGAGGAGTGGGACGGCATTCCTCAAGAAAATGTCAAAAAATTGATAAGGTCCATGAAAAACAGACTGCGGGATGTAATTAGGGCTAGAGAGGGCAATACGAAATACGGATTTAAATAAATTAATTTTTTTTAATTTTTTTTTTGTTTAATTTGTCAAATACGAGACACACCCTTTTTCCTAAATTCCCGTTTTTCCTACTCTTGCGTTCAGACATCATTTATTTCAAAAATGATGGATGGATTTCAATAATAATGATATCAAATTAAAGCTGACATCTTAAGCTTTCGAATGACATATAATATTAATTTTCCATTTTTTTATTTTTATAATATTAATTTTCCATTTTTTTCCATTCATAATTTTAGTTGTATCAATGTATGTGTGCGCCGACAAGGCTTGAGTCGATTTGGTTGCTCGCGAGTGTAGTTGGTAGGTACAGTCGCCAGCAGGTCAAGCTACACGAAACTGTCAAATTTCTCCAAACGATTTTAAACCTTAAACGTTGATAGTTAAGTTCAAAATCGAATGAGAAAATCTGACAGTCTGTGGTAACTTGATGTGCTGGCGACTGTACTAGACGTTGGACATTAATCAATAGAATGCTTACGACAGTAATTATTATAATTTTTAACCGACTTCAAAAAAAGGAGGAGGTTCTCAATTCGCCTGTATGTTTTTTTTTTTTTTTTTTTTTTTTTTTTTTTTTTTTTTTTTTTTTATGTGTGTTAGCTCAGAACTCTTTCCTGGGTTAACCGATTTGGATGATTCTTTTTTTGTTAGAAAGGACATACCTCAAGGGTGGTCCCATGATAAGGAAACCAGGATCTGATGATGGAATCCCGGAGAAATCGAGGGGAACCTTCGAAAATCGTAGGACCGCCTAGTGCGTTTGTTAATTTTTTCATTAAGTATTTTGAAGAACTACAATTTAATGAAGGTCTGGAATCGATCTGATGATGGAGGTGGAAGACAGTCGAGGGAATTCCTCAATGATTTACAGCAGGTACCTTGTGTTTGGGCTTGATTAATTTGTATTTATGAGAACTTTACACCTGAAGGGTTGTGACTGTCATTAGGGGTCTGATGATGAAGACGAAGGACAGTTAAGGGAACTCCTCAACGGTTTACAGTAGCTACCTTGTGATTCGACTTAATTCATTTATATTGATGAGAACTTTGCACCCATATGGGTTATAAGTGCCATTACAGGTCTGATGATGGAGACCATAGACAGTTGAAGGAATTCCTCAACGATTTACAGCAGTTACCTTGTGTTTGGGCTTGATTAATTTGTATTGATGAGAACTTTACACCTAGATGGGTTGTGACTGTCATTAGGGGTCTGATGATGAAGACGAAGGACAGTTAAGGGAACTCCTCAACGGTTTACAGTAGCTACCTTGTGATTCGACTTAATTCATTTATATTGATGAGAACTTTGCACCCATATGGGTTATAAGTGACATTACAGGTCTGATGATGGAGACCATAGACAGTCGAGGGAATTCCTCAACGATTTACAGCAGTTACCTTTTGTTGGGCTTACTTCATACGGATCAATATTCCAAAATATTCAGGTCGTAGAAAACTAATACCCAATTAAGATTGAAGTTTTTCATAGGGCAACCACTACCTACTAGTCATGCTGATGCGTCAATTTGAGACTGAATTTATGTTGCGTAATCGCGTCATCTCTAGCAATGCTCTTTCGTTGGTTGCTAAGCAATTTATGCTTGTCACAATGCATACGGTGAAATGGAGCTGATGGTGGCTTGACCATCAGCTCCAGTTCTTCTGGTTTTTACCTAGAGAAATCCTCAACAATAAACTCCTCAATTCCTTGCATCGGGAAACGAAATATTTTGTAAAAGGTGATGAGCAGTTGACATTAGGCTATTGTAACTGCGATACATTATCTAACCCACTAAAAAGTGAAAAATAAAAACTTTTTGACAAAAAAAACAACCGACTTCCAAAAAAAACACTAAAAGACGTGAAAAATAACTTTAATTTCGGAAGTCGGTGGCCGAACACGAAAATACAAAACCAAAGGCACCGACTTCCGAAATTAAAGTTATTTTTCACGTCTTTTAGTGTTTTTTTTGGAAGTCGGTTGTGTACTTGTACTGTTAGTAGGCCATATTAGTGTGGATTGCTACTAATGTAGTTGCAATAGTAAACAAAGCAATTTACTGTTATGGAATCGAACCTAGGACGCGCTAGTAAGCTCATAGACTGTGCGTGTTGCTACGAACTATAGTTGACTACTTTTAATAGGTTTTCTAAGATGATGTCGTAAAATAGAAATGGCGAAACTTGCCCCTTTCTTCAAGTTTTACTAGCGAATTAATTGAATTGATTTCAAACTGCCTAGATTTAACTACCACGTGCAAGAAGAACATGTGAAAAACTTCATTTCCACCTATATGTGATGTTCAGCGTCGAATGCTTCAAGTTACGGCTAGCTATGTATCACTGCGCTATAGCAGCACTGTGCACTGCGCAGGAGTGTGCAGTGTGCGTGTACCGGTAAGCGGACGCAACGCGATTGAAATCTCTCAGGAGCACATTAAAACCAATCTGCTCGATGTGAACGTGCTCTATGTATGTAGCTATAGCACCTATGTACCTACCAAGTAGTATCTCGACGTCACGTGCTCACTACTGTGCCTTCAGAAGGGATAGGCAGGGGTGTAGATTTGTATACGTTCATCAGTGAAATGTGATTAGGGTCCCTTTTGTCTGATGAACCGTTTTCAACATTAGTAGATCAGGGTCGATAATTTTTGAAACCAAAAAAAATAATAGTAGGATGAAACCCATTGGAAAAGGAAGAGAATATAACAAAAATGAAAGGAACAATACTTTACGGGCGATCTGAGGTCTAGAAGAGGGGGGGGTTAAGGGTATCAAAATAGCAATAAATAGGCATCTACGCATATAATTTACAGAAGATTCTACAACTTTCTCAAAATATTGTAGATGTCTTATTAAATATTAACTTTTTAAAGATAACTTATATACCTGAGTGACCTACGGAAAATTTTCGATTTCGAGTTTTTTTCGTTTCTTTGCATTTTCTGAGAACATTCACTATTATCATATATTTTTTTTACACCATCAGAAAGTAGAGATTAAAACGAACAAAAAGCGCACCGACTTTTTAAAAAAAGCAGATATTTTATGGGGGGAATTTTCGATTGAAAATTAGGGTGCTTTATTCGATATTAAGTCAAAATAAGGTGAAAAAATAAATATTTTTAATCAAAACAATTACAGTGTGTTAGGGACATAAAAGGGTAAGATGTCACCAAACTTCGAGTTTTTTTTTTGTAATAGTTAAAAATAAAAAAAACAAATACTTGGTTATTTGAATTTTTCATATAAATTTTGAATTTATGTGAAAAAAGTGTGTAAATAGAAGTTGTACCTAGATCTTTTTATTAACTACAAATTTACCATTTAACTTTATTCCATAGGACTCGTAGTTTTGCCGGAAATCGAGATAAACCGTTTTTTACCCTTAAACCCCCCCCCCCCTCCCCCACTTCCAGACATCAGATCGCCCGTAAATTATTTTTCCTTTAATTTTTGCTATAATTATTATTGTCTTAGTATTCAATATCTATAACTCGAAAGGTTTAGGTAGTTAAATAAAGGTAAACAAAAAAAAACACGTGACTCATAGATGTTAAACCTTTTATTTCAAATGTTAAAATCATATTATTTTGAGTCCCATAATAATAGGCTCTATTCTGAATCTGAATTTCAGGAACTATCTGTCACATTAATAATAAAGCGTTCAGTGGTATCATCAATTAATTTGTCTAATTTAAACATTTTCTGTTCTTCTTTTATTACATGACCCTCGCAACTTTTCCAATTCTCAGCAGTCACATTAGCTAAAGACTCTGGCAAAAGAATGTTTAGGTCAGACATTTTAAAAGTTTTATTTATCTCGGCTACAAACCCTCTAACTTGAGCCCATATTAACTCAATTGAATTGCGCTCACAGTGGTATGGTAGCAGCCGCAATACAGTGACACCATAAAACATTTTTTCTAATTCATCCACAACTTATAAGGCATCTGGTTAACCGACTAAACTTCCGTTTAGTCGGTTAACCAGATGCGTAGTATGGCAACTGAAGTAGCAGGTATTACTACCTGCTACTTCAGTTGCCATACAACGTCACAGGTGTACTCTTCAATTTAGCAACGTTATCTAATTCGTAGTATTTTCTAAAAAGGTTTATGGAACCTGTCTTTTTGGGCTCTTTATAATAGACAGATTACAAAATATTATACTATTTTATAAATCTAACAAAACAATTGTGCTCAAGCAATTATATTTACGAAGAGTATAGTCTAGGAATAAATGATAAAGTTTAACATACATTAATAAAAGACGAAACTATCGTATAACTTGCAAATAACTTAAATTTTGTTGTAACGTATTTTTAAACAAGAAAGTGTCAACTATAAAACATCCTTTTTACGAATTGTTTACCTTTATTTAACTACCTAAACCTTTCGGGTATACGTACATTACGACAGAAAATCTGCGAAGACCGAGCTCGTGCGCAAAATTTTATGCAGCTAATAAATGCATTTTGATTTTCTTACTAAAGTGTTGGATTCTTACCATATTCCCACCTGGAAGGTAGTGTGGTAGAGCGATTGCTGTCTATTAATAAAACGGCCAAAATATCGTACAAGGGCACGGGTACAATAATATTAATGGTCCAAGTGGCTGTGTGCACCGGATGTTTGTTGTGGCTACTGCCGCGCGCCGCGTGCCGCGTGCCGCGTGCTGCCCGTGCGACGTCGCGCGGCGCGTGGCGGCGGCGTGCGGCGCGCTCCGCCAGTTACCGAGCGATCTCCGCGCGCGCTGACCGTCCCGCGCTCGACGCCAGGCGTCCGACCGCGAGTGTGCGACGTGCAGTGCCCGACGACGCAGCGTACAGCGTGCCACCGACACTAATCGCTTATCGCGCTCCGACACGCTCAGTCGGAATCACCAACACTACTAGTATTTTCTTCAGGAGTTTCTAAAAGTTTGGGAATTTTATTCGGTACGTACGAGTAGTATTTTGTTAGTCGTACAATATTATATAGTAAGGTTTCGTAGAACTTCTGGTGTTCAGTTCGCGGGAAATCACATAAAATAAATCTTCGTGCTGCGGTTAATATCGTAAATTAAAAGTTGTATTTCAGTCGCTCCGTCGGATTCCATATGTAAATATGTACTCGTATATATTAAGATGTTGTGTAAACTACGTGGATGTGTGGTTGCGCAGTTTAATTTTTGCGGGTAAATAAGTAAACTGTTTTAAAATTGTGTGATCACTGCTGAATGAGTCCTGTTGAGAAGTTTTTGGAAGGGTTTGTATATAATTCGGAGATATTATCTAATCTACCCTAAATATAAACTTGTAAAATAAATTCTCTATACATTGGTAATGTGGCTGGCCTATTCCACCATTAGAGTGTAAGTACCAAGAAGTTGTCGAAGATGACTGCTACAGTTCAGTTTAATTATTGAATTAGCATGAGAAACACATTGAGTTCCAATACACATTATATTATAGGTGCGAGGCCAATGGCGGCCGGTCATAATGGTTTTACGACGAGTGCGCGACGGGCCTCGAGTCCTCGACGAGTAGCTCGTAACATCTCTCGGTATAGTATCTGTAAAAGACAATTAACCTGTAGGTCACAGTTAAAAGGCATCGTTATATGAAATAGTAACGGGAGTGCGCGCTGATCGGTGTTTAACTGAGGTTCATAAATCTTGGGCAATTTCCAAAATGTCGGTGTTTCCGGCGGCGCGCACTGACTGTCCCTCAAATTATTTGAGTGGCCACTTCACGAGCTACACAGCTCCAGCTCTTAAAAGCCACATTTTCGGAACCATTTTCACGTAACAGGTCATTTAGGAAACTATATAATCCGAATACGCCCGAACATTACGGAATTGTTTCACGACTCACGAATATTTTCCCCACAATAGGTACTATGGTTATAGTATCAACAGCTGTTCCTCCAGGCGCGCGCCGCCGCACACCTACGAATACGAACATGATCGCAATCTTCACACTATTGTCTGATAATCTAGAGACACTCGTAGCGAATAACAACCAAATCCAGAGGATCTCCTGTTACATACAGACATGAGATTGTAGAGACAACATGCATCGTTATTAACTTGAGTGTCATGTTGCTGGATATAATTAAAAAGTGAAAATTCTGATCCATGTTAAGCAACCTGTCCTGTCCCTACGTTATGTCGATTGTGAAAGAGATAGCAGGCCGCGCAGGCTGCACTACAAGAGGTGCTAAGATACGGCAGGCGCGCGCGGGACGGCCGGCGGCCCCGTGACTCATCTACCTACTGTTCTGAGGATCTCGTACTGATGGAAGATATCATCAAGTAGCTGAGGATGCCTTCGTTAGCGAATCTATCTTTGAAGATAGAAGGGAAATTGATTATTCTCACGGTGAAATGTAAATGAAATTACAAAATCTTGGAATTGAAATAAAATCCAGTCAATTAATCTATCTGACAGCCACAAATTATTTCGTTCTGTGCGGTTATCAAACTTGCAACCGCTTTGAGCAAACCGTTGGGTTCCCGACGTCTAGGTCAGACAATAGTATACAGTCGTCCGTCTCGTTGTGGAGCCGCCCGCGCCACGCGCCGCCGACTAGATTATTTTCCTCGCTGACCCCTGAACTGTGACAGGCTCGCAGTCCCAAACAAATACCTTTTTAAATCACCAATGAACAGGGCACAAATATTTACTCACCCATAAATATTTATAAAAGCTGCCATGAATTGTGAATGATTCTGAGAACGATCTTATTCGTTGAACTAGTACCTACAAACCTGAAATGAATTGTCTTCGTATACCTACCTATATCAAATCATTTTTTTCTGAGAAATCTATTATTTAATTTTGCTTGGGCGGATTGAGGTAAGCCAGTTACTGCATTAAATAATCTTTAATTCTGCCCATTTATTTGAACATAGCAGATGTATTTTCGACATTAAAACAGCGATACAAAGAACTTTTAATCTTTTAAAACAATTGCACTAAAGATCGACACTAACTTCGTTAAGTCATAGTATGGGATGTAGGTCGCAAACAGATCGTGGTCATCGTCGAATTGAGCTTGAAACTTTTGGAAACTTTCAATAATTATTAAGGTCACCTTTCAATAACTTCATAATTACTTAACTTTCGGTTTCCATAACACGAACAGTTCGTTTAGCTGAACAATCACAAAACTTAAACTCAAAGCATTTACTTCAATTAAACCATTGACAGGCACTTTTGAATTGTCAAAGAGTCGGTAAGTTACTCAGAAAGTTGAGGCTAGGTGCCCATTCCAAAACGTAGATCTCTATGGAGAAGAACGGGCAAAAAACTCCAAGGACACTCTTTTTAAATCGAGATATTACAAAATCCTGGGTACATTATCCTTATTGCTTCTATATGTGAGAACAATGTAAAAAAATATATATTAAGGAACAATTCAAAATATAAGATTACTAATAAAAATAAGCCGTGGCAGTTAAGAGATGACCAGTCTCAACTGACGGCGCCCGTTCACTAACATGACGCGTGGGTCAGCACCATCCAGCTCAACCGTTTTGTAGGGAACCGAATGACCCAACACAGCATTTAAAATAAAGGCTCCTTCAAACAGGCGCAACACGCGACGCCAATCGCGCGCGACATAAGGGCACCGCTCGTCGCGCGACACGCAGTGTCTTGATACCGCGTGCGATTCGCGTCGCGTATCGCGCCTGTTTGAAGGAGCCTAAGAATTCATTATGGCAACAGATTTAGCGATTTTAACGTTACGTGTTATAACGTCCACGTGTGCTCGTGTATCTGTAGTTTGGCTGATAATGTAATCCAGCTGCATGGTGTCAGGCGTTTACCCACTTCGTTTTATAAGTGGCGACACATCGTGCTGACTTGGAACAGTACCACGCTACGGCCAGTAGGTATGAGCGAGGTTTGAGAGCCGCTATTATTAGCTCCATCCTAACTGCTATACAGAAATGTATACAGTGTGGGTACCCCCTGTATACGGCCACTTGTGGGGAACTGTCGCCTTCCATTGATTCGTAGACAAAGACCGGCTAGAGAGTGAAGTGGGCTCCAGTATACTCTGTGTACAGCAATCAATGCTCCGATACTAAATAACTGACCGACACAGTTTAGAATGTAATGGATACATGTGCAGCCGCCTTGTCTGGCGCCAGCCGCGAAATGATATGATATGATATGATATTTTATTTCTGTAAGTAGGTTTGTACAAACACTTTTATACGTCAATAATATTTTATCATATCTAGATGAGGTTGGCGTTTCATAGCTGACTACTCTGAGAAGAAAGGCGGAAACAAACTCAGAGGTCACAGTATCTTTTAAAGTCCAGACATAATCTTGGTCAGATCATGTGAAGACCATGTAGATTTGTGTCTGAAATGGTCTTTTGAGGGAAAAACCACACAGAATGAGTGGACCTGTCCAGTCAGTGCACGTTTGTCAGTAATCGTGCAGCTCAACTCAAAACTTAAGGAGCTCAACGATTCGACGAACAATACCGAAGAAAGAACTTTTGGGTAGGCCGCATAAATTACTCAAACTGCCAGACCATGATTAAAACTAATTAAGAAGAACAAAAAAAGCAATGACCCACATAGTCTTTACATGCACAATAATTTAAATAATAATACTATTTCCTAGAGTAAATATTCATGTTAATGTATTTATAAAAAATCATCAATGTCAATGTTTAGGTATATACAAATCCGGAAATAATCTTGGTTAGATTATATGAGGATGATATTAGATTGGTGTCTGAAATGGTCTTTTGAGGAAAGAACCATACAAATTTTAATAGACCTGTCCAGTCAGTGCACGCATATGTCACGCGCAATGACGCGATGATGCAGGCAGACTGCACTTTGTATACAAAGATATTGAAATCACGTTGAAATTACCGCGCGCTGGCTACTTGGAACGTTCGATGTTTTTCTGAGATCTATTTTACTGAAATAAATAAAACAGGTATATTATCACAATCAGTTTTATTCGAGAGTTTATTACGCTTATATTGTAACTGAGCTGAGCCAACTCTCCGGCGAAGCGGTTCAACGAGCGTCATGTATCGACGTCACTACTCGCACCCATAAACTATCAGATAGCTGGCGTTTTATTAATTCACTGTTTGTTAATTTAATAAACGTTCCTGTTGTGTATCGCGTGCTGTATTACAGTTCTGAACAAACACAGTTTAATGTTGATTGCAAGAGAGAGAGTGCCAGTCGACAAGTCTGGCCTAACATTTAGTAAGATGACGTAGATTGCGTCATTACAACTAAACCAGATATTTTCGTATGTGACTGTAAGGAACTATATTTACTCTGATATACATTTCCATGTGTAGCTTTTCAATAATAAAACCGCTTGTTGAAAACGTGGTGACTGCTAAATGTGGCCGCACACGCGGGTACGATCTGCGGATACAAGTGCACGACGCTTAGTTAAAAATTATAATTATGATTCAAACTTTTCTTCAGTGTTAATATTAAACGGTCAGGGTTTTAGCACCCTGCCAGGGTCGCGGTTTGCTCGAAAGAGTTACCGTGGCCCTTGGGCACACGCAACTGAAAGAACACGGCTGGGTTTTAGTCAGTAAAATCTGACACGCCCTCCCGCTCCGCCCAGAGAAGCTATTTGATGACCTCCAACACAAAAAAAGGGGTTTAGCACGATCATTTGTGTGAAATATCAGTATGTATTTTACATTTATAATATAGAAAAATAAATGTAATACTCCAATTTGAATGAAATTCAAACTCTATCATTATTAATTTTTATAGTAGTGAGCTGATTTTCATGCTCTATTTTGCATTAATTGTAAGCACATCTCGTTCGCTGTCATAACGTAACTAACGCAAGTCGTTAATACTATCATCACTTACCATCATACGGTAGTTAAGAGGAAAACCTTCAGCGCTTGTGCCCACGTTATCGATGACCTCACCGCGCCACACCGCACCACACGAGCAACAGTTCACACCGCGCTCGGTCGAGTACCAATCTGTTTGAAGGGCCCTCCGAACAGCCCTCACCACACATTACTAGTTCAGAAGCGATCACAACACATTAATTTTCGGAACATTCCATTGACGATGAAATGTGATAGTCACTGTCGAATTTTCACGCCTTTTTATAATCGTGTGACTAGCATGAACCCGAACAACGATGTGCTGGCTGGACATGTGAGTAGCCATGAACTCGAACAACGATGTGCTGGCTGGACATGTAAGTAGCCATGAACTCGAACAATGATGTGCTGACTGGACATGTGAGTAGCCATGAACTCGAACAACAATGAGATGGCTGGATATGTGAGTAGTCATGAACTTGAACAACGATGAGATGGCTGGACATGTGAGTAGCCATGAACTCGAACAACAATGAGATGGCTGGACATGTGAGTAGCCATGAACTCGAACAACAATGAGATGGCTGGATATGTGAGTAGTCATGAACTTGAACAACGATGAGATGGCTGGACATGTGAGTAAGATAAGATAAGATAATTTTATTTGCTTAAAACATGGTATACATTGGTGTTATTATAGAAAATGAGATCATACATGTTTTGCTTAAAATTAAAGCATGCAAATTTGTACGACTAAACAAATTTGAATTTAAAAACATTATAATTTATGTTCAAAAAAATCCTTAATATTATAGAAATTATTTTCATTCAGCCATTCATATAATTTAATTTTGAATAACCTGCAATTTAATATTTTTAATACATTAGGTAATTTATTATAAACACGTACACACATAGCCACGCAGCTTTTGTTATATTTTGATAATCTAGGGAGCTCATCTAGTACAAGTCTGTATTGGTGACGCCGACTGCGAGAACTTATCTCCTCTGCTGTTTTAAACAATTCTTTATATTTCCTAACGAACATACATGCTTCATACAAATATAATGAAGGTAACGGTAGTAGCCATGATGAGATGGCTGGACATGTGAGTAGCCATCAACTTGAACAACGATGAGTTGGCTGGACGAACTGATCGATGAACAAAGTGCGTACTGTTGACTGTCTTCGCAAACATTTTAATTACATCATGTAAATAACCCAGTATTCCAAGCTGTGTACGACGAAAAATGTCTTAGAGTTATAATAATGTAAAACGTGTTATATATTGTTGCCTAGGCACCTACTTAGTACTTGGTACACAGCAATTAAGCACAGGTACTCGCACATAAGTAAGCAAGCAAGTAAGCGAGTAAGCAAACTGATGTGGCAGTGGGCTGGCCATGTTTGTCGGAGGACCGATGGCCGGTGGAGCAGACGAGTCCTGGAGTGGAGACCGCTTATTGGCAAGCGTAGTGAGGGACGCCTTCCAGCTAGATGGACCAGGACAGACTGGATGTGGAAGGCGGAGCACAGGGTGTTGTGGCGCAGCCTGAGAGAGGCCTATGTCCAGCAGTGGCCTGCGATAGGCTGACTTGATTGATTGTAATCAATCAATCAAGTCAGCCTATCGCAGTCCACTCGCACATTTTTCAGTGTACAGTTGAAGCGATTATCATAATGATGTGTCGCGACATATCGCGTGTGCGCTTGAACGCGTGTTCATCGCGACGTCGCTACTCACCGCCACCTGCGCGGGTGCGTCGCGAGTCACGCGAGTCATGGCTGCGCGTGTAATTACACTAAACGAGCAACTTGTTATAAGTGCATTTAATTTTCTTAGGATAAAGCTCGAGTTATTTTCCACTGTAGTGATAGTGAGCTGATAGCGTGGTTACATAACGTTGTTTGTAAGCATTTGCATAAATACGAAGTTATGGTCCTCTACAACGCTACAAGCAAAATGTCGAAAATTGTATGTGAAATTAATCTAAGTAGGTACTGTAATGAATTACGGGGATTGTGGAATGATACAACGTTATTATTATTATTGTTTTTATTGCTAGCGTTCGTGTTTACACCACGCGCCTATTTAATCACTGGTTTTTTCAACAAAAAACCTAATTCAAAATATTTGAAAGCTCATTCTACAGTTAAATGAAACGCGAAACTCTACAGACGTGATGACTATCCATATCTAAACACGATAAAATAAAAAATACAAAGATTTCATGTTTTTTTATGGGTCAACGACCTCTGGTAGTGTTGTTACTTGAAGTATGTCAAGAAAATAGGTTTGTTTTATCGACGGTTTATTTTTAATATTCATGTAGTTATTTTGATTTATTTTTTATTTATTTTTTACATTGTGCTCACATATAGAACAAGAATAATGTACCCAGGATTTTGTAATGTCTTGATTTAAAAAGAGTGTCCTTGGAGTTTCTTGCCCGTTCTTCTAAATAGAGATCTACGTTTTGGAATGGGCAACTAGCTTCAACTTTCTGACTAACTGACCGACTCTTTGACAATTCAAAAGTGCCTGTAAATGGTTTAATTGAAATAAATGCTTTGAGTTTGAGTTCAACACGTCTGCGGAGTTTCGCTTGACTGCTGGATCACAGAACACCTATTACCTAGCGGAAGAATGACAACTTCATCCAAAAAATTCCATCCACGCCATCTAGTTGTATCCCATTACACTATTCAAATCGGGAAAATTTTAAAGTGATTTTTGAACATACATAATTAGTGAAATTTTAAATTTATAGAAACTAGAAACGAATCTGCACGATACCACGGAAAAATGATAAAATGCATTACTTTTCCGTAGTACCATTACAAATTTATTTCTAGTTTCCATAAATTAGCATCCATATATGTAATTCCACAGGATAGGGGTAAAAAGAAACAAGATAGTTTTACTTATGTTTTAATATTTCAATTTTCCTGGTTTAGGAAAACGATGTAATTTAATGTTTGGGTCATCTTGCGGCGAGATTCCACACTTCAGACATTTTCGTTTCAAGTTATCACCCATATTTACGATCAAAGTATAAAGAGTTTAAGAGTCAATCTCTCAGAAAGAGTCTTTTTTCTCACAAATAAGAATGTATCTCGACACTAACGCGGAAGAACAAAAGTTAATTCGACTCGTTAAGAGAACACAAAGTCACTGTTTCAGTAAGAAACTATATGTCGTAAGCACAACTCAACACTATCGCTGTTAAATTAGACAAAACTATTGATGAAACTAAAAACGCAACGCAAAGTAACCGGCAATGTTACTCCTGCAAACAAACAACAAACATAGCATAATAATAATAATTGTTGAGAGATCATTCATACAAATTAGTAGCGGTATTTTTTATATTTATTTGAATTTATAATAAATGATGCATATTATTTTAAAAAGTCTTCAATCTTATGCTGTAAGTACGAGTATAGACCATTATTATTTACTACCAATATAAGCACTGGTAACACTAAGAACCTGCACTTCAATAAAATGACAGGGTATTATGACGAACCCAAAATAAATGAATTTTTTGGTTTCTTTTAGGTCTTTCATAATATATCTTTTTTGAGGCAACATTTTTTGTATCCCAACTAGGCAGGTCTCAGGTTCCCGGTACAAAGTCGGCTGGGCCAGGTTCGAATGCAACCAGGATTATTTTACTGCCTGCAACAACATAAGGTCGACTTTGCAGGCAACCTTTACTGCACCTAGGTAACTAAATCTAAGAAGTAGAGGAAGATAGGCTACTTAATACATAATTATTTCTCTAGTCAAATACAAGAGAATTTGTATTTTGTATCAGAGGAAATGTTTTTCCCGTTGGAACAATATTGTGTCGCTGTGAGAGCGTGATTGCCTTTATTGGGTCGCTATTAACCTTAATACGATTGCGGGCACTGTATTCTAATGGTGGTATCTGCCTGATTTTTCGTAATTCCGTTCTAAAAAGGGTAGCTTGACTTTAAAAGTATTAGTTCACGTAGGGATTTCACACATTTGTGCTTACCAGGCCGCAACGGGCGAGTCAAAATTATATTAGAAAGTACTTATTCATTGTTCGGTGTTTTCCGGCAAAACGCGCCATCGCCATCGCAAACAAAGTCACAATAACACATGCAGCGAATATTATGAATTGGTTTATATTTGGAAGCGAGCAACTTTTCTCGTCTCATAAAAAAGTCCATAAGATTTAATTCAAAATAATATTACATTCACATTGTTACAAATAGACATTCGGACATCCAAATTTTAAATTTGCTGGGATGTCATTTAAAATGTGGCTGAGTTCACGCAGCGTGACAGCCGACGTCACACCACTGACACTGCGATGAATATAAAAGTGTAGGAAGTGCTGACTCTGTAGTAATAAGCTGTCGAGAGGAGTGTCGCGCCGAGTGTCCCGCGCCTGACCCGACACTCCAGCGGTTGTCGCCGGTGTCGCCGGTGTCGGACACTCGCCGGCGCGCGGCGGCGGGGTTCATTTCCGGCGCGACTCGGGGTGTAGGTTTATTTTTCGCCCAAAAGGTTATATTTTGTCATACTGTATAATGTCGTACATTGTTACAGTTTGTGTTTGTGTTTTGTATTGGTATTATTAATAATTTCGTTATTTTCATTTTCTTGGGTAAATGTCGGCTATGATGAAATATTTTCATAGGAGTTGGATGAATGTTGTAAATGGGCCGTGGCCCTGCCTCGATTAGTATTTCCGGCGGGGTCACATCTACGTATTGCTCTCTTCATGAGTATTTACTTGTAAAGTATTATGTTATTATAATTATTGTGAATATTATTATTGGGACTATGTGGGTCATTGCTTTTTTTTTCTCAGTTCGTTTTAATCATGATCTGGCAGTTTGAGTAATTTATGCGGCCTACCCAAATGTCCTTTCTTTAGTATTGTTCGTCGAATCGTTGAGCTCCTTAAGTCCTGACTTACTGAGTTGAGCTGCACGATTACTGACAAATGCGTGCACTGACTGAACAGGTCTATTCAATCTGTGTGGTTCTTTCCTCACAAGAACATTTCAGATACCAATCTACATTCAAATTCAAATTCAAATTCTTTATTGCTAACTATGTGTACATAAATAAAGTTCTTAACAGAGGATATCAGTTCTTAGAACATAGTGGCCCTGTTAGGGCATTGCAATTTCATCATGCATATATGCTTATAATTGTAACAGTAACAGTTGAACATGCATTATTTACATTCATTAATTAAAAAGAAAAAAGTTATAAATATTAAATTTTATATAGGACATCGTTTTAATTACATTATATAATTTTATCATTTACATCATATTAATTATAAATTATTAAAGTCATACCTAAATAAAGATACACATGTCATGAGTTACCTGATTTAAAAATTATCATTATTCATTAATTCAATTATGTCACAGTATTGTAATCATTTAATACTAATTATCATAATCCTTTTAAAAATATTTTACTGAATTATATTCACTTTAGTGATAGGTACTTTATTGAACAAAATTATTTTTCCTCAAGAAATTCTGCTATTGAGTAATAGGCCTTATTAATTAAGAAAATTTTCAGCTTTCTTTTAAAAATAATAATTGAATTTATAGTCTTAATGTCCATAGGTAGCTTGTTATAAATCTTTGTGCTCATACAGAAAACACTATTACTGTACGCTCTAGTGTGGGACGTTTTATCTCTTAAGGTATGTTTAAGTCTTCTGCTTTTTAACGTATCATAGCTTGTAATGTTTGAATTAACTAAAATTGAGGCCAGGTAGATAAATAGAGCAGGGAGTGTTAAAATCTTGAGATTTACGAAATGTGGTTTACATGAATCCGTTTGGCGTAACCCACATATAGACCTAATACACTTTTTTTGGGCTTTGAACGCAATTTCTTTATCAGTCGAGTTTCCCCAATATAGTAACCCATACGACAGAGTGGATCCCACATACGCATGGTAAGCAGTAAGAAGCGCGGTCTGGTTGGATACTTTTTTAAGCATGTATAGAGCGTAAGAAAATTGATTCAATTTGGTACATACACTATTTACATGTGTTTTCCATGACATATTCGAATCTATATGGATTCCTAAAAATTTTGTATTTGCTACTTCAGCTACTGTTTCATTATTGTATGCAATACTTAAAGGAATAGATGTCGCGTTTTTATTTTTAAAGTTCATGTAATGTGTTTTTGTGAGATTAATTTGTAAATTATTTATTTGAAGCCAATTTATTAATTTAGATAAGGAATCATTTATTTCTTGTTCATGATTTTTGTTTTTATTATTTGTGAAAAGAACCGTACTGTCATCTGCAAATAAAACCATAGGTTGCTGAATAGCATTAGGTAAATCGTTTATGTAAATGAGAAACAGTAGTGGTCCCAGTATTGACCCTTGAGGTACACCATATTTTATAAATCTAGGACTCTATGTATACTTAGTCTCTCTCTTTGTAAATGGACATAACTGTGTTATTTCAGTGAACTGTATTCGGTTACATAGATATGATTTGATTATTTGTAGTGCTTCACCCCGAACTCCGTATATTTCCAGTGTCCAGTGTTCCAGTTTCCGTACATGGTCTTCACATGTCATGATCTGACCAAGATTATGTCTGGACTTTAAAAGAGACTGTGACATCTGAGTTTGTTTCGGCCTTTCTTCTCAGAGTAGTCAGATAGGAAACGCCAACCTCATCTAGTTTAAAAAAATATGATTGACGTGTAAAAGTGTTTGTACAAACCTACTTACAGAAATAAAACCATTTATCATTTACTTCTTCCCTACGTGAAGCGACATTTTTGATAATAATTAACCACACACTGATAACGTTAACAAATATTTAGTGAAAATGGCGCGCTGTTTTTGTTTTTTCCGCACGCCGCGCTAGCGATGTGCGCAAAGGCGTAAATAAAGGCACTGGCAAAACCGTTAAACAGCCTATTATATTAAAAACATAATAAATACAAAATAATGTTTTAAATACGCAAATTGAGTTTAATATGTAGTGAAAAAGCTGATTTGAAAAAATGCTATTTTGATGATTGATTAAATATATATAATTAAATAGTTTGTATAGTCACAAAAATATTCATTGTCTTTATACATAAAAACTGCGGAGTTTGAAAAAAGAAAATGTAAGTAAAAAAAAAACACTAGTGTGGTAATGTAAAGTAAAAAAAAAACAGCATATATTAAGCAGAATTAAGAACCTAAATGCGTTGCTATTAAGAGTCACTTCACAAATCAAATGTGTTAAAAAATATTACGTTCTCAATTTTGAATTTCGGTAGTAATTTTTTAGATTTCCCGCCTATCCTATGGTTACTTTTACTTTTTACTTTTATGATGAAAATACCAAAGAGATACAAAATATTCGCTCTAACAGTAAAGTTATTAACGCCTCTATTCCCCAAGGGAGTGTAATTGGATGCCTCCTATATCTTATTTACATCAACGACCTTCCTAAAACCATAGAAGGAGCATTCGTTTTGTTTGCTGATGACATTTCGCTACTAATTTCATGCCGGAACAAAGTAGGCTTGAGCGAGGCCCTGACCTGTACACTAAATAAATCAATCAATTGGATGAATGACAATAACCTCGAAATTAATTTCTCTAAATCTAAAATAATGCCCTTCTACCCACGACAAAAAGCCCCACTAGATATAAACTTCACCTACAACGGTACAAAAATAGAAGTCGTTACTGAATTTACTCTACTTGGCCTGTCTATAGATACAAACATTAATTGGAAATCACACATCAACAAAATAAAATCAAAATTATCCCAATTTGCACACGCCCTTCGTGAAGTCAAAAAGAGCACTAACCTTAAAACTGCACTTGTTACCTATTATGCCTACGCATATGCATGGCTCAGTTACGGCGTAATATTATGGGGAAACAGCACAGATGCACCGACACTTTTCACATTGCAAAAAAGGCTTATAAGAATCCTAGTAAATATAGAAGACACTGACAGCTGCAAACCTCATTTCCAAGAACATAAAATACTTACCCTCGCCTGCCTATACATTCTAGAAATATGCAAATTCGTTCGAAATTACCAACACTTTTACACACCAAGAGAAAATATACAATCAAGATATACATTGCGCTATAAAAATAGGTTAAACTTAGGCTCTAAGCTAAAAATGCACTCAACAAGTACACTAGTCATGTCCATGAAAATATATAATAAATTACCAGAAAAAATAAAAGAAGAACAAAAATTTTATACATTCACACATAAATTAAAACGATTTCTATTAGTAAAATGCTATTACAACATCAATGAATATTTAAATTACAAATTTTAAATTACATGTTGTATAAAATAATCACAATAATTATAATTACAGTAACTAACAACTAAGTAGTCAAATAAAAGCCCTCTTCCTCTCTACTACTTTTGCTGTACCCGACAGGGTCCACAATGGTCATATTTTGTTACCTACCACCTAAGTTTACATGTGGAAGCAATAAATATATTGAGTATTGAGTACTTTCTCCTACGTTTTTTCAGTCAAAAGTGTATAGATAATATACCAAATTATTTCAAAACCATGGGTAAAAAGGAAAGTTGTGGTTCATCAGCCCGGAAAACGATTATGGCACTGTATGAACATGATTGGCCGTATATAACATTGCTGATCATATGGAGTGCGCCAAAACTAAGGTTTATAACCATATGACGAAACGAAGATAAATAGTTTCTGATAATAAGTTCTGACGGTGAACAGTAAACGGCTAAGCAGGCATTGAATCCTAGTAACGTTCACGAAAAAAGTTGTAAAGCATGGGGGTGGAACATTAAAGTTTGGGGACTTTTCTCAGGGCATGATGTTGGGCCAGTTAAAAAGATTGAAGGCATTTTAGACCAATTTCAATACAAACTAATATTGGAGGAGACTATGTTTCCTTTTGCTGAGAAGACGTTGCCTGCAGTTAAAAAATGTCACCTTGATAGCGACCCCAAACACACTGCTCATCCAGTGAAAAAGTTTCTTAGTGATCAAAAAGTCACTGTGTTACATTTGCCTACAAACAGCCCAGCTCTTAATCCGATCGAAAATCAATGGGAAGAAGTAGAGTGTGGCTGGTAAAAGGGCGAGTAATTTGAAAGAACTGTATTTATTTATTTAGAATAAGCACACCAACAGCACTGTCACTTAGAATTCAAATAAAATAACAACTAAAATTGGCATTACAGTAACCGTGGAAATAACAGGTGTGCATGACATTGACATATGAAATTTAGAGACAAAGGAAACAAAGATAAAGTGTGTCTAGAAGACATAAAACTAGAACACTACAAAACTAACCAATTTGAACTATATAAACGTGCACTGTTCGCACAGTTTAAATAGGGAACGTCTGTATGAAGCGAAACGAAAGTATGACGCCTTTGTGGAATCTTGGAGCACTATTTCTGTTGAAACCTGTAAAAAAATAATAAATTCTATCTCCCATCACTGCAGAGCAGTTATTATAAGCAAGGGTCATCCTACAAAATTTTAATGCTTCGTTTTGTAAACAGTGTTAAAGCCTATTTAATAAGTATTTTTAATTTAATTAAATAAATTCTGATATCGTTTAATAAATGAGGTAATTTACCAGTTCCTAATTATTTGTCCATAGATAGAAAGTTTCGAATAGGTAGTTCAAATGGACCATAGTTAAATTATTACTAGAAGTCCAACTACTTTGCGTATCTTGTACGTAGTATTAAAGCCTATTTAAATTGATGTCTAACAATGTTGTTAAAAGTTATTATCAGTAAATTGATACAAAAATAACAGCAACTTGTTTATCGAAGAGTGACTTCGGTATCAGTCGTTGCTAATTATTATGTCCACAACTGTACCTTAAATCGCATTAGCGCATATCACTGGCAGGTTTTTTTACTGTAGCTTTGAGTCTACTGAATACTATTCAAATCTGAGTATTCTGTCACTTGAAACTTATTTACAAATTCTTTGAAAGGTCAACACCGAAAATGCCGACTTATTACGTTATTTAAAGAATGTTATTGTTATGCAGATGATTACAGAGAGCCGGACACATTCGGACACATTCGGACACATTCGTCATGTTTCTCAACAATATCACAAATTCATAGATTGACTTACAAAAAAAAAATATTTACATACTTACCAAAAAAAATATGCAAACAACTCTAAGAAAGATAAACTTATTAAAAATAATGTGACACAATGGGCGGTCTGTCCTATCGCAGTCATCTCTTATTTGAGATTTCTTCTGATCCCACGGGAATGTGCTTCCGGGACAAAAAGTAGCTTATGGCCATCCCCAGGATGCCATCAATCTCCTTGCCAAATTTTATCGAAATCCGTTCAGTGGTTTAGGCGTGAAAAGGTAACATACGGACAGAGTTACTTTCGAATTTATCATATTAGTAATTATGGACTAACCTTGTATCTTCTTATGAAAAATATTGTATTCTGGTCATCTTAGTATAGATACTCGCACAGCTAGACGTAGCACGTACCCTTCGTACGTCGTAGGCACAGTGTTAGTTCTGAGCTGCACCATTTAATAACCCAGCACCGTAAGTATGTAATACGTCCCGAATAGCATGGCGGTTATAAATAACAGAGTAACTATGCACCTAAGTGAGCTATTTTAGTACAACATGTAGCTACGTTAATATTGTTAATTTGACACAGTACAGCGGGCGCCGGAATTTGGATTCGCCAATATTTGCACGTTTCCGTACTGTAGGTACTAATATAATATCATTTTGTTGACCGGCGCGCCGCGCGCCGGGTTAGTAACGTTATTACCAACTAAGTATTTGATTCAATATTGTGTCCATACAAACATTACACTATCAACTATGGCATGTTCATACTATTCATTGCTTACACAAACAATACGTTTTGAAGTAGTATTTTGTAAGTTCACCTATACATGTTATATTGTTGTCATGCGTGCTATTAACATGTAATTATATATGATATAGATGTGAGTAATTAAATTATGCGGTCATTGTATTGGTCAATTACAACATGAAATGAGATCCTGATCAGAAACCTTATAAGCTTACAGAAGTCGAGGGTAAGTCCACGAGCTACTTCAATATGACGTATTGAAGTATACTTTTATAAATTACACAATGAATTTCAAATTATTATGGGCTCCGTTGCGATCCACGGAACAAGGAGAAGACCATTATGATAACAGATAACAGAGCGAAAGAAAGACTGGTGGCGCTTTACATAGAGCTTCGGTTAAGTTGCAGGTCGATAACTCTCTGGATCTCGTTATAATAATATCTCATTGTTTACTATATTCTTCAACGAACTAAGGGTATTGTAGTTATAGGTCACAGAGGCCGATTATAGTAGGTAGACCTAGACCTAATGTGTTGCTGAGTAAACGGGGATGGCGTATGCATGAACAATTGCCACAGGTATTCAAAAGAAGTATTTTTTTTAATGCGAAAAGTACGCACGCTCTATATTTTTGTTAACATTCGGCTTGTGGTAGAGCCAGATGATGTTATGTCAGTCCGACCACAGTACTTGTTGCTCCGCCACAGCGCGGCGCCTGCGTCGGCGTCGCCGTCGCGCGTCGTCCGCGACAATACAACAGCCATTTGTTACACTTGACAAGCGAACATTGAACACAAGGCAAATATGACGGCTTTACAAAATAGTAATACTTTTGTTATGTTTCTCTTAATGTTTTCCAAATACTGTCCAAATTGTACTGAAAATGTGACATTGTTTATTTCAGTTTCTAGCTCATTCTAGCTGCAGGCGAAAGATACTCTTCCAAAATTGTTTAGTTTGTGAGTGGTTATGTCACTCAGCAGATTGCTTTTCTTTTTACTGACATTTTAACTAGATGAACAAGAACATACACAATAATAAAATTGTTACAGAAGAAGTTATAATCTACTAAATAAAAACGTATTGCTTGATACTGATAAGTAATCAGTTTTAAGGTAAATCAAAAGTTTTCTGTATGTCTTGCAAACAACTAACAGCTTAACAGTTGTATAAAATGGCAAGAACACGGTAAATTGAGTGTCCATTTGCTTAACAATTAATTTCCCTGACTGTACATAAATTAATACGGTTTTAAGAGTTCAACTCACGTCATTATATTTGGGCCGTCTATACCTACTAGTGGACCCTGTTAAAGGTTTTCCCGTATACAGTCGGTGGGTACCCTTTCCAAATCGCTGTGTGGCTGCGGTTACCTATCAACATTCCCAGGTACCGGGTGCCCGTCACTACCCGGACAAACGGGTCTTAGCTCAGGAATGTCCGCCATTATTCGACCAATCACGGCATAGCTATGTAAAAGTACAACAAAGCGTAGCGTTTAATTAAAGCTAAAATCAAGCCTAGAAGTATCAAACAAGCATTCCGTAATACCTTCTCATGTCTAAACTAAACACCAAGGGACATTAAAATCAAATTGTTTTTGGTTTGCATTTACTATTCTATAACAATAAATATAATAACCTCACCGCCGCCGTATCTCTACGTTGACGTCGTGGCGGGGCTAGCGCGCTCCTGAACTCTGAGTCTATGCTGGTAGAGTTTACTTTGCCGAAACAGGTCTAGGGCGAGGAGCCAGACCAAGAGAGATACATAAACCCGCAGCGCAGGATGTGGCGAGCGGTTGAGCAATAGCGACCCCACGGACCCTGTCTTCCGGGAGAAGACTTGTTCCTCTCCTCAGGCTTGCCTTTATTGGCTGACTGGAGTGAACACTGACGTGGAATAGAGCTCCCACTTCTTTCTTGCCTTTATTGGCGGGCTTGAGTGGAGATTCGCAAGAGCAAACGTGCTCGGCGGAAGAAAGCATTTCAGTAAGATGCTGGTAGGGATCTTGACCGTACTTCCGTCATTGTCCTGATAGCCGTGGAATACCTCTCCACTCCTCAAGCACCTCAGGATATGTTGCCCCCTTATCACTACGGCACTATGTGCTAGCGACCGTTTTCGGGGGCCCATTATTGAGTGTGCAAGTAATCCCCTGACATTTTATCCGTGTATTTTTTATATAAAACATTGGTCAGGCTGGGGCCATACTCGTTCCACAGTTCTTGGTAACCAGTCCATCTTAGCCACTGAAACCCATAGTTCAATAATTATTTTTGTTTCCATACCCTGCAATAGTCCAATATCTATGCGTCATGTTCGTGAACGGGCGCCGTCAGTGGGGACTGGTCATTTCTTAGCTGCCACGGCTTATTTTAATTTAATTTAATATTTGAATTGCTTTTGTTGTTTTATTACGGACGCTTTAACGTTCTGCATCGTTCTCACATGCATAATTTCAACATGAACGATGTAACCAATATTTTGTAACCATATTTTGATTCAAAAGAGTGTCCATGGAGTTTCTTGCCCGTTCTTCTCCATAGGTACCTACTACGTTTTTTACGTACCTATTACCTTTGAGTTTGAGTTTGAGTCTGACACCAACCGGGGGTTGTCCTTGAGTGGACTTGCACAGTGCATAAAGGGATAATGGTGGGTTGGTGCCTCATTCCATTTAAAATTGTCTAAGGGTTCTCTGTGAGTTGGATTCGGCCGCGCAGCCCCTCGTGCGCCTTCCAAATGACCGGGACCCCACGGTCCCGAGCTACGTTAACATAAAAAATAAAAAATGTTTCACTTTACAAAAAGGTTTTAGTGTTTGGAGCCTCCATTTAAGCAAACAATGCCTGTGTTAGGAGAACTCCGCTCTTCCATAGTACAGCATAATTACTTAATCTAGTAACAAAAACCGTAGGGTACTTAAAATATCAAATAAAAATAAGGATGTTAGTGAGAGTATGTTAAGAGTCTGAATACCTGTGCGTAGTGTGTCTGTACGTGAGAGTGTATCTTTTACTTTATGTGCTCCAGACGTGCCTCCGTGCCATCATAATAATGTAAGTGTCTTTAACCAATTGGTTACTGTTTTCTTACATTCATAACTTCCTTTTGTGTATAAGTAAATATTTTTGTTTATTTTGTTGTATAGTTGAGCAGACCGTTTATTAAATATTTGCGTACTCGTTTCTTGGGACTACGCTAAATGCGCAAATTTTTCGTAGCTAGTCCATATTATTTAATAGATAGTGTCAAACTAATAAAGTTATCATGTAACAGTCATGTTTACAAGTGTCACTGGTGTGGGTTTCCGTTCTGCTATCGCACAATGTCATGCTAGTGTTTTAGGCAACGGGCACTTCTGCACAAATACAGTCTTAAAGTAGTGCTCATTTTATGAAATACTACTTATTAGATTGAGTTTTTTATTATTTCTTAGCACAATTTTACCCTTGGACCAGAGTACCAGTTGACCCTCTGGTTGGGTTACAAATGCACACTTGCCTAGGGACAGGGGGTGAACCTAGGATGGACGTTTTACATCCCCCACACTCGTGGGAACAAATATGGAAACACTGAAAAATCAAAAACAACAGGAAAGTAGTGGAGAGGAAGGGAGTAGTGATACGGGGTCGGAGTCCGACGCCGCATTGGGCGCGAGGGGCTCACTCAAGAGCCCGGAGCGCAATGTGGTGGGAGCTGCTGAGAAGAACTGTCGGCGCTTCCATAAGCGCCCCAAACCTGGCCAGGGGTCGTCCTCTGATGGCGGTAGGAGTGCCACCCGCAGAAAATTTACTCGGCAGGGTGGGGTTCACGATCGGGGTAAGGGCAGAGAGTTCACCACCAAGGAGAACAGTGAGCCGAGCCGAGTCAGTCCAGCTGAGCCGGCCCAGCCAGCCGAGAGGCTCGCCACGGAGGGCAAGCCACACAGGGCGGAACTCTCAGAGTCGTCAGGAGGTGAGCCGGACGCTGCTGGCGGCTCTAAGTCGGAGCAAGTGGCCAGGTTCCAGGAGGTCGTGATAGCCGCGATCAGGGGTGGGGCCTTGAAGAGGATTCGGTCCTCTAAAGACAAGGTCATACCCACTGCCACGGCCTCCATTATGGCGGCAGCGGAGGCCTTACACCTTGGGCCTCCGTCGGATGGAATATCTGAGATGCGGGTGGAAGTCGCCCGGTTGACCGCCGCCATGGACCTTCTCCGAAAGGAAAACGAGGAGCTCCGGGCGGACCTGGCCGGCCTCCAGGCAGCCGGCCACCTGGAAGTGCCACAGGAGGGGGCCCAACATAAGCAAGACCGGTGCCGGTGCCTGCGGAGGACCGGGTTCCGACCCTGGTGCGGCGAGAGCTGGCAGCCTTCCAGAGTCGGTTTTCCGCTCTGGAGGCCATTATTTTGCGTCCCCCGCTAGCGGCGAGCCGGGTTTCTTTTGCCGCCGCTGCGGCCAAGCCAGGATCGACGGGGCGCTCCAAAGGCGGGCCTGTGCCGGAACCCGCGGGGCCGCCCGCGGCGAAGTCGGCGTCTCCCAAGCCCATATTCCGACCATCGGTACATCCGGTTTGACGTCTCCGCCCAGACCTCGAGCGCGCTGGTCCGACAGGCCCCGAGTGGTCCGCGGTGGGCGCTGAAGCGGCTGGACCGGGAGCTCCTCCTGGAAGCCTCGATCGTGCAGGCCTGGGTGTCATCACCGGACAGGCCTGCTGATATTAACGACGAGGCGGAGTGGTTCCGGGAGGCCATGTCCGAAATATGTGACGTGGCAATGCCCCGGGTCTAGCCTGGACGCGCCTGGCGCCATATGTACTGGTGGTCGCCGGAGTTAACAACTCTGCGCGAGGCGTGCGTTGCTGCGCAACGCCTGTACACCAGGCGCCGCAGGCTCCGTATCCGCCCTCCGGGTACGGAAGCCATTCAGGCGGAGCTGTACGAGGGTTACAGAGCGGCGAAGACCGCCCTCCGAGCGGAGATCCTGCGGGCCAGGGGACTGGCCCGCGAGGAGTCGCTGGGGACTCTGAACAGGGACCCGTGGGGACGCCCATATAAAATGGTGCGGGAGAAATTCCGCTTATGGGCTCCCCCGCTGACGCAGAGTCTCCGGTTTCAGCTCATGGAGGGCGTGGTGGGCGCTTTGTTCCCTTCGCGAGGAGAGCATACTCCCCCGCCCATGGCTCCGCCTCCTGCGGTGCTCACTGTGGATCACACAACGGACGACGACGATGATGCCCCTGAGGTGACCGAGGTAGAGTTGAGAGTGGCGGTACGTAGGCTGAGTGCCAAAAATACCGCCCCAGGACCCGACGGCCTACCTGGAAAAGCCTGGGTCCTGGCCTTAGAGGCTCTCGGACCTCGACTTAGAGGGCTCCTAAGCGCATGCTTGGCTGGGAGCCAGTTCCCACTTCGTTGGAAGACGGGGAAACTGGTCCTCATTAAGAAGACGGGCCGCCCTGCGGACTCTACGTCCACTTACCGGCCCATCGTGCTGCTCGACGAGGTGGGCAAGCTCTTTGAAAGAGTCATTGCAGACCTCCTCGTCGGGCGGCTGGTGCGGGTGCGGGACATCGCCAATGCCTTCAATACCCTGCCCTGTAGTTGCATCAGGGAGGCACTCCGGTATCACCGGATGCCGACCTACCTCTGTCGCATAGTCGAGGCCTATCTGACGGATAGGGCCGTCATCTACCCCGGTCACCAAGGAGAATGGAACCGGCGACAGATGTCGTGCGGTGTCCCACAGGGATCGGTCCTGGGGACGCATCTGTGGGACATAGGGTACGACTGTGTGCTGCGCGCCGACCTCCCTAGCGGCGTCAGCGTCGTTTATTACGCTGACGACACGCTGGTCCTGGCGCAGGGGTGGTCGCACCAGGCGGCAGCCGAATTAATGACACGCGGGGTTGCGACAGTGATTGGGAGGATCCGGCAAATGGGACTCGAGGTAGCCCTGCACAAGTCCGAGGCCATGTGTTTTCATGGTCCTCGGAACGTGCCACTCTCGGGTTCCCAAATAATGGCGGGAGGGGTTCACATCGGCGTCGAGTCGACGATGAAGTACCTGGGACTCGTCCTCGACAGCCGGTGGAACTTCGTCGAGCATTTTCGACGTTTGGATCCCAGACTGGACCGGGCTGGGGCTGCCTTGAAGCGGTTCCTGCCCAATCTGGGGGGTCCAAACGCCTCCTGCAGGAGGCTCTACGCGGGGGTCGTGCGGTCTATGGCCCTTTACGGGGCACCGGTGTGGGCGCGTTCATTGAGGCTCTGACCAGCTCGCCGGTTGAACGCGTCCCAAAGGGTCATGGCCATCCGGCTGGTCCGGGGATACCGCACGGTCTCCTGCGAGGCGGCGAGCCTCCTTGCCGGATTACCGCCATGGGATCTGGAGGCAAAAGTCCTCGCGCACATTTGGGAGTGGCGCGAGGAGGCGAAACGCCGGGGCGTAACTCCGCTGCCGCGAGAAATCGCGTCACAGCGGATAGAGCTCCGGCGGGATCTCATGACGGCCTGGAGAATGCGACTGTCACAACCCAGCGGTGGGCACGCCACAATTGCGGCGGTTAGTCCCCTCTTTGAGGAGTGGCTTGAGAGGCGCCACGACGTCCTCACCTTCCGCCTGACGCAGGTCCTCACCGGACATGGTTGTTTCGGGAGGTTCCTGTTTCGGATAAGGCGGGAGGAAACGCCCGGGGGTTGTCATTGTGTGGATCGACCAGAGGACACGGTGGAGCATACGGTGGAAGTCTGCCCGGCTTGGGCGGAGCACCGCCGTGTCCTCGTGGCGGCGATTGGCGGCGGCGATCTCTCGCGTCCGGCCCTGGTTCAGGCCATGGTAAGGAGCGAGAGGGAATGGGAAGCAGTCACCTCCTCCTGCGAAGCAGTAATGCTCGCGGAGGAGGAGGCCAAGTGCGTGAGGGAGAGGCAATCATTGCGCCCTCACGCCCCTAGTTGCCGCAGGAGGAGATACCCTGGGCGTCGGGAGTCGATAGCCGACTCCCGGCCACCGTAGGCGCGGGCCTGCGGACGGCGAGCAATGGGCAGCTCGCCGTCCGGTAAGGACCAGGCTCGGGTCGACGGCGCGTTGTGTTCCACGCGCGCCTAAAAGAGATGTCAGCATAATTTACGGGGTCCGATAGGGCCGATGTTCGGGGTCGCGGATTGTTCGAAAGAGTTACCGTGGCCCTGGCGCACAAGCAACTGAAGGAACACGGGTGGGTTTTAGTCAGTAAGACTCTGATACGCCCTTCCGCTCCGCCCAGAGCGGGAGAGGTCATTTGATGATTTCCAACCCAAAAAAAAAAAGGGAAATTAAAATCAAATTGTTTTTGGTTTGCATTTACAATAAATATAATAACCTCACCGCCGCCGTATCTCTACGTTGACGTCGTGGCGGGGCTAGCGCGCTCCTGAACTCTGAGTCTATGCCCGTAGAGTTTACTTTGCCGTAACAGGTCTAGGGTGAAAGCCAGACCAAGAGAGATACATAAACCCGCAGCGCAGCATGTGGCGAGCGGTTGGGCAGCGAGCGGTTGGGTAGCGAACCCACGGACCCTGTCTCCCCGGAGAAGACTTGTTCCTCTCCTCAGGCTTGCCTTTATTGGCTGGCTGGAGTGAAAACTGACGAGGAACAGAGTACCCACCTCTTTCTTGCCTGTATTGGCGGGCTTGAGTTATTCGCAAGAGCAAACGTGCTCGGAGGAAGGAAGCATTCCAGTAAGATGCTGGTACGGATCCTGACCGTACTTCCGGTATTGTCCTGATAGCCGTGGAATACCTCTTCACTCCTCAAGCAACTCAGGACATGTTGTCCCCTCGTCGCTACGACACTATGTGCTAGCGACCGTTTTCGGGGGCCCATTATTGAGTGTGCAAGTCACCCCTTGCCGTTATATCTGTGTATTTTATATTAAACATTTGGCCGGCAGGAGCCATAGTCTTTCCATAGTCAGATAATCAGTTCACTTATGCCACCCAAACTCATAATCTAATATGTTTGTTTCTATGTTCTGCAATAGTCCTGCACCAACGGAGGGTTATCCTTGGTTACACTTGCATAGAGCATACAGGGACAATCGTCGGTTGGTGCCTCATTTAATTTCAAATTGTCTAACGGGCCTCTGCGAGTTGGCTTCGGCCCCTCGTACGAGTACGCCTTCCGAAGCACCGGAATTCCATGTTCCCGAGATACTTAAAGATAAACAAATGTAATAAAAGTAATTATCAGCATGTAAGTGACATGCCGAAGTATACAATGACATGTAATGAGTAGTAATTACGATGTATATTGGTTGTCGAATGACACAATCATTATTGCAGCGACACAGTTACTTTTTGGCATAACAGTCGATCATGATTATCGTTATGTTATCGTTGTTTCCGCCAATATTTTGTATGTTGAGGACCGTCACACATCATACGGAACTTACGTCATGCACGGAACAAGTAACACCTATGGGCGCTTGACCTCTTCATTCCACGACTATACGCACATCGACTAACTGATCGACGCGCGACGAGTGAGTATAAGAAGTCGATAGTATTCAGTAGTAGGCAGCACTTAGACATAAGATTATCCGCAGCCAGCTCCACGCCCCGGCTTTGTGCGACCTGACAGTGTTGCTGTCAAATGTACTAGCACTCGATCATTGCTCACTTTACAAGCTTAAAAATGTTCAAAAAGGGTTATTGCAGTATTTGACAAAAAAAAAATCGTTTTCTTCGACAAGTTAATAGAAAAGCAAGAAAATGTAGGTAGGGAATTTTCTCACGAAAATATTCGGTCTGGGTTATATTTCTGTATATAATAATTTGGTTGTAGGGTGCTTATAACTTTATATGGAAGTACTGAATTATTGTGTAGTCATGAACATGAAGTCAACAGTTACAATGAGATCCGTCCGCTGTGCCTGCGGGAGTCGGGACTCGGGAGCACTCTGTAGTGTCTCAGGGGTGCGCACTGTAGGCATGGGGCAAATGTCAAGAGGCTGGGCAGTGGACAGGCTTCAGATAATGTATAAACACTGCGGTCCCCAAGCCATTGCTCAAGTATTCCGACAGCCACATTATTTACTCAACACTGTATGTTTACTATATTTTCTTCACAATCTATTATACATTATTCTTTTAAACTGCGCAACGGATTTTGATGCGGTTTTCATCATCATATAAAAAAAAACCGGAAGGTTAATGTGTATAACAAACTAATATTAATCTTATAAATAACAAAGAAATCTCGATGTTTTATCAAATCGTAACAACCGTGCGAAGCAAGGGCGGGGCGCTAGTTATAAATAAATCGATCGTGTTTTCACAAATGTTTCCTCATAGAGACAGGTTCTAAGTAATACCACTGTATTCGGAGTACCTTCAGATTTTATTCATCCTGTAAAGAAAAACACGAGATTGTGTAGACAGCTGGTGTATTCGAAAATGAGTAATAATGTGTAGTGTTTTCATGGAGGAGTCGCGGCATTGTCGTTAGGGTTGCTGTCGGTAGCGACTCACGCTAACTCCGCTGTTTGAAGCGGAGCTGACGGAGCGGAGCTGACAGAGCACTGATTGCTCCCGCGGGACTGGCGGGACTCGAGCGCTGCATTCGCTTGTTTCAGCAGAATCGGAAATTAATGCACGAGACGTCAGCAGTATACGAGTTAACAATTGAGTATTAATAATTCAAACTTTAATTAGGCAACCAAGCTTGTCAAGTGAGTAGGTAGGTACTTGTACGTCAGCAGAACATGTGGTTTAGGTTCCGATTAGTGTTCAGACGATATAATTACGTGGTGGTCATATTGATATTTTGTATGTAGATAGTAATTTGTTATACACACAATTTGCTGATGTTGAATAGTAAGTTTAATGTGTATAATAATATAGAGGTATGAGGAACAGGGTGTAAAGTTCACTCACACCTCCATAGAAAAGGGAGGATCCTCCGACCAGACGGGTGTTGTGTCTGGTGGGCAACTGCCCGACGGTTGATGTCGGGACGTTGTACATATGCTAGTCGCGCGGTAAACTCTGCTTGTGCGATGCAGGATTTGCGTGACGTCAGTATGACATGTAGCTCGCATGTGGCATGGCTGAGTCTTGTATCTTGCGATGCTTGCCAGGGCCAGTTGAGGTTCCAGTGAGTCGGAACCGAGTGTCGCATAGTTCGCGGTGAGTCGGAACTGTCTGGGAAGATTTCCCCAGTGAGTCGGGGTGGCGCTGCGTTATGCTCCAGTGCGTCGGATGTGGTACAGCGCCGGGTTGAGGCTGACTGCTGGCGTCGACCAGGAGAGGGATTAAGAGCTCTTCTTGTTGACCCGCCGAAAGTGCAGTGTGCTGTGCCAAGGTTGCTTGATGAGGCTGAGGGTGATGACCAAGTATGCGCGGTCGCTGCATGCTGGTGGTCAGGATACCCGTAGAAGCCGTTGGTGCTGGCTGGCTGTGTGACTCGCCGCTCTAAAGCTTGCGGAAGTGATGATGATGTGATGATGACGTCACGCTGAAGTAGTTGCACGAAGGCTGCGCTGACGTTCATGTTCGGGGTCACCAGTATAGAGGTATGAGGCACAGGGTGTAAAGCTCATTCATATCTCCATAGAAAAGGGAGGATCCTCCGACCAGACGGGTGTTATGTCTGGTGGGCAACTGCCCGACGGTTGATGTCGGGACGTTGTATATATGCTAGTCGCGCGGTAAACTCTGCTTGCGCGATGCAGGATTTGCGTGACGACAGTATGACGTGTAGCTCGCATGTGGCGATGTTGATACCGCTACAATAAAGTTTGAATTAAGTCTTCAATCAATAACGAACTCTAATAAATCAATTACAAAATTTCGATAGCCAGTTTAATCAGTTACACACTACGTAAGCTACCTACTGCATACCAGTTTAGAATCACTTGAATTTCTTTTCATTCGGTCGCTGCTATGTAAACAACTCAACCAACAGCTGTAATGTAATGTGCTGTAAGCGGAGCCGGCGCGGGCGCCGCTCGGTGTGCGGCCCGGCGGCGATGATCTCGTCACCTGGCATCGTAATCCTAACATCAGAGCGCTCCGCGGAAACATTCCCGCGCTGTTTATAATAAAATATGTAAAAACATCACTCGTCTGTTTATTTAGCGCGCTGCTGGAGGTACTACCCCTCCCCCTCCCCCCTCCCCCGCTCTGCCTCGTCTCACCTCACATCAGTCCGGCACAACAAGCGACTCATTATAAATAGCGCTTCTCCATCAAATATGCAGAGACCGGCGCAGATACTCTGACAGCGACGCTATGGGTGCAGGGGGCTCTCTTCATTCGGCAGGGCTGCTTTACAGCGTGGAAAAACGTTCAGCCTTCATATGGAGCATTGTGATTTCACCAATACAACGCTGATGAGCTAAGTCTTTCCAATCAATGTAATAATGTTGTTCCGATCCTTAACGCCGTCATTTCTTTCTGCCCGCAAACATTTCAAGGGTAAAATTGTGCTAAGAAATAATAAAAAACTCAATCTAATAAGTAGTATTTCATAAAATGAGCACTACTTTAAGACTGTATCTGCGCAGAAGTGCCCGTTGCCTAAAACACTAGCATGACATTGTGCGATAGCAGAACGGAAACCCACACCAGTGACACTTGTAAACATGACTGTTACATGATAACTTTATTAGTTTGACACTATCTATTAAATAATATGGACAAGCTACGAAAAATTAGCGCATTTAGCGTAGTCCCAAGAAACGAGTACGCAAATATTTAATAAACGGTCTGCTCAACTATACAACAAAATAAACAAAAATATTTACTTATACACAAAAGGAAGTTATGAATTTAAGAAAACAGTAACCAATTGGTTAAAGACACTTACATTATTATGATGGCACGGAGGCACGTCTGGAGCACATAAAGTAAAAGATACACTCTAACGTACAGACACACTACGCACAGGTATTCAGACTCTTAACATACTCTCACTAACATCCTTATTTTTATTAGGTCTTTACCTATGAAATTGCCGTTCTGCAGTACTGGCCATTTCAAATCAAAATAATTTTTGTTTGGCTAAGAATTCTAATTTCAAATTAATTTTATTTTAAAAACATGGATTTTTTTTTCTAAAAGTAGTCATTTCTTTATTGATTAGTGTTACATTTTCATCGCATTTCAATCTTTTTCGTCATCATGGATACGTTAAAAATTCGAGTAATTATGGAATATGAGTACCGTCGTGGCAGCAACGCGGCACAAGCGGCACGCAACATCAACGACGTTTACGGAGCTAACACTACAAACCAACGCACCACCTGTTATTGGTTTGCTCGCTTCCGTTCTGGAAATTTCGACCTGAAAAATGAACCTCGCGGTCGTCCGAAGACTTTGGTCGACAATGACGAATTAAAGGCGATTGTGGAAGCTGATGATACACAATCTACGGCTGAATTAGCAGCAGCTTTCGACGTTAGCGTCAAAACAATATTGGTCCATTTGCGTCAAATTGGCAAGGTAAAAAAGCTTGACAAATGGGTGCCCCACGAACTCAATGATCGCCAGCGCGAAGTACGCGTCGAGACGTGCCTTGCACTGCTCAACAGACACACAAATGAAGGAATTTTGAACCGCATTGTTACCTGCGATGAAAAATGGATTCTGTTTGATAACCGTAAGCGCTCAGCAAGTTGGTTGGATCCTGGTTCAGCACCTAAACAATGCCCTAAACGAAAACTTACCCCTAGAAAAGTGATGGTCACTGTTTGGTGGTCTAGCGCCGGTGTGATTCATCACAGCTTCTTACCAAACGGGGTGAGCATTACTGCAGATGTGTACTGTGAAGAACTGAACACAATGATGGAGAAGCTGGCGCATCTCCAACCAGCATTGGTCAATCGCTCGTCTCCGCTGCTCCTGCACGACAACGCGCGACCTCATACTGCACAGCAGACGGTCTCCAAGTTGCAAGAACTGGGGTTGGAAGCTCTCCGTCATCCGCCCTACTCACCAGACCTTGCGCCTACAGACTACTACTTTTTCCAGAATTTGGATAACTTCTTGGCGGGAAAAAAATTTAATACCCGAGAGGCAGTACAAAATGCCTTTGAAGAATTTGTTGCCTCCCGTCCAGCTGATTTCTTTAAGAAGGGCATCAATAAACTGCCACTGCGATGGCAAAGATGCATTGATTGCATGGGTGATTACTTCGATTAATACAAATAAAAAAATCATGAAAAAAATTCGTTTAAATTTTTTCATACAAAACGGCAATTTCATAGGTAAAGACCTATTATTTGATATTTTAAGTACCCTACGGTTTTTGTTACTAGATTAAGTAATTATGCTGTACTATGGAAGAGCGGAGTTCTCCTAACACAGGCATTGTTTGCTTAAATGGAGGCTCCAAACAATAAAACCTTTTTGTAAAGTGATTACCAAGAACTGTAGAACGGGTATGGCCCCAGCCTGACCAATGTTTTATATAGAAAATACACGGATAAAATGTCAGGGGATTACTTGCACACTCAATAATGGGCCCCCGAAAACGGTCGCTAGCACATAGTGCCGTAGTGATAAGGGGGCAACATGTCCTGAGGTGCTTGAGGAGTGGAGAGGTATTCCACGGCTATCAGGACAATGCCGGAAGTACGGTCAAGATCCCTACCAGCATCTTACTGAAATGCTTCCTTCCTCCGAGCACGTTTGCTCTTGCGAATCTCCACTCAAGCCCGCCAATAAAGGCAAAAAAGAAGTGAGAGCTCTATTCCTCGTCATTGTTCACTCCAGCCGACCAATAAAGACAAGCAAGAGGTGAGGAACAAGACTTCTCCCGGGAGAAAGGGTCCGTGGGGTCGCTACTGCCCAACAGCTCGCAACATGCTGTGCTGCGGGTTTCTGTATCTCTCTTGGTCTGGCTCCTCACCCTAGACTTGTTTCGGCAAAGTAAACTCTACCGGTACAGACCTAGAGTTCAGGAGCACGCAAGCCCCACCACGACGTCAACGTAGAAATACGGCGGTGGGGTTATTATTATGTTTACCCACAACATGACTCAATTTGTTTGTTGTCGTCCCAACTAATGTGAAATGTCTTCGTCTATTATATTTTAACATTATTTATAGCCGAAGGTTAGGTTAGGTTACCATAGGTGAATTATATCCCGTCTCGTCCCCCCACGAGCGGGAATGCATAAAGCATTTCTCAGCAAAAAAAAAAAAAAAAAATGTGAATTAGACCAAACCTCTAAAGGTACCGCGTTGACGTAAAACGCTGACATCTCCGAAATAAATGTATTAGTTGGACCTCGCCGACATGGTTGCAATTCAAATCATATTTAGGTTCGAAAAAAATATAAAAGCACTTTCTCTTATAAAAATGGAGGCGAAGCGAATCATCTGATCGAGAGGATCCGTAGGCTTTAGAACGCATTCCGTTAGTTGCGATCGCAGAGGTATTGAGGTATATTTGGGGGTATACCGGTGTACCTGTGTGCCTCTGCGATACCCGCGCGGCTTTGTCCGCCATCTGTATTATATATTAACAAGCTGCTGCGAAAGAAGGCGTGTCGTCTGCGTTTGTTACGTTCTTCCGCTCATTAAACTTCACGTATCGAATTACAACATCATAAAAACTACCAAGTGATCATATTTGTGGGATTTTGTTTTCATTAATTTGGAACTAAAATATTACTTGCAGTCAGTGGAAAAATCAGGGCTTTTCTTGGTATTTTGTATGCCGCAGTGCATACTCGTGTATTGCTCGGCATTATATTTCAAACGATTTAGTCTTGGTTTAGTTTACCGATTCCACGGTGGAACCATAGTCTAAAAAAACAAGGTCTGGCATTCCGGGAGTGACACATGCTTACGTCACTATCCAGTTGCCACTTTATTGCAATAAAACACGAATTATGGAAACATCTTTAGTCACCATTCCGTTAAAAATATATATAAACCATTTAAATTGTCGTTTCATTTTTCTAATCAAACGAAACAATTCAATTTAAACATATACCAACGTAATTGTTAGTTAAAACTAAAAACCTCTTTGTTTTATCCGATTTGCACAGGTAATAAAGGCGATTGGGGAGTTATTATTACATACTACTAGTAACACAGCGGTGATGACGTAGACTAGTGTCACCCCCGTGACCGGAGTGCTATACCTGGCGAAGTATATTATTATACCATGTTTGAAACGAGGTGTAATGAGCTCAGACAGTCACGTCCCGAACGTTCACGAACTCTCCCGAACGCCGCGTGTTAAAAACATTAATTTTTACAGCGCCACTATCCACTGCCCCCGATTTCCCCCGAGTGCGAGTACTGAGTAATACATAACGAAGTTACTTACAGCACATACCTACGTACATACATAGCTACCTAGTCGCGATCGCGTTGCACTCCATAACCCCGAGGTTATGTTGTCACGATCAGCTACAAGCGACGGGCGCCTCGGTTGCGGCTCTCACAAGATTGTCCTCGTACAATACTTAACTGCGGAAGGTCTACGTGATCGAAATTGCTTCGCATTGTGTGAAATAACATCAGATGAACACTTTGGAAGCTTTCATTTGATTGGCTACTTATTGTCCGGGCAGGGCACGACGCAGGTCGCTAAAATGGCTAAAGTTGCCAAATGATGGCGGAGTCGCTAGTTAGAGCCGCCAGTAAAAGTTTACGAGGTGTCGCGGATGTGCGAACAGGCGGACAGACGCGGACAGGCGGCGACGGGCGACGTGACACGCTCGTGACACGCTCGTCAGACACTCGTCGCTAATGACTTTACTGACGGCTTTTATTGCTATATCACATTAAGACAACGACGGCCCATGGGACAAGCCTATGCCCTGTGTATCGTACGAACGTACTATTATTTTACTTTTGTCTAAGAAATATTACTTTTGATTTTATAGGTAGTACTAGGCGGGGTAAGTAGGTACTAGGCGTTTATACAGTCAGGGAAAATGATTGCTTGGGAATTGACTATCTACTTAAATATTGTCCGTTTATACAAATCAAAACTGCCATTTTTTTACACTCGAAATTGGGCTTTATCATGACATGACGTTTTTGACGTACTTAGACTATCAATCTGCAAGAAATTTCCTTGACTGTACATTAGATACATGCGTTTTAAGAGCGCTGTTGAATTTTTCTTATCAAAAACAGGTAAAATAACGATGAAATTATCAATATAATATAATTGTGATTTCTATTGTATCGGTGTATCCTTTGTTGGTGGTCCTAAATAAATAAATATCTTAAACACTATTTAATTTAGAAAATGCTTCTCTGTAAACGATGTTAGTGAGGTTGCCTGGCCCTCGACAGAGCTCAGTCCTACATATAGTTCGGTGCGAAGCAACCCATTTGAAAATGAATGTGAAAAGCAACCCACTGAAATCCACCTGTGGTTATGGCCACCATTTTGGATTCTGAAAATCTACAATCTGACGTTTCATTTCACGCTGTTTTACAAAACCTCTAATAGTTGACCCGCTGCATTGATAAACGCAAAACGTTTCTGCAATTCTGCGTGTTAAAGTTCAGTAATCATGGAAAATCGCTAAACGTCGTTCAGCTGTTTTACATAACGGAGCTGTTTTGTAAAAAAGCGGATTCGACAATCCATCTGAGACATATATATATCACAGTCAAGACTCTTAATCGGTCAAAAGTAGGTACTTTTAACTGGAAAAATCAGGCAAAAGTAACTTTGACTGAACACGTTGGTCAAAAGTAGTTTTGTCTGACGCTCTCACTCAAAACTACTTTTAACGACTAGAGCAAAAGTCAAAATCACTTTTAACCAGCTGTTAGTATGTAATAAAAGATTTTATATGTTTTAAATTCGTTTAATAAGAAGGTTTAAAAATAATGTGTCACACTTTAAAATGTTTAGCTTTAAAATGAATTGAATGAACTAAAAATACTGGTTTCTACTATAAGAGCGAGCGTAGCGAGCTCGGTACTTGGGGCACCCCGACTCGGACAGGTTAGGTTAGAAGGGGAAGGCGGGGTCTTCCAGACCCCGCCATCCCCTAGGTAGTTATTTTTTTTAAAACCACCCGGAAGTATGAGACCCGGTATGGGGGGCTCCTACTTCCGGGTCGTCCGTCGTCTATTATAAGTTGCCAGGCATATTATAAGTTGGGGGATTACATCGCTGATAAAAATGCTTGGCTCAACGCTGGTCCTGCTCCACAAGGGCGCATAAAATAATTGATTAGCATTTGAAACTACTGTTGGAGCTGCTGAAGATTTTAAAAACTTATCTTTGCATTGTATAAATTCAATGTTTTAGTATTGTATAATTGCATAGCACAGGTGTGAGTACTATGCACCTACTATAAAGCTACCATTTAATAGGTTTTTCTTTCATTGACTTGAATGTGCCCTGGCGGCTGAGAGTTTGTCATGCTCACTCTAATGTCTCGCTGGTGGTGGCGTGTGTGTTGGATCATTAAGTTCCCTTCAAAATGGTTGAGCTGAATGGTGCTGATCTAGGCGTCATGTTCGTGAACGGGCGCCGTCAGTGGGGACTGGTCATTTCTTGGCTGCCACGGCTTATTTTAATTTAATTTAATATTTGAATTGCTTTTTTTTTATTATGGACGCTTTTAACGTTCTGCATCGTTCTCACATGCATAATTTCAACATGAACGATGTAATCAATATTTTGTAACCATTTTTTGATTTAAAAGAGTGTCCATGGAGTTTCTTGCCCGTTCTTCTCCATAGGTACCTACTACGCTTTGGAATGGGTAACTAGCTTCATCTTTCTGACTGACCGACCCCCTGACAATTCAAAAGTGCCTGTAATTGGTTTATTTGAAATAAATGCTTTGAGTTTGAGTTTGAGTTTGAGTTCTACGCCTTATTCTTATTCGTCACAGTTATAGTGCGAACCATTATTTTTGTAGGTATTTTAATTATGTTGTTTATAAAATTATTACTTTATAGTGTTTAATTTTCTGATAGAACCAATCAAAACTACTTTTAACCAGGTCCATTGGGCAAAACTAGTTTTGACTATAATTTCAGTCAAAAGTACTATTGTCGAGAGCTTGTAGTCAAAACTACTTTTGAATGGTTATGAGTGTTGCCATATTTTTTTTTCATAATTGTGTATTGGACCTAAGTTGACATTAGATTATATTTTTTATGATTAAATAATTGAATATTTGACAATTTTGTATGTAACTCCTACTTATCTATTCCTATAAGAATTAATTATGTAATCAATCAATTTTATTAATTTGTTTATGTCAGCATTGTCAAGTTTAATGAATGTAGTTTTTTTTTTTTTAATTCTAAACTTAAATTAATATTTGCACACCATGACAGTATGGTAAACATGTTAGCATAACTCTATGTACTATAACACCTTGCATGCATTGTTTCTTTATATTGTATGTACACACATGTTTGAGCAAATAAAGTAATCTGAATCTGAATCTGCCTGCAACATATATACCTATAGAATAGAAAAAGCTAATAAAATAGGTAGATATAGATAGAATAGATATAAGATATGCATGCTGTACATTTTTATATTGTTTTACTAATTAGTTTACATTGCCTGTGTAACGTCGTGTCAACGCGTGCGCTGGGCATGCCCAGTGCGAACACACTCATTGACAGGCAATTTTGTATTTTATTTCATATTTCTAAGATAAAATCTCAGTGAAAAATGTTGAAAGAACTTTGGGAAGTCTTTAAAAATCAACGATATTCCAATTGCAATAAACTGTTTGTCTTTTGGTTTGACCATCGTTGGTC
This sequence comes from Griposia aprilina, assembly GCA_916610205.1. Lineage (NCBI taxonomy): Eukaryota > Metazoa > Arthropoda > Insecta > Lepidoptera > Noctuidae > Griposia > Griposia aprilina. Next base: position 24,188,265 of record OU744294.1, read on the forward strand.
ATGCCTGAGTTTGCTGACTTTTACCAATACTTACTTATGTTAGCCAACGCGCAATAAGTCCACGTTCGTACAGAAGTAAAAATATCGCGGCGAGATATTTTCTCGCTCTGGATCTTCAACGCACTGCTTAGCGCCGACAGTTAAAAATCCAATAGTGAGATTTTTCAACGCGCTGGGATGCACTCCTGTTGGATTCTCAATGCCCGGTTCAACAACGAGAGTTGAAAATCTAGTGCGCGATAAAATACTGCCGCATGATTTTTACATCCGTGCGTACGTGTGCTAAGACTATTCTATGTAAAATATTTAGCTCCTATTATTTGGGCTTGTTTTATAATATAACGCATGAGAGCTAGGTGACGTCACCAGCGAACTTATCAATGCAAATGAGTATTTGTGTCCTCAATTCAACATAAACACAAGGCAAGGCGATGGGACCGTGGTAGAGGTGATAACAGCATTAATGGCTGGTGTATAGAGTGTCGGGCGCCACATGTCGCTGTGTTCCCACGCCGCACCGTCGTGACGTAACGGCACAAGCACCGCTCCGTACCATGCGATGTGGTGACGTCACTTGTCATGTCACGCGCTCCACACGCAGCGGACCCGCGTGCTCGACAGTGTTGCGATTCTGCTGTCGTCCGCTAATTGATCTTATGATGATAACTGTCAACAACCTAATTTCATAACTCATATTGTGGGGGTACCCAAACAAAACTCACTTTTCAAAACTTACCTATCACCTTTAATCGACTTACTTGTAACACGGTTAGCAACAGACTCTCTCTAAGAGCTGACGCGCTACGCCAGCAACCAACAAGAGTGGGGACCGGATGTAGTGCGCCACCTCGTTTTGTAAAACAACAGTATTATTAATTTTTATTTTATATACGAGTACAATCTGAAACAATTCTACAATTCTTTCAAATATTATATTTAACGTTACATAACTTACAGGATTCAATTGATGCATAACTTTAAATGTAAAATCAATGTTTAGTAAAAACGGATATTAATCACACCGTAAGTAACGCCATGTAGTAGTATATTATGACAGTCAATTTAAATTTTCTTTTCAATTTATTTAGTCAGGAACAATTTACATTGCGTTTGAATATAATCCAGCATGAAACATTAACATTAACAACAGTATTACATGTACAAATATATATGAAAACTTGCAATTAAATTAAAATTAGTAAATTATTGCGAAATTATTTAAATAAAATGTAAAATAAATTATTAAACCATTATGTCAATAAATTAATTGCAATTTAAACAAAAAAGAATAATAAAAAAATAAAAGTCATATGATCACGGTACGCAATAAAACACCATAAAAAATAATTATATGTCGGTTTGAAGATAAACTCAAACTCAAATCATTTATTTCAAATAAACCAATTACAGGCACTTTTGAATTGTCAAGGGGTCGGTCAGTCAGAAAGATGAAGCTAGTTGCCCATTCCAAAGCATAGTAGGTACCTATGGAGAAGAACGGGCAAGAAACTCCATGGACACTCTTTTAAATCAAAATATTGATACAAAATATTGGTTATATTAGGATTTTCCTAGTGGTGAAATCTCCGCCTGACTGATGTCCGTCGGTCCGCATATTGGTGTCCCACTTCCACAACTTTCGCTTGAGTCTGTCTTCGATAACTATGTGCCTCTTGAAAGCCAAACCAGGGAGATCCGCTTGTGGAAGGCTGATAAGGCTGTGCAGTGCAGTTATCACGACACGGGAAAATCAAAAGAAAAACTTTTTAAATCGCAGCGCGTGTTAATACTGTTCGATGTCGCCAGTTGTAAGTGTACCTACTGAGTACGTGTTTGTTGGGTGTTGTGAGTCATGTAAATCAAACAACTGTATTCGGCGAGCGCTAGTACATAACTAAAAATGTTTAATTGTTTATTTCACTATTATAATATTTGACCTACATGCAAAACGTTTACTGACGATGAACCACACATCGTTCATGTTGAAATTATACATGTGAGAACGATGCAGAACGTTAAAAGCGTCCGTAATAAAAAGACAAAAACAATTCAAATATTAAATTAAATTAATATAAGCCGTGGCAGCTAAGAAATGACCAGTCCCAACTGACGGCGCCAGTTCACGAACATGATGTATGAATCAGCACCATTCAGCTCAACCATTTTGAAGGGAACTTAATGATCCAACACACACGCCACCACCAGCCAGACATTTGAGTGAGCATGGCATGCTCTCAGCCGCCAGGGCACATTCAAGTCAATAAAAGAAAAACCTAGTAAATGGTAGCTTTATAGTAGGTACATAGTACTCACACATGTGATATGCAATTATACAATACTATGGCAATTATACGACTATTACAACTCATCTAATAAGTAGAGACATCTTTCCAACAGGAATGCCTTGAGCCTTGCCTTAAATGAGCCTGTGTACAGTATGCTTTTTAACTCATGCGGTAATTTAATAAATATTTGAACTACCTGATACTGTGGACTATGCTTAACTACTCCAAAAGTCGGTTTGATTTTGTTTCCAAAGTCTTTTCTACGTGATTTTTCCCTAAACAGTCTGTTCTCGTCTATTTCGTAGTCGTATACATATTTTTTCAAAGTGTTTAACAATACTTCTACGTAAAGGCTAGGTACTGTGAGAATACCAAATTCTTTAAAATATGGCCGACATGTGTCTCGTTGAGAAATGCGGACATTGGTTCATATCGCTCTTTTTTGGAGAATGAATGCCCTATGCCAGTTGTTATGGTAGCTGTTTCCCCAAAACTGTATGCTATACCTCAGTTTGGACTTAATCAGCGTATAGTATACCATTTTTAAATGTTTTATGCTAACTTCATCTCTAAGAGTTCTTAAGGCATAGCAAGCAGATGATATAGATGAATCCAATGCTGCTAATTCTTTCTTCCAACTCAACAATTCATCAATGTAAATTCCTAAAAACTTGACGTCTCGGACAAGTTCAATTTTTATTTTGTCTAGTTCAATATCCTTATTGTCTTTGTTACGCGCAGTAGTTTTAAATAACATCATTTTGGTTTTAGTCGTGTTTATTATAAGCATATTCGCATTAAACCAATAATGAAAGGCCTCTAGAGCTGCGTTCACCTTAACAGTAAGGTCTTGGATATCGTTATCTGCAACTATAGCGTTTGTGTCATCCGCAAATACTACAAGTTGTATGTCCGGTAAAAGTTTATGTGCGAAATTGATTAGTGAATAATATGTATAATAATGGGCCCAAAATTGATCATTGAGGCACACCGGCTGTAATGCTTATCATAAATGACCTGTAGTTGCTCTTCTTTCCGTTTGTTTTTGTAGAATCAAGTTCGACAATCAATTTTCTATTTTTAAGATAACAAGTGAAGAGTTGTAGGCCTCTTACGCCTCATAGTGGTCCATTTTAGTGATGCATAGTTTATGGTCAACCGTGTCGAAAGCCGCGCTTAAATCCAAATAAATACCAGCTACCCTCACCCTAGCCTTTACAATTTATTTGATTAACTACACCATTTAGTAACACAAAAATAGCATCTCCCGTACCACCATTCTTCTGGAATCCAAATTGTCTTAAATTAATTACTTTATTTAAATAAAGATGTCTACTTAAGCGGTCTTTTAAAACTTTTTCGAATTTTTTGCCCAAATTGGGCAACAAAGAAATTGGCCTATAGTTTGTCGGATCAGTTTTTGTGCCCTTTTTATGAATTGGGATGATCTTAGCAATTTTTAGTTGTTTTGGGAAAATGCCTTCTCCAATGCATTTATTATAAAAAGTTGACAGCGGCTCAGATAAAATTGCTAAATTGTCTTTTATTACTGATATTGGAATTTCATCGTAGCCACAAGATTTCTTATTCTGCATACTATTCACGATTTTTGAAATTTCATGCGGAGTAGTAAGCGCGATGTCCATATCGTTTTCCACTCTTTCCGAGCTTTGTTGAAGAAAAACGACAGCATCATGACTATCATTACCAGGCATGATGTACTTATGATTGAATTGCTTTACTAAAATGTCAGCTACTTCTTCTGGGTTATCTATTATTTGGTTATTTGTTTTAAGTTGAACTTCCGCCCGCATTGATTTAACCTTATATGTACTCTTATTTATAACTTTCCAAATTTCCGTACTTGAATTTTTTGATTGATAATTTTTTTCACTAACTGTAAGTTTTTTAGCAGTCGAAATTACCCTTCTAAAAATTCTAACATATTTTTTTTTGTAGATAAGGACACTAGCATCAAGTTTATTTCCACATGAGCATAATATACGTTTCATTTTACTCGATGTTTTCACACCTCTCGTGACCCGTTTTAATTAAAAATGACGTCTTAATTTAATTTTTTGTTCCTGTTTTCTAAAACTGTACTGAAAAATCTTGCCAAAAGTCTTCAAAAATGTGTTGATTCCCATAGCACTCCAGTTTTGTTCAAGTATTCGTTGTCCAAAATTTACACCATTCTTATAATTAAAAACTCTCTTATTCACAGTAATATGATTGTAATTGTCAAAGTTATCAATAACATTTTCCAAAGCGAAGTCTTAGCCAACGTAAAAAATACTGTCATCACACCAACACAACAACCATTAAAAGATTAATACACTTCTAACATCAATCGCCTATCTTATTATTAACTAAATGCTAACATAATGGAATATTGCTGTACTATGCCGGCCGGACTTTTAACGTTAATAGAGAGCGTTTGGGCATAATAATAATGTAACATAGGACAATGAACTCATGCTGAACATTCAGCAATTAAATACACGTTTTCCACTTATTTTTGTTCAGAATTATTAACGTGAAAGCACACGCGATACAGACATTTTCAAACGTCGAAGCACAAAAGTGTGTGACAGTGATTGAAAAATATATAACCATCCATAACGTAAGGACGAATGTTTATGCTTCACCTATGACAGCTGACCCGCCAATGAGGGGCCGGCTCGCTGGCGTAAACCTCGCTTTAATAAGCACGCCGAGCATTTCGCGGAGGCAAGGGCTGGAGGGAGACGTAACCGTGAGGCGGGCGGGCGGGGAGGGACGCGATGTTTCAGCAACAGGTGCTCCTCACGCAACGCTTTATAGTCATCGAACGAGCCCTGCAGTCACAGTCCACCAGCAAACAGCAATTCAACTACTTTGAATGGCCATTCTGAAGGGCAATTCCCGTATTTTTATGAACGTTCGCATTCTAATCTCAGTAAATACATTTAGTTTACCTATATACTCGTATTTGACATATATACATTGTCACTGTAGACATAATATAACATGTCACGGAACTAGCGCACTCCACCAAACACCCCAATTAGAATATTACGAGTATTATGTTATATTCATAATACATATATATACTGAATTTTTACTATTATGTATAAAACATTGTTTATTAATTAAATTAGATATATATCGATTTTGGGAGAAAATTCACATTACAAATCGTACGTACTGGTACACGTATAAGGGTCTACCGTAGCAGGCACTTCGTTCATTTTGGTTTGTTTGACTGTACAGCAGAAGTTACGTACACTTTGGCCGACGACAGAATGCGTTCTTGACACCCGTCAGTTTCATACAAAAGAATACGTGTTTTTCGAATTTCATCTTTATTAGTTACTAGAATTGTCGCACTGACAGATGTCAGGAACGAATTCTCTCGACGTCCGGACTGTAGTTAAAATTACAGAAATCGGTTCAGTCAACGATTCTGAACAAACTAATTTCATTTTGTGCATTAATTCAGTTATAGTTCAACAGTTATGTCAATTTGTCAGGAACTGTTGGTTAGTTCCGGAAACGGTGGAATCCACTCAATTTCAATGTCAAAAGCAATACTAAATGTTAGTCAGCATCATTTGGAATTCAGCTCACAAATTCACAATACTCATAGTGATGCAAGTAAGCTATAGTTTAATAGCTGGAAGAGCATTTTCAGTACCTAGCTTGCGTCGCCTGGTGGCCGCGCGCCAATGCAAGCCACAAGCGCGAGGCATTGCCCATTGTTCACGCCTCGTTCTAGGATTCCACGCTTCATTCGAGCCGTAACAAGCCGTTGAATGAGGGATAATTGCTAAATGAAATGATGGTACTCCTGAAAACCAATGCAATTTTTTGAGAATTTATTGCCACAATTATCTGTGATACTCTTCTATAATTGACTCGAAACTAAAGTCGTACAAAACCTGAAAAGTAACTAATAAATAGTTTTATAGGTTCGCATGAGATGTTTGTGCGCGTACCGACTCTGTGACTAACTTCGTTAAATGCGCATAAATTTGTAATTAGTTGAGCTTAGGCGGAGGCAGATTATAATTATTATGTTCACTTTATTAATTACCTGGCAGCTGTCCAAACTGCTGCTGCACTACAAATCTAATGGCGCATAGCGACATGTCCACACAATCATCCGGGCTATTAGGCACAGTTGATCTACTGGCCGGTTGCCGCTGTGGCCCAAGTGTTGGTAAACGCAAATGAGTATCAATTTTTACGATCTGATCGACAAACGTTCAAAAACAGTGAAGTCTCGTTGGCTCAGTGGTTAATTTCTGGTTCTCATCCGCTGTAATAACACCCCCCTGCACACCTCACGCCGACGGCTTACTGTCGGCTATCTATTAATAATCGTTATTTGAGAAGCATTGTCTCATAAGATACAGGTCACCCTAGTTTAAGAGGCAGGGCTCACCAATTCACGTACAGACCTTGTGGTTACAACATAATTTTATAAATCCTGTCTATAATCTTATGCCAACCGGTTTGTAATCAAATAAAAAAAAAAAAAAAAGTTAATCATAACAACTACTTAAGTATTTTTGTCTGTAACTTATTTTGAAATAAATGGAAATTTATTATTATTATTATTATTTCATTTTTTCCATTATTTTACATATAAATTACATTTTTAAATATTAGAATTTTTAAAATATAAAAACATTTAAAAATATAAAAAATAGTAGCCCACCGGTATCGGGAACAGGGTCCAAGTTACCGACGGTCAGGGCTCCAGAGAGAGGAACCTCCTAACAATGCGAGCCGTGTCTTGAAGCACCGCTTTCTGAATCAAGCCCTCGATCCAGCTGCCCAACGAGAGCCTCCTCAGGTGTTGGTCGAGGCTCTTGGCTATTAAACCACTGGCTGTCACGACTATCGGCACAATGATGGCTGAGTCCACATCCCACATGTCGACAACCTCTCGAGCCAAGTCAAGATACTTGATTTGTTTATCTTTCTCGGCTTTCACGAGGTTCCCGTCATGCGGGACCGTTATGTCAACAATCATTGCGCGTCGCTTAATCGATCCACCACCACTATATCAGGCTTATTGGCAACAATAGTCCTGTCAGTGATGATGGATCGATCCCAGTACAATGTGATATGTCCATTTTCGAGAACTGGGTCGGGCAAATACCTGTAGTACGGCACTTTCGATTCTACAAGGCTGTAGTTCAGAGCAAGTTGCTGATGGATAATCCTGGTTACAAGGTTTTGTCTATGCTAGTACTCTTCGTTAGCTAGACGAGAACATCCGGAGATAATATGTCTGATTGATTCACGCGGACGGTGGCATGCCCGACAGATGTCAACCGTGCCGTCTTTCACAATAAATCTCCGGTAATTGTTTGGCATCATAACTTCGTCCATAATTGCACAGACAAAACCTTTGGTTTCTCCAAAGAGGTCACCGAAACGCAGCCAGACTACGGACGCTACTTGGTCTATATCGGGCCCATGTAGGACCTGAAAAAAGCATCCGGGAAGCTCCTTACTCTGCCATACTTCCATGCGATCATTAGTATCAAGCACTACTGTTTTGCGCCAGTTCTCTTCAGCTAAGGAGAGCGGAGGCCCTTGTCCACTGCACTGCATATCTCGCGATTGTGGAGGGTCTTAGCATTTAAAAAGCCTCGACCTCCACACTTTCGCGGGATATACAGCCTCATTACCGATGATCGTGGGTGATGCATTTGATTTGCAGTAAGCAGTGTACAGACCTACCTATCCAGGGCGTCGAGATCGGTCTAAGTCCATTTGAGTATGCCGAAAGAGTACATCAAAACTGGCATTACCCAACCGTTAAAGGCGCGCACCTTGTTTTCGCCTTATAAAAGACTATTAAATACTTTTTCAGGCGGCCAAAGAAGCGATCCTTTAACATCAATGGTCAGTACCATTGATGCCCAACGCTTCCGACATACCCAAATACTTATAGGTTTCGGATGCGGAGAGTGCTCTAAGGTTTATGGAATCCGAGAGTTTGGTTCCGACGGTTTCCACAATCTCCCCTCGCTTTACATGCATGACTGCACATTTGTCCACACCAAATTCCATCCTGATGGCGCTACTGAAAGTTTCAGTTACTTGCAGTAGCTCCATCAGTTGCAAATAATTGGGGGCATAGAGTTTTAGGTCATCCATGTAGAGGAGGTGAGATATAACCTAACCACCTCTCCTCAGCAGATAGCCTAGACCTGAATCCTCCAACAGTGTACTTAGAGGATTCAAGGCTAAGCAGAACCAAAGCAGACTCAGACTATCACCCTGAAATATGCCACGCTCGATCCTTATCGGTTCGTTATTCCTCTGGACATTTCGACATCCTGGAAAGTGAGGGACCGTTCTCCATTGCCCCATACATGACTTCAGGAAGGTGCGCAGAGTTGCATCTATTTTATACAACTCCAGCACCCTCATAAGCCATGTAATAGATTGGGGAAAAAGTTTCTTCGCATTTTTTAAGAAAATTCAAAACATTTTTTAATATAGTTTATTTACATTTAACTAAAGTATGTAGGTACCATTTTGTTCGATAACTTTTTGCCATCTTGTAGGTAGGGACATGATCCCGTTGCTATAGAAATTTTGGGACTTCTGATCAAAATACCGCGACAAGTGGTTTTGGCAGTCCTCTCGTGATGTTAACCTGACACTGCCTAAACAGTTCTGAACAGACCGAAACAGGTGGAAATCTGAAGGTGCAAGGTCAGGACTATACGGCGGATGCATTAACACCTCCCAGCCAAACTCTCTTAATTTTTGCTGAGTGGCTAAAGATGTGTGAGGTCTAGCGTTATCATGATGAAAAACCACACCCCTTCTGTTGATTAATTCCGGCCGCTTTCTCTCAACTTCTTGCTTTAATCTCATCAGTTGTTCGCAGTAGATTTCAGAATCGATGTTCCTGCCTGGTGGTAACAGCTCATAATAAATAATGCCCTTTCAATCCCACCACACACACAGCATCACCTTGTTGCGAGTTAATCCGGGTTTCGCCACAGTCTGTGAAGCCTGACCGGCCTTTGACCACGACCTTTTTCGCACGTTCTTGTCGTACGTGATCCACTTTTCATCACCAGTTATCAGCTTCATCAAAAATGGTTCGGTTTCATTACGTCGTAATAAAGAATCACAAATGAGTACACGGGGTTCATCAGTTTTCTTTCAGTGAGCTCGTGAGGTACCCAAATATCGAGCTTTTTTGTGTACCCAGTTTTTTTCAAAAGTGCCAAAACTGTTTTGTGGTCAATTCCCAGTTCTTCAGCTACGTCGTAACTACTGATATGCCAATCTTGCTCCACTTTTTCAAAAATGGCATCCATTTTATCCGTAATAGGGCGACCAGAGCGACGTGCATCTTTGACATCAAAATTTCCGGATTGAAAACGCTTAAACCAAATTTGTGCTACTCTCCCAGCACTGCACTAAGTCCATAAATATCGCAAAAATTTTTCGCGGCTTGCGTTGCATTTTTACCTTTTTTGTAGTAAAATTTTAAAATGTATCGAATTTCTTCATTAAATTCACTCATCTTGACAGTACGAAAAACAAATGAAAATCACACATTTTCCTAATTTGAATTTGGAATTATGTTCTTTAAAATTTAAACTTTCAATGATACCAAAACCAGCCAGATACAAATAGTATAGCCAAAGAGATTTTATTACAAGTTCATACATACTATAATGCGAAAAGACTGTTTCCCCAACCTAATATATGGCACCGAGTCATAGGCCTTCTTGTAATCTATCTAACATGTCGACAGATCCTTTCAGGAAAGACGAACCTGATGAGGAGTAGCTCCTTAGTACCACGGGACCCGTTCCTACATCCATGTTGAGAAGGAGACATGATGGAGTTGGTGTCTATATGTTTGTTAATTTTAGCTCTCAAAATGGATGTAAGAACTTTATAGACCGTCGGTAAACAAGTGATTGGCCTATAATTTTTGGGTTCCGCAGTGCTACCTGATTTATGGAGCAGGTGGGTAACTCCTGTTGTTAGGAATTGGGGTAGCGAACCAGATTCCTAAGCAACCTGGTACTGAGCCGCCAAGCGAACGTGCGACCTACCGAACCATTTGATCCAGAAGTTGTGCAGTACGTCCGGCCCTGGAGACTTCCAGTTAGGCAGCGGGCGGACTGCACGAGTTACATCTTGGGAGCAGATGGTAATTGCCCCCATTTCTGGTATTGGATCGCAGGCTCGCTCGACTTCCCGAGCCCAATCACCTTCGGTGTGACTGACAGGCACCGACCAGATACTGCGCCAGAAAGAACACATGGCATCATCATCTGGTAGGCACGTGTCAGCCACACCTTGATCCGGTCGCTCCCAACCCCTATAAATCCACCTTTCATCGCGCTGGAAGGTGCGATTCTGAGTGTACCGCCACTCGCCGCTTATACCTACGAATACGGTTCGCCCAAACATACACTTTCTGCTTCAGGAAGTCGATGCACTCTGTGACACAAGACATATTATAGTCCTGAAGGCTGATGTCAGTCCCTGCGAACGCGCGTCTCACAAAGCGCATCACTCTAGGGCGATTATTGCCCTCCCTGAAGCAGGTTAGTTTGCCGATGAGAGGTCTGGCCTCACCAATACGGCGCTCAATTCTGCACTGCCAAGCTGGTACGGCTGGTTTCGGTCGTGTAGTTCTAGAATCATTAGCAAATTTGACGTGAGCTACACGACATGCCGCTACAGCTGCGCAGTACAGAATCGAATGAGTATCGGTGAGATCTTCGCAGTCATCAAAATAGTTTGACAACTGCGAATCCAGAGCCGCCATCAGCGCCCTATTTTTGTTATGCATGGGCAAACGAGGTAAGTGTGGTCTAAGTTCGGGCGACATGAACCGTATTCCCGAATCGCACCCTCCAAAGCACTCCTCAATTCCTCATTCCACTAGGTACTTACATTTGTAGCCCCATCATCACTCCCCTCGTCTGCTTGACTTCTGTTAGACTGTGGCAGTACTTACACAGTTTAACAGTCTGCGACGGGGGGGCGATGACATGACAACTCTGCATTTCATTTCGCAGGCGATAAAGTACAGTGTCATCCAAGATCTGATTACGTTGGATGACTCGCACCTGATCCGACAGTCGTTGTGCCGAAACGTTGACAGCTGGCTCAAGCACCTGAAAAAGAGAGAGCATCCGAACACGGTACGCGGTCAGATTGTTTCCCCCCTCTGTAGCCCCATAGTATGAGCGCATGACGTTTGCGTTGATGGATCGCGTCCATCTCATGCGCTGCACACTTCCGCCGGGAGCTGGGACCCTATCAGAAACCGGTGGGCCTCGAGGTCCTAAACCGTCCGGCAGCCGGTGTCCTCCACGTCGATGAGCAGGTGGTGGCGTCGTGGGCGGGGAGAAATACTCGTCGCTCGAGCTCGACGCAACTACCGCGGCCGGTGTCGTCACTGCGCTTACAGTGGGGCTGGATACCGGCGGCAGCGAAGCGGAGCTGAGGAACGAGTACGGAGGTGGTGGGCGTGCTTGGCGTGTTGCTGATCTTGTCAACATTTTCTTCTCATCTTCATTTTCCTATTTAGTTTTCATGATTGTTTTATCGGAAGTGACACCTGTCATATCACCTCCGATTCGGCAGTTTTTGATTGAATTGAATACATTTTGGTTTCTTTTTTGATTTTAAAATGGTTTACAAGTTTCAGGTTTGATATAAAATGAAATACTGTTGTAAGGCTAGGTCCAAATCACTTTCTCTATTAAAATTACAAAAAAATGTAAAATGAGACGTTTCGTTGATACGGTGTTGCCAATTTATTATTATTATTATTTATCTCTTTACATTTCTCGGGACCCTGGGATCCCGGACCTTTGGAAGGCATACGAGGGGCCGAAGCCAACTCGCAGAGGCCCGTTAGACGTTTTTAATGAAATGAAGCACCAACCGACGATTAGCCCTGTTCGGACTTTAGAAGTACACCCAAGGACAACCCCCGGTTGGTGTAGGACTATTGCAAGATATGGAAACAAATGTATTAGGTCTTTACCTATGAAATTGCCGTTCTGCAGTACTGGCCATTTCAAATCAAAATAATTTTTGTTTGGCTAAGAATTCTAATTTCAAATTAATTTTATTTTAAAAACATGGATTTTTTTTTCTAAAAGTAGTCATTTCTTTATTGATTAGTGTTACATTTTCATCGCATTTCAATCTTTTTCGTCATCATGGATACGTTAAAAATTCGAGTAATTATGGAATATGAGTACCGTCGTGGCAGCAACGCGGCACAAGCGGCACGCAACATCAACGACGTTTACGGAGCTAACACTACAAACCAACGCACCACCTGTTATTGGTTTGCTCGCTTCCGTTCTGGAAATTTCGACCTGAAAAATGAACCTCGCGGTCGTCCGAAGACTTTGGTCGACAATGACGAATTAAAGGCGATTGTGGAAGCTGATGATACACAATCTACGGCTGAATTAGCAGCAGCTTTCGACGTTAGCGTCAAAACAATATTGGTCCATTTGCGTCAAATTGGCAAGGTAAAAAAGCTTGACAAATGGGTGCCCCACGAACTCAATGATCGCCAGCGCGAAGTACGCGTCGAGACGTGCCTTGCACTGCTCAACAGACACACAAATGAAGGAATTTTGAACCGCATTGTTACCTGCGATGAAAAATGGATTCTGTTTGATAACCGTAAGCGCTCAGCAAGTTGGTTGGATCCTGGTTCAGCACCTAAACAATGCCCTAAACGAAAACTTACCCCTAGAAAAGTGATGGTCACTGTTTGGTGGTCTAGCGCCGGTGTGATTCATCACAGCTTCTTACCAAACGGGGTGAGCATTACTGCAGATGTGTACTGTGAAGAACTGAACACAATGATGGAGAAGCTGGCGCATCTCCAACCAGCATTGGTCAATCGCTCGTCTCCGCTGCTCCTGCACGACAACGCGCGACCTCATACTGCACAGCAGACGGTCTCCAAGTTGCAAGAACTGGGGTTGGAAGCTCTCCGTCATCCGCCCTACTCACCAGACCTTGCGCCTACAGACTACTACTTTTTCCAGAATTTGGATAACTTCTTGGCGGGAAAAAAATTTAATACCCGAGAGGCAGTACAAAATGCCTTTGAAGAATTTGTTGCCTCCCGTCCAGCTGATTTCTTTAAGAAGGGCATCAATAAACTGCCACTGCGATGGCAAAGATGCATTGATTGCATGGGTGATTACTTCGATTAATACAAATAAAAAATTCATGAAAAAAATTCGTTTAAATTTTTTCATACAAAACGGCAATTTCATAGGTAAAGACCTATTATAAGACTATGGATTTGGGTAGCTTAAGTGGACTGGTTTTTTCTTTTATCTAGGACTATGGAAAGACTATTATTATTATTATTATTATTATTATAATATTTAAAAGCCTTTGACTGTGAAAATAAAACCAATGACTTTCCTTGAAAATATCATGAAACATCAATAATGAGTACATGTTAGACAGTCTTGATAAAGGTATAACTACACCGCCCACCGCGGCCGCGACGAATCGGATTTGACACGAAGCTGAGTCACAGGTTCACAACGGATTGTAAAACTGTGGTGGACAGCGACGCGAACGAGCGTTTCATTTACACCAACTACCGACACACTATGTTATGTTGTGTGCCCTAGGATGTGTAGAAACACATGATTCCAAACCACAGGAATGTAGGACAAAATAAATATTTTCCTACAACTACATAGTTTGTGTATGCAGTTGGTCTCAGAGTTATACCTAAACTCGCTATATAATATTCGAACATGATTGTGTTGTCGATTAGGTAACATTTGCATTGAACTCCAACCTTGACCGCGCGGCTGGCTCCTTCAAGCAATGATGTTAGACTTCAAAATGTATCATACTCGTATGCTATTTTCTTTGTTTGCATTATAAAAGAGCGCAGTAAAAGTTTACAGAGGACACATCGTAAGGCGGCGGAACGATAAACTTGTTCAATCAACATTTTATAGTGCGCCTCAATTTTATTATGTCGGCGCCTGCGGAGGTGGAACCTTACACAGGTGTACGTCACGGCGCTGGAGCCTGTCGGCTGTCATCCTGGTAGATAACCAGTTCATCATCTTCATCGTCATCATCCGCAGTCCGACTTCACCCACTGCTGGGCATAGGCCTCTCTTTACTTGTGCCAATGCCCATGCATACTCCTGTATGTGACCAATTACCTACTTACTGATGTCTGAGTAGGTAGGTAATTGATGGTCATTGGACACTATCGGGTGGGATCCCTTATATTCGCATATTTTTTATTTTTATTTTTTATGAACGTAAACGATGCAGAAGGAGTATGTATGGATCGTAGCAGGTGGCGTTCTGTAGTTTCTGCCTATCCCCATGGGAAGAAGGCGTGAGTTTATGTATGTATGTATGTATATTTTTTTGACTAATATATTTGTGTATAACCGTTTTCGCATAACTTTTATTAGAATAATGATATTGTCGTATAATAATACTTTGGCATAATGCAATGGTTAAGTTACGTTAGGTTAATTTATGGCAATAAACAATAAGGCAAAACATTTATGCGTAATAATAATAATATTATGCGTAATGATCATTATTCTGAATTTCGTTATGCCTTCAAATTTAATGCAAATGGATAGGGACCCTGTCGTGTTCAACAACAACCATGAATCGAATCCTACTAATGGAGTAACCGTAGGCACCTATTTCTCAACAGGTAGCTGATTCCATAAACTTTATGCACCTCCTAGGCCAGCAGATGAAAACCGTTTCCATGCAAGAAACTGATTGTAGAGGTCGTTACTTGTTGTCTCGCTACAATAACGTCGTGTCAAAGTTACCGCCGTTTCGCTCGCCACTCAATTTCACGTTAAATGGCGAGTATTTTCTGAAATAATGAGCTGTCCCCTGGGCGCGTCTTACAAATTGAATCTGATAAGAAGATGATAAAGGCTACGAACGAACTGTAACCAGGCGTTTTTGTGATTTCTTCCGTTTTAAGGACACTGAAATTTAAGTCCTTCGAGCTTCTTCGTTTGTGATAAGTCATCGAAATATTTTATTTATGATCTGATGCTTGAATGAAACACCAATAAACAAAGATTGTTTGACTGTTCATTCATTGGCAAAATGACGACTGCGGATGGCTAAGTTAGTAGTCAAAGCTTAGTTATCATTTATGATTGAAATTAAATAAACAATCACTATACCTAACATTGTCAAATGATAAAATATTTTATTTCTGTAAGTAGGTTTGTATAAACACTTTTATACGACAATAAAAAAAATTAAACTAGTTGTGGTCGGCGTTTCCTATCTGAATACTCTGAGAACAAAGGCCGAAACAAATTCAAAGGTAACAGTCTCTTTTAAAGTCCAGATATAATCTTGGTCAGACCATGTGAAGACCATGTTTATAAGTTTCTGAAATGGTCTATTGAGGAAAGACTCACACAGATTGAGTGACTCCAGTCAGCGCACGCATTTGTCAGTGATCGTGCAGCTCAACTCAAGACATAACGATTAGACGAACAATATCAAAGAATGGACATTTGGGTAGGCCGCATAAGCTACTTAAACTACCAGACCATGATTAAAACTGAAACACTGACCCGCATAGTCCTCACTTTCACAATTATTAAAATAAATACTAAATACTTTTTACAATATGGAAAGGAAACGCTAGCGCCGGGCATCAATTATTTGGACCCTAAACATAACACGCACAACATTATATTCATGTCAAAAACATTTAGCAAAAA
The DNA here is from genome assembly GCA_916610205.1 of Griposia aprilina. Lineage (NCBI taxonomy): Eukaryota > Metazoa > Arthropoda > Insecta > Lepidoptera > Noctuidae > Griposia > Griposia aprilina. The sequence continues at coordinate 24,204,331 of OU744294.1, forward strand.
AAAAAAAAACAACATTCACTGTGTAAATTTATTGGAGCAGCTCAATCCCAAGCCTATTTGTCCTCAATATAGTCTTTCACAGTATAGTAGGCTTCCTGGCATAGTTTCTGCTTTATAAAAGATTATCTTGAATGAGGCTAGGAAGTTTACTATTAAAATGTATACATCTAAACGAGCCTCCTATTTGCTTGAGCCTGGTTGTAGGAACAACTCAAACTAAAAGCATTTATTTAAAAAAACCAATTACAGGCACTTTTGAATTGTGAAAGGGTCGGTCAGTCAGAAAGATGAAGCTAGTTGCCCATTCCAAAGCGTAGTAGATACCTATGGAGAAGAATGGAAAATAAACTCCATGGCCACTCTTTTAAATCAAAATATTATTACAAAAAATTGGTTACACCATTCATGTTGAAATTATACATGTGAGAACTACCTAGAAAGACGTGCACGTTGAACCCCACTGACGGCGCCCGTTCACAAACATGACGTATGGATCAGCACCATTCAGCTCAACCATTTTGAAGTGAAAGTAATGATCCAACACACACGCCACCACCAGCGAGACATTTGAGTGAGCATTACATACTCTCAGCCGCCAGGGCACATTTAAGTCAATGAAAGACGAACCCGGTAAATGGTAGCTTTATAGTTGTGCTATGCAGTTATACAATATTAAGAGGTTGAATTTATACAATGCAAAGATAGTTTTTATAATCTTCAGCAGCTCCAACAATATTTTCGAATGCTATTGCGCCCATATGGAGCAGAACCAGCGTTGAGCCAAGCATCTTTGCCAGCGATGTAATCCCCCAACTTATAATATATAGTGTGCGTTTTATACAAGATATACATTTCGTCTCGTTCAGTTGGAGTATGTGGGGAAGTATTTTATTGTAACATTTTAAACAGTACCCCATGAAGGATGAGTCTACTTTAGCCAGTCTGAAACCTGGTTGTAGTAATGTTTGAAATAAAATAATGAATATAAAAAGTTCTAGTCATAAAGTTGTGTCTTTCACCTCTTTTTAGATTTAAATTTTTCCTTACGTAGAACAAATTTCTTCCTAGTATTTATATTATGGATATCACTGTATTTTTTTTCTGATTTTCATAAATATACTGAGAAGGCAAAGTTTAAGTAGTTTATGCGGCCTACCCAAATGTCCTTTCTTTGGTATTGTTCGTCGAATCGTTGAGCTCCTTAGTTCTGAGTTGAACTGCACGGTTACTGACAAATGCGTGCACTGACTGGACAGGTCCACTTAATCTGTGTGGTTCTTTCCTCAAAAGACCATTTCAAACACCAATCTACATGATCTTCACATGATCTTACCAAGATTATGTCTGGACTTTAAAAGAGACTGTGACCTCTGAGTTTGTTTCGGCCTTTCTTCTCAGAGTAGTCAGATAGGAAACGCCGACATTATCTAGTTTAAAAAAAATATTGACATGTAAAAGTGTTTGTACAAACCTACTTACAGAAATAAAATAATTTTTCATTTATCATTATCATTCATTATTATATATTAATCTCTTTAAATTTGTCTCTGAGGGAGTATCTTTTTCTTTTGGGTGGGAATTCGTCTAATAACTTTTCCCGCTCTGGGCGGAGCGGGAGGGCGTCTCAGACTTTATTGACTATAACCCACCCGTGTTCCTTCAGTTGCGTGTGCGCCAGGGCCACGGTAACTCTTTCGAACAATCCGCGATCCCGGCAGGCATCGGCCCTATCGGACCCGTCAATTATTGCTGACATCACACAACACAACGCGCTGTCGACCCGGGCCTGGTCATTACCGGACGGCGAGCTACCCATAGCTCGCCATCCGCAAGCCCACGCCTACGGTGGCCGGGAATCGACTATGGACTTCCGGCGCCCAGGGTGTGTCTTCCTGCGGCGATTAGGGGCGTGAGGGCGCAACGATTACCTCACCTTCATGCGCTCCGCTTCCTCCTTCGCAAGCATTATTGCTTCGCAGAAGGAGGTGACGGCTTCCCATGGCCTCTCGCTCCGTGCCATGGCCTGGACCAGGCCAGACGCGAAAGATCGCTGCCGCCAATTGCCGCCATGAGGGCACGGCGGTGCTCCGCCCAAGCCCGGCAGACCTCCACCGTATGCTCCACCGTGTCTGAGGGAGTATCTGGGACTTAATCTATAAATTGAACGCATTGCCCTTTTTTGTAAAACAAAAATTATCTGAATATTGGCGGCATTTCCCTACACCAGAATACCGTACGACATTACACTATGAAAATAACTAAAGTATACTAAACGGGCTATCTCTAAATCAGTTAAATCACCAATTTTTCTAACGGCGTATGCTGCAGAGCTAAGCTTGTTTTACAATTTATCTATATAGGGGCCCATTCAAGCTTAGCATCCATAGATATGCCTAAGAATACTGTGGTATCTTCGGGTTTCAACTCTTCACCCTTTATGAGAATACTATATAGTTTCTCCTTGTCTAACATGATGTATCGTTAACTTAATAAATTTAGTTTTTTTCTCGTTATGAAGTAGGTTATTAACATTAAACTAGTTAACTACTTTTGCGAGGACGCTATTTACTTTGTCAGTAACCATGTTTGAGTTTAAATAAAAGTCAAGTGTCGTCTACAAACAAAACTATAATAATAATTATTATTTTAATTCGGAACAATGAATCCATAGAGTAGTAGTAACATAATAGTAAAACAAACTTATTGTCTAGTGTTAGTACCAATCACCCTCCGCACAAATTGCTTTACAGTTGGAGAGTTGAAACTCTTCGCTACATTTCTCAGGATGCGGTTTCGACTTCCTCTCACTCTCGTCAGTAGTGAAGCTGTTTTCTTGCGCAAAATAGCGTGAAATCCGTCGGTACGAGCTTGCGCAAATACATATTTCCGACGCGTTACGAGGAAGTCTCAACAACATCCTGAAACCATTGTTGTACTGGACGCGCAAGACATCCAGCGATCTTTTGGTGTAATTAACCCACTGATTACTCATGTACAAACTCTGGCAGTAAGCCTTTTTTTTTTTTTTTTTCTTTTTTGTGTGGGAAATCATCAAATGACCTCTCCCGCTCTGGGCGGAGCGGAAGGGCGTGTCAGACTCTTACTGACTAAAACCCACCCGTGTTCCTTCAGTTGCCTGTGCGCCAGGGCCACGGTAACTCTTTCGAACAATCCGCGACCCCGGCAGGCATCGGCCCTATTGGACCCCTTCAATGATGCTGACATCTCTTTGAGGCGCGCGTGGAACACGACGCGCCGTCGACCCGGGCCTGGTCCTTACCGGACGGCGAGCTGCCCATTGCTCGCCGTCCGCAAGCCCGCGCCTACGGTGGCCGGGAGTCGGCAATTGACTCCCGACGCCCAGGGTGTCTCCTCCTGCGGCGACTAGGGGCGTGAGGGCGCAACGATTGCCGCACCCTCACGCGCTCCGCCTCCTCCTTCGCGAGCATTACTGCTTCACAGAAGGAGGTGACGGCTTCCCATCCCCTCTCGCTCCGTACCATGGCCTGTACCAGGGCCGGACGCGAGAGATCGCCGCCGCCGATCGCCGCCACGAGGACACGGCGGTGCTCCACCCAAGCTGGGCAGACCTCCACCGTATGCTCCACCGTGTCCTCCGGTCGATCCACACAATGCCAACACCCGGGCGTTTCCTCCCGCCTTATCCGAAACAGGAACCTCCCGAAACAGCCATGTCCGGTGAGGACCTGCGTCAGGCGGAAGGTGAGGACGCCGTGGCGCCTCTCAAGCCACTCCTCAAAGAGGGGACTTACCGCCGCAATTGTGGCGTGCCCAGCGCTGGGTTGCGACAGTCGCACTCTCCATGCCGCCATGAGATCCCGCCGGAGCTCTGTCCGCTGTGCCGCGATTTCTCGCGGCAGCGGAGTAACGCCCCGGCGTTTCGCCTCCTCGCGCCACTCCCAAATATGCGCGAGGACTTTTGCCTCCAGATCCCATGGCGGCAATCCAGCAAGGAGGCTCGCCGCCTCGTAGGAGACCGTGCGGTATCCCCGGACTAGCCGGATGGCCATGACCCTTTGGGACGCGTTCAACCGGCGTGCTGGTCGGAGCCTCAATGAACGCGCCCACACCGGTGCCCCGTAAAGGGCCATGGACCGCACGACCCCCGCGTAGAGCCTCCGGCAGGAGGCGTTTGGACCCCCTAGATTGGGCAGGAGCCGCTTCAAGGCAGCCCCGGCCCGGTCCAGTCTGGGAGCCAAACGTCGGAAATGCTCGACGAAGTTCCACCGGCTGTCGAGGACGAGTCCCAGGTACTTCATCGTCGACTCGACGCCGATGTGAACCCCTCCCGCCATTATTTGGGAACCCGAGAGTGGCGCGTTCCGAGGACCATGAAAACACATGGCCTCGGATTTGTGCAGGGCCACCTCGAGTCCCAATTGCCGGATCCTCTCAATGACTGTCGCAACCCCGCGTGTCATTATTTCGGCCGCCGCCTGGTGCGACCTCCCCTGCGCCAGGACCAGCGTGTCGTCAGCGTAACAAACGACGCTGACGCCGCTAGGGAGGTCGGCACGCAGCACCCAGTCGTACTCGATGTCCCACAGATGCGGCCCCAGGACCGATCCCTGTGGGACACCGCACGACATCTCTCGCCGGTTCCATTCTCCCTGGTGACCGGGGTAGATGACGGCCCTGTCCGTCAGATAGGCCTCGACTATGCGACAGAGGTAGGTCGGCATCCGGTGATACCGGAGTGCCTCCCTGATGCAACTCCAGGGCAGGGTATTGAAGGCATTGGCGATGTCTAGAGACACCGCCAAGATGACCCCACCCCGGGTCACAGCATCCCCCGTCGTGAGGGCTCGCACGCGCATGATGGCGTCCACCGTAGAGCGCCCCCTGCGGAAGCCAAACTGGCTCTCCGCCAAATCCGGCCCCACCCGCACCAGCCGCCCGACGAGGCGGTCTGCAATGACTCTTTCAAAGAGCTTGCCCACCTCGTCGAGCAGCACGATGGGCCGGTAAGCGGACGGAGAGTCCGCAGGGCGCCCCGTCTTCTTAATGAGGACCAGTTTCCCCGTCTTCCAACGAAGTGGGAACTGGCCCCCCTCCAAGCATGCGCTTAGTAGCCCTCTAAGTCGAGGCCCGAGAGCCTCCAAGGCCAGGACCCAGGCTTTTCCAGGTAGGCAGTCGGGTCCTGGGGCGGTATTTTTGGCACTCAGCCTTCGTACCGCCGCTCTCAACTCTACCTCGGTCACCTCAGGAGCATTGTCGTCATCGTCGATTATGTGGTCTACAGTGGGCACCGCAGGAGGCGGAGCCATGGGCGGGGGAGTGTGCTCCCCTCGCGCAGGGAACAGAGCGCTCACCACGCCCTCCATGTGGCAGTAAGCCTTGAAAATTGAAATTTTTACTAGGTCCGTACATCGAGCAAATCTACGAGCCAACATGTTGCACCGGACGGCGAGTGCCCTGCGCTCTCTCTCTATATCTACATGGTCCTTAAGGTCGTCGGAAAGAAAGTGACCTAGGTATTTAAAAGTGAATACCTTTTTAATTACTGACCCATTTATACGTAGTTCCGGTCACACTTCACGGCATTAGCCGCCGACCCCAAAGACCATGTATTCACATTTGTTCACATTATAAATTAGTCCATGTGCGGTATCGTAGGCTTCACAAGTCTTAAGCAACTCTCTGATTGCTCCAGCAGACGGACCCAGCAACACCATGTCGTCAGCATAGCTGATGTTGTTAATGCTAACGCCGTCATTATATCAAGTTTATCCTTTATTAGGTAAGGAATTCAAGTCATTTATATAAATAAGAAATAAAAATGAACCAAGAATTGAGCCTTACGGGACCCCCATTCTTACTACAGATCCGGGTAATCTTTTTCAGAGAGACGTTCCGGATTCTGTAGTGGTGCATTTTCCTGATTAATGTTTCATGAAGAACACAATCGAATGCCTTGCCAAATGGCAAAAGATGCCCAAAGCCTCGTATTTGTCCTCCCATGAATTATAAATATGTCCTAAAAGTTCAGCTCATCATTAGACGAACGATCCCTTGTAAAACCGAAGTGTTTGTTAATCAGTCATTTGTATTTATTAAAAAATCTTTGCAATTGATGTAAATAAGTTTTAAAAGAAATTACTAAGAAATTACTAGGTAGTACTAGTAGGGTCCGATGTACTACCTGATTTAAACAATAATATTATTGTACTGTTTTTCATAAGATCAGAGAACATGCCACAGTCAACCCAATTATTAAAAATAACAGCTAAAGTAGATGCTACAATGTTTATAATCGACTTAGCAACGTCCAGAGAATCACCCCATAGATCTGCGGTCTTTTTAACATTTAGCGTGTGAAAGGTTTTAATAATATCTTTACAGGTGTCATATTGAAAATGGAATTCATAGTCACAAACAGGTACGTTTTCTTTAAGTAAAGACTGCAGCAATGGGTGATGACTTGATGAGTTTAGAAATTTTCAAAGGCCGCGGTGACTTTAGAGTCTGATTGAATTTATATTGTAATCAATATCAAGGCTGTAGTTACTACATCGGTTGCCTGACCCTCCCGTTTCGCTATTAATGATACTACATGTCAATTTAATTACATTACTACTATTTTTAATTTTTGAACTCAAATAACGTGATTTGGCCATACTACAATCTTTTTTAAATAATTTACAATAAATAATTGTTAGCATATAAATTAAATTCAGCAGTGTTTATAAAAGTCCGTTCCTCATATAGTTCATAAAGTCGTTTTTCTACTTTTATGTATGCTGCCCCAGCCACTGAAGTAAGCGTTGCTATTCACCGAGAATGTCTTTGGAATTAATGTGTTATCAAATTGATAAATGATAAATGATTTTATTTCTGTAAGTAGGAAAAAATATGATTGACATGTAAAAGTGTTTGTACAAAACAAACACTTTTACATGTCAATCATATTTTTTAAACTAGATGAGGTCGGCGTTTCATATCTGACTACTCTGAGAAGAAAGGCCGAAACAAACTCAGAGGTCACAGTCTCTTTTAAAGTCCAGACATAATCTTGGTCTGATCATGTGAAGACCATGTAGATTGGTATCTGAAATGGTCTTTTGAGGAAAGAACCACACAGATTAAGTGGACCTGTCCAGACAGTGCACGTATTTGTCAGTAATCGTGCAGCTCAACCCAGGAAGTCAGGCCCTAAGGAGCTCAACGATTCGACGAACAATACCAAAGAAAGGACATTTGGGTAGGCCGCATAAATTACTCAAACTGCCACTGAGAAAAAAAAGCAATGACCCATTGTGTGCAATACATATAAAAACAAGAACAAAAAAAAGTTTCTAAAAGTTTATATCTTAATCTTTATTTGATTATGTCGAAATCGACATGATGATGCATGCATCAGAGTGCGCAGGATACCACAGATTAATAACATATGAAAACCAGTACAAAACCAATATAAGCTGGCTTCTATTGAAGCTCTGTACTACGCTCGGCCAGCCCAAGGTCAAAGTGGAGCCAATGACGTGCGGCCTACTGTATGTACTTTACACTCGCATACAGCGCCAGGCGTCACGTAAAGTGCACTAATCTCTGACGTACGAGCGAGTGGTAACACTATGTGCCTGCCCTCGAACGTCTTCTGTTCAGTACACAGTTTACTGTAGAGTGTTCCCGGCGCTACATGCACTACAGTGTATCACAAAGGACTAGCGGCATGGTCGTCGGGGGTGCAGTATCTTTGAGTAGAGCGTACATTGTAGTGCAAGCTGTGAGCTGCAAATGATCGCTTTATTGATATTTGTGCTACACACTGTATGAACTGCAGTTTACCACAACCTGATTGCTTCTGGCGGCGGCAGAGAAGCAATTATGTCTGAACGGTTAGTGTGGAGTTCACTGCAAATAAGTGTTTCAGGCGCCGACATCTATGTGTTGTACACTACGCTATTAATTGAGTGTGCGAGACACTGAACGCATTGCAATATATCGTACATTATAATAGCTATGAGTCTATGACTATCGCGCTCAGCTTGCAGGGTTCGTCTCTTTTGACTTTGTGCGATCGCAAGGGTTGTGTGCAGTCTCCATTTATGACATGTTGAAACTGCTGTAACTCTTACTAGCCTATAATGTTCCTACTGCTGGGACACACGCTTCTTCTCGGTGAGAGGGAGTGGGCTTTAATCCACCAGTGCCGGTTGGTAGATGTCACATGTCTTCGGATTTTGGTTCAAGGACATGCTGGTTTCCTCACGATGTTTTCCTTCACCGTTTTTGGGAGCAGTGGTGATAAAATAATTAACACGAAATTAAGCCCCTTTCCGGATTCGAATCTACCACCTACAACTCATAAGCCGTGGCCGCTACCACTGGGCCACCAATGTTCTCCGAAACTGCTGTGTGTCGCATGTTATCTGATTTAATTATTATACTTACCTGTGATCTTTGAACTGAGCGATACACTGTGGAACACACTAAGCTGTATGTACACCGACCTCTGTCACTTTATTGCTGCACCACACATTTGCACTTCATTGCATTGCAGGGTTACCTAACTCTCTATGTATGTAGCTCCAACGTATACTACATAAACATTTCTCTAGCCCATAGTTTATGAAAGGCCACACTATTCATATAAATTATGAACATGCGATTCAGCCATTAAAGGTAAGATTATATCTCAAATAAATTGAGTTACATAACCTTGTTATAAGTCCATATATTTGAATCTTCAGCTTCAGTAAATATAGCCGTATTGCTCGATGTTTTGTTCGTATTAGGAATTACCACGCTACGCCTGCTAAACTAATATTGAAGGTCCCCGTTAAATTAAGCACAGCGATTATGATTACATCCCCGGGGACACCCCCAGGAGCACCTGGGGCAGTCTGCCCGGTCCATCGCCGGCCATATCGCTCTGTCTATGTTATTATGTGATAGTTGTGCCCACATATATGTTTCCACGCAGTAAGCTCCTTATTGTGGGGCTGATGTTATGCAGAGTCATCAATTATTTCTGTTGACATGAGTAAGCCGCAGGGGGCAACCCTTGTACATGATACTCTTATGTTTAGCAGTGCGTGAATAAGTATGAAAGCAAAGAGACTATTAAAGAAATCGTATCACGAAGCGTTACGCCTTATTCTTTCGAAGAAATATTATAAGTTCTTATTATTAAGTTCTTATTCTTATTATTATGTACCTATAATCTAATTGCTTCGAAATGGATACTTCGTAATATTTTCCACTTAATAAATATTTATTTATCAAATATTTAACAATTGCTTAGCAGACTGAATCCGAGCTTCGAATTTTGAGGTGAATTGTTTAATTTCACCGATGACTAGTAGGTACTAATGTACATATCCGTTGATGAGGTAGTCAGAGTCTTGCTCGCTTCCTGAATGCTAATGTTTGTGTGACGTCACTACTTGTATAGTTGTATCACTACAATTAGTAGCGATCCGCCGACAACTAATCGACTGGCATTGTTTGTACGTGTCTGATCGTTTTATGCGATCGTTCCAAAAATAGTTCACGAGACAGTGTTTATTTTTTATATGTGATGTGAACTTACGACGCGGCGCCGACTAAATTGTCGCTGATCGGAGAATTGTGAGCTCGACGGGACAGTGGCATTATCCACTTTATAAATAAAGTCGGAATTGAGTTTGATAAAAGTGTCATGAAATATCTCAGTGAGAGGATGTTCTTATACACGTTTATTAGTCCCTAGAGATAATCTAAACTTGGAGTAGACTGGATCGCAGATATGATCGACTAAAGAATTCAAAGTAATTAACTAACCAGTAGTAATAATACCTATAAATAAGCTGAAAATTAAGACATTATGTAGGGCATTGGTTACGCTCGTCTTTCAGTCAATCGAGTGACAGTAATCTGTCCCAAGTTACACGTCTCCCGCACTGCTATATATTAACAGCGCACGTGACGTCACTTGACGTGCGCGTCAGTCGGCACTCGCCGATGATGTACAATGACGGATGGCCGGCAGCCGCAGCGCAGTCAATGAACCGCACGCATTACAAACACGCCGCAGCTGTCTGAAACGTCTCTACTTGTCACAACAAGCTGAATATAATGTAAACATTCGTACACTTGACCTTGCCTTCTTGCTTCACTACTTCACTAGCGGCTATTTGTTTCGTTCACTGAAACAGCAAGTTTAGCTGTTTCAATCGTGGACGGCATGATCCTTGAGTGACAGTTGTGTCCACCTGGTGGAAGTGTTTTTTATGGGCCAACTCGGCAACAGGCTCTATGGCGGTATGCTATCCATGTTGAACATAGGCCTCTGCAGGCCACACACGTGCGTGGCTTTATTAAATAACAAGAAGTTATTACTGAATGCTGATATTAGCGGTACTGATGCCAAGCTATCCCTACGTGTGCGGTCGGGGTCCCCCTCAGGAACCAAGCTCCTTACGCGATACTCGCACGCACACACACTCGTGTGTAATACACACATACAAATCCAAACTTTCCAAATTTCTGTACGCTTTTCGAGAAATAAAAAAGACCACAAACTTGCAAACTGCTCTGGTCACCTACTATGCCTATGCTCATGCATGGCTTAGCTACGGTGTAATAATGTGGGGAAATAGCACAGACGCACCGGCGCTGTTCACAACTCAAAAAAAGTTACTTCGGATTTTAGTTAATTTAAAACAAACCGATAGCTGCAAACCCCATTTCAAAAACCTTAAAATTCTAACTCTTCCTTCTTTATACATACTGGAAATCTGTAAATTCGCACACACACACCAAGACTTTTATACTAAACGAGAAGACATACAAACTAGATACACACTCCGTCACAAATCACGATTAAACCTACCGACATCCCGTTTAAAAATGCATTCATCTAGTCCACTGGTTATGTCGATAAAAATCTACAATAAACTACCCGAGGTGCTCAGAAATGAGGGAAAAATTGCTATTTTTACTAATAAATTTAAAAAAATATTACTAAATAAATGTTATTACAGTATAAATGAATATTTAATTGAAAAATCCATAGAACTGACATAATATTATAAATGAAGAATAAAAATTTAGATTTAATTAATTTAATTAATAATTAATAGAATGTTATCTTTAATTTTACTTAGAATAAGTTTTTTTTTTGCATGTATAAATATGTCCTCTTCCTTCAAATTTCTATTTTGCTGTGCCCGACAGGGTCCACGATTGGTACACTAATGTTAAATTACCACCTGAGCACATTGTGGAATGCAATAAACGATTGAGTATTGAGTATTGAGTATTAATAGAAAGAGAGAGAGAAAGTCGCTTGGAGGCATAATATGGTTTAAGACATTTATTATTCAACAGTATACAATTATTACTTATCTTAGAAAAGAACACTAGTTGTATACATAATTTATCATAAACGTTACAATATTGTTAGTCATTAAGTTATCATAGTAAAATGCTAAAAGAGATCGAGTCTAGAAGGTTTTTTTAAATATTTTTCTTGTTGTAGGTAATCTGCAAAGCCATTAATACCACGTAAGCACAGACGTAAATAATCGCAGCAGAATGAAAACGCGTATGCCTTAGTGCGGGACATCTGTTAACACGGCCGCGATTTTTTCGCCGCGGTGTTCGATTTTCAACGCTTGGCGTTTAGCGTTGAATGAATACGACTTAATTATGAAGTTCTGAACTTGTGTCCCCACGGACGCGAAAAAATAGCGCGCGATGGCCTACGGCGTGCCCGCCGGCCGCCCGGGTCATAGAGGGCGGATTCAGTATATTAAGTCTTTATGATTTATTATTGACGCATATCGTCAAAAACGGTATTTGTAGGATATCCACAGCTGACAAAAAAAGAAAAATGTTTGGTTGTGTGAGTGAGCAGAGTCACGCCCTCTACCAGATATATAATGAACCATCGAGAAACAGAACAGCCTTCTTGCTAAGTAGCAAGAAATTACTTTTACTAGATACCGTTTCGGTATCAGTTGATCGTTAGATGGCGTTGTATTAAAGTGGTAAGTAGACTTTTTGAAGCAAAAGCGAATCGCAAGCCTCTGGCGCTGTTGCCAGATTATGATTAAATGCGTGATTTTGGTGACAAGTTGGGAATCGTATTAAAAACGTGTTTCTTACAGGTAAATGCTGGCGCGGCGGCTCCGCTCGCGGAGATTATATTTTATCATTATGAAGTTAGAGAAAATGCTTTATAGTGATATAATTATCTGCGATGTGCCTTGGGTTCGCTCAGATACAATATTAATGTAATGAATGTATTAACTAAGTTAAGTACCTACATAAGTACTCACTTACACTTGAACTTTCCTCGGGAAATTTTCTGAATTAAAAACATTTCTGCATTAGGTAGGTAAGTACCTACTGATAATTGGACGTTTTCTCACTCGGTTACTAGTTAGGTAGGCAGGTATACAAGCTATTTACCTATTTTTTTCCGTAATCTACGCTTCACCGTTGCCTACCTAATTGATTGATTGAACTATATTTTTAATTCTTGTGAAGCCAGATTAAAATCGAAAAAGTTAGGGTATACACAGACAAACGATTTTGTTTTTTAATTTTTTAAACAACGTAACAAGTATGTATTTACAATATTATAATCATTAAAATCATCAATACAACCCTCTAAGGTCATAACATCTCATTGAATGGCTATTTCCTATTCTGGCTATTTATTTTATTTTTCTGGGCCTATTTGGCGCAGCCGTGAGGCACACAATATTGTTTTTAAGTTTTTTTTATATCTTTTTGTTTTTGTTTTGTGGGAATGTTGTGTGCCTTAACCTGGGTCAAATAAATTTATTTTCTTTCTTTCTTTCTTTATTTCATGAAATAGTCATGTAACTAGGTATAGCAAATTACAAAAATCGTAAGTTTTGAATTTTGCGGGCTACGCTAGCCCTTCCCCCATAAGGAATTTCTTTCCAATAACTAAATAATTGTGTTGGGTTATGTTCACACAGCCCGCTTAAAAGGCGGTGTTGTTGGGTTTTACAGAGTTCCGTCCAATCTCTGCTGACTTGCATAGCACTCATGGCTGCACACAGAACACATACTCGTAGTTTATGGGGACGAGATAATAGGTTGGGGAAAAAGTTTCTTCGCATTTTTTAAGAAAATTCAAAACATTTTTTAATATAGTTTATTTACATTTAACTAAAGTATGTTTGTACCATTTTGTTCGATAACTTTTTGCCATCTTGTAGGTAGGGACATGATCCCGTTGCTATAGAAATTTTGGGACTTCTGATCAAAATACCGCGACAAGTGGTTTTGGCAGTCCTCTCGTGATGTTAACCTGACACTGCCTAAAGAATTCTGAAGAGACCGAAACAGGTAGAAATCTGAAGGTGCAAGGTCAGGACTATACGGCGGATGCATTAACACCTCCCAACCAAACTCTCTTAATTTTTGCTGAGTGGCTAAAGATGTGTGAGGTCTAGCGTTATCATGATGAAAAACCACACCCCTTCTGTTGGTTAATTCCGGCCGCTTTCTCTCAACTTCTTGCATTAATCTCATCAATTGTTCACAGTAGAGTTTAGAATCGATGGTCCTGCCTGGTGGTAATAGCTCATAATGAATAATGCCCTTGCAATCCCACCACACACACAGCATCACCTTGTTGCGAGTTAACCCGGGTTTCGCCACAGTCTGTGAAGCCTGACCGGCCTTTGACCACGATCTTTTTCGCACGTTCTTGTCGTATGTGATCCACTTTTCATCACCAGTTATCAGCTTCTTAAAAAATGGTTCGGTTTCATTACGTCTTAATAAAGAATCACAAATGAGTACACGGTTCATTAGGTTTCCTTCAGTGAGCTCGTGAAAGACCCAAATATCGAGCTTTTTTGTGTACCCAGTTTTTTTCAAATGTGCCAAAACTGTTTTGTGGTCAATTCCCAGTTCTTCAGCTACGTCGTAACTACTGATATCTAGCTCCACATTTTCAAAAATGGCATCCATTTTATCCGTAATAGGGCGACCAGAGCGACGTGCATCTTTGACATCAAAATTTCCGGATTGAAAACGCTAAAAAAAAATTGTGCTGGTCTCACAGACACTGCACTAGGTCCATAAACATCGCAAATTTTTTTCGTGGCTTGCGTTGCATTTTTACCTTTTTTGTAGTAAAATTTTAAAATGTGTCGAATTTCTTCATTAGATTCACTCATCTTGACAGTACGAAAAACAAATGAAAATCACACATTTTCCTTATTTGAATTTGGAATTATGTTCTTTAAAATTTAAACTTTCAATGATACCAAAACCAGCTATATACAAATAGTATAGCCAAAGAGATTTTATTACAAGTTCATACATACTATAATGCGAAAAGACTTTTTCCCCAACCTAATATATACCCATTTTTATAGAGAAAACAATAGTTTAGAGAAATAAAACTGTCAGCCAGCCCGTAAACGAGAATTTACGATAAAAATACAAGTTTGTCTGGCGCTCGCCCGCTCACACCACTCGTATCGCTCACACCGCTCACACCGCTCGCATCGCTCAGCGGATTTACTTGAGATGTAGTTTAGTGGCGATGTCGCACATTTTGTTACATTATGAGTTAAACCGACGGCGATGGTGAGGGACTTTAACAAGCATCGTCCTCCGCGCGGTGCTTCCTTCTGCGATGGAAAGCGGAACTTCGTTATATTCATGCGTATGCGGTATTAACATGGACGATGTAGCTTCATTCACGTAGAGCGAGGTTACGTCTCCAATTGCTTGTTGTTCTTTGCCCTTAGATAAATAAAACTCAGCACAATCCGAACTTAAGAACCGAGTTATAATATGACTTATAGTTCCAAAGTCTGACTTGACGATCGCTAGTGTGTGTCAACACTGTGTGTTTGCTACAAGGACACCTAGTGCAACTAGCAAGTGAGCGTACAGCGTTTGTTTTCGAAGACTGAGATGTAGCGACAAGCGAGCATTAGTGAACCGAGTGTTATTGTAACGTGGGCATTGTGAACGGCTTGCGTCAGCGCAGGGGTCAGGGGTGCAGGTGAAGTACCGCCGCGGCGCCGACACGCCGCCTTACCGCTGTCAACTGGCAACCAGCTGCAGAAGAACCACTGGCTCTACCACGAAAACAACTCTCCTTGTTTCTTACTGCCTAAAGTACTTTATGAAATCAAACTAAGTACCACCACGCATATTATTATTAGGTATTATACACATTGTACAAAACGTTTAGAGCACACATACAAATGAATATGCTAAGCTAAGCTTCCTCGCTCCTACTATTTTGCCGTGCCCGACAGGGTCCACAATGATCACATTATCATTTTAAGTTATCACCAAAGTACCCATTGTGGAATGCAAATAAACTATTGAGAATATATCTATAATTGCTATAAATGCTTCCAATAAAGCAATGCGTGCTAAGAACAGTTTTCTGACCTGTTTCCTATTTCTTGTTAAGCATGGAAATTCACGAGAAGACCTTCTGCAACTGTCTGTCCCGTGGTATAATTGAATGCGAGTTAGCACTGGTACGCTAAATGTTACATCTGCGTGTGACTTCATTCGTTTACAAGCGCAATTTGATTTATTGTGTTATCGCAATTAGACAGGAAAAAAAAATGAAATGATTTGTTTAAAACCCGTGCGTCGCAGTGCTCGCAATAGTGGGCGGATACAGTCGTCATCCGGCTGCTGTATGTGGTACGTGTATATCTGACACGCCACGTGGTGGCGTGGCGGCGTGGTGGTGTGGTGTCTATGTGATTGTGATGTCCTGTGTCTGTTGTTGCAGTGAGCCGTGAGTGCGACAGACTGACGGCGAACAGCCCTGCACCGCCGCCTGCCGGGAGCTGATCAAATAGTAAGTGCTCGCAACATTATAAAGATTATATACCTACCAAAGTAGTATTATTTTAATAGACACAGGAGTTTCTAGTTTCGTGAAATATTCTCGAGCATAGGCTTTAGTGGATGTCGTCAACATATCAAAAAAGCAATGAAAATTAAAGTTTGTTATCATTATAATAAGAATGTCACCTATTACGTCCTATTACCATGAAGTCGTATTAATAGCTGACGTTTAGTTCCGGTGCAGCGCTGGGGGAGGGAGGGGGATACAAACTATACCATTACCACCATTATTACTATTATTATGTTTTCGGATATTATCATATATGAGAACAATTTTCTTATTTTATCTTTTATATAATTATGTTTTTCTTGTTAATGTTGCGGTTCGGTATGTTACCTACACCCTTATCACAAAAAATTAACCTAAGAACAAGTAAGAAACTAGCACACAGGCGCGACACGACAGCGTGACGCGTCTCAATTTCAATAAAGTTTTAATTTCTATGAAATATTTTTACAAGAGTCGCGTCGCGCTCGTCTGAGGGAGCATTAAAGGTATAAGGTACCTACGTCTAGTTACGTTTGCTGATTCCGGTTAGTGAAAAGTTTTCACGAACTGTTACCAGTCAGTCCGTAGGTAGATCATAATTATTAAGCCCGGAGCGAGCGTGATCAATCTGCAATCACATGTCAATACCGATACATTGTTGTTATTGAACCTTTGCCGTACGTTACTTCGTATTTCGACACATGATGTAGGTTACAGTTTATAATTGGGAATCAAACGAACTTACCTGATAAGCGAAGTCTTGATTCAAATTTTATGAACGGCGATCTGAGACATAATTAATTAAACAGAGTAGTATAATTCTTACTCACCCGTGTAACGGCGCGTTCTTTTAGAGATAAAATTAAATGTTTTTTTTTTAAATCGGATTATTTCACCTCGTCGTTGGCAATACGGGATTGTCACTAATTTTATAGATTCATATATTATGTTAAGGAACAAGCTCTGTTTTCTGTACAAAATAGTTGCACATACTTACATTCATTAAGTTTTCCTGAAAGGATAAGTAAATTAGGTAGGTTAATTAATCATTGCAGCTTTGGGCTGTTAGCTAGCGGCGGGTGGGTAATTATATTTCAGATCGTCGTTCATAAAATTATAACCAAGACTTCGCTTAACAGGTAAGCTCGTTTGATTCCAATTTTACTTCAGGGCGTTCTGAAATATAATTAATTAAACAGAGTAGATGTTTAGAGTTGTCTGCAATAATACAGTTAGTTAATCAATTACAAAATATGCGCGAGCTCAGCGACTCTTGAAGATTCATTGTAAGAAGCTCTGATATCTAGTGAACTGACTAGGAGGTACAGGATTTTCACATAAATTGTTCTGATAAAGCAAGGTGGCAGCGTTAGTTCCGAATTGGTCACGCGCCATAAGAGCCTGTTATCATTGTATAATTAAAATCCTTGTATCCAATTCATGTTAGTAGTACCTGAGTATTTTTTTTTGCGCTATTTTATTTATAAGTTTAGTTATTGTAGTTATTTTGGGAACTAAGTTTCCAAGAGCTAAATAAGCTTAAATTTAAGTTCTGTAAGCACCATTTGGTAGGGCAAAAGGTTGTTGCCTGGATACAAGAAAGGTTTTGACCAATAAAGCAAACATACCTTGTTGGCCTCGCACAGGACTCTTACTCTTTTTACTGTTTGTTTCCTGTGCATGTACCGTATAAAATATTTTATTTCTTTCTTTCTTCATTTATGATAATTAAGAATCTACCTTCAACGATACACATCTTCCACTTGGTTTTACATTCTGCTGGCAAATAGTCAATTATTACTTGACTAGTTGACAGCTAATCGAAAAACGAAGATTCGTTTTAGAAGCCTATAAATATGAATATCTTTTCCCTAACCTTAATATATCCAAAATTAAATTATGGAATAAGTTAGTAAATGATTTTGTTTCTTCAAGTAGGTTTCTACAAACACTTTTATACGATAATCATATTTTTTAAACTAGATGAGAATCCAAAGAATACCAAAGAAAGGACATTTGAGTAGGCCCCATAAATTACTCAAACTGCCAAATCATGATTAAAACAGAAACAATGACCCACATAGTTCTCACATTCACAATAATTAAAATAATAATAATATAATACAACCGACTTCAAAAAAAGGAGGAGGTTCTTAATTCGACTGTATATAATTTTTTTTTTTTTTTAATATTGTGTCTCAGAACTTTTTTCTAGGTAAACCGATTTTGATGTTTTTTTTTATTTGAAAGCTTGTGCTTCTCGTGTGGTCCAATATAAATTTGATCAAGATCTGACCACTAGTTTATTAGTTATCATTAATAATGCGTATTTTTTGCATGCATATTGGATGATGTTTTAATAATTTCCTGTCACTGTTATTTACACATCAAGAAGTGGCATACGAAATTGTGTGGGCTAGATACCACAACTAAAAAGTTAAAAATACAACTTTTAATTTCGGAAGTCGGTGGCAAAAAACGAAAACACAATTTTTTGCCACCGACTTCCGAAATGAAAGTTCTTTTTCACTTTTTAATGTTTTTTTTGGAAGTCGGGTGTTTTTTTTTGTAAAAAAGGTTTTTTCATTAAATAAGTATTCATGTCTAAAATAGTTAGCACAAAATTAATAAAAAAATCAACATTCACAAATTTATTGGAGCAGCTCAATCCCAAGTCTTTTTGTCCTCAATATAGTCTTTCACAGTATAATAGGCTTTCTGGCATAGTTTCTGCTTTATAAAAGATTTGAATTTATTAAGGCTTAGATCTTGAATGTGGCTAGAAAGTTTACTATAAAAAACGTATACATTGCTATCTAAACGAGCCATCAATTCTCTTGAGCCTGGTTGTATTGTAGGAACAACAAATTTGTATTTGTGTGTTCCTAGTATTTATATTATGGATATCACTGTATTTTTTAAACAGAATAATATTTTTAGTAAGTGAAGGACTTGAATAATTAGCTATGTTGTTACAATGAGCACTTGGTGAGCAGATGGTTGTAGTTTAAAACAATTTGTAGTTAACTCATTCATATTGTACTTGGTCCTCACAATGCGGAGGGCTCCTTCTTAGTTTCCTTGAAAATTTCACTGTACTGTAGTAATTCTCATTGAAATCTACATCTACATGTTGAGACTAGTAGTTATAATAATAATAAAATATTTATTTGCGTAAAACATGGTATAAAATGGTGTTAAATACAAATTCATATGGCACAAACATGTTTAGCAAGGATAAAAACATAGCATGCAAAATTATAAAGTTAGGTGAAGAAGGTCATCATTATTTTTTATCAAAAAATTCTTTTAAACTATAAAAACAGCATTCGAGTAACCATTTATAAAACTTAATTTTAAATAATCTTGTATTTAATGTTTTGAAATGCCTTGGTATTTTGTTATAGATGCGCACGCACATTGCTAGGCAGTTTTTATTGTATTTAGCTAGTCTGGGTAAATCATTCAAGACTAGTTTATGAGGATCTCGTCTGTTCCTAGGATTAACATCATTTGCAGTCTTAAATACTTGTTTATTTTTGATTACAAACACACATATTTCGTAAATATAAAGTGACGGTAACAAACCAAGTTTCTTAAATATTGGTCGACATGAGTCGTCAGGTTTAAGACCACAAATTGCCCTCATGCACTTTTTTTGAGCGATGAATGCTCTACAGAAATCGGTGCTATTACCCCACATTACGAGGCCATATCGTAGTAACGATTCGACGTACGCGTGGTATGAAATTACAGCAGTTTTTATGTTGGTTACATTTTTAACTTGTTTTAGTGCGTATACAAATTTATTAATTTTAGTGCTAACATTGCCTAAGTGTTCTTTTGTGTTTCTTTTGTGTGTGTGTTTTGTGTGTTGTGTGTCTTTATCTATTATTACGCCTAAGAATCTTGTATGCGTTACTTCTTTGAGTTGGAATGGTTAAATGTTTAATTATTAGAATAAGATTACCCATCTTTGCCCGGCCTTGTTGTGTAATGCGACTAAGGGCCGATTTTTCAATTCTCAGATAAACAACCACCTAGCTTTTATTGGATGGATAGCAAGATTCTTAGTTTTTCAACGGTCAGATAGTGGATAGCGGTTGAATAAAGCCTCTAATGGAGGAACATAGTCACTGCTACTTTAAGGGCCGGTTAGGGTTTTATCTCCCCGATAAGTATGACGTTTTAGGTTATGTTTGACAGTTTTATTCGATTGGTGCGTTTTGGTAAATTAAAGACATATGTACCTCCGGTGATTTGTTATGATTGATATGTTTGAAACAATAAGATTGCCGACTTAGTAATCGAAGTAGAACGTGAAATCCTTAATTAGGTATTTAAAACCACACGACAGAAAAAAAACAAGTTTATGGAGAGAGGCCTGAATATTTCAACAAATGGGGCGACAGTGACTTTGGGAGATTTCGCTTGAAAAAAGACACCATAGCATAGCCTACTTACTTTCATTGATTGAGGATAATATTAAACGGTCACTCAGCTGCCAAACGTCAGTGTGATGGTGGTGCTTTTGGTAATGGGATTGTACTTGGCGATAGCGGATACTTTTGAATAATTATTTGTTGACACCACTCAGCAATTCCCAAACACAAATCAAAAAATTGTACAATGAAGAAAGAAGGTTCCCAGCGCTGAGTGTTGGATGGCGGTGCGATACCTGTTGCCCGAGATATTATTGTGGCCTTTGCAGTATTACACAGATATTATTGTGGCCACTTCAGTATTACACATATATTATTGTGGCCACTGCAGTATTACACAGATATCATTGTGGCCACTGCAGTATTACACAGATATTATTGTAGCCACTGCAGTATGACACAGATATTATTGTGGTCACTTCAGTATTACACAGATATTATTGTGGCCACTGCAGTATTACACACATATCATTGTGGCCACTGCAGTATTACACAGATATTATTGTGGCCACTGCAGTATTACACACATATCATTGTGGCCACTGCAGTATTACACAGATATTATTGTAGCCCCTGCAGTATTACACAGATATTATTGTGGTCACTTCAGTATTACACAGATATTATTGTGGCCACTGCAGTATTACACAGATATTATTGTGGCCACTGCAGTATTTATTACACAGATATTATTGTGGCTACTGCAGTATTACACAATGTAAACGCCTTAGCGTAGCTATTCGACGCCGTAACTGAGGATTGAAACATCGGCCTTGAGGTCACTAATACTTATTTTTTTGTTTAAATACAGGTATTTCAAGGTACATGTTTCAAGTAACAATTCACATTTATATATTTTTGTCAGGTGTTAGATCTCCACGGTTAATTTCCAAGTCCACCCATTTAAATACACTTATAGTGGTAGACATATAAAGGTATTATGTTTCATGGCAGTCTTGATATTTTGACAAAGAAATAGTGAAGTTAGGTTGGTAGAAAATCTTGTTTCCGTAAGTGTCACTCACTCACTACTGGTAATTTAGTAAGTATCTACAGCAGGGCATCTATAAGGTACAGTTTAAGTATGAAAGTTCTAATATGGGAGATATTAGAAAATGTATTGTTATAGTCCAGAAATGAGACTACTCACACGGTTTCTAATCACTTATATTTGGTTATAACTTTATCAACAATCGACACACGAGAATTCGCTGTGATCACTCAATTAGGACTGCCGTCCTCCCCTGCATCTTTCCCTCGCGTAGCGCAGGCATGGCTACGGCGTAGCACTGACGTCCTGACGTAGCACGTAGCACTGAGGTCATGACATAGCAGATGACGTCATAATGTAGCACCAATCAAGGTTTTCAAATCAAAATCAAATCTCTAGTTGTTTATTGCAATCCATAATGTACACTTACAGGTGGTAAATAAAAAATAATAGAAAGAATTATGGAACCTATCGGGCACAGATTTTTTTTAAATAAGTTGAGAGAGGAAGAGCGCTTTATTCATTTTCCTTGTTACTAAGTTTGAGTTTATTTCTACCTGTATCTCCAGTATTTGTTACAGTTATATATAATTAAACCTTTATTGGATATCTGGAATCAATATTTAATGTTTTGAAGGATTACTTCATGGAAAAGCCATACTTTTATCAAATATAATATCAGTAGCAACGGGTGGGGAACCTGCTATGATTGGGCGGTACCGTGGATTTATAAGCTATTTAAAACAAAATGTACCCGGCGTGTTAGCAATAAACTGCGTTATCCTTCGACAACATTTTCTTGCCAAAAATCTGAGTAGTACATTGCATGAATCTCTTCCATTTCTCATTAATGCAGTAAACCTAAGTCGAAGTAACGCGTTGAATACTCGATTATTTGCTCCGTTGTGTGAAGAAAATGACGAGAACTTTCATCAATTGCTTCTTCACACTGAAGTACGCTGGCTTTTGAAAGGCTTATGTTTGCAAATTGTTTTGCTGTTGATCGCAAGCTTAAGATAGCCGCCTTTTCAAAACCTTGGACACTCTTGGCTTAATATCTATGTTAATTTCTGCTCCAAATTCCATAATCATTTGTAATATTGTGTCACTGGTTTAGAAAATGTATTACAAATTGATATTTAAATATAAACGTGATTTTTCCAAAAGAATCTAAATATTAAATTAAAAATGTATAATTGATTAAATATCATCCGAAACATTTGTAAAGAAGAAGCATTTGCAAAATAAATGTTTGTAAAGCAAGTGTTTATAGATTAAAACATTTTGCAGAATAAGTTGTTTATGAAATAAATAGTATACAAAACGTTGGTTGTAAACTAAAAATTTGTCAATGGTGTTTTGGTGAAACATTAGTGAACCGTAAGAAATACTAAGCTGAAGAGTTTGTTTGTTTCAACGCGCTAATCTCTGGTACTACCAGTCGGACATGAAAAATTATTTTTCCATTTGATAGGCTAATTCTTGAGGAAGGCTATATGCTACTTAACATCACGCTAGAACCCATAGGGGCCGAGCAAAAAGTAAGAAAAGTCAGAAAGAACGCTAAGCGAAACCGAAGTACCTAATAGCGTGGACATACGATGCGATGCGAGTGATGCGGCAGGGTGGGTCGGGGAAGCAAGAAATTTCACACGGACAAAGTCGCGGGCAGAACCTAGTTTATTATATTTCAGATCGTCGTGAAGTAAAATTACAGGTCAGTGAGTACTGTTAGCATCGGAGGGTTGCTAACTGTACCCGGATACATATCTAAAATATGACATATCGTAGTTATTGGGATCTTTTTTGTATAAACTTGGTATAAACAATATCAATATTTTTATATCTTGACATACGCTTGGCAGCTAAACTGACGTCTACTGTTTGTTCTTCTCTTCTAAGTTCATATCAGCGCTTATCTCATAATTTAATGCCATTATTCTATAATTACTAGAACAGGTTGCATATCACTAACTATCGCACGACATAACCTCCACAGGACTGCGTCGGCACTGCGAACCATATTAGAAAGTCACTTAGGTTTCACAGTACGAGCCAAGCCTTTTTTAACCGACTTCAAAAAGGAGAAGGTTATCAATTCGGATGTTTATACTCTAACTAGTGGCCCGGTACGTGCTTCGTTACG
This sequence comes from Griposia aprilina, assembly GCA_916610205.1. NCBI lineage: Eukaryota > Metazoa > Arthropoda > Insecta > Lepidoptera > Noctuidae > Griposia > Griposia aprilina. Next base: position 24,227,781 of record OU744294.1, read on the forward strand.
TATAAAGTGAAATATAAAATAAAAAAAATGGAACATCAAATTCATTTATTCAAACAAAAAAATATTTTATTAATTGCTAGCTATTTTAAAACTTAATCCAAAACATTTGGATAAACAATATTTTTAGATTTTCCATTTTGGGCATGACTAAACAAACGGGTACCGACTCTGGAACAGGCAACATAAAGTTGGCCATGTGAAAAACATGATTCCTCCAAATTCACACCACAAACGTTAAGTGTTTGCCCTTGGGCGTTGTTGATGGACATCGCAAATGATAAACGCACAGGATATTGTAATCGTTTGAATTCAAATGGCATATCAGTTGGAATCATAGGGATACGCGGTATCAAACAAACTTCTCCTTTTGATTTAGCAGTTAAGATCGTAGCTTCAATCAAATTTGGCAATAACTTTTTCACTGCCAATCTGGTGCCATTACACAGTCTTGGTGGATTAATATTTCGCAATAATATAATCAAAGAACCAACTTTCAGATTCAAGCAATGCGGTGGCATGCCAGCCGGTTCCAATGAATTTAAAAATTCAATTGGATAATTCATTACCTCATCTCATAGGCACACCTATAGCGATATAGGTATTTTTTATAGTAACTCGGGCATTTGCTCTCGGAAAGCACCATTCGGTGAAGCGGACCTGATGATGAAGGACATTGGTGGCAACCGGAACTACTTTATATTTCAAGGGTTGCGATTCGATTACTTTAATATGTTTGCGAAGCAATTTATGGTCTTCACAATGTATATGTTGAAATGGAGCTGATGGTGCCTCCACCATCAGCTCCAGTTCTTTTGGTTCTTACCAGGAGAACTCCTCAACAATTAACGTCCCTGCATCGGGATAAGGAATATTTTGTAAAAGGTTATGATCAGTTGGTATTAAGCTATTGTAACTTATATAAATTTATAGCTGACTCACTAAAAAGTGAAAAAAAAAACATTTTTACAAAAAAAAACAACAACCGACAAAGTGAAAAATAACTTTAATTACGGAAGTCGGTGGCAAGAATCTAAAATACAGATCCAAAGACACCGACTTACCAAAATTAAAGTTATTTTCACTTTGTAGCGTGTATTTTTTTAAATCGGTTTGTTTTTTTTTTGCATTTTTTTTTAAATCTTTTCTAACATCATACAGGTTTGCCTGAAATGTTTTCAATTACTTAGAAACATCAATGTTCATAAAGATTCTGAATGAGTAGTTTTATAATAAAAATAATAATAATAAATCATTTATTTCAGGCAAAATGGCCCATAGACATATACCTTACAAACTAACATACATAAAATATAAAACAAAACTTCTGTTAAAAAAATAACTTAAAACTATGTTAGTATCACTTCACTAGCTTGTCCTTGAGCTGCCTTGTGGTACTTGTCCGCGGAAGCGACGGAACACTACGTCTTGCGGCCAAAAGTCTTCTGCCATGACGACGGACAGGTAACAATTCGGTACTCGCACCACGAACGCCTTGAAGTTGACGTTGCGTTGCGACTCCAGTAACTGCACCCTCGGCGAGTACCTCGTCTTCTGGCGCACGTACTCCACGATGTCCTCCGCCTTAGTGGTGTAGTGTAGGCGGGAGATGTACACCGGGGTGTTCGGCTTTGCGGCACGTAAGCTTACTCCGGGCTCCGTAGGAGCTTTGCCGCAGCGGTTCTTGTTCGTTCGTGACTGACGCTTCCTCCTTTGCACAGTCACAAAGTCCTCAACATCAGCCTTATTCGGGGCTTTGTTTGGCATCATAATTGGAGCGCCACTCGCGGCACTCGCAGTGACGACAGCGAAATCCTTTTGCAAGGGTTTCGCCAGGGCTGCGGACACTGGCAGGGGGACGGAGCGAGGGGCTCGAGCGGCGCCGCATGAAGGTGCTGCGGAGACGGGCAGTGGGCTGCGGGGCACGCGGGCGGGGCGCGCTGCAAGCTCAGCAAACGACGGATGCGCTGGCGATGAAACTGCTGACGCGGAGTTTGACGACGATACATCGAGGCCGGCTCCACGACACATGTTTACGTTAGACGCATCGACTGATGACCTAGTTACCGCCACACTGTTGCGCAACTCAGTAAATTCTTTGCGCAAATCGGCGACGGTGTTTTGGGATGCATCTAATTTCGCTAGAACATCCGCGAGGCGGGCCTTCAGATAGACAATGTCCTTCAGAAGGCTCGTTACATCGACGTGGTCGAAGGTGACGGGTGGAAGCTTGTGTAGCTCCTTCGCCACAAACGACGGCACGTCGTCCGGGTCAGTCTCCTTAAACAGCGTGATTATGTCTTGCAGGCTTCTCTTAGTCCCGTCACGCCGGCGAGACACCATCTGGTCGCGCTTGTTAAGCACACTGAACAACAACAGCTTGGCAGCAGCTATGTCGTCCTCGCTGAAGTTCGTTGCACAGATCTGAACAGCGGACACTTCGTCCATCACATCCAGCTTCTGCTGCAGGAACGCCAGCAGCTCATTTGCCACAAGTTCACTGCTCATGGCGAGAAAATTACGAGCGACAGCTTGCGCCGCGCTAGTCAATGCACAGAATATGCTCACACGTCCGCATCGAAACGCGGCATAAGCGAGACTGTAGTACCTATATTACATTGTGCCAAGAGTCTCAGCTAATCCCTACAGAGGGCTATGTATATAGCGCGATCCATGACACTGTTCGCCGGCTGGCGCGTCACCGGCACCAACGGCGCGGCGCGCATCTGTATCTCCTCGACTTGCCTTTGAAGCGGCTGCAAATATTCAGAGCTCATAATGTCAGTTTGTTTAGCAACAGAGTTGTATCGTATCGTATCGCAGTTGGTCTGATCTCGATCGGTCCGTCGCTCTTGTGTTTGTGTCGCGGACGCACGATGTTACTTATTTTTTTTACCTAAGTCCGAAACACACATAATTTAATATATCAAGCGCTCGTATCGATATTTTGCAACAACTTTATTAAACTTTTTCACCTATCTTTGCTTAGCGTTTGCACCAAATCAAGCGTGATGGTTATTTAAAAAAAAAACATTAAATCTGCGCCGCTCGCCGGTAACACACTGATGTGCACAATCGTGTCAGTAGGCCATCGCCGTAATATTATTAAACATAAATAAGTTGAACTCCAAACTTCCTTGCGTGGCGACGCGCGCCGCCTGGCTGGAGCGCGGCCGCGGCGGTGTGAGTATATCCAATCTGCGCCTAAATCAGCAATCTCGTAAATATCTGGCGACATATCTAACAGCAGCACACAGTGAGCGTGAAGGCTCGTGGACACTGGCGCGACGCGACAGCGTGACACAAAGGCACCGCGTGCCGCTCGACGGGCGGCGCCTTTGTGTCGGGCTGTCGCGTCGCGCCTGTTTGCGCGAGCCTTGACACAGTGACACACTGATTGCGGCCATCCCGACTCACTTACATGGTGTATTTTAGTAAATTCATTAGTGATATCAGTCGCCGCCGCCGGTGATGTGGTGAGGATGTAGGGTGCGTTCCAATAGGGACCGGGGGCTTGTGTGTTGAGTGAAGTGAGGGACTCGACTCGCGAACTCTTCTTTACTCAGTGACAAGCAGATCTTAGCCTACGTAGGTACATTGTAAAAAGATACAGTCCTTTTAACGAAGTATGGATTCTCAAAGTACGTACGCACATTGCTCTCTCTAATCTATTCCTCTAGTAACATAAAGAAACCTCTTCCAGCTATCTATGATTTGTCTCATTTGAAAGAATTCGTCGATAATATTTAATATTTAAATTCGAGATATAACATTGTAATGTTTCTATATCATGTTGGATATTCGTATGCCAAACTTGATCGAAATTTATTTACAATATGCTTGTTACCGCCGAGTTGATACAAACATTCCGATTCACATTCTGATTTAAATTCACTCGTATATTTCCCGGTTTCCGTTAAAACGTTCATAACAAACGCGAAATCGATTATTTACGAATGACATGACAATTAAATGCATGGCAATTAAAATAGGGAATTAATATTATGAAATGTTCGGGAAGCGGCGAATGATTTGTATCAATAAGTAATTTACCTGTTATTGTACTGAACATCGCGTGTTGCTTATATGAACAACAGTTCTGGCGGCGGTGCGCGATGGTTCAATATTAATGGCGTTATTAAGTGACATCCTGCTCAATTTGTTCTATAAATAAGGGAATATTGAAATGGATATCACACACCAAAGTACCTATAGCACAAATAACTCGACGGAAGTTACGTAGAGCTTTAACAATTTGTATCGTTTCTAATGTAATGAAGCAAGTATATAAAGTAATATGAACTAGTAGCAATTTTAGAAACGGTTACAACAATATATGGAGTGTAAGATTCAAGAAGAAGAGCGACGTTAACCGATGACATAGCAAGTGTTCGTTGAGAAACACACTATTACATGCGGGCGCGCGAACCGTTCAGAAACAACGGTTAGATGTTCATATTACAAAAGTTTCACTTAATTTTATGTAAGTATGTATTAAATATGTTTTAAGTAATGGGTGAACTATTACCACTAGCCGGCACAAATCCCGATTTCGGCTACTGCGGAGAATTTAATTGAAAAACCCAATAACGTTTTCCCCCGAGCCGGGGATCAACCTTTGGTCTGTTCGCTGCACACAGCAACTGCACTTGAGTTATTTTCACTAAAGCGACCTGTGTGTCATCCGTGACACAATACCCGTCGACATAGTAACAGTGAGTGACATCGCCATCAGCGCAATCAGCGTGTCACGGTGAGTCTCAATCAATCCGGAGTGTCGGCACTTTGATGAGGCGCGGCGTGGGGGTGACAGCCCCGGTTATCTCCACAATGATTCAATTGAGAGCGCCTTTGTGCCGGCCGCCGCCGCCGGTAGCCGCTCGCTAGTAGGAACAGTTTCGATGTTACAGGTTATATTGTGACACAGTTGAGAGAGCAAACTTCTCTAACGGCGGCGCCGTGGTTGCTACGAGACAAGTCACTATTTGGAGATTGTGACTATACTGCTACACTAGGTCACAAAACACATCCTTGCGATAACAAATTCGGACAGAAAAGCGCTGAAGAATTAGCTGGGTAGAGGCAAGCAGGCGCGACGCGACTCTAGTAGAAAAAAATCTATGAAAACTTTATAGAAATTATTCTACAAAATGGGCCTCGCGCTGTCACATCACGCCTGTCTGCGGGAGCCTTAATTGTGCAAGTAACACACTCACAATCCCAAATATTGAAAACGCAACAATATTCATTGCGTTATTTAGGTATGTACTAAGTTGTCGAACAGACGAAGTTTTCAAACATCTGAAATAATGGATTATGAATTTCTTTCCAAACCATTGGATTGTGATTGAAAGTGTTTAATGCAATTGGGGTGTACGAGTTGATTCACAATTGGGGTGTACGAGTTGATTCACAATTGGGGTGTACGAGTTGATTCACTTTTCAGTTCATGGAGCTCCGATACGAGTACAGTTGCTTCATAAGATAAACAATAATATAATCTATTGCAGAACAGACGTAGATCGAACAATAATCATGCTTCAGTATACATCAATAATTATGATTGTCCAGACATACATTCATGGAATTTCGTTGGAGCACATTTCAACTGACTGCGGTCATCAATAGAGCGCACGCAGAGAAAACTTGGTCAACCACCACCAGCCACCACCACACCACCACCAATACACTTAACAGATTAACAATTTGCAATTGGATTAATAAACCCAACGACGAGGATTTTTCAATACAAAACCTTCCTTCACGTTGAGATTTTAAAACTACCGAACCGCTGAAACTTTCAGTTAATATTCTGTGTTAATTGTGCCTTTATCTTCTAATGTTTAGGACTTAATTATAACAATAGTAATTAAGTAAGCACTAGCATTGACACACATTTAAATTAGATTAAGAAGGATCATTTTAAAAGCAATAAGCTAAAAGTAGTTGTAGCTACTTAAGTAATGATTGGGCATAGCGGATGTCTCGTGAATCAGCGCGCAAAACACACTCAGACACACACACTCACACACAGGGTGTTTAGTGTTTACGTACCACGCGCTGAAACGAAACACAAACGGAACCTTTTAGATGACAAGCAACACAAATGATGTCGCCATAACTTTCCTCGTACAAACATTATAATACGCTCGCCATACAACGTCCCTTCGTTAGCATGCCTATTTGTGTATGATTAATTAAATATATCATAATGTCGGCTCGACATTTATGTGCATATATGTAGTATATATTATTAGTTCGTTATCTCACACAGATCCTACTCTTACTTAGTGTGTAGAGCTTACTTTATCCAACTGATATCATAAAGCGAGCTATTTGGTTCAACTTTAACACTACTTAACTCTTACTTCCTACTTGAATAGTTTCAATAGGAACAAGCACATTTGCATGCAAAACACTAAATATTGCAGCTCGATTTCGGCTCTTAGCGTCAGCTTCACATTAACATACAGGCGTCGTGATATAATAATGCAGCACTTTCTTTAGCTCACAGCCACAATGTTGCAGCCTCGGATGTGAGTAGCCGGGCAGCCTCCCAGTGCACAGTGGCGCATCCCGCCATCTCCGTGCAATCACGTCTTCTTTATAGTATTCTATTATGGGACACCAAACGGCGCCTTATCACACATCATGTAATAAGATCCCCACATTCTACATTCTGAGCAAATAAATATTCTATTCTATTCTATTCTATTCTATTCTACAGCAGCGGTCGTTTCTAAAAAGGTTCTGAACCTGCCCGCTCGCAAATAAAGTGATCCGTTCAGAAAGCTCGCGAGCGTCACGAGCGCGCTACCTGACAACTCATTTTATTTGATTCATACAATTTGCGAACGAAGCGTCTTGACTTTTTATTTGCCGCCCCGATACCCAACATCTCCATAATTTAATATCCGATCCCGAGTGATGTTATTGCAATGTATCAACGTATCCGCTCGGCAGCGACACGTGTCGCGGAGGGGACCATTCGTCTCTCATAATTTGACAAACGCGACACATGTCGATGTCGAGCCAGTATTGTTCAGCTATTAGTTCTTTAAGCTATAAAATATGATGTTGCTTCGTCGATAGTTCAGCAACACTAGCGCTGCGTTACGGTCACAGCTGCGTCTTACTGCAAGTTTTCTTGGATTGTTTCGCAGATAAAAGCTTTTCATTTGGATCGCTGCATACTGTTACTGTATACTGATTGATGTAAATTTGCCGACTTCAGTTCCATTGGGTTTTATGCTCGTCTTCAATTATCGTGCAAGGTTAAGTATGGATGCTGTTTTTTTTTTTATCTTCAGCATCATTCTACTGTCAATGTTGATACTTTTGTAGGACCTGCGCTGTTTGTTTCATAGATGTTTACTTTACAACGACATCGATATTACTTAGTCGATTTCTCACTTCCGGTTGTTCGGTTATTAATTAGGTCGCTACGCACTTGTGCAATGTTCAAAGGCGCCACATCAGCGCGTGCTCTGATGTCACGCGTCTCCCGCGCGTGCCGCCTGTTGTGCGCTCAACCGCTAAATCATATCTGTGAGATAAGTCGGATAATCTCAGAGATGTATCATGGACATCTGTCGCGGGTTATTTACGGTAAGCACGGCGCCGGCTGCCACAGAAGGTCCACTGAGGGCCATAGCTTGAGCTTTGCCGACCGCGAATGTGGCTGCAGCTGCAGCTGTTGAATACTGGATGTAGTTAGAATATTTTATTTTATTCTATTCGGGAAGCTTACAGCCTAGCGACCGATATAAAGTATCAAAGATGCGATGTTGGTAGGTAGCACTTCTGCTGGTGCGCCTCCTCGGCAACCCACCAGCATGCAGCGTAGCGTCGTGAAGGAGTGGGGCGTTGGTAACACACGCGGGGACCAATTCCTACATTTCGTACACATCCACCCTTTATAAACTTCTTGGAAATCTGTGATTGTCTCGGCACGCGAGGTGACAGCTAAGTTGCATCTTTCTTTGTGGTTTCTTGTAACATGTCTTATGTCAAAGACGGCTTTTATCTTTCTCAATACCAATTTTGGAAAGCCCGTGTGTTCGTGAAGTTCAACGAGGGTACAACACTTGTCGTCTATAATAATGTACCTACCTATGTGAGGCAGCCGTTTTCATCCTTTTGGTACACCTCAATACAGCCGAACCAACTTTTGCAATTACGCGATGAAAGCTTGTCAATTTGCCAAATTCACAAACCTTTACCACATAGAAACTCCCCAAACGATTGCAAAGAGCGGTTTAATATCACAAGAAACGGGTAAATTGAAACTGTATATATTATTAAATAACGTCGGTCACGGTGTGCCCGGGGGCACTGAGGCGGAGTGGGGACGTGGGTGGGGATTCACCTAATTAAAGACAGATTAAAAAGGGGATGATGAAAGAGCCCACACAAACTCCCGTTTGAGAAGTTAAATTGATATTGTTTATTTTGTTGGTAAGACGAAGCATAATTGGCTCTTATGAGACCGCGCAGGCTTCCATATTATTATTATTATTATGAGGTATATTATTACTTCTTCGACTCGCGCTTGACACGCCTTCCACTTTACTCACGACACAGCTTCTGATATATGAATAGCTATGTGCTCAGACACCTCTGCCTACTCAAATACCGCACTCTTTCGGGTCATTTAGGTGATGAACTATGGCACACGCAAGGTCGCAACATGTGATAGTTAATATTGGATATTTCGGTCCCGACAACATGCCTGTTGAACTTTTGCGTTATGTCACGGAAGTACGAGTGCGCTAAGTCACTCAACAACAACACCGAGCGGACGGTTTAAGTGACATCCAATATCAGCTTGAGTCTATATTTCTACAGAAAAGATTCAATGGTCACTCACTATACATGAACAGTCAAGGAAACTATCAACTTACATTGTCCGTATCTACATATATTCAAATCACAAGTGGCTATAAGATGTTTTTAATAAGAGTATCAATCTGATATACTAAACCGCCCGTGTCTTTCGTTATTTTGTTCTTATATTGTATCTTCTGCTCGCCATTGACATTGTGTTCAATGAACATTAAATAGTAGATACTCATTCACAGTGACTCTACTGACTGTTACTATTAGGTATAATATTCCATTTGCGTAATAGTCTACTTGTAATTCAACTATTAATATTACATATAGCTCAATTAGGTTTCATTTTTCGTGATTCATTGACGATTTCACGACAATTAAGCTGATAAACAATATTAGGTGGCATCCTATTAGCTTATATTTAATTTATTAGAGTATCTTTATTTATTCATTAAGAGTAAGTGGACTGAACTAAAGTAAACTGAACTAACTGATTAACTGAACCTAGAGGTTCAGTTCAATAAGTGGCTAGGAACTTTATTTCCCGAGTCGCTTCTCCTAGTCCTTAGTCGGTTCTTCATTGTTGAGGAATATATTATTCTGCATCTTGTAGCTCCAGGGGTATCTTAGTTTACCCGGCACTGCCGGTTGACCCAATACCAGGCTTGGCTGGCCATCTCTTTGGCTTCGTCCTCTTGCTCTTATGCTTTCTATTGTGGACTATAAGAACGTTATTTGATTGTATTTATTTAACTATTTATGTACACACATATATAAACAGACAAGAAAAATGGAACAGAAAAATTGGTACAAAGTGATGCTTATTTCTTAGCTTAGGTATTAGTTGCAACTCTAACATGTAACATTTGAAACTACCTTTCGGCCTTTTTTTATTGTAAGCTTGTTCTTTATGTTAATTTTGAAGGTGCAAATAAATAAACATTAAACATTTATTTCTAAAGAAATCTCTTCCAGCATACCTGCGATAAGAGAGTATATTAAATAGATAAAGACAACGTGTGTAAGAGTAGAAGGGAAAACAAAATACATAAAATCTAAAATAATTTTCCAATTTATATATAAACATACAATAAGAGAATACACATAATTACATACTTACATACACACATACTTCTAAAATAAATATCGCTAAAATAAATAAAAATATAATGTAATTTAAATAATAAATACATAAGCAACTATGAAAAAGTGGAAAGATAGTGTTCTTTTACTCTTTTTATTAAATACTCCAACAGTTTGGGAGGTCCTAATGCCAGGTGGAAGTGAATTCCACAACCGTACCGCGTGCGCAGTGAGACAGTAGGAGTAGAAGGCGGTTGAGTGAATATCAGTCCAGCACGATGAGCCTGTGCATCGTACTTCCGGTAAACAAGTCGCGCAGGCGTGTGTCGCGCTCACGTGCCGCATCGCTGCATGATGAAGTGCCGACGTGCGCACGTTGCGTACGTCTGAAGCCGCGCCGGGCGCTACTATCAGCGATATTGATGAAGTCCGCGTCTCGGCGGGTGGAGGTGGCTCAGCTACACAGAGAACAGTCGTTACAATAATCTATGCGACGGAGTTTACGACGCCTGAAATAATAAACGATGTGAATTTTTCAGCGAAACAATGCGTAGTTGAAATAAACCGGTAGTTTGGCATAACCATGATTTTATCGCATTCCGCCGAGCGGCGTACGCCCCCGCGACTCACGCCGACCTATAAGCTTTCAAAGTGCGTTGAGTCAATACATTGCAAACAATATCTGAACCGCGAAATAATCTACTTAAAATATATTCAAAATAAATGGCTATTGCGACATAATTATTTTGATGTAAAGTACGCATATGTAAGTACAGGCGGCGCGCGCGCATCCATCATACGTCGTAATCAGCCGCAGATGTACAGACAAATGAACCCGTGTTTTTTACTGCGTGTGAACGTGTGACTCATGCGACCTTACTACAAGTTCCTGGAAAAATATATTTTTAAAACACTGATCTCCGACTCTCCGACTCGCGGATGTTATAAATGTATCTGTTTTACAAACATTTTTAAATCCTTTACAAGAATATACAAACACATACACATAAACTCACGCCTTCTTCCCATGGGGGTAGGCAGAAACTACAGAACGCCACCTGCTACGATCCTTACATACTCCTTTTTTGGGGAAATAATAAAGCTTCCGAAAAACAAATTAACTTCCAGCGATCTGTGCTTGACTATAATACTAACTAAGCTGTGTTAAAATGAATTACCGAAAAATTCATACAAAATTAACCGACAAAAATGTTGTATTTAACGAACAAACATGAACTTATTCAAATTATAATTCTACGAAAAATAATCTATACTTTCAAATAAAATAAACTAAATTTCCTAAAAAAACACTAATCTTCCGAAAAAATTACTAAGTTGCCGAAAACATATAATATGTTCCCGAAAATCCTAACCCTAAACGGTCGACGTCAGGGGCACCCCGAGGTTCGGTTGGTAAGATTCCTTTAAACCCTTTAGACAGAAATAGGAGCCCCGCAGAGCGGAGCTCCGTCGACCTGCTTATTAACCCTAACCCTAGCCGGCCGACGTCAGGGGCACCGCGAGGTTTGGTATGTTAGGTGTAAGGTTGATTCTAAATTTATAAGCTGGTGGAAAAATATTAAGTCAGCAAATATTGTATTAATTTTCCGGAATTTTCAGTATTTTATTCGGTCGTTTCTTTATTTGTATTCGCATATAAGCCGTCGGAAAGTTTGTATTTAAAGCAGTAAATTTCATATTTTGAGTACGCTCATATTTTAATTCTTTTTCGGAGCTTTTATTACTACCCCTCCTTTTGCCTCGTTTACGTTCATACATCTGGTCATACACGCACACCGGGTGTGAGTACTACGCACCTGACCTTTCTGAAGAACATCACCAATAAGATATGTCTTCCTAGGGCGTCCCCTCCCGGCGTTTCCACTCACATCTGCCTTGTAAATACCTTTTGTTAATCGCCCTTCATTCATCCTCTCAACATGACCAAACCATTTTAGCATACTCCTTTAAATTTTTGCCACTACATCTTCTTTAAAAAAAAATAAGAATATGAAGAATAAGTTAGTTATGTTTTTTAAGAATATGTTTATGCCTTTTTGAAGATATACCGCGGATACTACTCCCTGGGTTTCGCATGTAACTGTTTATCTCGGTTTATCTATCAGACTTGAAAGAAGTTCGTGTGTTCAAAAAATATTGTATACTACGATAAAGTAGTGAACAGGCAGGTCTACAAACTTACGAGTCTCGTGATAGATCGTTTGTCCGAGATTTTCTATCCATCGCATAGTACCGTGGGAAAAATACCTTACCGATACAGTGCGCCGTAAGTGGCAGACCGTGTCGCTGATACAGCGCCGTATACCTACCAGCTTGCGAGGAGCGATGGTTAAAAACGGCGCCGTACGTAAATACTACCGGAAACATGTAGAGACCCAAAAAAAAAGCTTATACTGGATTTGTATAGCTTGATATGTAGCCGTGCGTAAACTCTCGTAGTATTCATAATATAATAATAATTCAAAATACGAGTAGAAGAGAAGTGTGAAGCAAACGCTTAACACTTCTCCAAGAGATTGCTGATCCGGCGAACATGCATATCAATCCACTGGTAGAACAACCACCCAGGTTGTTGCCTCCATGATCCGCATCACTGTCACACGTGAGTCCGTTTCTCATTATCTACACCAGTCTAGTTTGTTCCTTTGAGGTAACAAAAGATTCTCTTCACTTGTAACACATTCGTATTAGTAGGGTTATCTAAGGTGCTAGATACGACTCCGAATGCATAGGCAATATCAGGCTTTATACCATAGTTATAACTAGAAAGAAGGAGATATTCCCGGTAGTTGAAAATGTATTGGAACCCGGTGTCTCTAGTCTGCCCCTACCACGCGCCACTACTACACATGCAGTTCAGTAAAAGCAATAGATACGAAGTCGGGCACACACTCGCAATTTATAAATCAGAACATACTACACAATCAATTTTAAACCTTAACACGTCAAACACAGCGTGCTTTTACCATACACCGAACAACTTACTCACACAAAAACATCAGTAACTATCGTTGTGCTGTGCAAAAGCCATTTATTATACATATACGCTTGCGATTGACTAAATCGGAAAGATATCGATTCTTAAATTTATTATTATAGTAAAAAAAAAATGGGGTCCTGAAAATAAAATAAATACAAAACGAGAAAATATTATGATAAATAAACAAAATGTAGCTAAAAAAATATATGAAGTAAATCAAAAAGTTTAAACAATATAATAAAAAACCGGTTACGTTCGTTTAGGCTTTCATAGCGTATTGCAACAGTAGGTATTGTGGACCGTTTTAACCCTTCAAACGGGTTAAAACAGTTAACCTATTGAAAAATAAACTATAATAGCAATATATTCGTTGGGCAATCGATACTGTTGTCGATAGCCTACGTTAGTGGATCTGCACAAGCGCATCACTAACTCGCCGCAAGATGCGTCGGCTGTACCATGCGATGAATCCGCATGAATGAAGTATGGTTTAGTGATTTTTACCCCAACTTTTTACAGGAATATCTTTAACTATTGGTGTTCCAACAGCTTTACAGTCACTCATTCCATACTTTTTAAAAACCTTTTTAGTTTATGCAGCTTGATGAACTCTTATAGTCCCATCATTGTGTCTAGCGCAAAAAAGTACGATGGCTGCTTGGTCGTTATCTTGAAACGTACTTTGAGTTTATTTTCAATAAAATTATCAGCTTCTGCATCATCAGACGAAGCCAATATTCCATCACCAACGCACAAACCTAGCAAAATCTTTGTTTTGCTACCTTGCTTCACGTATAAACATGGATCTGCTTCGCTCTGTGTAAATCCAAATTCAATAAAAAGTCGTGAATACACTCGTTCTAACATTTAGGAGTTTGTTTAAGTCCTTAAAGACTTCTTATAAGATTGTACACCTTGCCAGATTCGCCATTGTATTCCTCAGATTGTCGAATGTGTATTTCTTCCTTCACCTTGCCATATAGGAAAGCTGTTGAGACGTCAAATTGTTTCAGCGATAAACCTTCATTTGCGGTTAATACTCGGATCGTGCTTAGTTTCGCAACAGGGCTTAATATCTTGTGGTAGGCTATTCCCTTTTTCTGTGAATAGCTAACTGCAGCTAGTCTCGCTTTAAACTTGTCAATCGAGTTATCAGGGTTCTTATTTACTTTGAATAGGTATCCATTTGCAGTTAAGCGCTTTTTTGTTATTTGGTAACTGTATTAGTTTCCATGTCCCATTCTCAGAGAATTTATCTCATTGTTCATAGCCTCAACCTACTTGTCTTTTTCAGTACTTTGCATGGCTTCTCGATATGAATATGGTTCAGGAACAGTAATGACATGATTGATGAATTCACAAAAATATATCTTTCTGGAGGCCTAATTTAACTCCGATCACGAAGTAGACGACTGTTACCTTCAACGGTTTGAGTGTCTTCTTTTTATCGTTCTTCTTCATAACTGTTACCTGTTTCAAACCAAGCGCCTTGTTTTTGTCGTTCTTCTGCATTACTATCACCTGTTTTATTATACAAATTTACTGAATGCAAGTGATCATCACATTGATTAAGTACTTCTAAGTTTGGTTGATCATCTATGGAAGAAGTAGGTAGCTCATAGGTATTCTTTTTGATTTCAGGTTCTTCACCAACAGGTACGTCTCGATCTATTTTTTTGGGTGGGAAGTCATCAAATAACTTCTCCCGCTCAGGGCGGAACGGGAGGGCGTGTCTGACTTTTACTGACTAAAACCTACCCATGTTTCTTCAGTTGCCTGTGTGCCAGAGTCAAGGTAACTCTTTCGAACAATTCGCGACCCCAGCAGGCATCGGCCCTAACAGACCCCGTCAATTAGTGCTGACATCTCTTTGAGGCCAACAGAGGTACTTCTTCAAAAGTTACATCTCCGGAAAGCCACAATTTAAAGTTCCTTGTTTCATAAACTCGATACCCATCATCACCGTTTATATCCTATAAGAATAATTACTTTGTGTGCTTTTTTATTTAGCTTATTTCTCTTTTGTTTTGGGGCATGCACGTAACCATTTCAGACTCAAATCTACATGGTCTTCTCATGATATGACCAAGATTATTTCTGGACTTTAAAAGAGACTGTGACCTCTGAGTTTGTTTCGGCCTTTCTTCTCAGAGTAGTCAGATAGGAAACGCCGACCTCATCTAGTTTTTAAAATACGATTGCCGTGTAAAAGTGTTTGTACAAACCTATTTACAGAAATAAAATCATTTATCATACACAACCAATGATTCTGAGATGATTTATCTTGGGTTTCTTATTTCACCATAACTCTTAGGGTGAATTTTCATCATTTGGAGTGGCTCTCTTACGATTTAATATGTACACTGAAACTTGCACTATTTCAGTCCATAAACCATGACTTTGTATAAAGTGCTCTTGCCATCTCAACAATTGATCGATTATCTCTTTCGACGCAACCGTTTTGTTCATTCAGGAGTGTAGGGCATTGTCAGCCTCTGTTTAATCCCATGTTGTCTTAGCGTACTTCGTACTTGTTCATTGTGAATGGATCGACATGGAAAATCACCTCCATTCCAAATCGCCTCCATTGTCACTTAGCAACTCTTGAATGACGAGTCCTGATGTCGTAGCATCTTCTGGAAATTCCTTCAAGCGCGCTTGGACTTCTGACTTTTGTCGTAAGAAGTATACGTACAGTCCTACCAACTTATCTGTGAACTGAAAGAGGACAGCACCGTCGATTCAGTGTTGCTAATTAATATAAGGTGCCCAAAATTGAGAATGTTTTCAAGAAGGAAATTTCACATCAGACATAATCGTTTAATAAGAATTACAGTTTTTACAAATTAAAAACAATGTTATCTATATAAAAATAATAAAATAAATAAAAATAAATTCATAATTTACAGTTACGTAGGAACGCTAACAGTTTAGTCTCTCAGCAATAAAGAATGGCTTTATCTAAAAAGTAATCCAATGAAGTGAAAATTCAGCAGATAAAATGTTCCAAGGGGGGGATACAACTTTCATTTAATACGATGTTAAGTAGGTACACTACCCTGCAAGAGGTACCTGGATGTCTAGCATTTAGTTATGACTGTACCTAACCCCTAACACCAGATTTGACTAATTATAATTAGCAGTGGTACCTAGTGGTAGTGTAGAGTAATAAAAAAAAAACAAATTGCTTTACAATAATTTATTGAAAACCAGGTTTACAGTAATTGTGATCTTTAGATGAACCTGCATACACAACTTCATCCCGGTTGTGAGGCCATACTCCGCTTATTTCCGTACCACTATCATCATTATCACTATCGCTTTCGGTTTCAGTGTCACTTACCACTTCTAGAATAAAAGGTTTATCTAAATACAAATCATGTTTTAAGTATTTTCCTTCTAACCTGCGAACGTGTTTACAATGCTGTGCCCACTCATGAACTGTAATAGCGTCAAAAACTTCTCTAACTAGGCGGGGAATTTCAGCATTTTTGTGCTCAATATTTACATTAGCAACTTTTCTTTTCATTGTGCTCCATATGAGTTCAATGGGATTGAGATCACAGTGATAAGGTGGTGGTGGTGGTGGCATTTGTGTCTATTGTCTTCTAAATTGTTTTCAATCTCATAAACAGGATCATGCTTGTTTCTCTTAATTATTTCTAAAATCTGAGGTTTAGTCAAATTCTCTCCGTAGTCAATTTTATTTTGGGTCAACCATAATTGCATATCTTTTTTTAAGGAATTCGTATTTGGGACTTTATTCACACAAATACGGTGATAAGGAACATTAGCACAAGTTTTTCAATAACCCACTTTTTAAAGTTGGTACTATTCATCTCGTCATGATAATCACCACTTTTTGTGTTTGATTTAAACACAAGTAGTGCATTTGTAACATATCCAGTATCTCCTCCCGCATGAACAATAATATATATTTGCCCTTTAGATACAGGCTCCAATACTCCGTCTTCACCCTCTCCTTGCCAACATTTATCCGATGTATGCGAAGAGTGAATATAGGTCTCATCTAAATAAATTATGGGCCGGGGCTGGGGAGATTTATTATTTTTATCCACTGCATGCAAGTACTTACGCTCCATAAGAACCTTCCGATTGGATTGAGATTTTTTAAAACGAAATCCCACCTTGGTAAGCAGCTTTCGCAGACACTCTCGCTGTCCTGTGTAATTTATATGTCTTTAAGACCTCTAGAAGCTTGTTAACAGTAGGGACCTCTTTTTTAGCAGAATAAAATTCATGTACTTTCCTCCGTATAACTCCCATGTCAAAATCATCAACATGCACAAATCCACTTTTACGTTTTCTCTCCTTACCTGGTGTCCGAATTTTTGTACCAGTTTCTTCTACTGCGTGCCCTTCCTTAACTATTTTTGAAATTAGTCCTTGACTCACTCCTGAAATATAAGATAATAAAATAAATGTTAGTAGAAATTTGAAATTTGGCAGGTTAGTTGGCTCACTCACTTAGCAGGTTACCTAATAGATGTACGTTACCGTTACGCTAACCTGCAGCAAGAATAGAATCGATTATTTCGTGGACTTAAATAATTAGTTAAGTATCGGGTAATTTATAACAAGAAAGTTGACAACACTAACCTGTCGCTGCCGAAATTCGTTTGTATATTTGATTAAATGGAATAATTGGAGACCCCGCCCGAGACTTTTCTTCAAAAAGGTTTTAACCTTTAGAATAATATTTCGAGCATCGCTTTTAATAGCTTTCGGCATATTTAACTTTACAAATTCAGCAATATCACGACAAAACAACCAGAGAACCCAAATGTAGTAGACACTGACAATCGAATGACATTTCAACATGACGGCCGTAGTTCCAATTTTCGCCATTTCACAGATAAGTTGGTAGGAGTGTAACGAAAACGGGTGAAATCACCCTCGAATAGAACAAAGTATGTATACTTTGAGATCGAATAAACAAAAGGTCCACACCTATCAGTGTGTATTAGCTCTCCGAGTCTTGTAGTTCTTTCTCTGGTCCTAAAACGTCTTTACGCAGGCTTTTTAACCGACTTCACAAAAAGGAGGAGGTTCTCAATTCGTCTGTATGTTTTTTTTTTTTTTTTTTTTTTTTTTTTTATGTGTGTTAGCTCATAACTTTTTTCTGGGTGAACCGATTTGGATGATTCTTTTTTTATTTGATAGGTGGTGCTTCACATGTGGTCCCATTTAAATTTGATCAAGGTCTGACCAGTCGTTTTTGAGTTATCCTTAATACTGCAGATTTTTTCCACTTAGTTTATATGGATGATGTGTTAATAATTTCCTGTCACTGTTATTTACACACCAAGTAGTGGTATACGAATTTGTGTGGGGTAGGTACCGCAACTAAAAAGTGAAAAATAAAAACTTTTTTACAAAAAAACAACCGACTTCCAAAAAAAACACTAAAAGACGTGAAAAATAACTTTAATTTCGGAAGTCGGTGGCCAAATACGAAAATACAAAAAACTTTTTTACAAAAAAACAACCGACTTCCAACAAAAACACTAAAAGATGTGAAAAATAACTTTAATTTCGGAATTCGGTGTCTTTGGTTTTGTATTTTCGTTTTTGGCCACCGACTTCCGAAATTAAAGTTATTTTTCACATCTTTTAGTGTTTTTGTTGGAAGTCGGTTGTTTTTTTGTAAAAAAGTTTTTATTTTTCACTTTTTAGTTGCGGTACCTACCCCACACAAATTCGTATACCACTACTTGGTGTGTAAATAACAGTGACAGGAAATTATTAGCACATCATCCATATAAACTAAGTGGCAAAAATATGCAGTATTAAGGATAACTCAAAAACTACTGGTCAGACCTTGATCAAATTTAAATGGGACCACATGTGAAGCACCACCTATCAAATAAAAAAAGAATCATCCAAATCGGTTCACCCAGAAAAAAGTTATGAGCTAACACACATAAAAAAAAAAAAAAAAAAAAAAAAAAAAAAAAAAACATGCAGACGAATTGAGAACCTCCTCCTTTTTGTGAAGTCGGTTAAAAACCAAAGGCACCGACTTCCGAAATTAAAGTTATTTTTCACGTCTTTTAGTGTTTTTTTTGGAAGTCGGTTGTTTTTTTGTAAAAAAGTTTTTATTTATAAATGCAACCTTCGCAATCTTCTTTGTTATTTGCAGATTTGAATTGCATAGCAAATTCTCTTTGCATAACTTGTTTGACATGTCTTTTGTTTTGGTGTCCCAAACGTTCATGGTACAACTCAAGTTGTTTAGTAACTGTTAGTTGGTTAGTCTCAATTTTAGGTGTAATTAGTTTGTACAAACCTCCATACTTGTCCCGAGGACTGACTAACTTTGTCTTACCGTCAACCTTAAATAAACATGACCGAGTATTTGATTCAAAGGAGCTATTCTCACAAAGATCTTGGCTAGCACTGAGAACAACTTTCTTTGCATGCAAGGAACATACCAGACATTTGTGAGCGTAATTGTTTCATTTTGGCCATTAATGTCAGCTTTTACTTTATCAGCTTTTGCTAGCTCTTTCCGATAGCTTTAATATTTTCACCATTTGCTGTCATTACTCTGTGAGTTTCATTAAAGTTCTCGAAAAATACATACTGATCTTCTCTACTGGTTACGAGACTTGTTGCTCCATTATCTACGCACCATGAGTCTTTATCATTACTCTCACCAAGAGATAAAGCTAAGCTTGTCAATGTAGCAGCATTTGATGTGGATTTCTTTGGAGATTTTGGGGGTCTACCATCCGTAATCTATTTCTTGCATATCTTTATATTTATATCGCAATAGTTGCACTTGGACTGCTTCTTGAAATCTTGCTTCCTGTTATGTACTGTCAGTACCTTTATGCTGGATTCACCTTCAGCTTCAGATTTATTTTTATCTTTCAAAGCTGTCTCATGAGTGCACAACTGGGTGGTCAAGTTCTCGATTGTACGATCTTTAAATTTTATTAGAAAACAGATCTCGATTTAAAACAGAAATATTCTTCTGGTAGGGAATAAATATTCTGGTAGTTGAATGCAAACTGTTGACAAAGCTTGGTTCGGACCATGCCAAATATTCTTTATCGCAGGCATATGTGAACCCATGTCATGAGTGGGGTCTTTCTTACAGTTAAAAAGTGACATACACAGATCGTAGGTTCGGTCCTGTGATCTTCGTTCGTAAAGTTGGTTAATTCATCCCACTTATCACTAGCAGTTGTAAAACGCACTACTTTGTTCAGCATTTCGTTGGTCATATTAGTGGTCAGTAGTAATAGTGCAGTGATTTATATTTTATTAAAGCTGTCACACTCTACTTTGTACTTTGTAAGAGCTTCCGCTTTGGCTCCTTCACCCGGATGTGCCGGCGTTACTAGAGTACTCTGCACCGCTTCAAAGGTGCCTGTGTTACTCAGCAGCAGCAAGAACACTTTATATTTCCAGGTCGCCCAGTTACTTCCATCGAATAGTCCTATTTCGAGTTTCATTTTTTAAGACAACATGATTCATTCTTTCGAACTGTTTTCTTAATTAGAACTCTATTATATTTATTTAGAATTTATTCAAAATTAAATTGTACATAGAACTATCCTAGTTGGTCCGGAGGAAGGTGATGGTGGAGGGTTAATTATCTAGTGCTAATACGTTTGCTGTGATTTTAGGTATTGTTCGCGGGTTCCTTACTAATTACGTGACGTGTTCATTCGTCGCTGAGGAATGGAGTAATTACTACCTGGAATACTGGTGTGGGCTGTTAAGCCAGCTGGCTCCACGTGGCTTCATTAGTCGGAGTTTTCGTCAGTCATTTTGGGAGGAGTAACGGCGGATATAGGAAACGACCGAAATGTTTTCAATGACAATCTTAAACTTTTTATAGATGAATGAATTTGAGTACGATGCTTTTTAGACTATAAGGGTGAAATTATTTTATTTTAAATTTTTAGGCGTCAGCAGATGGCATTCGTGGTACAGGGTAATCCTAGTACGACTACCAAAGCACTCCTTTGACACCTAAGTGCACATTACACGAGAGCAAATTTGTTTTTATGAAGATTTACTGTAGCCATTCTCCTAGTAATAAAGTTTTATTATGTATTATTTATTTATTAACTCTAACAACTGAAGTTTAATTGATATTGTTATAATCTTTTTGTACCAAGCTCATTTATGTTGAAGAATGAACATAACAATGCTGAACTGAGTAACGTTGGAATCATTATTAAAACCGGGAGCAGCAGTTCAACGTCTTATAATTACTTATTGTGGGTATCTGTAAGTACTACGAGCCACCCGAGCCACCCGAGCCACCCGAGCCACCCGAACCACCCGAACCACTCGAACCACCCGAGCCACGAGCGAGCCACGTGTTCGTACTTCAAAGCGAGCTTCGCTAAATAAATCGCGTGTAGCTGCGGGCTGCGAGGCATTCCTCGAATACAAGCCGAGCTATAATAATTATGGTATAGAGTGGGCTGACTCTCATACCTTAGTGGGACATATTTTATGTGGTGGTCTATCAGCCAGTTGAGTCGCCATGCGTCACGATTTGTCACAATGTGCCACGATTTGCCACAAAGAATTGCGATGATGTGGTTTTGCCGCACTATACCGCCGGCAGGCAGGCGATGGTGACACGTGAGTATTTGTCGCGACTGTCATTGACTTCGGGAGCTGCCTGGCGCCTGCTGCCTGTTCCTCCACGTCTATCAGTCTCACCACTCCCACCATGCGGTGCTTTAGTTACAATTAGAAATTAGTGCGTTCAGCTAGCAATCGACGACACACTTGAAATGTGTGTAGGTATTCGTAAAAAAAAAAACTACGACAGTTTTCTTAAAAACTGTTGAAGGTTCTTTTTTTATGGACGGCCAATGTTAAAAGTTATTAAGTTGATTGGTCGGACAGTAGAGTGCAACCGTTTGGTCGAGTGGATACGCAAAATAATTAAGATCGATTTTATTTGTGTCTCGATCAAAGTTATCAATTTTTATAAATCATCATTACTATTTAAAGTAAAACTGGTAGCGTCAAAAACTGAGTTACAATTTTGAATCCGGCCCCTGTAAAACCACATCAATAAAGTTTTACGACAGCTGAAAAAATATGTGCCTATCGAGGTTTTAGCTTTATTCATATATAATATAAAAGCTTTTTAACGCTACCCATACGTTGAAATGATGTCCGAGAACACAGCTGAGAACATGAATGGGTTTAAAAATTATTGGTAGATTTAACCCGCAGATAAATAGACTTATTTTATTATAAAGTACGTCTAACCGGTTAACGTGTTCGTTCTTAAATGTGTAGATGAGCCCTTCTGGGTCGGCTCGTTCGTACACCACCAATACCGCGCGTTTCGCTCGCTCACATATATGTATTTGCGGTCTCCTCCTGATATTGCTTCGCCGAGTGCAGCCAACTTCACAACGCACAGAAGCACCACTCCGCACAGCAGTGTCGACGATCGACACGCACTAGCAGCGAACGTGAACACACGCGTGGGTGTGGGACTGTGCTGCACACTGCACAGTGCTGACCCGCTAACCACTGGCCACTTGGCCTACTGTGCACGCTCTGCATACTCAGCACACTAGGTTTATCGATCACATAATTCATTAAATGCCATAGGCATATACCGTTCCCGCTAAGAATAGGTAATATGGAATTAGAATTAAATTCTCATGAAACATCACTACTTCTAAAAAAAACAAACAATTCACTGCCCAAACACGATATTCATAGTTTTCCGGCGATAGGTCTGCAGCTATCATTCTCGACGGCCACGAGTTCACTCACATACCAAATATCTTTTCCTCTTGCACACGCAAATCAAAATGAACAAGTTGTGTCCTTACGTAAGCAAGACATGAACTAACAATGAATAATTACGTAGGCAGACGTTAGTTGCGTACACACAGTATGTTTATCAGACATATTTACTATCTAACTACACGAAACCACGCGATTAATTAGAACAACCACTAAACAAACACGTGTGTTCTTTCCACGCTAAATATACAAATGTTTTGAAACTTGCAGCCCGAGGGGACACCAGGCGCGCCAGGACGCGGGACGCGGGCCGCGGGGCCCATACTCAAACAAAAACTTCAACGGTACATGACTCAACCCGAAAGTGTATTTTTCAGACGATATGATTATGTCTGTCTCTCAGGTTTCAGGGCTTAACCGCTGAACCGGTTTTGATTAAATATCAAATTGAATGATATTTAGATAGTTTTAACTCGAGAAAGGATATATGAAGTCATTTTTAAATTAACCCCTAAATGTACCTCAACAAAATAATGTTGAAGTCTATAGATTCATTAATCATTAGATCATTAGATTGATTCATTTTTCGGATTTTATCCGGGCAAAGGGCTATTGTATAAATAAACAAAAAAATTACGCTCATACCACAATGTACCTGTTGACAAAATTGTCTTTTGTCACTAATTTTAGCTCGATTAATCCGGAAGTTATCCGCAGAAACGAAGCTTGGCTAAGTCTGCGTGTCCACAGCTCAGTGATTTAGCCACTACAGCTGTTCGGTACAATGTTTGCAACCGAACAGCTCAACACTTTTGCCTGCGTGCATTTCCATAAATGCATGTATCGCAATAATTACCAGCTAGTACGTGTTCGACTATCGATCGCGTAACTCAAACCAAACCAGATCAAACCATCTTAATTCTAATATAGCTAAGATTTACCATTTCATAGGTAATTATAATAAATTGTAGTATTCAATACAGCCTTTAAATCATATTATTCGTATCATTAGATCAGTAATCTTAAACCAACAACCAAACCATAACCAGTCTAATATAACACCAAATCCACCAAATATCAACCAACTCAGAAGTTAGTGCTAAACCACGCATGCGCTAAACTCTCCAACAGCTGTGTATATCGTCTACGTAACTATATCAGCTATCACTAATCTTCAGTTTGGAGGTGCCGGCACGCGCCCTCGTTTTGTGATACACCGCTGTCCGCTTAGCGGTCAACGCTGTCCGCTCTCCACTCAGCGCGCTCTACGGGTCTAAACTGTTAAGTGATCGAGTCTAGGTTGCTCTTGTTGTAACCACGCTGTACATTGTACAGAGTGTACACCTGTACAGGTTCGTGAGGGTCTTAAGTTATACACTGACGGAACAACGGGTCACTGTGATCGCACGGGTATCACCGCCATCTGGTCTGCTTATTGACTGTAAAGGGGACTTTTGAGGCTAGCAGGGAATCTTTTTTGTAATTAATCTAATGCAACGCAATGGTTTAAGATACTGAAAGGTAGATTTTTGTACTAGTAATAGTACAGTAGAGTAATTATTTAATAATTCTGCCTTGCAAACTATATAAATTATTTTTATTCTACTGAGACATCAATAAAATAACAATAATTTTATAAATTTTGCAAGCCTATTGTGGAGCTCGATCCGTCGTTAACGTAGTAGAGTTAGTTACAGCTTACAGAAGCAGAGTTGTCTATTTGCGGAACGTTTTCCTCTCTTCGCCATATTTGGAGCACTTACTGTAGTAACAGTTCGCAGGGCGGCGCCTGGTCTGTTTGTATAGCCGCGATTGTAACCAAAACTCTAACACATCTCTCGTTGATAGTCACATTGAACTCAGTTTAATTACAGGGACCGGTTAGTTTCCTAATAGCGGTGCACTAAATGTCTCGTCACGTGTTCGAGTCGAGCCTACAGTCAAGTGAGACTGACCAGTGAACACATTGGGGATACATCCGCAAGGCTCGCGTTGTGTAGTGTCTGATATAACAGAGAGTGATTATGACATACAGAGCACTCAGTTGCGAACATCAAAAGCCAGTTAGCTGAAGTGTGCCACACTGCCCACTGTGCCTAGTGCCTGTGCACTGTGTATAGTGTGCGTGTGGATGAAGCTAACGGCGCGCGGCGTATGCCGACTGTGTCGCGATCGTGACTCACACTACCGTGTACACATGGAGTTATAGACGTTGGAAGCGCGCGACGTGTTTCAACAACAACTATTTGGGCGGTTTAGCGGCTCATTGTTTGTTGTCGGAAAGGGGAGAATTGCTCTTCACCTTTTTTTTGTACCTTTTATTATAACTCTAATAAAATAATAATTAAACCCATAGGGCAGCATGTGGCGAGCTGTTGGGCAGTAGCGACCCCACGGACCCTATCTCCTGGGAAAAGTCTTGTTCCTCACCTCTGGTTTGCCTTTATTGGCCGGCTGGAGTGAACAATGATGAGGAACAGAGCTCCCACCTCTTTCTTGCCTTTATTGACCGGCTTGAGTGGAGATTCGCAAGAGCAAACGTGCTCGGAGGAAGGAAGTATTCCACTAAGATGCTGGTAGGGATCTTGACCGTATTTCCGGAATTGGCCTGATAGCCGTTGGATACCTCTCCACTCTTCATAAGCAACTCAGGACATGTTGCCCCCTTGTCGCTTTCTCACTATGTGCTAGCGACCGTTTTTGGGGGCCCATTATTGAGTGTGCAAGTCACCCCCTGCCATTTTATCCGTGTATTTTTTATATAAAACATTGGTCAGGTAGGGACTATAGTCGTTCCATAGATCTTGGTAACCAGTCTATCCTAGCCACTGAAACCCATAGTTCAATAATTATTTTGTTTTCATTTCCTGCAATAGTCCGACACCAACCGGGGGTTGTCCTTGGGTGCACTTCCACAGTGCATACAGGTATAATCGTCGTTTGGTTCCTCATTCCATTTAAAATTGTCAAAGGGGCCTCTGCGAGTTGGCTTCGGCCCCTCGTACGCCTTCCAAAAGACTGGGATCTCATGGTCCCGAGCTATATAAACATATTAAAAAAAAATGTGCTCGTGGCAGACGTCGTCCTTGAAACGCAGACGTAAATCAAACGAAGGGCGAGATAGCTTCATCAGATACGTTGCCGCGGTATGTGTCAGGCTGTCAGCACACTGTATGTGGTGTGTACGTACTGTGTACTCTTTGTACTATGGTGTGTGTCACGTAGTATTAACGCCGCGATCACTACGTACGCGATTTGTAGTTTTATGGAAACCTCCTCTTTACTGCCGGGGCGACTGACACAGTTTGTGCACATCATTGAAACTACACAGAAGGTTCACACCATACAAAATGCATATTACGCCGGTATCCCCCGAAGGGATCGACTGAGGTGTGTTGGATGCCCATAAAATCCCATGAAATAGGTTCGAGCCGTTGGCCATTCACTAGGTTTTTTTAACACCAACGTACCGGATGGTCGTGATCGCTGGAGTCGACGTGCATTTAGGAGGTCGTAGTGCCTATCCAGAATATCCAGCATCCGAATAGGCCCCTCACTGTCTCAGCGGCGCTGACGTCCTGTACCGACAGGTTGCGAGTATTTTCCGAGTGTAACTATATCCTGAAGTCTATGTGGATACGGGTATGTTTTGAAGAAGTAATAACACAGAAACTTCACTTTTCTGGGGTTTTATTTTGAAGCACTAGATGATATAGAGTACATTATCGAAGACTACTAATGTAGGGTGAACCAACATGTAACGGGCGTACAATAAAGAGATGTTGATTCACTAGATGATAGGTGACTACTGCTTACATGGACATGTTTATTCACTACATGATAGATGACTACTGCATAGATATGTCAAGATACGGTCCTTTTATACATTAAGAGTGTGGAAAAACTATTTCATAATCATTAAATTCGTGCAATCGTGCAAACACAAGTGTGCTACTGCATAGTGATTCAGAGTGGAAAAAACCCTTGTGCGCCATTCTTTACAACATGGAAGTAGTTTAACAGCGTGGGAAAAATCCCAATTCAAATATTGAAATAACTACTTTCTGTACACATGGTTATTTTACAGTTAAACTGATAGCGATATACTTTTATCTAATATAGCTAATAATAACTTAACTTAGACAATTACAACTTGGTTTTTCAGGGCGTGACGCGCCTCTGAAAGCAGGTTGGATAAATCATATTTACGAACTTAACGAACTATTAGTGTTACAACTTATAAACTCAAACAAATAGGCTTTTCTCATGGACTAGATACCTAAAGGTTAGGTCCAGGGCTAGGTCTTGGTCTAGGGTAGCTGGACTTCACGAAAAAACTATAAATTACGGCTATATAGTCCACTTAATTGAGATTATAACGGTTGTACTTACGATTTCTTTGTAAAATCACTATCTTACGTATCGTTCTAAGTTTTTACACAATTCTAAACATTATTTATGGTTTTGGTGATACATCGTCGCGAACAAGCAACATTGTCCGTTCGCAATAAACGTATTGACTTTGACTTTGGGCAGAAAGCCATATTCCGAGCTGCCACTGGGCATATTCTAATAGAAAATCCACTTGCTTGACCTGGGTATTGAACCCAACTCAGGACCTTACGCTCAGCAATCCGAGGATGATGGGCACTTTTATAAAGAATTTTTAGAACCAGTAGAGTTAAAATTAGTGTCGAAAAGTAGATAACGTAGAGTATAGTAGATGTAATGGATGATGTACTAAAAGCTAGGAGAGAATTGTTGATTACAACTGTGCGGATTTCACCACAATCAAATCGCGTTCAAAACCTGTGTCACTGTTGAAAATGTTGTTGAATATTGACACTGAGAACATTGCATAATTATTATATTTTATAATATTGCCCTTGAACGCGGTTTGGAAGAGTTGATCTCGTTCAATTTCATTGGTGAAATCCGCACTAAGTGTAGTGTGGTGCTGAGCCGCGACATCGTTACTGTTTATACCGCCTGGGACTAGTCCCGCTAGGCGCAGTGATGCACGCTGTGCGCAACGGTTGAGACGAGTATGCCTCCTGTAGCTTCATGTTGTGGTGCTGAGCCGCGACATCGTTACTGTTTATACCGCCTGGGACTAGTCCCGCTAGGCGCAGTGATGCACGCTGTGCGCAACGGTTGAGACGAGTATGCCTCCTGTAGCTTCATGTTGTGGTGCTGAGCCGCGACATCGTTACTGTTTATACCGCCTGGGACTAGTCCCGCTAGGCGCAGTGATGCACGCTGTGCGCAACGGTTGAGACGAGTATGCCTCCTGTAGCTTCATGTTGTGGTGCTGAGCCGCGACATCGTTACTGTTTATACCGCCTGGGACTAGTCCCGCTAGGCGCAGTGATGCACGCTGTGCGCAACGGTTGAGACGAGTATGCCTTCTGTAGCTTCATGTTGTGGTGGTTTCAGTTTATTGCTCGTAAAGTGTCGCGCCTCGTCGTCAACGTTTGCCACGTGTGGTACTGTCAGTGCTGGTGTGTCCAAGCTCCTATCATACCGACGACGCACACGGTCCGCGCCCACCATACGGAATGGCATGTTTAACTACTTCACTGTTTAGATACAACTTGCATAAAATTTTTGCATAGATAACATATATCTGATTGGATCTGTACTGAAAGTCTTTCTTATCGATGTTTTATTAAATAAAATAAAAAAACTCAACTTTAACTCTCCAGATAATTGAAATGATATTGTTGTATCTACGAAAACTTCACGTAACCTCTGATAAAACTCTTCACGAAAAAGTATAAAGCTAAAGTATTTTGATTACAAATACACAAACGTTAAATTTTAATTTGTTTTGTCCTAACTCCTTCAAAATAATGAGACGTTCTACTAAATTACACAAAATAATGTTGCCAGGTAACATTATACCGAGCAAGGGCAAAACAAATAAGTCACGGTCGAGTGAGACAAAGACAAAGAGTTTTAAAAGGAATTTCAATATAACAACGAAGTTATTATACGACAATGTTAACCAAATGTTTAAAGAGGAGTATAAATAAAAGTAAAAGCAGCGCTAACTCTGTCGGATGCAGAGTTACGATAGTTCGCCGTCCAGCGAGAACAATCTACATCAAAGTTGCGATAGTTCGCCACCCAGCGAGAACAATCTACATCAAAGTTGCGATAGTTTGCCGCCCAGCGAGAACAATCTACATCAAAGTTGCGATAGTTCGCCGCCCAGCGAGAACAATTTACATCAAAGTTGCGATAGTTTGCCGCCCAGTGGGGAGAATCTACATTAAAAAACATCAATAAACTTATATTGCACTGCTCACTAACTCACTCTTAAACATTACGGAATGAACAACACTAAGTTTGCTGAAATATTCAACCCGGACTTGAAAACTTTCGAGGCCTATCTCGTCTATCTCACATTTTTCTTAAGTATGTTGTCAAAATATATTCTCCAAGAGAAAATAAAAAAGAGAGAAAGAAAATACGTTTATTTCAAACACAAAAAACATGAATCAAAGAAAAAACACAAAAAAAGTCCTACAAAGTATGGGGTGTATAAAATAAGTGTTTTACCGATGATTCATGATATCTACCGTCATACATGTGCTGTACCTACATGTGAGTACACACAGAAACTTCACTCCATACAAGCGTGACAGCACCAAAGCCGCTCTGGAACACATCGTCGGATGCGAACATGTGCCTTCTGTACATTTCCGAGTTGTATTTACATACGCGAACAGTAGCGTTTCCGGCGGCGGCAAGTTTACACAAATCCAGATAAAATAGTTGTAGTGAAGCGTCCGCGCCCCGCGAGCCGCCTCGAGTCGCATCCTGCCGCCCCTTGCCGCCCCCTGCCGCCGTCTGCGCAGTCTTCTGCCCTACTACAAATAGTACCGGATTGTTTGCTCGATCCAATTTTTAGTGTTTGTTACGTTTTCCTGCCTCTCCTTTCTTTATCGTTTAGTAACTAAGTACTTACAACTGTCATTTACGAAAGGATATCTTTCAGTTTATTTATACTAAAAGAAAAGACTCATAATGACATCAGAATTAAAACCTTTTTATCAAAAGCGAGATCCTACACATGAACTGATTAGCAGTGTCTGAAGAATCCTACTGTAGAAGGCGAGTACGACAAACGGTCTAGAGTCAGAGTCAGTGTATTTATTTGTAAACATAGGTTACAGATACACAGGTGTGTGAGATGTTACATTTTTGTAAGTTCTCTATGCTTTGCCATTAGGTGTACAAATGTTAGTACATTTCAATTTAAATTATTTCATTATCCACTTCACAATATCAAATAAAAATTATAGAAAAAGCTAGTGTTGGATAAATCAATACAATATTCCTCTGACAATTAATTAAATTTCAAATAAAAACTACAATGTCACAACAAGTACCAAATTAATAAAATATTTGAAAAATATCAACAATAAAAATTTAAGATAAAACAGAAATGTCAAGAAATAAAAATAGGATAATGTTTCAGGCACCTTGTTAAATATTTTTGTGGCCATATAGAAAGTACTTTTATTCATTAGGGCTGATCTGCCATGTGTTATTTCAAGCTTTAACTTATTTTTGTCGCGTAACCTTCTATGGTAGCTTTTGAAAGCTATTTTTTATTGCGAGATGTGTGTTTTGACAAATATAATATTAGTTTCGTAGATGTACAATGATGGTAGGGTAAGAATGTTTAGGCTTCTAAAGAATGGTTGAAAACTGTCGGTGCTATGTAGGCCACACACAGACCTAATACATTTTTTTTGAGGTCTACATACAAATTCTCTATTGACTGAGTTACTCCAATACATTAGCCATACCTAAGTGTTGCTGCAACATAGCCATGATATCCCATTAGTACCGATTCTAGGCTGACAGTCTTTGACAGTTTGTAAAGAACATATGCGAATTTACTAAAAAAAAATACAAATTTCGTCTGTCTGGGATCTCCAGGTCAATTTTTTATCTATTATGATACCAAGGAATTTGGTGACAATTGTTAACTCTATTCTACTAGTCTATATTCATATCATCCGTCTATAAGTTCTATACATACAAAAAATAAAAAAACCCCCAACGCAAAAAAGAGAAGCGGACATTTAAAGAGTCAACAATAATGCCTATCGTTGAGCCATCAAATTCGATTGAGTAACACCATATATTTTAATTAAGTACAGAAATTGATGGATACCACGATAAGGTTTGCTCGTTGAAATGGCGCTATAATGTCGCGGCGGGGTACCGCCGCTTATGTAAGTCAGACCCTTCATTTGATTGACTATCTATTAATTTACTAGCATGTCCAACTAACTTGCTTCGATACGATCAATTTTTTGTAGAAAATCTAGTTGGGAGTTAATTTTTTAGTCTGGGAGCGCTATGAGTAATGAGTATGCAATCTCCTATTTAGCTATTTTTATTGCTTTAAGCTTAGCGGCACCCCGCCGCGACATTATAGCGCCATTTCAACGAGCAAACCTTATCGTGCCATCCATCAATTTGTATAACTAATTAAAATATATGGTGTTACTCAATCGAATTTGATGGCTCAACGATAGGCCTTATTGTTGACTTTTTAAAAATCCGCTTTTCTTTTTTGCGTTGGGGGTTTTTAAATTTTTAATTAAATTTTTATTATAAAATTTTGGAGCTTAGTTTAGTTTTGTTTTGTACATGAGTTAACAATTGTGAGCGTTTTTCCGGGTTTATTTAAACACTACATCAAATAGCTTTGCAGAATCAGCTTATCGTGTTGCCACCATTGCATTGTATGTAGAATTAAATACTGATAACAAAACGAATCCAAACACGACATATCTGTTATTATTATATGAAGAGTGTACTAGTGTGCTAGATATCCTGGTTGCAGCATCAGCTCATCGTGTTGCTACCATTGCATTTTATGTAGAATTAAATTCTGATCAAAACAAATCGAAACACGACACATCTGCTATAATTTTTTCATGAGTGTAGGTACTAGTGTGCTGGATATCTTGGCTGCAGCATCAGGTCATTGTGTTGCCACCATTGCATTGTATTTAGAATTAAATACTGATCAAAACAAATCCAAATACGACATATCTAGTATTATTTTTCCAAGAGTGTACTAGTGTGCTGGATATCCTGGCTGCAACATCAGCTCATCATGTTGCCACCATTGCATTGTATGTAGAATTAAATACTGATCAAAACGAAACCTAACATGATATATCTGCTATTATTTTTTCAAGAGTGTACTGGTGTGCTGGATATCCTGGCTGCAGTATCGGACCAAGAATTCCATAATCTTGCATATTTATATAGCATATATGGGTGTTTCAAATTTTAGGTCACACATATGTTTGAAAGTAAAGTAAATACCTACCCATTATGCGTTTAAGATCCTTACTGCAGCTAACAAAAGAGCTGATTACCTTGAAACGGCTGGACCAATTTTGATAAAACATGTCTAAGAACCATCGCTAGAAAACCTGCATTCAAATAAAAAAAACTGCATTCAAATCGGTTCACCAGTTTAAGACCTACGGTGCCACAGACAGACAGACAGAGAGACAGACAGACACACACATAGCGGTCAAACTTGTAACACCCCTCGTTTTGCGTCGGGGGTTAATAAAACGGTAGCGAAGTCAATACTGTACATTGAATATTTTTGAATTAGAGTAATTGCTACGAGGTTTGGGAACCATTCTAATGCCGAAAATATAGTTTTTTGAATTTTTATGTATTCACCCGTTTGTCTGTTTGTCTGAATGTATGTTCCAGCATCACGCAAATACTACCAGATAGTTTCAGTTCAAATTTTGCAAAGATATTCTTTATAAGTCTGGTCAGTCTGAAACTATAAATTATTACGCTATTTGCTATGGGGATTTGCTTTGCTGTTTTGTAGATAGGATTTTAATTCGAATTTGTTAGTTGTAATGGCAATCATGTCATTTGGTTTAAATAGGCTTTTATTTTTATATAGATTCTTCTATACATTGTGAATGTGAGAACGTTGTAGGCATAACTTGTAGACTGTAGATTTGTAGACCTTTTCTATTTTGTTGATTACCTGTTACTTGTTGACAGGCCTACACTGTCCTCCCATAAAAGCCCCTTATTTTTAAAAGAGTAACCGTGGAGTTTCTTGCCGGCTCTTCTCCATAGGAAACAACCAATTAGAACCCTGTGCCTAGATTCTGACGTTTCATAAGTGCCCATGTTGGTTTATGTGAAATAAAATATTTTGGTTTGACTTGATTTGGGGGATGAGCAATTTTGCATTATTTATTTATTTATTAACTATGGATGACTTACAGCTAAAACAAAGATAGTAAAAATAGTATGTGAGACTGACAGCCAATTAAAAGTCATCACTTCTAACAACAGATTGGGAATAAAGAGTGTGAACTACACAACATACAGTTATATGCGTAATCTTCTATAGTTTACCGCAAATTGTAAAAAGACGAGCCAGAAGGTTTGAATATTGCAGATTACACCATACAGACAGATTTAACCTTTTAAATGATTATCACCACGCTTTACCTTTATGGTGTCAATCCGTGGCGCACAGGCAAGTGAAGGAACACGGGTGGGTTTTAGTCAGTAAGCTGTCAATAAGGACATGAGACTATTTAGTGAACTTCTAACAACTCTTAGCGGTTCGACGACGGCTTTGCAAACCTGTGGTTGTAAGTTCGATTGCCAACTGTTGTTTTTTATGTGTTTCTTTTTTACATTTAGTAGCACTATTAATATGATAGTTCGTAACATAAACACAGAAAAACACGAAGTTTAAGCCTCTTCTGTTATCTATGGTTACAAATAAATAAATATCTACTGGTTATATGAACAATCTCGTGTGTTTACAATCTAGCGAGTTATATTATTTTAGTAATAGCCGTTCGTCAGCCTGTCACCTGCTGCTGCCTGCTGTGCCTGTAAGAATGCATGCCAGTGTATTAGTATTGTGCCATTAGGTAGTATGCAGGAACGCAGGCGTTCATTAATTTACACTAAACGGTAACCTTCCCAAACAATAGGTAATTGCTACTGATGGCTGCGGGCGTCGACCTCAGGACGAGCTGCTTCTCAAACGGACAACTGTGCTTCGCTTGCCCCCGCGTCACCCGTCCTGACCCTCTGTATATTTTGGCTGCTGAGACCAAAACTTCAAACGCAGTATACAGGGAAATTTTATAAAAATGTGCTTGCTGTTTTTGTATATTTATTTATTTATTAAGAATTTATGATTTCTATCAGTCAACCTTAGAGACAGCAGAGATGATGCAGAGGGGATGATGATGAGGGTGATGCAGAGACTAAATATGGCAGGTGCAATATACGGGATAGATAGCTTGGAAATAACTATAAAGTACAAGAATAAATATTAATACATACTTAAATACTAATGCATACATACATACAAACAAAATAAACTTTGCCATGAGAAATAACGACCGATAGAGGAGAAAACGAATCCAGCAAATCAACGCTGAGATGTTTCAGCTAACTTCTAACGAATATGCTCACGCGCCTTCCTTTTAAAAGATATCCGACTGGTTGCCATCTTGATGTTTAGAGAGAGCTCATATATATATTTATATGGGGTGTATATTGTGGTGTCTTACTCCTTCTACGCGAACGAAGTCGCGGGCAGAAACTAGTTATAAATAAGGGTGGTATGTCGGCGAAAATTAATAAGTAGATACTTGGAAGCTCGTGTACCGAGGTCCCAATCTAAATACTAAAGTGGTTTATCAGTGTTAAGGCGCGGTATATTGGCGATACCGGGCGGATAGTGCCGATAGCGACTCGTATCGAGCGGGCGTCTCGAGCGACCACTGGAGTGACACAATTGGGCAAGATTGAAGACCGCATACGACACACGCGAGCGCGACCAGCAGCCAGCGACCCGCGACCAGCAGCCAGCGACCCGCGACCAGCAGCCAGCGACCCGCGACCAGCAGCCAGCGACCCGCGACCAGCAGCCAGCGACCCGCGACCTGCTTGTAACTACATGGTCGTCGGCCGTCGCCTCGGCGTCGATGACCCGCATGATGTATGGATCTGTCGCTCTGTGTCTAAACCTTCGTCAGAATATATAAGTCCACGTTCATGTACCCATCGTTACCGATTGTAGCGAAATAAAAAGAGATTCACCACATATACAGGTCTAATTTTGAAAATGTAAAAAGGTAATCAAAATTTTAAGAAATTAAATCAGACAATTGCAGAAAATGTAGTTGATATGGCTTCTTATATAATAAAGAATTACACGCAGACGCGCAATATCGATAATGCTGCACTATGTTGAAAATGAATTCAGACTAGTAACATCTCCATTTTCATTGCGAATGCCCATAATTTTTGAGAATGAAGATATTAAGTAAGAACTGAAGCTGGAACTGTGGAACAAAATCTTTAACTATTACCAAACTTTTGTAACCCTCTCAATCTCGTAAATAAGTAAAGCGGACAACTAAGAAGGCCACGCTACCGCATTAGGATTTTTCCTGTAATGATAGCAGTTTGTGATAAATAAGTAAATAACTTTCCACCGACCGACGCGCGGCGGTTTGGTAGTGTTGTGAGCTATTACCGTCCGGCATGGCGAGCGTGACATGGTTTTGATGACGTATCGCGACAAACACGCCTTTATTATGAGGTGGCAACCTTGAACTGTGGCCACAGCACGCGGAGCGGGGCAGCCCTGCCTCGGGCGATGTGTGTCGCGGTACTGGGCGCCAAGTTTGTTTTTGTATTAATTACGAACAACGAGATACTTAGTTATACCTATAGTTTCATGAGACAACTTCAATCGATCAACTCCACCAAGCTTCGTTTAGTTTCCAGTGTATCGGCACCAAAATAAAACAGTAGAAAAATACCTACTTTTCAGTAAATATTACGTCCTTTTGTTCTGTACCTACGTACACATACACCTAAAACTTATCCCTAAACTCGGCACTGTTCGTAATTGCAGCGTTTCTGAGTGAGCCCCCAGCGCGCGTCGGTCGGCCGGCAGAGGACGCCTCTTAAAACTTATACAATTTTGTGACACAAACTTCATCAAGTTTCGCTTTTCATAAGACTTCAAAACTGTATTGGGTCCATTTACGTCGTCGCGCCGATGGAACTCTTTGTGGGTTTGTGGAACTTTAGTGGCACTAGAACTTTACTGCGGGGCCACAGGGTTAGGTCACGGGTATTTGCTGGCGGCTCGAGCGGGCGCTCGTGACGTCATCCACTGGATGCAAGGCGTCTCGTGAGGCGCAGATGGTATCGGTAATATAGCGGGCGTGTGGGCCCGGGGCCCGGGGCAGGGCGCCGGGGGTGTGGGGAAGCGGGGCCGCACAGATTTCTGTTGGTATTAATAGGAACTTTTTGTGCGCCCTCCCCTGTTAATCCAGGATCAGCGAGGAATGCGCACCGCCCTTGCTTCAGCTTCAAACTGATCCTTTAGTGTACTCATTATATTAATGTGCAAACATCTTGATTAATGATTTGTGTAGGCTCTGAAAACTAATCACGCAGCAAACCGAAATTGTAACACAACCTTAGGCTTCTAAGTTAGTACAAGACAAATTTATTAGGGATGTCAGTACGAGTACGAAACTATGCTTCCAACCACCAAGCTTCAAGTAAAGATCACACAAACGTGTTGATTACCACGTCGTAGCTCGAGCTACGGCCGCTACGAGCTACGACGAACTACATTGAGCTACAATGGCGTTAGACGAAGGTAAGGTTGAAAGCATAATTTTTGTTTTATATAAATATGTGCTATGAAAGGACGTTTACTTGTGTCCGTTATGTATGGGACAAGCTGTTCTTCACTTAAGTGTCGTTTGCATTGGCGCAGTTCCGCATAACTACCTACAGCACACAGATCAAAACCCACACCACCACCAGCCTCGCGTGCTTGAAATCTTTGCTTGCCATCGTATTATTGAGTTGTTCGAGCTGAGAACTACGGTTCTCAGCTCCTTTATTGAGTCATGGACGTATACATAACCAAATGACTAGAATTAACATAACTCCCCTTAACTGTGTTATAATTAAACAGTCCAGAGTTCAGTACATTGCCTATAATGAAGGTACCTACGTACCTACTGTTTGATTTTTTTTGTAACTGCGTAGAACTTGGCAGGTTTGTACTAAATACACAATAAGCTATCATGCACCAAAAAGTTAAGTACTCAGTACTTAACCTTAAATTACGTACTTAATTCAAACTATGAAACTACTTCATTTAAAATGAGAAAAGGACAAGATCGCGCTTGGCAAATGCACAAAGTAACGAGCAGAAAATGCTGAAATAGTAGTAATCATGTAACTAAAGCACACATCAAGTGTTGAGTTGTCACAGAGCGCGCCAAGTAATTAGTAATTAGGAATATTTATTGTCACTCAAGTATCTGTGTCGGAACTATTCATTACAGAATATAAGAAGAAGACTAAACTAACTAGACTAATATAGAAGTACTACGTTGTACTTACAAAACAAAAATAGGTATGTACAGCACGGGTATCCAATCGAACTGGAATGTTAACATGAAATATTCAATTCAATTAATTTATTTCAGATAA
The DNA here is from genome assembly GCA_916610205.1 of Griposia aprilina. Lineage (NCBI taxonomy): Eukaryota > Metazoa > Arthropoda > Insecta > Lepidoptera > Noctuidae > Griposia > Griposia aprilina. The sequence goes on from OU744294.1 coordinate 24,265,042, forward strand.
CTTACAATCGCTAGTGGATATTATAATCATCCATACATGCTTTGTTTCTTTTTTAAATATTATTACAAGAATACAAGAAATATGGAATATGGATTGACTTATTTGATAATGGGAGCGGCAGCTCTGTGGTGGGTCACCGCGTGGAGACGTCAACTCACCTGGTTTGTTTGTTTGTTCCAGGTGTCTAGACTAGTCTGCCGGCTTCGTCAGCCGCTCACCAGCGACTCCGGCGCCATCTGCGCCCCGGTTTGCTAGTACGTGACTGCACGCTTCGGTGAGACCCCTATTTCTGCTACTTCTCTGGACATGGGCTTCGCACTAAACGAAATAGTGCTTATTTGTAATCTGTAATAGTCACATAATATTACCTCACTTGGACTAGTCCAACGTTCGTGGGATTTAAGTAAGGATCAGTTTCCCAATAGGGCTGTTGAGCAACGCGAAACAGCAACTATTTTTGTCAACTTTGCGTGTGCGACCGTGTCTGTGTGCGGAGGTGCGGACACCACGCCACTGCACGCACTGGTCGAGTGTCATCTCCTCTGAGTGGACATCGCGTCCTCTCGGGCGGATCTGTTCGTAATTAGCATCATAATGTTGTTCCGTGCGCTAGGTGTTGTTTCCGCGCAGGGTGGTTGTTTTGATAGCCAGTGTTAGTGATAACAGGTATCAGCCTGGTAATGGAGGTAATTAAACTATGCAGATCACTTTGTTTATGTTTGCAGTGAACACCACGCAGCGCGTACATCTCATAAAGTTAAACATATTAGATCGAACATGCTTAGGTAAATATAGTACCTACTGCAGTGAAATAAAATGAAAATTCGCTACTTTAAAACGTTTATTAATTTATTAATACGAGTATCTAGGATCGTCAAGATTTACTCCGTTAGATTGAGTAATTCATCAACTCGTCCTACATGCCTACGGCCCATTTAGGACGACTTGCAGAAAATCAAAATAAATAATATTTTCATTCTGCAACTTCGAGATACTCCTTCACAACTTCGAGAAGCGAGCCTTCGATGTGGATTGGACTCGGCAAGACGTGCGAATTGTACCTACATGATTTTCGTCTTATCCAAATTCACGCCGAGGCCAACCCGTCGAGAGGCTCCATGTAGGCTATGCTGCATCTGGTCTAATTGGACGATTGCTTATTATTTTAGGTTTATTATTATTAAACCTACATATGAATGTTCATTATTACCTCATGTGTTAATGGTGTCAAATTTGTGATGATTTAATCTTTTCTGTTTATATGTGACAATGTTGTGATGATTAAATATTTTTTTTTTTTTTTTTTATTATTTCCACACTAACACTTTTGCTATTGATTGTACCTTTTCTCATTTTGATAGTAACGTGGGACGAGTTGCAGAATGAATATATTTATTAGTTATTTTGATTTTCTGCAAGTCGTCCCAAATGGGCCGTAGGCATGTAGGACGAGTTGATGAATTACTCCAAACTCGGACATAATGTGGGCGAAAGATGGGTTTCGTGCAATGAAAACACACTGGGTGCGATACACTGCTTTTATTAAAATCACAAGTTACAATTAACACAAACTGAGTACAATGAATCGAATACAGTTGCGCGACGTCATAACTCTGATGCGATCAGACACTGAATGTCTTCCTCGCCGTAGGTTTAAAATGTCACAACTCTGTAGAAGCGCGCTGCAGGTGTGGGTAGAACCCCTGATGTCGCTAGTGGCACGCTTGCGATTCGTTTCGTGTCCGTACTAATGACCGGATGCGACAAATATTTAAAAAAGAATCGCATCACAAAAAATATAATAACCTAAAATTTAATATCATTAAAACAGTTGCGGAACAGGTAAATTGGCCTAAATGAAAAGATATTACGAGAAAACTTAAGGTCTAATGGCTTCTTCAAACAGGCGCGACACGCGACGCGAATCGCACGCGATTCAAAGGCACCGCTCGCCGCGCGGCAGTCGGTGCCTTTGTGTCGCGTCGCGTGTTGCACCTGTTTGTAGGAGCCTTAACGGATGGTAAATCTTTATTACGCATTTGGTTTCCAAACCAGGGAATCGATTGCAATCGGTTTTAGGTTCGTGACCACAAAATTACGTAAACTTGCAAATAAATATTATCTTATAAAGATGAACCTAAGTTATCCCGATAAAAGCAGTCCTGGTTAAAGATCAACTAGTATAAAAATGTTGATCCTGAAAGTACTAATAACTATAATAGTTAAGTTTGATGGTTTATATAACAAGTCGATCCTGACCAATTGCAACCACAAAGCGTAGCACGCCTCGACAGAATTGCAGGTGATATGATGATCATGTGTCGCGGACTAAAACGGACTTGCCGGTCTCGAACTCCAAGGATTCTATGCGGATGGTAAAAATGACCCAAAAGCATGCAAGCCTGGTGAATACTCAGGTACCCGGAAAAAAGGCCGGAAGCAGCTCTTTTAAACTGATTCCATAAATTCAAATTTTGATTATTTGAAAAATTAAGAATAAAATATGGATAACCAGTTAGACGAATTAGAAAAAATAAGTTGAAATCGCAGGGGTCATGCTGTAGTACGCACGGTGTTATGCCAAAACAGCCGTGTTTTGTGGTTGGATCCAAGTAGTACATCTATGAAACACTGAGCAAGTAATTGTGTAAGCTTTGTATTGATAGAATGTATGACGACCACACGTAAATAGTCTAAATGTATCTACTGGGTAAACAACTTGACTCAATCAGCTGTGTCCAATCATTTATAAACTTTTCGTTCATCCACGTAGCAAGTATCACAACGCAGACACTACAATATTATACTTCTTCATATATTCACTACCTCAGCCGATATCAGTATGCAAATGTGATTCTCTCCACTCGGCTGATAAAGCTTTCGGAATGAAAGCGTAAGTATTACCTCTGCTCCCGCCGCTCCGCTCCGTGCGGCTCCACTCCGCACACCAGCATCGGCTCTCGGCTGTCACACGTTAGTGGGAAACCGAGGCTCAAATACGTTATCGTTCCCAAAACGAATGGAAATAAAAAAGCTTTTTAGCTGAATGAAAACGCATGGCCTCACTTGGTGTGCTCGCCGCCATACCTATTGTGCACCACCACTCACCACCACTTACCACACACAACACTAAAACACTGACATACAATACGTTTATCTTACTCTTGCTTGTACGAAATATGTATTAATTTAATGTGACATTTTCGGTAGAAATAATTTGTTTTCGAGATAAATTAATAACGTCTCATTGTTTGCACAACATCAGTGTCCACACCACCTGAAACACAACACTCGGAGCATCTGTCGTAATTATAATTATGCTCGTGTCAATTAAATGGCGTTTCATATTCATTGCCCTTCTAGCAATTCATTATAATTAATGGAGCTGACTGCCGTGTAATCACAAGTGCGTAGTGTTCGCGACATCACATGTCTGTCTACTGGCGGGCAGTTGGCGGGAACAACCGCGGGACTAGCTTCTCACGACCCAAAATAACGTTCATTCAAATAATGTAAAATACAACAAGTTAACATGATCATTAGCCGACTTGTTTATTTTGTAAACTCCTTCAGAGCGATGAAGGTACCTGTAGCCCTGGCTGGAGCCGCGGGCGGGGGGCGCGGTCGGCGGGGACTAGGATACCTACAGGGAGAAGTCTCGCTCCATACAATGTACGAGTAAAGGCAGTTACAGCCTTTCCTGTTGTAGGTTCCAATAGAGCATCCGAGGTTCTTCACAGTAAGGGTGAATTCGCCTTCGAAGTAACATGTTAATATCAATCTTGAATGTAATGTTGTAGAGTATTTCGTGGAGCCACAGCAGAGCTAAACACTCCGTATTATTCCGCATTAGCATATTGAGCTGGCTGCGAGGCTGTGGCTCCGGAGAATTTACATTCAAACGTTAGCTTCCAACTCGGAGCGCTGCATGCATTAAGTGAGCTCCAAGAGTCGCCGTCCAATGTAGAGCCACAGAAGCAGTCAGGATTACATACATTGAATCTTCTGCTCCGGTATAGTGGTAGATTATGGCGAACAGCGTCTTCAGCACGGTAAGTAATACTAATAGTATTTTAATTAAATCGCGACTATGTTTATGTTAAGATGTGTAGTAAGTCGAAGCATCAATCTCCCTGGAATGGGCATCGCTCCACGTCTAACAGTACCTCAATGATTGTTAATGAAGTTATTTGATAAACATGTCTGAGCTCAGAGCGCGGCTAATTAGATTCCATAACCGAGAAGACAGCAATACCCGTGACTCGCGACACACTACACGTGTCCACGTCTATCTGAGTAGGTTCATACCAGGTTTTAGAACAAGCTCCACTTCGAGGAAATATCTATTACAGATACCATTACGAAGCTCGTCAGCAACCGTTCTAAGTTAGATCTGCAATAATCAATCTTTTGGTATTATATAATTGCAAAGCACACGTGTGTGTAATATGTACATACTATATAGCTACCATTTATTGGGTACGTCTTCCATTGACTGAATGTGCCCTGGCGGCTGAGAGCATGCCATGGTCACTCTAATGTCTCGCTGATGGTGGCGCCTGTGTTGGATCATTTAGCTCCCTCCAAAATAGTTGAGCTGAATGGTGCTAATCCATGCGTCATGTTCGTGAAAGGGCGCCGTCAGTAGGGACTGGTCATCTCTTAGCTGCCTGCACGGCTTATTTTAATTTACCTTAATATTTGAATTGTTTTTGTCGCTTTATTACGAATGCTTTTAACTTTCTGCATCGTTCTTACGTGCATAATTTTTACATGACTGATATTACCAATATTTTCTAACCATATTTTTTATTTAAAAGAGTGTCCATGGAGTTTCTTGCCCGTTCTTCTCCATAGGTACCTACTACGCTTTAGGATGGGCAACTAGCTTCATATTTCTGACCGACCTACCCTTTGACAATTTAAAAGTGCCTGTAATTGGTTTATTTGAAATAAATGCTTGAGTTTGTGTTTGAATAACCCTTCAATTCCTTTAGTAATATTATATTACTGAATATAATTCACCATGATAGTAACAACTCAATGAGATTATCGTCGTGCAATCCACTGCTCCACAGTAATATTGTCGATGACAATTGAGTTAAATTCCGATACAATGAAACTGTCAGATGGTATTTCTGCCGTTTTATATACAATATGTTACGAAGTTGCGATTAATTGAGTAGTCATTTACTAATAAAAACCTGAGATAATTGTGATCAACAATTAACGAACACTTGGCTAATGGTTGTCAGATGTTCCTCGATATTTGAAGCATATCCAAATGCTTACGACGCTGTAATTTAACAGAAATGTATTATTGCCATATAAAGGCTAAATAATAAATTATGTTAAAACCTGTTTTGGCGAGGATCATTTACTAATTGCCTGTACGCCACATTGTACTCGTCACGACACGAAGCTGCACAGCTAATTAATGATTTAAACTCACAGAACTTGTGTAGAGAGCGCACGAGCCAAGTTGTAATGAGTGCGTCTCAGTAGTTGTATAGTGTGGCGATGGCGAGTGCGGCGAGCTGCCGGCTGTCACCGACGACGCCGACGTGCAGCGCGCCGCACGAACTTGTAGTGACACAGTGAGGCCACCGAGTCGGCGGAGCATCTTGTATTATCTTGCATCGAAACCTAAATAATTTCGTCCCACTGAAGACATAATTATGTAGTTTACGCGTATGTGCAGAGTGTGTCCGCGTGCATATGCGGCGTGTGTTCGCTTGCATGTGCGGCGCGTGTCCGCGCGCCGGCGCGCGTGCGCCGCGCGCTGAGTCGAGAGGGTGACGTGCAGTGTTGACAGTGGACACCTCGCGCCCTCGCCAACAAATTGCTGGTGAAACAAACTATTGTCTGCTTGGTAAGAGCGCGTATCTATTCAATATTATAACGACTTGAGAGAAATCGTGAAGAGCTATTTACACATAAACTACGAGTACCTAAGTAGCATTTTCTAAGCTTCATCAGGATCTTGTATGTCTAGGTGATAAGAAATCATAAAATTAGGATTCCATATACTGCACAGGTCCTTCTACATAAGTATCCTAACTAAAATTATAAATACGAAAGTAACTTTGTTTGTTCGTTTGTTACGCTTTCACGCTAAAACGGCTGAACGGATTTGGATGAAATTTGGCACGTGGATAGACCATGACCTGGAGAAGGACATAGAATACTTTTATCACGGATATTTTTATCACGATATTCCCACAGGATCGAGACTTATGCGGGTGAAACCGCGGGACGCAGCTAGTGCATAATAAAATCATTTTAATAAATGATGAGATTGAAACCTGTAAAGCAGGCTCTGCACACAAATTGGGTGAAATAATCCAGCATGTATTCTAAGCGCAGCTATTGCTCACTATGTCCGCCCAGAGCCCCTATACATATTTTTTTAAAATAGAAGCCGTCATAGTGAGTCTAGCTGTGACAGAGTGGCGGATAAACAGCGAGTGCGAACTAAATATAATTGTGGGGTACGAGATGTGGTACGAGCGCGCAACCATTACTTGTTGTTCATACTGACAGACAATGTTAGGAACTGCTTGCTTGCCGCACAGCCGAGCAAGTCGACCACCACAATACACTACCCAGCCGCAGCAGGCTTATGGGGGTCAAGTGTATTCGTATGAAAGGTATCGGGTCTCGACGTCATTATTCGTCAATTATCATCAGCAGTCAACTAATAAATATAAGTCGGCGAGAGTCCCCACGCTAACGAGATGTTATAATGTAAATGGTAAGGAGCTTCATCAAACAAATCATTTATAATTGTGGTCATAACATATAAATAGGCAGAAAATAAGTACGGCTCTGAGGAGTAGGAGATAGAACGCAGCTAGTAGAAGGAAGTGTCAAGTGTGGCATGCGGCACGAGTGGCGCGAGCCTTGGAGCGAGTAATTAATGTAATGGCGGAGGAGGAGAGAAAATCGATATAGTTGCAATCGTAGCTGTGTCTGACAGCAGCGCGCCTAATGTGCCACGACAAGTGATTAATAGTACAGGCGGGACCCGAGGTGGATTGTGTTGTCTCAGCGGTCTGTTCGCTGTCCGGCTGTCCGGCACGCGGACCGGACACAGTCACCTGCTCGGCGCTTTATAAATGAGTCATTAGGACGCGGCGAGGACGCCAGCCGTGTCGGTGTACTGCTCGCGCCGGAACACAGACGTGACCCCGTCACGCCGCGTGCCGCTGAATGCAATGCGACCAGGGAGCACCAACAGTGACACCCTCGGAATGTTCTTGATTACCCACATTGTGCACGCCTCTCTTGTAGAACATAAGCTTGTAGTAGTCCTAATATGTAGTTTTCTTTCTAATATGGTTTGTTTGGTTTGCTGCAATAGACTGGGTTGATCGATTGATGGTTTGTTATTCATTATTTCTACAATTACCTAACAGATCACTTCAACCGCCTTCATAGCGCCTTGCGGTGCGTTTCATTTCCGCCACCTGACTGAGTTCATACCTAGTTTGTATTATGAGAACGAAGAAACTAAGCGCGGTGCAGCATGGCAGCGGTCCGGAGCGGTATGGAGCCGTACGGAATCGTTAGCGGTACTTTGCTGCTTTGCTGGTTTGTGTGTTCATCGTTCGAATTAATCTTTTGTACTACCAACCCCCTCACCTTCAAGTGAACAGCTCCTCGCCACGCACAGCCATTTCTTCTTTCGATTATAGTTTATCGGTAACAATAAAGCTCACAAATTACATAGAGCGTCGTATTGCCGCCGCATGTCATATCACCGCGCTCTATTCGCCACATACAGCACGTTAGCTGTGCACCTGACAGTTACTGTGACGTCACACTACTCGTGTGTGTGTGTAGCTACCAGTCGTTACGAGGTACAAAAAGCTCATTCATCCACATCACAGAGTGGGTAATACGAATAGATGACAGCAGTGGAAAGTGTCTTTGTGCCAGTCGGCTTAGATCGCCGTGTGCGACTGATGCTAGTCTTCGTTTTGCTCGTGATGTAGTTTGTGTGTAATTCGTGTGTGACAATAATAACAAAAAAATCACTCTAGATAATTAAAATAACAGATTTTAACAGTAACATTTATAAACTTTCTCCGCTTTTCCTCTCTCTGTGGGGGAATGGGAGATGCGCCTCTGGCTTCAGGCGCTACCGTCACCCAACCTAGGCACTTTGCTAGGTGACACCACATTCCGGCTCGCTATTGGTTTGCGTCTGGGCGCTCTTTGCGGGGTTCCACATCGCTGTCAATGCGGTGAAGCAGTCGATTGCCTTGGACACCATGGCCCATCCTGCAGCAAGAGCGCTGGTTGAATGACACGTCACGCCACCATTAATGACACCATCCGTCGAGCTCTTGTCACCGCCGGGGAGCCAGCTGTTGTAGAATCCAATGGGTTGGCACGTGCCGATGGGAAGAGGCCAGATGGAAAGACCATAAACCCTTGGAAGTTGGGTAGGCCTTTGGTGTGGGATGCCACTTGTGTCGACACACTCGCGCCATTCCATCTTCCTAGCACGGCGGGCTGTGCTGGGGCGGCTGCTGCAGGAACATAAAACCTCAAACGGCGCAAGTATAACAACTTCATTGGGAGCTATATGTTTACCCGTTTGGGGTTGAAACACTAGGGCCCTGGGGTCACAGTGCTCATCAAATATTTCGGGACATCGCCAAGCGGTTGGTCGACTCTTCACGTGATCAGAGAACTGCCTTATTTTTAGCCCAAAGAATCAATATTGCCATCCAACGTGTCAATTCTGGCAGCTTTTTGCGTACTTATCCCATTGACAGCGATGCGGAACAATTTTTTGATGCCCTATGAGCTCTTCCCTTTTTTTAGTTATATACTTTTAGATAGTAGGTAGGTATATATACATGTTTTAATATAAGCATGTATATTGTAATCTATTTAGGTTGATTGAATAAAAAATAGTTTTTTGTTTACATACAATACGATTAAAATGATTTGTCTAATAAATATCTCATAATTTAATTAAAATACATAAATCTTAAAATAGCGAGACGCGTGCTCAATAATTATTTTATATTTTCCGATGAAATCATGGTGTATATCAGTAAGATTACTGCAACTGTTTAGAATTTTACACAGGCGTGAAATCGGCGAGTTAGCGCCCAGAGCCGTTCTGCGCAACGGTGGTGGTGGTGTAATGGTGTGATAGGATGTCGCGATATCGGGCTGGGGCACGAAGCTTTAGGAGACTCAGTAGGTTTGGGCAATCAATTTTATTTCTAATAAATTTATAGAGAAACAAGGCATCAGCAACTTTTCTTCGAGTTGATAACGAGTGCATTACGAAATATTTGAGCCGACTAATATAGGAGCGAAGCTGATAACTTTTCTCTCTAGAAAAAGCAAGCTAGCTTCATATTCATACAGTGCTTTGTTGTTGCTCATTTAAATGAAGTACGTCAATATGTTCATAAAAGCTTCGCTTTGTAGATACCACTTGTACTCGCGTGTGTTCTTCTCTCGTGTCGGACCGATCCAGCCAGACTGCCAAGCGTGCAAGGAAGTTGCGGGCTGCCTGCCAGCGTGCGTCGGAAATCATTTCAGTATCGATACTCGTGGGGCAAGTCGTGCATCTACAAGTGAGCCGCGCTGGTTACCAGGCGATTATAAATAGTTTATTCTATTTGGTTCATTTTATGAAAGCTTACAGCTAATACATCTCAATACCAAGTACAATTTGAAAAAGATGGCCAATTACAAGCTTCCACTGTAATATTAACTATGCGAAAACAGCGACGTGAGAAATACGCAAATGAAATATCGCACGCTCAAAAAATACAATAACAAAGAGAAAAAAAAAAAGATTATACATCGAAAAAACAATTATTCAAACTTTTTATACTTCCTTAATACTACTAGTAAATAAACCCAACTCGACATCCTGACGCAACATATTAAAAGTACGAGAAGCTCTTATCACATACGAGTTCCGTCTGTAGATAGTTCTGACTTGACCAAATAAGGAAGCAAGATCTGCAACTTTCCTTCGCTCGTGTAGAGGCAGAATATGACATTTTTACGCCGACTTATATACTCGTAATTCGGGAAATAGGTATTTGAGTGATATTGAGTGTACCTCAAAAATCGTCTTTGTATAGTTTGTATACCTTCTGTATTCATTATAATTTTGATTCCAAACCTGGGAAGCTTATTCAAGGTGGCTACGAACAAACGAACAATAAAGAATTTTCATTGTTTTAACATTCTTAAAATCTGAAGAGACCCTAAAAACAAAACCCAAGGCTTTAGAATCCTTGTTGACTATGTTATTAATATGTGCATCAAACAGAATATTAAAGTCATACATAACTCCAAGATCTCGGATGACATTCACTCTGGCTACAGGCATTCGAAAGCCCATAATTGGTAACATACATATGTGTGTGTTCGTTGGGGGATCCTTCGCAGAAATGTGATGTTTAGATGAGGCGGTGTGTGGAATGTGCCCGTGTGTGCACCTGTGCACGGAGGCATGCCGCGATGCGGTGTGCTGTGTAGTGTGGAGCTGTGTCACGACCGGTCAGGCTCAGCTTCATTACGGCACCGTCGGGTTTCATTACGTGCCACTCACACACACGCACACACATACTGATCCGCTATTGTGCTCCTCTCACTAACCGGTTCAATCAAATCTTCACAATATGGCTGTGTGTGTGTATTGATCGCGGTTTTATCGCCGCGAGTGGAGACGTTATTGTGAGTTGCAGGCGAGGCAAGTGCTTTATTAGTACCGCGGCTCACACCACACTGTAACATAACAATCGGCTACAAACGTAATCCTCGCACACTTCGCACAGCCGCACTACATGCAAGCCTCGTGTCGTCATGTGTCGAACATTTACTTCGACTCATTTACTGCGCAATGTGATTCTGTCCTGACTCATGAGTATTTCCGATGCGAACACAGCTCTGTGCTGTGGGTTTTGTTACAATGATTGTGTCACATAATTTGTTCGAGTTGATACCATCCTGGGACCCAACATACAACACGACGCTGTAATATGAACAGAAGTAAACTTTGTTACTCATAATTTATGTTACAATACTTTCTTTAAAATAGTATAGTAAAATACTTAGTGGGTGGTTACCTAAATAAGTGTACCTAAAATGAAACATGTTAAGGTGGGTCTAACAGATAAGTTTTATAATCAATACATAGCGCGCGAGGCAAACAGATTATCAACGGATTACTCATTAAACATGAACGTGAAGGAAACCCGCGCTCGTGCACGTCGCCGCGTCGGGAATGTTTCATCATTGTTCAGAGCTGCTGGCTGGCGAGAGCGCCGCGTCATCTGAACTGAACTGATACAACTTGGCTTTCACTTGTCAGAAAGTGTCGTGACCTCCGCAGCCTTTATCCGTATTTATTAGATCATGGGGCTGTTGTTCGTTAGCGACTGCGGCCGCGACCGCTCCACCTAATTGCTGAGCGATCGTAAAAATGCAAATGCGTGGCGGCACTAATTGCTCGCTCGAGCGTCGCGCGCACTGCCTCACTCACAGATGAGTGGACTCGATGCCGGACAACTGAATGTTTTCATGTAGCCGCTACCACTCTCGTATAAATAAACTTACGGCCTACATTCCTTGTTCTTCTTCTTGTGGTTGTGTTGTGGATATCTACGTAACTTATTCATTTTATTATATTGACATTATTCTCTGGGCTCTACTGGAGAACAATACCGTTTGCGTTGTATTTAAAATACCTGCAAATAGCGTAAGATAATTAAATAATGATAACACAATACTCATGAGCATGGCACGTCGGTCCCAAGTCGTCCATATATCACAACGCTGTTATTATACTTTTATACAACGTTGCCGCCGCTACGAACCATCAAATAATAAAGCGCACGTGCGCTGTATTGTAACAGGCGCGGCGGCCGAGGTCGGCGTTTAGCACGTCGTACCCGCGCGCCACCGACTCCGCACGTAGCACCACATAGCCGTGCTACGCCGACTCCGCACGTAGCACCACATAGCCGTGCTGCGCCGACTCCGCACGTAGCACCACATAGCCGTGCTACGCCGACTCCGTGCGTAGCACCGCTGCGTCAGATCAGCGCGTAGCAGCAGGACGTAACCCAACATGCAAGTTTTCCTGAAATAAAATTATTGCTGAACTATTTCATAAAATGATATCGAAAGTGGAACCGAACAGGTTACGAACTGCTTGTGTTATTCATCATTCAAGTTATATATAATGTAAGACAATAACCATACTAAAAGATAACGAATTATTTATATTCCTATCGTTAACTGTCTACACTATAATATATAGCCCGTATAGCCGTTTAATAGGAGTTCAGTGACACACAGATGTACAGAAGAATAAAATTACATATATAAGTATGTATAAAGATATAATTATTTGTGCCGTGACACTTGTCACTTGCGGAACATGCTAGTAGTGATTCTATTCTTGCATGTTGTTGGAACGTGGTGTTGTGATTCGCAACACTTATTGGTGAGTGACATTGTCACTCGTGCCGTTGTGCGTGTTGTCTGTTTGCCTCGCGCAGTGATATACGTAAGTTAAATAATCAGCTCCGAGGTCTTCCACAAGAGCACCCCCGATCCTCGCCCCAACGGCACCAGGTTATTTCCACGAGGAGGGATCGTTAAATGTAGTGTTTCATTGACCGCGTGATTCCATTCAACAAATTACTACGTCTGTAACAGCTCCATATTTTTTTATTTACCTAATTATTCCGACAGTTTAACAACCCATAGGAATCAAGTTAAAGATATACTCTAGTCAACACACGCTCGGTAATAACGCTCGAAAACATTCTAATTATTGTTTGTAATTATTGTTGATATTTACATTACATTTTTAAAAATAAACGTAAATTACAGAAGCCGAAAATAAAAAATACCCTCTTTGTACCACCATGCCTACCTACCTACCTACTGCCTACTGCGTACCTTTATCTCAATAGATTTTCACTCTTCCGTCTGCGATAAGTAGTTATTATAACTAAAAGCGTTTGAAAGCGTTGGCGTAGCGTCGGCACTCGTAGCCTCGTAGTGAGCCGCCGCGTAGCGTCGTAGCACCGTAGCCCCGTAGCACTCCAGGCTGAGACGCTCTCCGAGGGCCCACTCCGTACGACTCACGAGGTACCACTCGCACATGTCGACTAAACCTTTTTGTATAAACGTCTTCTGTTTAAAAAAAAATTAACTGTAAATTTTTGCTCTGTTCATTGTTTTATTGAGAACCTCCATGTCCTCATAAAAAAACCGGACAGGTGTGAGTTGATCTCGCGTGGAGAGGATTCCATACATATGCTAAATGCATTTTTTAATTTAAAATTAACGATTAGCACCAATCATTTATCCCAAGAACAGACTTAAAATTGTAGTTGAAGAATATGTTCACCCAAACATTACAACTTCAAATGTAAGTTTGTACGCTCGATATTGAGAGATTTACCAAGTTATTTTTAAGACCATAGACTTCTTATAGGTTTTCCTGTATTATTTATGTAAAGAACTATTGACTGTACTTTTTTTTCAAAATTTTAGGCTGTGTTTTCGGAAATAAGGGTCAATTGTCATCTATTTTCTGAACTAACTTAATTAAAAAAAAATGTGTTTGAAACCGTCAACAAGCCTTTTCATTTGATATATCACACAGTACAGTTTGCAAAACTTTTGTTAACCGACTTCAAAAAAGGAGACGGTTTTATGTTCGTTTGTTTGTATTTTTTATGTATGTTCATCGATATTTTATCAATTGTGAATCGATTTTGAATTTTCATTTGGTAGGGGGAGCTTGCGTGGCGGTCCCGTATGAACTTTATTAAGTTTACTTTAGTAGTTTTTGAGTTAGCTTCAATAATACGTATTTAATCCACTTTGTGTATGTAGATAATTTTATAAGAGTTCCTGTCACTGTTGTTTACATAGCAGGTAGTGAAATAAATACGAATTTATGTGGGGAAGGTATGACAGTAGACAGTGAAAACAATAAAAACGATTATTCCAAAAAACGAAAATACAAAACAGTAGACACCGACTTCCGAAAATAAAGTTATTTTTCACTTTGTAGAGTCTTATTTGGAAGTTGTTGTTTTTTTTAAATTTTCTAATTTGCCCTCCAAGAGTGACACCCATATTCAATATTCATTTATTTAAGTAATACGTCCATGTTGACTGGTTCCACAACCAGTCTTACCATGGAGTACAGTGTTACCCAGTAACTGGGTTGGGGAGGTCAGATAGGCAGTCGCTTCATATAAAATACTGGTATTTAGCTGCGTTTGGTCAAAAAACGCTCGGCAGAATAATTATTTATTTGACCTATAAACGTAAACTATAAAAAGAATAATTATTATTCACAATCATGAGGACGACCACGACGACGACGACGATTATCTTTCAAACTGTAGCTGCGCTTGTTATTATTTGTGTCTCAAATGATTAATATTTTAACTACTTAGCGACGCGCGCACTTTACGAATTAATTCAATTTGACATCGACAAAGTGCTTTCACACGACGACACGCGCACACATGACGCATAGGTAGGTATACCATTCGCGCATTCTGATGACCTCGAGGAAGAAATGTTAGTTGCGGCAGATTTAGCAATCGACGCGCTTTAAGTAGATGAGCGCCTGCCTGCCCGTTCGACGCCTCATCCACGCAACGGCCGCGCTACAGCTGGGTCTCGTTCGTGCCACGTCCACGCCACAGCCGCACTACAGCCACGTCACGTTCACGCCACGTCCACACCTCGCCTCCTTAGTACCGACTGGGTGGCAGAGTTACTCGCCTTTTATCCAACCTAATTAGTTTACGTCAAAGATTTAGGCCGCTAAAGTATTTAAAACATCGTTCAGTTTCTGTAAATCGTTTCAAAATGACAGAGACAATAATGTTTTAAATGTGTTTAACGCAAAACGCATTTAATGATGTGTGGTGCAAGCGGGCTTCCAATCGTGTTCACATGATCAATCGTGACACGCGACACTCCGCTGTCACTCGATGCTAACACAAACGGATTTATCTATTTGTCACCTCGACTCTTATAACCGTCTCTCGTCCCGTCCGTTTATACAAGCAAATACCAGAAAGTTGTATAGATACCTAACTACCTATTTGACAGGTTCACATTTTCAGTATTTTACGGATGTTGTACAGCGCATGGTTACATTGCAGCGTTACTTGTTACGTCTCTAAAAGAACTGCTGCTAGTACCAATACCTTGTAGGTAAATTTTCTAGCAATACCTATACAATGTGGAGACAACAATAAACGAAAACACTGGCAATAGAAGTATTTAGGAACTATGAAATAAATCCTAACAATGAAAAAATAAATAAAAAAAACCAACAAACTAAATAGTAGTGACGGGCCGACTATGGAGTTTGCCGCTCAGACGACTAAACCGGGGATTGAATGTTCGTATGCAGACTGGGAACGTCGTTAGAAATACACCGTTTAAATTCTAGACGTGTTGTAACCTACCTTGTGTAATCGAAGAAAAAAGAAATTAAATTTATTTTCACTTTGTAGTGTTTTTTTAGACGTCGGTTAGTTCGGCACAACATTTGCAAATGAACAGCTCAGCACTTGCTTACAAGATAGTACGTCTTCGACTACCAATCGCGTAACTCAACCTAATCAAATCATCTATTAGTGCTAATTTAGCTTAGATTCCTCTTTTGATAATTGTAACTGAAGTATTCAATATTATTTAGCTTTTCAACCATATTATTTCGTCTCATTCAACGTGTGATCGTAAACCAAATATCAACCAACCCAGAAGTGAGCTATGCCGCGCATGACGCCAGCACTGCATTCCACACGGTTGTGTTTTGTTTTTGTAAAAAAGTTATTTGCTTTTCACTTTTTAGTTGTGGTACCTACCCCAAGAAAATTCGTATAATACTACTTGCTATGAAAATAAAAGTGACAGGAAGTTTTATAATATCAAAAACATACACTAAGTGGATTAATTACGTATTATTGGAACTAACACAAAAACTATCCTAGCAATGTTACTAAAATGTATGTGGGAGCACCGCACGAGCTTCGTCGGCCAATAGATAAACGATTACGTATGCTACGATCACCTTAATCGGCCCGGTAATCACGGAAAAATAGATGTACCTACATGAAAAAAAGATTGTACGGGTTGTAGTAGTTAACTCCGTACACTGATTTATAGTGAAGGTTTGTAAGTTCAGTTAGTATAGAGAAACACGTTCCACTAAGATGCACTAAATACTTAAGTTTATTTAAGTTAAGAGTAAAGACAATACTAGAGTGGAAGGCGATTATTTCTCTCAGTTGTTGATAGCTACACAGTTATAAGTTCACTATATTTTAATTCGTTAGTCAAGGTATTTTATTATGCTAAATTATGACGCGCATTGTCGGTCTAAAGTAGGTTACAGAGTAAGCATAAAAATGTACAGCGATGAGACCGTACAAAGATAAAGATGCTCTTCGAATACATAACCTCCTCCCCTTTTTTGAAGTCCGAAACAAACTGTTTCGCTCATTCGCTTATTTTGAATATTTATTGGAGAGTTTGTCAAGATTGTTCTTATGATTACAGGTGATGGGTGATGTTCAGTGCGAGCACGCAGCGGCGTGAGCGGCGCGTGCGTGACTTGCGGGGGCGGAGGGGGCGGGAGGCAAGACATGGACGACCCCGAGCGCATCGCGCGCGACGCCGCCGCCTGCCAGCTGGAGAACAACGTCACCGTGCCGCAAGCAGGCCAGTACCCACCACTGTGTGCGCCGCCGCTCCCAGTCCGCTCCACCACCGCCACTCACCCGCTCTCTCTGCTTGCAGGCATGTTCTGCGAGGGCACGTTTGACTCGTGGCTGTGCTGGCCGCACACGCCGGCCAACTCGACCGCCTACCGCGCCTGCCCCGCCTTCGTGCCCGGCTTCAGTCCTGAACGTGCGTCGCATCCCTTACGTATCGGTGACGCGTCCTCGGCTCAGTCGTGTGTACGCTCGCTCTTGTTGCAGTATTGGCGCACAAGGAGTGCACGGCGAACGGCACGTGGTGGCTGCATCCGGAGACCAGCCGGCCCTGGTCCAACTACACCACCTGCATCAAGCCCGAGGATGTGAGGCCCCGCACTAGCTGAGTATGTCCCGCGCGTGAGCCAGCACTAACTGTGGTTTGTTGTGCAGGACGTGAGTGACATCATTGCGGTGTACGAGGCGGGTTACAGCGTGTCGCTGGTGGCGCTGCTGCTGTCGCTTGGCATCCTCTTCTACTTCAGGTGAGTCTATGTCATCCTCCGCTGCTCCGTGTCCACTGGGTGTGTGTTGACACTGTGAGTGTGTCGCAGGTCACTGCGGTGCGCGCGCATCACGGTGCACATGAACCTGTTCGCGTCGTTCGCGCTCAACAACGCGCTGTGGCTGCTATGGTACGGGCTGGTGGTGCGCGCGCCCGCCACGCTGACGTCATCGCCCGCGTGGTGCCGCGCGCTCAACGCGGTATTGCAGTACGCGCTGCTCACCAACTACACGTGGATGCTGTGCGAGGGGTTGTACCTGCACACGGTGCTGGTGAGCGCCTTCGTGTCGGAACGGCGCCTGCTGCGCGCGCTGCTGGCACTGGGCTGGCTGCTGCCTCTCACGTCTGCTGCAGTGTACGCAGGGCGCCGCGCCGCAGGTGATGAGCCGCTGTGCTGGATGGACGAGGCCACGCCGCGCCTCGAGCTGGCCGTGCTGGCGTGCGGCGCCGTGCTGCTCAACCTAGGCTTCCTGTGCAACATCGTGCGCGTGCTGTGCACCAAGCTGCGCGCGGGCGGAGGCGTGGGCGGCGCGGGCGGCCCAGCGCGCCCCTCCGCCACCGCGTTGCACGCGCTGCGAGCCACGTGCCTGCTGGCGCCGCTGCTGGGCCTGCAGTACCTGCTGATGCCCTTCCGGCCGGACCACACGGCACGCTGGTGGCTGGCATACGAGTACGTGTCGGCGCTGACGACGTCACTGCAGGGGCTGTGCGTGGCTGTGCTGTATTGCTTCTGTAACGGTGAGGTGCTGGCGCAGCTGCGGCGGCGCTGGCGCGTGCTGACGTTCCGGCCGCGCGCTAACTCGGCCACAGCCACCACGGTGTCGGTGAGTATGATGGGCGCGGGCGGGCGGCGCGGCACCTTCACCACGTCCGCCTCACCCCCGCACGTGTTGCAGTTCGTGCGCTCGGCGGCGCCGGGCGGCGGCGAGGACAAGGTGTGACTGGCGGCGGGCGGCGAGGCGGCCGCGCCCGAGCGCCGCCGCAGCGCGCGCCACATCCGCTTCGACTGCGGCGACAGCGACGACGACGCGCCGCCCGACAAGCGCCTGCTGTAAGCGCCGCCGCCCCGCGACTGATCATAGACTCTATACGCTGTGTAGTGTACCGGGCCTAACGGGTATATAATATTATAAAAGTTCAGCTCCACTCTGTCGATGTGAGTCGCGACTCGTTCGCGAACTTTAAAAGAAGTCAGCGAGTATACGTAGAGAGAGACGACAGCGAGCGATCTCCTTGTTCAGTGATAGTCATAAGTCAAAGTCAAAACGTTTATTGCGAACTAAGTGTAAAATGTTGGTGTTATGTTATGTACCTAACGTAATGTTGTAACATGAAGGAGCAAGCTCGGCCTCAGTGCTGAGTGTCGGACTGCCCTCGACGGTGTAAATACTTGTAAATCTTTTTATAAAATAAAAATATAAGGGTGTTATTTAGTATCGTTTCATTTCATTAAGTTCCGGTGCGCTATTGGCGATGTTGGCGATACTCGCCTCACTTGCGCGTCATGACCTACTTACCCACATTGTGTGGACAACTTTGTTTCTATTTATGTCTCTTGATATTTATCACTAAGTTGCCAATTAAACCATTTTGATGATACATTCAAACGGTTTGGAATGTAATCTATCAGATGAATCAACCAGATCAATTAGCGCGTAACAGTAATTAGTGGGACAGTAAATCTCGTAGGGCTCGTGCACCTATGAGTGCGGTATAAATATATTACCGCAGACGACGGCGCGGGCATTGTCTCCGCGCGCCGATCAATTGGCACTCCCAGCATCGATACTAAATTAAACTACTGTCCAATTGTCACCGACGCTATTAATACGCAGCGCCGGCGCACGCAGCCACACCTTATATGGACAGTATGGACACTGGTGACCCGCGCTGGCACGCTCCGTTCCGCGGGCTGGGACACTGGGACACGGGGATAGGGGTTGCACACAATGATGAACCCACGCTCAGTTATAAAATTATATTAAACAACATACACTTAAAGTAGTTCACTTACATGATAACGCAACAGCGAGCAGTCTCCGACAGAGAGTATAAAATAAATACATTTGTTTGGCAACAAGTATAAAAGTGTGGAGCAGTGATGCGTGTGACGTCACGCGCCTAGAAGCACTTGCGGTGCACGATGCCGGGGCCGGACTCGTCGTACTCCTGCTTGGAGATCCACATCTGCTGGAAGGTGGACAGCGACGCTAGAATGGAGCCACCGATCCACACGGAGTACTTACGCTCGGGCGGCGCGATGATCTTGATCTTGATGGTGGACGGCGCCAGCGCCGTAATCTCCTTCTGCATGCGGTCGGCGATACCCGGGTACATGGTAGTGCCGCCCGAGAGCACCGTGTTGGCGTACAGGTCCTTGCGGATGTCCACGTCGCACTTCATGATGGAGTTGTACACGGTCTCGTGAATGCCGCACGACTCCATACCCAAGAACGAGGGCTGGAACAGCGCTTCGGGGCAGCGGAAGCGCTCGTTGCCGATGGTGATGACCTGCCCGTCCGGCAGTTCGTAGGACTTTTCCAGCGATGTGGAAGCGGCCGCCGTCTGCATCTCCTGCTCGAAGTCCAGCGCCACGTAGCACAGCTTCTCCTTGATGTCGCGCACGATCTCGCGCTCCGCCGTCGTGGTGAAGGAGTAGCCGCGCTCCGTCAGGATCTTCATGAGGTAGTCCGTGAGGTCGCGGCCCGCCAGGTCCAGACGTAGGATGGCGTGTGGCAGCGCGTAGCCTTCATAGATGGGCACCGTGTGCGAGACACCGTCGCCGGAGTCCAGCACGATGCCGGTGGTACGACCAGACGCGTAAAGCGAGAGCACGGCCTGGATGGCTACGTACATGGCGGGGCAGTTGAACGTCTCAAACATGATCTGTGTCATCTTTTCGCGGTTGGCCTTGGGGTTGAGCGGCGCCTCTGTCAGCAGGATAGGGTGCTCCTCGGGCGCGACGCGCAGCTCGTTGTAGAACGTGTGGTGCCAGATCTTCTCCATATCGTCCCAGTTAGTGATGATGCCGTGCTCGATGGGGTATTTGAGAGTGAGGATACCTCTCTTGCTCTGCGCCTCATCGCCCACATACGAGTCCTTCTGCCCCATGCCCACCATGACGCCCTGGTGGCGCGGGCGGCCCACGATGGAAGGGAACACGGCGCGCGGCGCGTCGTCACCCGCGAATCCGGCTTTGCACATGCCGGAGCCGTTGTCGACTACCAGCGCGCCCGCATCGTCGTCACACATCTTGACTCAGTCGATGAAGAGGTACACGGCGAGCTCCACACACCTGCAACACAACGCGCTATTAGTACACGCACAGCACTGCACTACTACGCTCGACTCGTGTTCACCGCTCCGGTATGACAGTGCGAGAATAGATTACTGACTGAGAGATCGAAGTGATTTATTTAGGACAGACTGAGATGCACTGAGCTATACAGGTGTATGGACAGACACTCACAGCGCGGAGGCAGCGGTAGCAGCGACGGTAGTGAGCGCTGGATGGCCGCGCACGTGCTATATACGCGGCGGCGCGCGGCCCGCCGGCTCTTGGCACTCGCAGCAGCCCCTACAAGGCGCTGCCGCCTCCCGCCCGCCGCCGCCGCGACACACGACTACCATTTAAGACAATCATCCGCATCCCTCGATACTAATTACATCGAACTCGAAACAAATAGCTCTCAATGAGAGACCGTCACTGAGCAGCAATGCGCGCTATTTACATACATCGTCACCTGTGTCCTGCGACCGGCCTGGCCAGCCGGTCAGTCGGCCGCCAGCGCCTGGCGCTGGTCACAGCACACTTAACTTTCTTCTAATACGTTTAAAGGCACGTAATCAAAATATCATCGTCATAACTTATGATGACTGTGTCCAAGGTGTCGCACTGGTTTTACCTGAATTCTGGTTTGTGTGTAGGTACTTACCTATGTCATATTTACAGTAAATATCAAAGTCACTACAGTTTGCCATTAAAGAAATTAGAGCATCTTTGGATCGGGTAACTTCAATCTACGAGTATCTCCTAAAAAATCATTTTTGCAAAAATTACAACCAACTTCCGAAACAAAAAAAAACACTACAAGCTGCAATATAACTATTGTATTGGTAGTCGGTGGCTGCAGGCCAACATGAAGCATCGTGCAGACTGGCGCGACGCGATGGTTCGACGCGATTGTGCGATATATATCCGTAGAACAATTTCTATGAAAACGCGCGCGACACTACACACAGAAGCGACTTGGCTGTCGCACCGCAACACCGTCGCGGCGCGATTAGCAGCGCAACGCCTCGCCCGGAGGATAATTTTATATGGCGTCGCGGCGATATTGCGCGTCCGAAAAAGGTTACCGCAAACAAACGCGACGCAACAGCGCGACGCGACTTTAGTAGAATAATTTACATGAAAACTTCATGGAAATTGTTCTACAAGAGTCGCGTCGCGCTGTGGCGTCACGCCTGTCTGTGGGAGCCTTAACTCGTCGCGATAGCAACACGACGCCACACAAGAGAGTTTAAGTGGCGGTGAATCCAAGTTGAGCTGAGTAGTACAAGATCTTCGTCAGAGGACGAAGGCAGGTATGTACGTAAGTGCTGAGGGTGGGGTCCTAGGTTCGATACTCCGATCGGTCGACATAACCCAACCTAATCTAAGTAGGTAATAAGTCAATGTCAATCATTCTAATTTATACCTTAACGCAATGATAAGAGTTACATTGCCATGACTTACTAATGGTTTTGGCTGCGCGCGGCGTGGTCAAAGAAGTAGGTAGGTACCTTTTTGAAGCTGTCGTAAGCCAGCCGCTCCTGCGCCGCGCCGCATGCGCGACTGCCATAGCTCACAACTAGAATGTTTTGTACGCGTAATTTACGGTTATGTCAATCTGCCCGCCTTTTCCCAACTTAGGTAATTGGGTTGGCTTCCAGTCTAACCAGATGCACCTGCATACCAGCATATAATATGAAGCGACTGCCTATCTGACCTCCACAACCTAGTTACTGGGCAACAAAATACACCTTGGCAAGACTGATTGTCAGCCTTTCAGGCTTCAGACTACCCGTAACGACTGTCAAAGATCTACAAATGACAGCCGGGAACATCTGCTTAACTAGCTTTCCGAGGCTTGGAGGGGTCTCGGAATGTTATGTTACGGAAGGCCACCCATCCATGGACTGACCTCGGCACACGTTGCTGCTGTTATTACTTAGCCGCGAGCCCTTTTATGGTTATTTAATTTACGGTTATGTATACTTACCTAACCTACATGCTTATACCTAAATATAACGTATTTCCAGTGGCCTTTTGCGCATTTTTTTTCTATTTCTTTCAAATAAATTGCAACGTGTCTAGGTAAGTAATTTAATACACTCTACTCACACACACTCAAGAATCATTACCCTCCTTTTGGGATAGTCGGATAAAGAGATGGAAACAAGATTGAACAGTTGCCAACAAAATACCTACCTACCAGGCATCAGAGGGCTTCGTACCTAGTGGTAGGTTCAAGGTGCCAACAACTTAGGATTTGGGTGCTGGTAAACAGAGACTACTCCCCTGAGTCCCAGAATATGAGATAGATTTGTCAGTTTACGGCACTGATTTCAGATGTTGATCGTTGTAATCTAAAGAAGTACCTACCTTAGTACTTACTTGTTGATGGCGATTCCTTTGCAGTTTGCCCCCATAGCCTGTCTTTAGGTCTGTTATCTTTGGAGGAAGCACCCCTCACATCGTAAAGGACAGGCCTCGCCTGTACAAAACCAATTAACAATTTCTGTGTTCATTTTCTCTTCTCCTATGTTTATTTTTCGTCTGTCAATATCGGCTCGAAGCTTGTTAAATTTTTTTTTTTTTTTTGTAAGTTTCCAATTGTTTATACTGTAATATTTTATGAAAAATCACTCTTTCGATACGCCATCTTTTGTACACAAATAGTGCTGAGCTAAATCAGAATCGATTTAAGTAATTTATGTCAATCGACTGAATAACGTATTGAGTCAAATATAATATTTTAGTATGAGTAAATTCGAACTGACAGATTTTACTACCGTAGGTACCGAAATAGGTATAGGTTGCATGGCAGTATAATTTGATAATATTCCTAGCCGTTACTGTGTTAGTTATTTTGGTATCCTATGTTAATCCTAGTTTTGTCTAAGTACCAAACTCATCCACATTAGATATAAATTAAAATGAATGTTTTATGTTACAATTCAATTGAAAAACATACGGTCTGTTCGAATGACAATTTCATAAAATATTAATAATTTTGATTATATGAAATTAAGGGGTTGTATTGATAATGTTAATCATTATAATTCTATAAATACAAACCTACTTGTTACGGTCAAGAATCATATTTTGTACAACATACAACCAGACAGTGAACTGCAAATTGCAAAAAGCCTGGCGATTCCCCCTTAATTGATGCACAAACAGTTTGCTGCTCGCCACAATATCTATTTTTATTTTTTTTATTTTAGATGGGTTTGCTCTTGACTCTAGTCTAGGTCAGAGATGACAGAGACAAAGTCGACGATGGAGTGAGCTTACCCAGAAGAAGCCTGTTCACTCTCACTTTGAAGAGATTTGGGTTGTATGCGGTCGGAAACACAGGCGCAGGTAGAGAATTCCACTCTTTTGCTGTGCGCATTATAAAAGATGTTTGGAAGCGCTTAGTGCGAATTGGTGGAATAGCAACTAGGTAAGGATGGTAAATTGCAGTGCGCCTAGATGTCCGATGGTAGAAGGGGCCGGTGGAATGAGGTCGTGGAGTTCTTGGGCACACTCACCGAAGTACAATCTGTATTAGACCGACAAGCAGGCAACCTTACAGCGATGAGCCAAGCTGTGAAGCTTGGCATCCACCAGTTTTATGTCACCAATGAGTCTCTTAGCTCTGCGTTCCACCGAGTCAAGCGCGGCAAGTTGGTATTTAGCTGAGCCATCCCAAAGGTGGCTGCAATACTCCATTCAGGATCGGACTTGCGCTTTGTACAGGGTTAAAAGCTGATGATATCTAATTGAATCGTTAGATTATTTTATTGTTTTCAGTTCAACTGCACAGGCCTACATGATCCTAATGTACATAGTAGTAGTTCCATTATAATTTGCCAAATGGCGCTGATATAAGCAATTCCTGGAGATTACCTACTGATAATAATTCAAAGACGTGCTATTTTATAAAAATCAATACTTCCTTTTTTTAATTCCTGTATTAATAACGAACATATTTAATGTTAAAAATTTAATATAATAAAATTTGCGGGTTACATTAGCAAGCGTACGCGGATCGGCACCGCAGCTTCTCTTTGATAGAGATTGAAAGAAATGCGCGCGGTGTGCGCGCGAATACTGCGCCATAATTTTTGCATTATTTTACAATACCTATTATGCTTTTGGAAGGATTCAATGATAACAAAAAATACTTTACCAAACTTTTTTATTCGAATCTGCAGGAAAGTTTGTTGTTCAGTAATTTTATTGGTGCTCTTCAACTTTACAGTCAACGGACTTGCCTGCAACTTACAATTAACAATATGTAAGACATCTGAAATCATTAACTGTTCAATACAAATATTACTTATTTGTAAAATATTTACTAACAAACAAATTAACAATTTTTATCACTAATAATGGTGCCGATTGTCTTGTACACCGAACTAAACTATCACTAAAATTCCTTACTTTTGGCTATAAGAATCTTAAAGCTATTCTGCAAAAAAAAACACTAAATTTAAAAATAATTTTGACGCAACTAGAATTTAATTTGACAATCGCGACTCCACGTGGTACTTGTTTCCAAGTTTTTTTTAGAGTCGGAGGCGCGCATGGGGTGCAGCCTCGACGTGTTTTATATGGAAGTTTTCACCTTTTGTATGGAAAATATGAAAAAAATATTACATTACATTTAGTTTCCTTACTCTTGTTTCATGTTTATTATTGTATGTATATTATATTATGTAGATAGGTATATGTTTTATGTATGTATGTATTTGTTGTATATGTAAATGGTACACCACTGACTACCTGCATTATTGTCTCTCCTTCTACCTTGAATCCATCCAAAGGTTGTCTGTAAAAGATCGCTTTTAGCGATAAGACCGCCCATTGTGTCACCCTATGTAAAATTTCTACTTTTATATCTGTAATTTTTATAGTGTACATAATAAAGAGTATTCTATTCTATTCTATTCTATTCTACATGTAGAGTTTTAGGGGTTTAAGGGTTCCATAAAGGGGGTCGAAACTTTTATTATTTTTGCATTAGGACACACCATTTTCGAGATATACGCAAAATAAAGTAAATAAAAAAGATACAGTACTGTGTTTGCACCCGAAGTCGACGTGTTGTGGTGAATTTGAGTTCATGACAACAAGTTTTATTCCACACATTTTTAATCACGATTAAAAATAGACAGATTTTAGTTAGACAATCAAAATTTTTGGTGAAAAACGTCAAATTCAGAATAGCAAACTTTTGACAGAACTAAATCTGGCTATTTTTAATCGCGATTAAAAAGGTGTGGAATAAAATAAGTGTTCATGAACTAAAATTCACGACAAGACCTCGACTTCAGGTGCAAAAACAGTACTGTATCTTTTTTAAATTTTATTTTGCTTATATCTCGAAAATGGTGTGTCCTATCGCAAAAGTAATGAAAATTTCAGCCCCCTTTATTAAACCCATAAACCCGGAAAACTCTACATGTATACTCGAAAGGTTTGGGTAATTAAATAAAGGTAAACAAATCGTAAAAAGGGTTTTTTATAGTTGACACTTTCTGGTTTAAAAATACGATACAACAAAATTAAAGTTATTTGCAATTTATACG
Organism: Griposia aprilina; assembly: GCA_916610205.1. Lineage (NCBI taxonomy): Eukaryota > Metazoa > Arthropoda > Insecta > Lepidoptera > Noctuidae > Griposia > Griposia aprilina. The sequence continues at coordinate 24,291,187 of OU744294.1, forward strand.
ATAGTTTCCTCTTTTATTAATGTATGTGAAACTTTATCATTTATTCGTAAACTACACTCTTCGTACATGTAATTGCTTGAGCACAATTTTTTTGTTAGATTTATAAATTAGTATAATATTTTGTAATCGGTTTATTGCAAAGAGCCCAAAAAGACAGGTTCCCTAAACCTTTTAGAAAATACAACGAATTAGATAACGTTGCTAAATTGAAGAGTACACCTGTGATGTAGTATGGCAACCGAAGTAGCAGGTATTACGTTTAGTCGGTTAACCAGATGCCTTATAAGTTGTGGACGAATTAGCAAAAATGTTATATGGTGCCACTGTATTGCGGCTGCCACCATACCACTGTGAGCGCAATTCAATGAGTTAATATGGGCTCAAGTTAAAGGGTTTGTAGCCGCGAAAAATGAAACTTTAAAATGTCTGACCTAAACATTCTTTTGCCAGAGGCTTAGCTAATGTGACTGCTGAGAATTGGAAAAGTTGCGAGGGTCATGTAATAAAAGAAGAACAGAAAATGTTCAAATTAGACAAAATAATTGATGATACGACTGAACGCTTTATTATTAATGTGACAGATAGTTCCTCAAATTCAGATTCAGAATACCTAGAGCCTATTATTATGGGCCTCAAAATAATATGATTATGTCATTTGAAATAAATGGTTTAACATTTATGAGCCACGTGTTTTTTTTTGTTTACCTTTGTTTAACTACCTAAACCTTTCGAGTATAGGTAATATTTTTTTCATATTTTCCATAAAAAAAGTGAAAAATTCCATATACTTAAAATACGTCGCGGCTGCACAAATGCGTGCACCCGGCTCTAAAAAAAAAAACACGTGGTAGGGCAAACAAGTACCACGTGGAGTCACGATTGTCAAATTAAATTTTAGTTGCGTCAAAATTATTTTTAAATTTAGAGTTTTTTTTTTGCAGAATAGCTTTAAGATTCTCATAGTCAAAAGTAAGGCATTTTAGTGATAGTTTAGTTAGTTTAGTTCAGTGTACAAGAGAATCGGCACCAATATCTTACCTATTTAAGGGCTTGTACTACCTCAGATTGCGAAAATTGTCTTAATTTGAATGGTTGTAGTTTCAATAGTACTGTAGTATTCACTTTGAAATTAATATGCAGTACAGATAAGGACTTGTACTAAGTACTATGTGTTTCGAATACACGATTGCATACAATTTTCTCGATACAAAGAAATCTCAAAGTTACCTCTGAACCGTACAATAAATGGATAATATTCAATGAAAATTTTCAAATTAGGTCATGAAACTTTGCAGGCTAATCAAACTATGCCTAAAGCAGATACCACCTGTACTCTTTTATTTTTTCACTGTTATATTAACCATAAAAAGATGAAATGGCAAATATCAAGTTTTATAACCACTCAAAACTTGGACCGCCCTGCCGCCCGGCCCCCGACAGGACCCCGATTCAGTACTTGTCAGTACCGCTTCGGCTATCAAACGAGGAACCTGTGTCACTTCGCTTGCACTCAAAATACCCGATTGAGAACGTTTTATGTTCTGAAGAAATTATGTATTCAAGTAAAATGAAATTTACGTGTAAAAATAAGCCATCCGTATTTTTATTTTTTCCATATGTTGTAGTTTTCATTTATAAAAACATATTTAAAAGGGTTCAATAACATAATTTCATGTCAATGTCAAAACTGGTCAAAAATTTGGGTAGGTAAATGTACCTATTTTCGAGAGTCCAGAAAAAATCTTTTTGGTTTAATTAGATACTTTAATAATTTTATTTTTTAGAGAACGGTTTGGAGAAAGGTTTGAGGATAAGATTTTTAACAAATTTATAGTAAACATAAATTTAAACTTAATGAATATTACAAAACAGCCGGTGTTCGGTATGCTAACCAAACCGTAAATATGCCAATGAACGTCAATGTACGCAATGTATGTCAATGAATGCCCAACGGGAATGAATCCAAATAAAAATGCAAGTTGTCCGACTCAAACCACGTCTAATTGAACACTAATTAAATTATGTGCAAGAAATCCTCATCTAGGCTCCGCCGTGTGTCAATGCGCTCCCAAATGTAGGTCGCGATCAAAGTGCAAATACGCTAGCCTAAATGACTAACTTATTGCATCAAAATACATATTTTAAAACCATGTACGTGCACCGTACATATTGCCACCACAAGAATGGTGACGGTAACTAACTTCTAGACATGTAAACAATTAGAAACCGTAGAAATGGATAATGTAATAAAATGTAATAAGTGTAAAAGTAATGTAAACAAATGCAGTAGGTACTAAATGTAAATAATTGTCAATGAATAATATTATGTAAAAATGTAAACTAAAATCTAAAATAGAATGTCACACTTAATTAGCACACGTCACTATGTCTCTCAGTGTCAAATTTCACTTCCCTAGAGGAGGGGTTAACCATTGTCACCATATTATTCACTTCACTATGCACTTTTGAGTTCCGTTTGTTGACCTTGCTGTACCCGTCCTCGATGTCATCTTCTTCTTCTCGTCTTCCTCTGCTTCTCGCATCTTGAGGATCCTCCCCCTGTCTGTTGGTTGCCACCTTTCGCCAATAATACACCGATGTTACAAACAGTGCAATGCTAATACTAATGACCACATAGATCGCGATGTAGTGATGAACGTCATGAGGAGATAGGGTTTCTAGCTTTGACTGTTCTTTGATCGAGTGCAGTTCAGTATCAATCTTCTTGAAAGACTCTTCGTGCGTTTCAATGTGCAATGACGAGTTACGAACAGAGGTGTTGATAATGTTGTTCATGGGCGATATCGTGGGCATTACCATAGCGTATGGTTCATTAATTAAAATATCGCTTGTGTGTTCCATGTATGCGTGAAGCATAAATGAATCACCTTGCAGGTTACAACCTTGTTTAAGTGTTATCAGACCCGAGTGACGTAGCGTCTCCGATGTAATTTGAGCTCCGCATACTAGTTGCACTTCGCACGTGTCACAACAATAATAGAACCATGTGTTTTGCTTATGTAATTTCACCCACTTGTCAGCGCATACTTTTATTTCGGTATGACAATATGCACTATGTTCTTCGTTGTCTCGAATCAGCTGTATTTCGCAAATAGACTTGCGACGATCGCCAGTGCTGTATATAGGGTGATTCAATTTGCACATCAGGGTTTTATCATGGATCTTTTGGCATTCTTGAATATCGGTTTGTTCAAGCGGTATAAACGAGTATTGGTTAATGTTAAATGCAATTAATTCAGAATTGGGAATAACGTACATGACACGACTAGCGTCAATACGTTGAGGTATGCTGATTAGTTTATTTAGCTCGTATAGTGCATCGTTCAGGATAGGTATTTTTATTTCCATCAATAGGTATTGCTGTGTAATACGTGCATGTATTCTGAACAACCTGTAGATGTCTCTTACGTCATTCTGTACTTCCGGTAGCGCAGAGTCGCGAGGTAGTTGTCGAGCTACTTTATCTAATTCACTTTGCATTTGGTTTGGTGATAATAAGTGTACGTCCATATGTCCCTGGTACATATTTGTCAATGTGTTGATAAGGGTTTGTTGGATGTCCTTAAGATTTTGAGCCATTCTTTCGGCAGCCATTGCCGATGTTATTATGTAGAAGGCGTTTGCAGTGTCAGCTTTATCTTTTAAGGAACTATTTTCTAGAGTATTTAGGTGATCGTTAATCAAAGTAAACTGCTTTATCATTGTCGCTTCGTTGCGCTGTACAATGTTGTGCTCGGTTTCCAAAATGCTAGTCTGGTTTTTTAGCAATTGTAGCAAGTGTTTCTCGTTGTGCTTAATTGTATTAATGTCGAGCTCGTATTTGTCTGCAAAACGCTGATCTAGTACGCCGAATAACGAGTTTGCAACATATCCCACTCCGTCAATTAATCCCCTTTTAAACCTGTGTTGAATTAATCGCTGGGATTTCAGTATCTCATTATAGTAGTTTAGTTCACTTGTGGTTTGTTCAAGTTGGTTGATTAAGACATGAAATTGCATCAACCACTCATTGCAACAAAATTGTTTTATGTGTGACACGAATTGTTGCAGTGTATCGACGTTTCGCCAGTAGTTCGTCATATTATAGTAAAAGACTAATTTCCATTCATCTCTAACTTCTTGTAGGTCCGCTATCTTGTCAAAGTAAATTGTTTGGTTTTTTGTCAGTGGGGTAAGTTTCATATCTTGTTGGACAGCGGGTGTTATTAATGTCATAACTAGCATCAATGTGTAACAAACCAAACTCTTCCAGGTGAGGTTTTTAGATCTGTTGCGCCTGTTTTTCGTTGGTTTGTCATTGTCAGTGCAGTTTTCTTCAGCCTCAAGTATTGGTACTAATTTTGTAATCGGTCGTTTAGTTTCTCCTTTTGCAGTTTTTAATGTGACAACTCTAGTGTGGCCGTCCTTTCCAGGGTGTAACTTCTCTACACGTCCCAGTGCCCATTTTCCTGCCGGTAACTTCTCATCTTTGATGCACACAATGTCATTTAATCGTGGGTCGGTATTCTGTCGTTTCCATTTTAATCTAGCTTGTAGTTGTTGTAGGTATTCTTGCGACCATTTCTTCCAGAAATCCTTACTAAGCTTCTGCACAATTTGCCATCTTTTGCTTAAGTGGTAAGTGTTGTCAATGTCCGGTTCTGGAATTGTCATGAGCGATGTGCCAGTTAGAAAATGTCCAGGTGTCAAACAGTTGATTTCGTCCACGTTCTCTGTTACAGTGCATAGTGGTCGTGAGTTCAAGCATGCTTCGATCTGGCATAACAGAGTGGTGAATTCTTCGTAAGTTAGGCGTTGTTCTCCAATGACACGTTTTAAGTGGTACTTCATGCTTTTTACGGCAGCTTCCCACAGTCCACCTGCGCTCGGCCAAACTGGGGCATTAAAGTGCCACTTAACTCCCATCTCAGATACCTTGTCTAAGAAGAAGTTGTCAATAGTTTGTACAATGCATTTATATTGTTGCAATAGGATCCGATTTGCTCCCACAAAATTCGTGCCGTTGTCACTGTACATATCCCGTGGCGTGCCTCGACGCGCACAAAAGCGTTTGAAAGCAGATAAAAAGGCTGTGCTGGTCAACTCTGTGACCAGTTCTAAATGGATAGCTTTTGTTGCCAGACAGACGAATACGGCAATGTAAGCTAGCAATGTTCTTACTCCTCGGCCCTTATTAGCCTTGATCTCGACGTGACCAGTGAAATCGACCCCTGTATGTGTGAACGGGCGAGATATTGTCACTCTAGGCTCTGGTAGATCTGCCATAATCTGAGTAGGAGTTTTTGCATGAAATCGGCGACATGTTGTGCATTTATGTCGAACCTTTTTAACGGCTCGATGTCCTCCCACAATCCACAATCTTTGTCTTAAATATGTCAGGGTTAGCTTGGGACCTCCATGTAATGTCCTTTTATGCGCTTGCAAGATAAATAATTCTGTCAGTTTGTGGTCATGTGGTAGCAACATTGGGTGTTTGGTATTATCATTTAAATGCGAGTTATGTAGCCTTCCCCCCACTCGCAAAATGTCATGCTTGTCAAGAAATGGGTTTAAACTCAGGAGGTTACTTTTGGTGCTCACTTCTTTGTTTTCCTTCAGTCTCATAATCTCATCCTTGAAGGCATGCAGTTGAATTTCTTTCAGTATGAGTCTTTCGGCGCTTTGTATTTCTGTTGGTGTCATATAAGCAGTTTTATTTGTTTTGATATTTGAGCAGTTGTTAATAAAACGTTTTATCCACGCTATGACCCTTGTAATGCGAGTCATATCGCTGTGTCTGTCTAATAACTCAATTACTATTGAAGAAGGTTCATATTTCACAACACACGCTTTCACTTGTTTTTGTTTTGATTCGCATGTTGTCGGTGTGATTGCAACTTTGTCAGCTGTTTTTTCATTGTAATTTTTCACCCATTCTGGCCCTTGCCACCACAAAGGATGTTGTAATAATTGGGAACAACTGATGCCACGTGATGCACAGTCTGCAGCGTTGTCCTCTGATTTAACGTAACTCCAGTGTTGCCCTGGTATAACTTCAAGTACTTGTTGTACTCTGTTACTCACGAACGATTTCCATTTTGTGACGTCACCATGCAGCCAGCCTAGTACAATCATAGAATCCGTCCAAGCGTATGTGTTTTTGTCAACATTGTCCCATCTGAAAGATTTTATGACCTTTTCCATCAAACGTGACAGTAGTACAGCTCCACACAGTTCAAGTCGTGGTAATGTCAATTTTTTATTGATTGGCGATAGCCTAGACTTTGCCGCTATAAGTCTACTCACGGGCTCGTTTTTGTCATCTAACGTCAGTAGGTAAATAGCGCACGCGTAGGCCTTTTCTGACGCGTCGCAGAACCCATGGACTTGGAAGGGTTTTGTAGTATCCCCCAGCCATCTCGGTATCTCAATTTTGGTTATGTAATGCAAGTCATTTGTAAGTTGCTTCCATTCTTCTTGTGCGTTGATAGGAAAAGTTTCGTCCCAATCACATCCTGATAGCCAAACACCTTGAAACAGCAGTTTTGTTTTTACTGTCAATGGTGTAAGCCATCCAAGTGGGTCGAAGATTTTTGATATTTCAGACAGTAACTTTCTCTTTGTCAGTTGTTTATTATTGTCTGATTTTATTTTGTTTGTGAATGCAAATGTGTCAGTTGTAGGATTCCACTGTACGCCAAGGGCTTTTGTAGTTCCGTCATTTGTAAAGTGCATGGTAGTCTGGTTGAGGTCTGATGATGATAAGCTTTCGATCAAGGTCGGGTCGTTGCTTGACCACTTCCGTAGCGTTAGACCAGCTCCTCCCAGCATGTTGATGAGTTGTTTTTGTATTTCTTGGGCTGTCTCGATGGAATTGCTACCACTTAATACGTCATCAACATACATTTTGTTTGTAATGACGTCTGCTGCTAACGGATATTTCCCCGCGTCATCATTCGCTAGCTGCGTGACTGTTCGAAGTGCTAGAAATGGTGCCGCCTTAGTGCCATAAGTCACTGTGCATAACTGGTACTCCTTTAATGGACCTTGGTTTGGTTCTCTCCACATTATCTTCTGCAAATGTTGATCTTCTTCATGTATTAGGATCATACGATACATCTTCTCACAGTCTGCCGTAAACACGTACTTGTATTGCCGCCATCCCAATAGTAATGTCAATAGGTCTTGCTGAAGCTTAGGACCACACTCCATCAAGTCGTTCAGGCTGTAACCGGTGTCAGTTTTCTGCGAGGCATTGAAAACCACTCTGAGTTTCGTTGTCACTGAATCCTGTTTAAGGACTGCATGATGAGGTAAGTAGCATGTTGGATTGTTGTCATTCTTACTCTCTTTCATGTGTCCCATCTCCAAGTATTCTTTCATGAACTTACTGTAGCTTTCAGATAATTTGTCATTCCTGGTCAATCTCCTTTCTAATTCCATGAATTGTGCTGTTGCACGCGATTTTGATTTGCCCAACAACTGATTGAAATTAGGCTTCATCGGCAAACGAACTGCATATTTACCATTCCGTAAGCGCGTTGTTGTTGCTATGTAAAACTCCTCGCAATATCTCTCTTCTGTCGTCATTGAATTGCATGTATCCCCGTTGATGTCTTCCACCTCCCAATACTTTGCCAAATCATCAACTTGATTTATGACGACGTTGCAGTTGAATGTCTTGTTGACGTTGCCTGATAGGATCCACCCTAAATGTGTCTGTTGAGCTATAGGTTCGTTAACCTCGCCCTTAACCAAGCCATTCATTAAAATTTCTGAAAATACGTGTGCATCCAGAAGTATGTCAATGGGTCTAGACACGTTGTAGTCTGGATCAGCTAGTGTAATGTCTGTCACGTGAGCCCAAGGCTTCTTTGCAAATGTAACGTTAGGCAGATTGTTTACCACCCTTGTCATGACTAGTGCTTCCGTTGTAAGCTGGAAATCGTTGTGTAGAGACTTGCAGAATAACTGGACCTTTCCTTTACTCCTATTGGACAAAGTGCCGATACCACTTATGCTTGCGCTTAACTGCTGTCGCTGTATACCCAATCTTTGGGTTGCATTTTCGGTGATTAAGGTTATTTGAGAACCTTGATCAACTAATGCCCGTAGCGTAATATATTCGCCGCTAGCTGTCGCTACCTGTATTAATGCAGTTGCCAATAATATCTCGTCATCATTATTCGAGGCGAAGTTATTTTGCACGGTTTTTGTTGACCTGGTTGTCGTTGATGACGACGGTTTAGGCACAGTGTGTGTTGCTAAGGGCAATTGCGCCGACTTGACAATATCGTTGTGCAGTAAAGTGTTGTGTGATTCGTTGCACTCTCTGCATCTTTTTTGTGACGCACAGTAACCCTTCGTATGCATGAACAGACAATTTTTGCAGATGTTATTGTTCTCAATAAATTTTAACTTTTCCGGACCTGCCATGTCACTGAATTTGGCACATTGGAATAATGCATGATTGGTATTGCACAATGAGCAATTAATCTTGTTAAATTGCCCAACATTGGATGCATGGAAGTTACGAAACTGGTTCGATGAACTTTTATTCGGTTGCGAATAGGTTGGCTTATGGTTCTTGTTCGATGGGTGTGGTGCATTATTGTATTGTGGTTTTTGCGCTAGTTTGTCGCCGTCGGGCTTTTTCCTATGCAAAGGTTCTAATGCCATAAATTTGTTCTCAACGAAGTCCATAAAATGATTGAATGTAGGTATCTCCCGCGGGTCTGACCTGGACTGCATGTATTCCGAATAGGTTTCGGCGTCAAGTTTTTCGCATAAAACGTAAACCAGTACAGGATCCCAAGCGCTTGTATCTACACCCAAGTTATGTATTGCGTTTATGGTTTCATTGCTTGTGTCATATAACCGCTTGAGGTCGAATGCAGATTGTTTTTGTAAGTTAGGTTGACGCATAAATACTTGAAAATTCTTGGTGAATAGTAGAAACTTGTTATTATATCTATGATTCAATATTTCCCAACACGTGTCGTAATTTTCTGGTGCGATATGTAAATGCTGTACGAGCTTTTCCGCTTCACCGCGCAACCTTCCTTTTAGATGTTGCATTTTTTGGGTTTTTGCAATAGCGGGGTTATTATGGATCGCTTCCACGTACAGATCCATGAAAGTAGGCCATGATGTATAGTTTCCGCTAAAACTAGGTATGTCGATTTTAGGCAAAGTTTGTTGTTGATGCACAGAGGCGTTTAAGCTCATGTTTAATGTCCGTTTTACTTTTAAAAAGGTAATTTCATAACGACAAAAATCGTCATAGTACTCGTTAGGTATGCCTCCTAATATACTGACAGTATATTAGGAGGCATACCTAACGAGTACTATCTATCTGTAAGTGTAATTTGTCAATTGCAGCCCACCGAGACTCTAATGTCTTTAACATATCCTCAACCTCCCATTTCTCCTTAACGTCGTCAATGCTCCTACTCGCTACTACCCTATCAAATGCCCGGAAATTAGCTTGTTGCAACTGCTGTAACTCGAGTAGCTTGCCCTCTGCTTTTGAAGACGTATCGAAACGGGTGTTGTCAAACTCAACGCTCGACTTACTATGACTGGCGTTGATAGGTCCGCTCTGAAGCTTGACCTCGTATGCTGCAACCTCCTGACGAGCTCCTTGATACCAACTTCTGATTACCTCATAAATGTTATTCGTGAAATACTGATGATTCTTATCTTCTAATTTGCTCAGCTCCTGGTTCTTCTCCTCACATTCCGCCCATAACTGATCCAATCGCTCAAGCCTTAGTCGAATGTACTCGGGGTTCTTCCTGCTCGCTGAATCTTTCTTAAAATTAGAATGCATTCTCTTCAACTCCTCGAGAACTTCAGCTTGACGCGTAATTAAAGCTTCCATTGTCATAGTGGTAAGTAAAAAATGAACGATCTTACTTGAACTTCAGGAACTCTCCCTTTTTTCGTACTGCCAAGCGTCGCTCTGGAACCTGGATCGCTGCTACCTCCCCGGATGCTCCTTGTACAGCAACACACGCGGCACGGTATGACACGGCACGATACAGCTCACACGCGACGTATTACTGACCGATGTCTCGGACTGTACGGTACTTGCAAAGGTTTCGAAGGACCAAAAAAAAATATGTTCGGTCTGCTAACCAAACCGTAAATATGCCAATGAACGTCACTGTACGCAATGTATGTCAATGAATGCCCAACGGGAATGAATCCAAATAAAAATGCAAGTTGTCCGACTCAAACCACGTCTAATTGAACACCAATTAAATTATGTGCAAGAAATCCTCATCTAGGCTCCGCCGTGTGTCAATGCGCTCCCAAATGTAGGTCGCGATCAAAGTGCAAATACGCTAGCCTAAATGACTAACTTATTGCATCAAAATACATATTTTAAAACCATGTACGTGCACCGTACAGCCGGAGATTAATAATAATAATAATAATAAATAACAAATATAGGGCGCTGGTGGCATCTCTGGATACGCAGTTGTCAAACTATTTTGATGACTGCGAAGACCTCGCTGATACTCATTCAATTCTGTATTGCGCGGCAGTAGCGGCATGTCGTGTAGCTCACGTCAAATGACATGGCCGAAATTTGTATAGAGCTGTGCCCTAACAAAAAATATTCAGATACATTGGCATACAGTGCGTCACATTAAAGCTTACAGGTATGTCTTTACAACAGTTTAAGGTTTATTATTATAGAAGAAGCGAGCGATCATATAAAAAGGATACAAAAAAAAATGTGCCTAAACATTTTGAATAGCAATGATCAAAATTTTCCCAGTTCTATAGACAAAACAATACGAGAAATACAATATTATCAATGGATATAAAGGCCGTTTGTTCACTAGCCGATACGACATTAATTCACATCGATATCAGTGATTGTCTAATTCTATGAAAATATATGGAATACTCTCAATGTCGGTGTTCCATACAATTTCATGGAATTACGCGTCGTGTCAGCTAATGAATAGCCAAAAATAAAAATACCAAGTAACACTTATTGGTAATTATATTGATGTATGTATATATATACTAGCTTTTGTCCCCGGCTTCGCCCGCGTCGACGTCGGAAATTATCCCACGGGAAATAAATAAATAAATAATAAGAAATAATAATAATATGAAATACTTACCTACTTGAATGCTGAATAATACCTAATAATTTCTTTACAAATTGACATTGATAAGTAATGATATCCCATCAAAAACATAAATGTGAAAATCAAAAAACTCGACATTATATAAAAATCTTGATATATTGGGTCCCTTACTGCTCTTGATTTATATTAAGGAGACTACATGACCTAAACGCAAATTTATAATGCCTAAAAATATATGATCCACTACAGTAACCAAAATCAGAAAAATATATGATATTGTTCTGGATACATGCTAGTTAGATAGTGTGTTGAAAACATAATACAATTAAATTGGTAGGATAGAAAAAAATCACGAAGATACCTCAAAAAAAATTTTTTTTCGATTAAAAGTCATACTAATATACATGCAAACATTCAGATTTTTTGTCAGATTATTCTACAAGTAACATACTAACGTAATAGTGTTTTAATTTTTTCGTCAAATGAATAGATTTTTTGTAAATCCATAATTGCTTCATACTTTGCAATAAAATACCAGCGTTGTGTCATCGCGCGTCTCTCTCTTTTCTATGCAATCCGACAGTGACCGCGCTTTAGCTCTTGTAAGCCTCTTAATGACCTGCCCAATGCCATAGACTTTCCCATAAAGGATCGTTCACACTGGCGCGACGCGACAGCCCGACACAAAGGCGCCGCACAGTGGTCTGAAAATCAAGCTCCATACTCATAGAAACTTAATGTCAGAAATTAATACATAAAAATATGTTTTGTGTTTAGTATACCTCCCTTTGTTTTACTAATATAGTATGAAGGGTATGAGTAGCTCCACGCGTGAGTTTTTTTTTTTTTTTTTTCTGTGGAATAAAACACTTAAAGTGCTTTTTTTCAAAACTGAATAGAACTGATGGCCTGGTACTCACATGAGCTATTGCATCATACACGGCGATCAAGATGACATACAATTCTTGTGCCTTTCGGTGCCGCTTTGCATGTAGCAAGCTTTGGAAATTTTGAATTTACAGTTGGTGATCTTTCAAATCTTTGACATCATTAAATGAAGTAACCAACCACATAACCGATATTGTCGTTACTTAATAACCTGCTAATGACTTTTATAATGAAAATATTAGAAAACGATGTAGATTATTTGCATTTTACTACAAAATTCATTTCACGACATAACTCATTTGTTAATCACCGTCATTATTGTTGAATATTAATTTAATAAGCATTATGGGACAGCGAGCGTTAATGAGGGTAGTTATAATATAAATAGGACATTTAAACTAATTTCACTCAGTAGCTCTTTGCACTTGTGCGCGCTTACTATACTTATTACGTTCGATTTGTTTTCGTGTTATGATGGAAGGTTTTAGTACCAATTTGAATATTTTAATGTTTGTGGCTAACAATAGCTGTTTCTCACAGCCCAGTGTATTATATGAAGTTTTTGTCAATGCCGTTGATTTGTCAGAAGACGAAAATAAGGAATTGAAACAATACTGTCAGGCTCATGTGTGTTCGTTGAGGAACAAATGGATCTCGTGTAATCGCACGAGACATACTTTCATAAAAAAGTATGAAACATGGCTGCAAGAAGACATAAAATGGCCTGAGTTCATGAAGGACAAGATGACACCTTCTTTAGTGTTAGAAGAGCAGCAACCATGTTCCAGTTTTGACTTCGGTGTAAATGAGGGTGCATCAACATCATACAAACCGGAGACGTGCAGTGTTGGAACATCAACTGTTGTGAGAGTCCAAGAAAAGTGTTCTCGGAGCTAAGCCCGCTACAGAAGAGAAGAAGAGTGAAAGAGCTCCTCACGCATAGCACTGAAAGCCTTGCTTACTCAACTGGTTTAAGTGCAGATAACAAAAATGTAGCAGATATAATAAAATTGATCACAGAGCATCCCGAAGGGGCTACAAAGATAAAGGAATTGTTGAAGTCCAAGAAAGCCATGCCCATATATTCCGCTGATAAAGCTTTAGGAATTCTGACTTCATTGAAGCTTTCGAAATGGCAGTATACAACATTAAGAGCTTGTGCAAAAGAAGAAGGAATACTACTATATCCTTCATATACCGCTATCTTAGAGGCGAAGAAGGACTGTTACCCACCAAAAGACACCATAGAAATCACCGAAAGAGGGGTAGAAGTAAAGCTTCAAGCGATTTTGGACAAAACTGTTGCTAGATTTGGGAAATTCCTACGTTTGGAATCTTCGCTAGATGGCAAAGAGCTAACATTGATATGCAAGTGGGGCTTTGATGGTGCTTCAGGGCAAAGTTTGTACAAACAAACTATGGCGGGTGAAGATGATTCAAGCAATTTTATGTGTTCTTTTGTGCCTCTGCGCTTAGTTTGTAGTGAAGAAAAGTTACAGGAGAATCCAAAGCCATATTCCACAATGTTCTGCAGACCGCACTATTTCAAATTTGTAAATGAAAACCAATTAAATATTAAGGAAGAACAGGCTTTGATTGAAGCTGAGATTGCAGCACTGGATCCGTCTATTATGGGAATTCATACTGTTAAACACTCAATGCTTATGACCATGAAAGATGGTAAAATCACTTCGCAACTGTCAAATACTTCAACGCAGACTTGTGACATCTGTAAAGCTACCCCTTCGGAAGTGAATAAGTTAGAGAAGATCTCAGAGTAAGTTTTGAATAATTTGATATATTTCAGATTACCGTAATGCTGTGTATCTTTTTATTAATTAATTCACTTTCTTTCCAGAAAACCTGTTTCAACAGATATATATCAGTATGGTTTATCTACACTTCATGCTTGGATTAGATGTATGGAGTGCCTACTCCATATTTCGTATAGACTAGACTTCAAAACATGGCAAGCCAGAGATGCAGACAGCAAAGAGTCATTGAAGAGTAGAAAACAAACCATACAGCAGAAGTTCCGTGATGAAATGGGCCTCCTAGTAGACATCGTTAAACAAGGTGAGTTATGATAACAGTCGTTGTTCTTAAATCTTATTTTTTTCAAATAACGTTAGTTCTATTTATTCTTTACAAAGTTGTGGATTAGTTTTGATTCATTTATAATTTTTGTTTCAGGTTCCGGAACCACAAACGATGGAAACACTGCGAGGAAATTATTTGGTAATCCTGCCAATACTGCAGCTATTACAGGCTTGGATCCTAGTTTGATCCAAAGATTTGCAACAGTTTTGCGTGTGATGGCCTGTGGGGAGCCCATAAATGTTGAGGCGTTTAAAAACTTTGCGTGCCAAACAGCAGAATTGTATGTGTAGCTCTATGGCTGGTATTACATGCCTTCGAGTGTCCACAAAGTTTTACTGCACGGTGCTGAAGTTATTAAGCACTTCAATATTATGCCCATTGGCAAATTATCTGAAGAGGCATCGGAAGCCAGAAACAAAGACTTCAAGAAAATCCGAGAACAGCATTCGCGCAAATTTAGTCTAAAAGCGACAAACGAAGACATTTTCAATGGTCTCCTTGTCTCGTCAGATCCCTACCTGTCCAGCATAAGACCTGTGCTGAGAAAATCAGTAAATACACATATTACTGATTATATGAAATCTCTTCTCATTGGTGACGATGCAGATATAGACAAAGAGAATGTTGAATTTATTGATATTAACGCGTCAATGCTGGACTCGGATTTAGAGGACTGACGACAGCAAAGATACTCTCTGCTAATCGTTTTTGTATAAGTAGTTATAGCTAATAATTATAATAAAATAATAATAAGAATATAATTAAATTAATTAATATAATTAATTAGTAATATAATTAAACAGTAATATTTAATATATCATAGTTATAGGAGCTGTAAATAGTTGTTGTAGTCTTAAATTTACCAATGTACAATTTTGACGTTACTTTTATTGTTATTGCCTTTCTTGCACATAATTTTTGTTGTAATGTATTAGTATTAACTATTTCATTAACAGTTCCCCCAAACGTATTTTACATTAACTATTTAATACATGTTTTTATCTTTCTTCACTTTTAACCATATATTTAAAAATAAAAATGTAAAAACATCCTTAGTACATATTTATTCCTTACTAGCTGCACCCCGCGGTTTCACCCGCATAAGTCTCGATTCCGTGGGAATATCGAGATAAAAAGTATCTTTATCTCGATGTGTTATTCCAGGGTATAAACTATGTGTGTGCTAAATTTCATCCAAATCCGTTCAGCCGTTTGAACGTGAAGAAGAGACAAACACACACACACACACACACAAAGTTTCGCCTTTATAATCACACTAATATTATAAAGGCGAAAGTTTGTGAGTGTGTGGGGGTGTGTGTGTGTGTGTGTATGTTTGTCTCTTCTTATAAGAGTGTTAGTTTACATACTATTTTCATATTCAAAGCGATATGTAACTTCACAAAATACCATCAAAGATTTGCAAGATCACCAACTATAAATTCAAAATTTCCAAAGCTTGCTACATGCAAAGCGGCACCGAAAGGCACAAGAATTGTATGTCATCTTGATCGCCGTGTATGGTGCAATAGCTCATGTGAGTACCAGGCCATCAGTTCTATTCAGTTTTAAAAAAAACACTTTAAGTGTTTTATTCCATACAAAAAAATTTTTTTTTTTTTTTCTCACGCATGGAGCTATTCATACCCTTCATACTATATTAGTAAAACAAAGGGAGGTATACTAAACACAAAACATATTTTTATTTATTAATTTTTGACATTAAGTTTCTATGAGTATGGAGCTTGATTTTCAGACCACTGTGCGCGCCGCCCGTCGCGCTGCACGCGATGCCTTTGTGTACGCTGTCGCGTCGCGCCAGTGTGCACGAGCCTTAACACTCTTTGAAATGAAATGAAATGAAATGAAAATTATTTATTTGCGAGAATATAGGTACTTACATAATAACATGGTACTTGAAAATAATTGCTGACGATCGCGATAGTACGGTAACAATACCTTGCAATAAACCTGAATTGTATGAGTTTGATGTCAATAACGCGGTAAATTCATTAATCTCTTGGCTTAATAACAATAATTTAAGAATTAATCTTGGAAATACCCAAATAATGCACTTTGGCCATAAATAAGTCAGTTCGAAAATGGAGGTCCAATACGAAAGTAACAAAATGTACGACGTAGATAGTGCAAAATTTTTAGGCTTGGTTAAAGAAAAAGAAAGAAAGAAAATAAATTTATTTGACCCAGGTTAAGGCTCGTACACACCGGCGCGACGCGACGTAGCGTCGCGATTCTGCGATATTATATCCGTAGAGCAATTTCTATGAAAACGCGCGCGACAGTTCACACAGGAGCGACCTGACGCACCGCGACGGCGTCGCGGAGCGACACCAAAGGTACATTTTGTATGGTGTCGCGGCGATATCGCGGCACACCTTTCACACTGGCGCGACGCTACGCCGCGGCCGCTACGCGACGCGGCGCATAGCGGCTGGCTTGCGGCATCTTCAAAGAGGTACATCCTTTGACCGTGCCGCGCAAGAGAGTATAAATGGCGGTGCAAACCATGCTGAGCTCAGCAGTAGTAGACGATCTTCGTCAGAGGACGAAAGCAAAAGCATATATCTATACGTGTTTGCTGAGCGTGGGGTCTTAGCTTCGATTCCCCGGTCGGTCGACATAACCCAACCTAACCTACGTAGGTAGTAGGTACCTAAGCTTGACCACACAAGCACGAACGACTAAACTGGCGAATTCGGCCGTGCTAAGTGACTTAAGCACGGAGGGGTCTAGGTATGTTATGGATGGTCACCCATCCACGGACAGACCTAAGGTAACTTATGGTTTATTTAACGTTTTATTCCTAAATAAAGTAAAATCATAAGCAAAATAGTAAGTCATTGAAATGTGACTCTTATCTCATTGTTTTAATGTATAAATTAGGATGTTTGATGAAATTAACTTCAAACCTTCTAAACAAACAATCATTCTACATTCTAATTTGTACCTTATTGCAGTGGTATAAGATTTACATTGCAATGACTTACTAATGGTTTTGTCGGCGCGCGGCACGCTCAAAGGAATGTACCTTTTTGATGATGCCGCAAGCCAGCCGCTATGCGCCGCGTCGCGTAGCTAGCGCGACGCAACGCCGCGCCGGCGGCGCTAAGCCGCGCCCGCAGCGCTACGTCGCGCGGCGCGACACAAGAGAGTATAAATGGCGGTGCAATCCAAGCTGAGCTCAGTAGTAGACGATCTTCGTCAAAGGACGAAAGCAGATCTGTACGTGTTTGCTGAGCGTGGGGTCCTAGGTTCGATTCCCCGGTCGGTCGACATAACCCAACCCAACCTAACCTAAGTAGGTAGTAGGTACCTAAGCTTGACCACACAAGCACGAACGACGAAACTGGCAAATTCGGACGTGCTAAGTGACTTGTAAGAATTGATTTAAGTAATTTAAGTCGATCGACTGAGTAACGCATTGAGTCAGTAAATTCGAACTGACAGATTCTGCCACCGTACCGAAATAGTTAAAGGTTGCAATGGCAGTATAGTTTGATAATATTCTTCCCGTTGCTATGTTAGTTATTTTGGTATCCTATGTTTATCATAGTTTTGTAAGTACCTAACACATCCACATTACAAATAAATACAGAACACACATTACGAATATACTACAGGTGGTGGTGTACTATAAGTTCACCTCTGCCTAACCCTTCGGGGAATACAGGCGTGAATATATGTTATGTTTCAATTCGATTGTAAAATCCTTTTCCACATAGTTGATGCTCAAACAGTTTACTGCCCGCCACAATATCTAACTGAATCGATCGATTTACTTATCTATTGTTTTCAGTGCAACTGCACAGCCCTACATGATCCTAATAAAGTAGTAGTTCCACTATAATTCGAGATAGATGACGCTGATGAAAGCAATTACTTGAGATAATTCAGATTGCATAATGTTCATATTTCTAAGAGGTGTTATTTTATAAAATGCAATACTTTTTATGCCTGTGTTTTACGAACAATTATTAATGCTTATAAACGTAATAAAATAAATTTATTTGCGGGTTACGGGAGGTATGCGGATAGGCGCGGCGCCGCGCGCCAGAGGCCGGGCGGCGGCTTCTCTTTGAAAGAGATGCGCGCGGAGTCCGCGCGTATACAGCGCCTTTTTTACCCGACTGCATAGAAAGGATTGTTTTTTTTTTTTTTTGCATTATTTTACAATATTGTGCTTTTGGCAGGTGGCAATGATAACAAAAAAAATAGGTACTTATTCCTGCTGTATTAAAAAATGGAAACTATTTTAAAAAAAAGGGTATTTTTTTTCAATATTGTGATTTAATTTGATGAGAAATCTAAACAAGCTCGGACTCGATCGTCGATTGATCGGCCGAGTCTTCAGTCTAGCCGACGTTCGAGCTGAACTAAGGTCTGTGGTCTGTGCGCGAGCCGTTACGATCGACAAACAAAAAAATAAACAGAAGAGAAAATGAACATTGAATTGTTAATTAGATTAGTACAGGCGAGGCCTGACCTGTACGATGTGACGTGTGCTACCTACAAAGACAACAGACTAAAAAAACATTTTTACAAAAAAAAACAACCGACTTCAAAAAAAACTACAGGGTGAAAAATAACTTTAATTTCGGAAGTCGGTGTCTTTGTATCTGTATTTTGTGAAAACGTTTTTATTTTTACTTTTTAGTGGGTCAGTTATTAATAAATCTAAGTTACAATAGCCTAATATCACCACCTTTCATCACCTTTCACAAAATATTCCTTTTCCCGACGCCAGGGACGTTAATTGTTCAGGAGTTCTCCTGTTAAGAACCAAAACACTGGAGCTGATGGTGAAGCCACCATCAGCTCCATTTTACCATATGCATCGTGACGAGCATACATTGCTTAGCAACCATATCAAAATCGAATCGCAACCCGTAAAATACTTATTATTGAGAAGTTCCGGTGACCACCTCTGGTCTTCATCATCAGTTCCACTTCACCGAACGGTGCTTTCCGAGAGCAAATGCACGAGTTACTATAAAAAATACCGAAATCGCTATACGTGTGCCTATAAAAATTGAGGATTTCCCTCGATTTCCATGGGATCCCCTCATCAGATTCTGACTTGGTGACAATGGGACCACCTCGAGAGCATACCCTTTCAAACAAAAAAGAATTTTCAAAATCTGTCCACAATTGAACATGATAACCTCCTCCTTTTTGGAAGTCGGTTAAAAAGACAGGCTATGGAGGCAAGTTGCGACGGAATTGCAATCAACAAGTAAGTACTTACCTACCTACTTACTTTAGATTATGAACAATTTATTATCAAAGTCGGAAATCGGTACCGTAAACTGAGAAATCTATCTCATATTCTGCGGCTTAGGGGAGTAGTCTCAATTTACTAGTAGGTACCAACCGTTCACAAAGCCTAAGTTGCTTTTAGGACCTTGAATCTACCACTAGGTAGGTACGTGGCCCTCTAAAGCCTGGTAGGTACGTATTTTGTTGGCAACTGTTCAATCTTGTTTCCAACTCTTTACCCGTCCTTTCAAAAAGGAGGGTAATGTTTCTCGAGTGTCTGCATGTAGAATGTATGTACCTACCTAGATATTTAACTATAATCAATATCATATGTTGCAATATATTAAAAAAAAAAAAAAAGACCGCGGGAAATTTTACGTTATTTACATAAAGGTTAGGTACCTATACATAACCGTGAATTAAATAACCGTAAAGGGGCTCGTGGCTAAATATTAACAGCCGCACAGGTCGATCTTCAAGGTTAAGCAACGTTTGCTGAGGTCAGTCCGTGGATGGGTGACCATCCATAACATACCTAGACCCCTGCGTGCCTAAGTCACTTAGCACGGCCGAAATCGCCAGTTTCGACGTTCGTGCTTGTGTGGTCAAGCTTGGGTACCTACTACCTACGTAGGTTAGGTTGGGTAGGGTTATGTCGACCGACCGGGGAATCGAAGCTAAGAACCCACGCTCAGCAAACACGTACATATATGCTTTTGCTTTCGTCCTCTGACGAAGATCGTCTACTACTGAGCTCAGCATGGTTTGCATCGCCATTTATACTCTCTTGCGCGGCACGGTCAAAGGATGTACCTCTTTGAAGATGCCGCAAGCCAGCCGCTATGCGCGGCGTCGCGTAGCGGGCGCGGCGTAGCGTCGCGCCAGTGTGAAAGGTGTTGCGACGCGATTATATCGCAGAATCGCTACGCGACACGTCTCGCTGTCGCGTCGCGCCAGTGTGTACGAGCCTTAATGCTTATAAACGTAATAAAATAAATTTATTTGCGGGTTACGGGAGGTATGCGGATAGGCGCGGCGCCGCGCGCCAGAGGCCGGGCGGCGGCTTCTCTTTGAAAGAGATGCGCGCGGAGTCCGCGCGTATACAGCGCCTTTTTTACCCGACTGCATAGAAAGGATTGTTTTTTTTTTTTTTGCATTATTTTACAATATTGTGCTTTTGGCAGGTGGCAATGATAACAAAAAAAATAGGTACTTATTCCTGCTGTATTAAAAAATGGAAACTATTTTAAAAAAAAGGGTATTTTTTTTCAATATTGTGATTTAATTTGATGAGAAATCTAAACAAGCTCGGACTCGATCGTCGATTGATCGGCCGAGTCTTCAGTCTAGCCGACGTTCGAGCTGAACTAAGGTCTGTGGTCTGTGCGCGAGCCGTTACGATCGACAAACAAAAAAATAAACAGAAGAGAAAATGAACATTGAATTGTTAATTAGATTAGTACAGGCGAGGCCTGACCTGTACGATGTGACGTGTGCTACCTACAAAGACAACAGACTAAAAAAACATTTTTACAAAAAAAAACAACCGACTTCAAAAAAAACTACAGGGTGAAAAATAACTTTAATTTCGGAAGTCGGTGTCTTTGTATCTGTATTTTGTGAAAACGTTTTTATTTTTACTTTTTAGTGGGTCAGTTATTAATAAATCTAAGTTACAATAGCCTAATATCACCACCTTTCATCACCTTTCACAAAATATTCCTTTTCCCGACGCCAGGGACGTTAATTGTTCAGGAGTTCTCCTGTTAAGAACCAAAACACTGGAGCTGATGGTGAAGCCACCATCAGCTCCATTTTACCATATGCATCGTGACGAGCATACATTGCTTAGCAACCATATCAAAATCGAATCGCAACCCGTAAAATACTTATTATTGAGAAGTTCCGGTGACCACCTCTGGTCTTCATCATCAGTTCCACTTCACCGAACGGTGCTTTCCGAGAGCAAATGCACGAGTTACTATAAAAAATACCGAAATCGCTATACGTGTGCCTATAAAAATTGAGGATTTCCCTCGATTTCCATGGGATCCCCTCATCAGATTCTGACTTGGTGACAATGGGACCACCTCGAGAGCATACCCTTTCAAACAAAAAAGAATTTTCAAAATCTGTCCACAATTGAACATGATAACCTCCTCCTTTTTGGAAGTCGGTTAAAAAGACAGGCTATGGAGGCAAGTTGCGACGGAATTGCAATCAACAAGTAAGTACTTACCTACCTACTTACTTTAGATTATGAACAATTTATTATCAAAGTCGGAAATCGGTACCGTAAACTGAGAAATCTATCTCATATTCTGCGGCTTAGGGGAGTAGTCTCAATTTACTAGTAGGTACCAACCGTTCACAAAGCCTAAGTTGCTTTTAGGACCTTGAATCTACCACTAGGTAGGTACGTGGCCCTCTAAAGCCTGGTAGGTACGTATTTTGTTGGCAACTGTTCAATCTTGTTTCCAACTCTTTACCCGTCCTTTCAAAAAGGAGGGTAATGTTTCTCGAGTGTCTGCATGTAGAATGTATGTACCTACCTAGATATTTAACTATAATCAATATCATATGTTGCAATATATTAAAAAAAAAAAAAAAGACCGCTGGAAATTTTACGTTATTTACATAAAGGTTAGGTACCTATACATAACCGTGAATTAAATAACCGTAAAGGGGCTCGTGGCTAAATATTAACAGCCGCACAGGTCGATCTTCAAGGTTAAGCAACGTTTGCTGAGGTCAGTCCGTGGATGGGTGACCATCCATAACATACCTAGACCCCTGCGTGCCTAAGTCACTTAGCACGGCCGAAATCGCCAGTTTCGACGTTCGTGCTTGTGTGGTCAAGCTTGGGTACCTACTACCTACGTAGGTTAGGTTGGGTAGGGTTATGTCGACCGACCGGGGAATCGAAGCTAAGAACCCACGCTCAGCAAACACGTACATATATGCTTTTGCTTTCGTCCTCTGACGAAGATCGTCTACTACTGAGCTCAGCATGGTTTGCATCGCCATTTATACTCTCTTGCGCGGCACGGTCAAAGGATGTACCTCTTTGAAGATGCCGCAAGCCAGCCGCTATGCGCGGCGTCGCGTAGCGGGCGCGGCGTAGCGTCGCGCCAGTGTGAAAGGTGTTGCGACGCGATTATATCGCAGAATCGCTACGCGACACGTCTCGCTGTCGCGTCGCGCCAGTGTGTACGAGCCTTAAAGCACACAACATTCACACAAAGAAAAAAAAAATTATAAAGTTAAAAACAGTATTGTGTGCCTCACGGCTGCGCCAAATAGGCCCAGTTCAGCATAAATGCCAGACAACTAGTGCCTGACGCTGGTTTTCAACTGGACCCTATGTTACGAGGACGTCGTTATCGACAGGCAGTTCAAGTGAAAGGATCACATTGAAGCGCTATGTAAGAAAATTATTGGTTCATCCTATGCCCTGTATAAACTTGCTCCAACAGTTAACACAGATGCACTACTCACAGCATGGTCTTGTGGCATCGGTATTAAGATACGGTATTATATTTTGGGGTTACTCGAAAAACAGAGAAGCTGCTTTTAAAGCGCAAAAGTAATCCATCAGAGCCATGTTTGGACTACAAGTAGGTAACGGACAGTTGTAAACTATATTTAAAAAAAAAAAAAACTGACACTACCGGCTTTGTACATTTATGAAACTGCCCTATTTGTTAAGTTAAATGCACATTTGTTTCCTCACCTGTCAGATACTGTTTAACGTAACAGGCGGAATGATAATATCATTCCGCCTGTTACGTTAAACAGTATTATGTTACGCGGACGGAGAGCCAAACAGCCCTAATGTGGAAAAGCATATTCTGCATAGCTCCGCAAGTTTATAACAAAATTCCAAAATCAAGCAGACTTAAATTTAAATGGATTTAAAAATAAACTTAAAGACTTGCTATGTAATAAATGTTATTATAGTTTAAACGACTATTTCAATTATACTTTGACATCTGTAATCTTTTATATTGTGACATCTTACTCTTTGATACTCTTACATTACACATCTATAATATTATTTTGAAATATATAAAAGGCAAAAGTGATTGACTGATGTATCAACGCACAGGCCAAACCTTTAAGGCTAGAAACTTAAAATTTTGCACACGTATTCCTCTTATGACGTAAGCATCCACTAAGGAAGGATTTTTCAAAATTCAACCGCCAAGGGGGTGAAATAGGGGATAAAAGTTTGTATGAAACTTTTTATTCCTTCAAAGTATTTGCATGAAATTCCGTATGAATTGAGTACAGCAAAAATAATTAGTTACGTATTTCAGCGTTTTCCAAAATTCAACCCCTAAGAAGATAAAATAGGGGATGAAAGTTCTAAATAAACACAGGCCAAACCCCTAGGACTAGAAACTTAAAATTTGCACACGTATTCCTCTTATGACGTAGGTAACCACTAAGGATTTTTTTCAAAATTCATAGGGCATGTACCTACTTAAGTTTATACGGAACTTTATATTCCGTTAAAAGGTTCATGAATAAATTTCATATTTTAGTAAAAAAAAAAAAAAAAATTAACCTCAAGCGTTTTAAGTATTTTAAAGTGGGTATTGTGCAAATACGTTTATGGACAATGCACTCGATCTGTTTTGCTGGGCGAAGAGGTAGGAACTTCAAGTCGTCAGGTATTACCTGTTTTTGTGACAAAATTTCGCGGCTCAAGATTGTTCCGTGGGGAAAAAAATACAAAAAATTGTAAGTGCCTACTTACCATACACCTAGGTATAATATTGATTAAAGATGTCACCAAAGTGGTAAGTGATACAATAAACTATAATTAGTTGTAGCAATAATTAAGTTCAATCGTCTTAGTATTGATTACTGTATTGGCTGGTTCCAAAGTGACGGTGGACCCAACAAAAGGCGAAGGTTCGAGCGCTGCTAGACTGCGGTAGCTAGTCCTCCTTTATTTCTAAATAAATGATAAATGATAAATGATTTATTTCTGTAAGTAGGTTTGTACAAACACTTTTACACGTCAATCATATTTTTAAACTAGATGAGGTCGGCGTTTCCTATCTGACTACTCTGAGAAGAAAGGCCGAAACAAACTCAGAGGTCACAGTCTCTTTTAAAGTCCAGACATAATCTTGGTCAGATCATGTGAAGACCATGTAGATTGGTATCTGAAATAGTCTTTTGAGGAAAGAACCACACAGATTGAGTGGACCTGTCCAGTCAGTGCACGCATTTGTCAGTAATCGTGCAGCTCAACTCAGGAAGTCAGGACTATATCGCTTTATCTTTATCGCTCATACACGTAGAAAAATAAATGGTAGGTTTTTTGTTAGACTGCCACTTAAGGACACTCCAGACTGCCTGGGCGACACTTACAAAATTGCTAAAAAACGATTGTTTTATTTAATAAAGCGGTTTAGGAAAAAACCATTGTTAAAAATCAAATATTCAAATTTTATTAGCGAATACACTGAATTAGGACATTGCTCGTTAGTTAAAGACGAGCGAAGTATAATTTATTATTTATGTCACCACGCGGTTCTAAAGCAAGAAAGTGATTCAACTAAATTGCGTGTTGTTGATGGGTCTGCAGTTTCTACGTCAGGTTATGCATTAAATGACATCCTAATGGTAGGACTTTCCCTTCAAGATTCTTTTTTTGCTATATTAATACGTGCCAGACAATGCAAGTTTCTGTTAACTGGCGACATGGAAAAAATGTACCGTCAAGTGTTAGTGGACAAACAAGATCGTAGTTTGCAGCGTATTCTATGGCGAGATGACGAGTCACAACCCATCAAAACTTATGAGTTAAACACACTCACTTATTACTTACCGCAAGTGCCAGTTTTCTCAGCACACGTTGTCTTTGGCAGCTTGGCGAGGAACAAAATGACGAAGGTATTAAAAATATAATCTAAAAGGATTTTTATGTAGATGACCTCATTACTGGTGCGAATGATGAGCAGGAATTACGATGTATACAAGAAGGAGTTTCCGAAGCTTTAAAAAATAGTTGTTTTAATTTAAGGAAATATAAAAGTAACAATCCATCAATTTTTGAAAACTTGAATATAAATCAAGAGGATAATTTAACAATCAGTGAGTCTTCAAACACTCCGTCTTGGATGGATTCCCTCCAGTGACACGTTATATTTTCCCATTAAGAATTTTACGCTTGACCAGGGTGCAGTCATAACAAAGCGATTTGTCTAATTCATTTAAAATATTTGACCCGTTAGGTATTCTGAGTCCTGTGATAATTCAGCTTGTTCCCAACGAGTCACACCTCAACGGGTAACAGTGTGACTCGTTGGGAATGTTTTGGATAATAATTCCCAACGAGTCACAGTTACTGTTACACTGTTACTATATCATCTATCGCCACGAAATATTTTCGTTCTCAGATAAACAAAAATTGTTCCCAGGTATTTGGTACAACTTGGGGCACCCCGACTCGGACAGGTTAGGTTAGAAGGGGACGGCGGGGTCTGAAAGACCCCGCCGTCCCCTTCGTGGTTATTTTTTTTTAAACCGCCCAGAAGTAGGAGTCCCGCGAAGCGGGACTCCGTCGGCTACGCCTCATTATTGTTGAAATACTTATTTAAATTGGTGATAGCTTAAATGATACCCTAAATCAAGGTGGGATCATCCCAACGAGTAACAGTGTAACAGTAACTGTGACTCGTTGGGAATTATTATCCAAAACATTCCCAACGAGTCACACTGTTACCCGTTGAGGTGTGACTCGTTGGGAACAAGCGGATAATTCAGCCTAAAATGCTATTACAAAAAATGTGGCAACAAAAATTAGAATGGGACGAACCAGTTACAAAAGATTTGAGTGACGATTGGATAAGATTTACTGATAATTTAACGTGGTTAAATAAATTTCAAATTCCTAGATTAGTTCTATGTGACAAACCTAAATACATAGAATTACACTCATTTGGCGATGCGTCTCAAAGTGCATATGGTGCATGTATTTATTTAAAATCAGTAAGTTATGATGGTGAAAGTACTGTCAAGCTGGTATGTGCCAAGTCAAGGGCGTCACCTTTAAAACCCACCACAATACCGCGCCTGGAATTATGCGCTGCAATATTATCCGCTAAGCTTTGTAAATCTGTTACAGAAGCTCTCCGGTATAAGCCGGGAAATATCGTACACTGGAGCGATTCCAATGTGGTTCTAAGTTGGATAAATAGTGATCCTACAAAATTAAAAATGTTTGTAGCCAATCGTGTCTGTGAAATACTTGAGTTAACTAAAGCATGTTCTTGGCGTTACGTCCCTACTACCAAGAACCCAGCAGATTTAATTCAGTGATCCTGATTTTCTAGGGGAGTGGATGCAAAAAACTTATTGCCTATGGATTTGTGGTGGTCCGGCCCTAGCTTTTTGCATAAAAGTGAAAGCTATTGGCCCGTGTTAAATAATTCAAAGTTGGACGAATTACCTGAGATGAAAGTACACACGTCAATAGTAATTAGTGATCAGGGTAATTTTATAAGTTTTGAAAAAATTTCATCATATCGAAAACTTCATAAAGTTGTTGCATATGTTCGAAGATTTATATTTAATATGAAGCACCCCTATGGCAAACGGAATTGGAATCATTTCATTCACTTTGTCTTAACGCCCAGCGTGAGTCATTTTCTATCGAACACGAGCTGCTTACAAAAGGTAAACAACTACCGGCTAGGAGTAAAATTTTATCATTGTCTCCGCTTATAGATAACAACAACTTGATTCGCGTCGGTGGCCGCATCGATGCGTCCACATGTAACTTTGAAATTAGACACCCCAATACTCCTGCACGCTTCTCGTACATTAACAAAACTATATTTTACAAATGAGCACGTTGTGAACCTACATGCAGGTCCGAATTTGTTGCTAGCAACAATAAGGCAAACAGTCTGGCCTATAAGCGGCAGGCATCTTGCGAGGCGCACAGTCAGCAATTGCGTGCGATGCCGACGAATAAGTGGCAAAACGTTATGCCCAAAAATGGGTAACTTACCATCTCAGCGTGTGAACCCGGATTTCCCATTTTTGTCCGTCGGTTTAGACTTCGCTGGCCCATTTTTAATTTTAAATCGCAAAGGACGTGGGGGTCGCGTTATAAAATGTTATATGTGTATTTTTGTGTGTTTACGTTACAAATGCATTCATCTCGAGGCAGTTAGTGATTTGACTAAGGATGCATTTGTGATGACTCTCAGGCGTTTTATTGCGCGTAGAGGAAAACCAATTGAAATATTTAGTGACAATGGCCGTAATTTCATCGCCGCCGCAAACGAGATAGGTAGCTTTCTGAAGCAAGGTGACGAACTTATAGCTGATTTTGCCGGTCAACAAGGTATTAATTTTAAATTCATACCAGCTTACGCTCCTCACTTCGGCGGCATTTGGGAAGCCGGCGTCAAGTCAGCTAAATATCATATCAAACGAGTTATTGGCAATAGTCATTTAACATTTGAGGAAATTACAACTTTGTTTGCGCAAGTGGAGGCGATACTCAATAGCCGTCCCTTGTGCCCTTTATCATCCTGTCCTAACGACCTACTCTCCTTATCCCCAGGGCACTTCATCATTGGTCGACCTTTAATTGCACTACCGTCACCAGCCCTGGAAGATAATGATACCAACCAAAGAAATAGATATAAACGCCTTGAACAAATAAGGCGTGACTTCTGGCAAAGATGGCAGAAAGAGTACTTGTCAGAGCTTCAACAAAGGACAAAATGGCGTAAAGGCAACGCTCAGCTTAACATAGGCGACATGGTGCTCCTAGCTGATGATAACGCTCCTCCACTAAACTGGCGTCTGGGACGAGTTCTACAGCTATTTCCTGGACCTGATGGAGTTTCAAGAGTTGCAGAGATCAAAACTTTACGAGGCTGCGTGCGGCGCCCTTTTACACGTCTCTGCTCGCTGCCGACTGCTGCAGAACTGAAGGGTTGAAAAACAAGTTTTCAACGGCCGGGAATATGTTGCGGCGCAGCGCCTTACTGTTTCTACATGGCAAATTTACATGTCGAGAGATCTACGAACTATCGAGGTTTTGGTGGGCGCTTGTTAGTTCAAACTCAAACTCAAAGCATTTATTTCAAATAAACCAATTATAGGCACTTTTGAATTGTCAAAGGGTCGGTCAGTCAGAAAGATGAAGCTAGTTACCCATTCCAAAGCGTAGTAGGTACCTATGGAGAAGAACGGGCAAGAAACTCCATGGACACTCTTTTAAATCAAAATATTGATTATATCGTTCATGTTGAAATTATGCACGTGAGAACGATGCAGAACGTTAAAAGCGTCCGTAATAAAAAGACAAAAGCAATTCAAATATTAAATTAAATTAAAATAAGCCGTGGCAGCTAAGAAATGACCAGTCCCCACTGACGGCTCCGTTCACGAACATGACGCATGGATCAGCACCATTCAGCTCAACCATTTTGAAGGGAACTTAATGATCCAACACACACGCCACCACCAGCGAGACATTAGAGTGAGCATGACAAACTCTCAGCCGCCAGGGCACATTCAAGTCAATGAAAGAAAAACCTATTAAATGGTAGCTTTATAGTAGGTACATAGTACTCACACCTGTGCTATGCAATTATACAATACTAAAACATTGAATTTATACAATGCAAAGATAAGTTTTTAAAATCTTCAGCAGCTCCAACAGTAGTTTCAAATGCTAATCAATTATTTTATGCGCCCTTGTGGAGCAGGACCAGCGTTGAGCCAAGCATTTTTATCAGCGATGTAATCCCCCAACTTAGAATATGCTTGGCTGCATAGTGTGCGTTTTATACAAGATTTGAATTTAGTTTCATTCAGTTGAAGAATATGGGGAGGCATTTTATTGTAACATTTTAAACAGTACCCCATGAAAGATGAGTCTACTTTAGCCAGCCTGAAACCTGGTTGAACTAATTGATCCCTATTTCTAGTGATATAATTGTGTCTTTCACCTCTTTTACTAAAAAGATGTAGATTTTTCCTTACGTACATGATGTTTTCATAGATATATTGACAAGGTACCGTCATGATGTTAATATCTTTAAACCGTTCCCTTAGAGAGTCGCGCCTGCGGAGGCCATATATGGCTCGGATGGCTCTTTTCTGCAGAATAAAAATAGACTCGACGTCTGCAGCCCGTCCCCATTACTATGGGGACGGGCTGCAGACGTCCCGAATACCGTACGACATAATACTATGACTAACAAACTAGCAACGCGAAAACGAAGTGTAAACAAACCCTGTTCAGGTTCAAGCCTTACGCAACCACTCACTGAAGGGATTTGGTACCTAGTATATGCATCTGTATTTAGAAGGTTTCAACTTTGTATCTCACCACGTTGTCCATTAATTTTTGTTAGTATTAAGTTACTCTGTATTGTTGTCTCATATTCATGAATAAAGAAAGATTGTTATTGTTTGAATAGCATTATTAAATTAAAATTGAAAAATCATCGAGTAAAAATCTAGGTTGTAAAATTAACCTCAGTTGTCAAATCAAAAACATCTTTTAAAAAAAACCACAAAAATATTTATTTCAACTTAAAACATTGTGTCATACATAAATTGAGGCAGCCCCAGTAAGTTACACACGTACTTGTGTCGGAGCTGTCTCGCTCTTCCCTTAAGTGGTAGCTTAACAATGAATGATGAGGCTAATAATTGTTATGTAAGTAAGTAAATAGAGGGCTTAAACAAGTAAAAAGAAATAATAAAATGAAAATGTTGGTGATCATGATGATTTATGGTAATTTACAATTAGAATACCGGGTTTAAGTGTTCAAATAATCAAAGTAATCGACTTGTTTTATTTTTTGCACTATATTAGTGCTAAAGTGCCAATATATTAGTTGCACTACAAATCGGCAGTCACAGGTACGTTTTCTGATCCATTTGTTTACATTTTCAATAGATACTTTAGGAACAGACTATGGTCTCTTTTGTTGAATGTACTTGAATCCCTATTACCTACCCCAAGGAAGCTACATAAT
The DNA here is from genome assembly GCA_916610205.1 of Griposia aprilina. NCBI lineage: Eukaryota > Metazoa > Arthropoda > Insecta > Lepidoptera > Noctuidae > Griposia > Griposia aprilina. The sequence continues at coordinate 24,321,593 of OU744294.1, forward strand.
TATATTATTATAGTTGTACTTACAGGATAACTTTGAGCTCTTCCCATATTAATTTATTATAATATCAGTCACCATTTTACACTAATTAAATTAATGTTAGTTTGATGTTAAACGTCTCTTATACCAATAACAATTATATATAAACTTTTTCACATGTTGTGCAGCGTGGCGCCATTTCTTCGAAGTCGCATTAGTGTCGCTATTGCCCGCAAGATGGCTGGAACTGTTCGTATTGCCAAGCGACCCAACAGAAGTGACAGGAATAATTTCGCAGCATTGTGGATTATGTATACCTGTGAATGTAGAAATAAATATGTTTTATTGATGTAAACACACATAGTTTTTGTTCAGTAAAAAGTTTTCGAACCTAATTTTAAAAGCGCCATCTATCAACGAGTAGCTGACTCAATTAAAGTTTGACTAATAAATTAGAGTTTGACTGCCCCTACAGAACTATTTTAACTTAATTTTAGTATCATAAAATATTTAACTTAGGAATAAAATCAAAGATAATATAAAATAGTTACATGTGCATTCTTCTCTGAGCCTTCTCGATGTCCTGATCCTTTTCCCGCAGTAAGTACTTGCGAGATCCCTTCACGAAGTCTACGCAGTGATCCTCCCAACTGAAATTAATGAATAAATAAATTAAAAGCAATGTGTATAAATGAACTCATTAAAATAATACTTCGACGGTTTCTGTGAAAATGATAGATTCTCAAACTAAATGAAGTGATTTGATATAGAAGTGGTTTAAGAAAAAGTTCGTCTTCAAATGAAATCAAATCAAATATGTTTATTTGTTAGGATATCCTATGGTACAATAGATGTTACAATGTTGGTTCCAGTATACCCTGCCATAGTATGGCGTACAAATATTTCTTTAAAAAACAAAGTCCTATATTACTAACCTATTAATAATTATTAATAATAGATAGTGAATTAAAGAATAAAATATGAATCTATAATAGTTAATTAATACAAATTGATATTGTATTGTAGTAATAATAATAATATGGTATGTGGTGGATTAAAGGCTATTTTTACTTCATTATAATTATTAACTGGCGAAATGTGGGTGTACTTTATAGTATACCCACATTTCGCCAGTTAATAATTCCCCGAAGGGTTAGGCAGAGGTGTACTTATGTACACCTCTGCCTAATCCTTCGGGGAATACAGGCGTGATGTTATGTGTTATGTATAATTATTAACGATTTATCCTCTAAGTATTCTTGAACTGCAAAACCGACCAGGTCTCGATTGAGTCAAAAGCCTTCTCATAGTCCACAAACGAAAGACACAGAGGCCGATTATACTCTTCGGACTTCTATATAATATGCCGCACTGTGTGGATGTGGTCTATGGTGCTATAACCTCATCGAGTCTTCGCGCTAGACGATTCGTGACGACTCTTGAAAACAACATAATAAATACGTTAGTTAGGAGTGAAATGAAATGGGTCTGTAATTTTTTTAAAGGGTCTTACCAGCCTTTTTAAAGAGGAGAGCGACTACGCTCCTTAGCCACGCTTGTGGAGTTCTCCCAGAGAATACGACAGAGTTGAAGAGCTCCCGAAGCTCTTTCAGTGTACGACTTCCTCCAGCTTTTAGGAGCTCGGTCGTAATCCCGTCCTCACCAGGGGCTTTTCCATTTTAAAGCTATTTATGAACCGCCTCGATTACGTCTTGGCTGACTTACCTGGCAGGTCTTTCGTGGAAAGGCAAGTTAAGGTGGCTCTGGAATCCATATTTTTCTGCTCCACGGGAGCGCTTAGACTAATTAATTAGCAATCGAAAATATTGTCTGAGCTGCTGAAGATTATAAAAAATATATTTGCATTGTACAAATTCAATGCATAGGACATGTGTGAGCACTGTGTACCTACTATAAAGCTACCATTTACTGGGTTCGTCTCTCACTGACTGGAATGTGCCCTGGCGGCTGAGAGTATGTCATGTTCACTCAAATGTCTCGCTGGTGGTGGCGCATGTGTGTTGGATTATTAAGTTCCCTTCAAAATGGTTTAGCTCAATGGTGCTGATCCATACGTCATGTTCGTGAACGCGCGCCGTCAGTAGGGACTGGTCATCTCTTAGATCTTCTGAATTGTTCTTTTTTTGTTTCTATCTTTTTATTACGTACTCTTTTAACGTGCACGTCTTTCTACATCATTCTCACATGTACAATTTTAACATGAATGATGTAACCAATTTTGTGTAACAATATTTTGGTTTAAAAGAGCGTCCGTGGACATTCTTGCCTGTTCTTCTCCATTGGTACCTACTACGCTTTGGAATGAGCACCTAGCTTCATCTTTCTGACTGACCGACCCCTTGACAATTCAAAAGTGCTTGTAATTGGTTTATTTGTAATAAATGCTTTGAGTTTGAGACTCAACCCAAGACTGTGTCACCTTATTTTTTCGAGCTCCTCTTCTAGCTGCACTAGGTGTTCGTCAAGCCGTAACATGCGTCTTTTATACGTTGCCAAAGTCAGACTGGTTCGGCGTCCATATGTAACCCGGAGATTCTTCACATCCCTTACCTTGCCATCACCGTAACCGCTGCCAAAATCAAGAATAGCATAGCGGCCGAGTACTGGGGGCCATGGTTGATTTTGGCTTTCCATTTGTGGTTTTGCCCATAACCACCACTGAGAAGCTGCTGCCCGTCACTTATCTGCGCCATTTAGCTGCGAAGTTATATTAAGAAATGGTTATACCGCCGTTTGTCGGTTGGCAAAGCCTCGTTTGTCATTCAGTAGGGTGCACCAGGAGCAGGTGAGGTTGACTTGGGACACTGAGATGGTAAGTGTGCCCCTTACTCCCCAAAACAAGAGCGGTGTGACGGAAGAGGTTTACGTGGTCTGTTTAAATGAAACCACGTATCTTGTCAACATAAAAGTATATTGCTTTAAATAAGAAATAGGGGGTAGGTAAGTTTATGGTCACAAGATTCCCTAACTTCCCTTGGGAGGAGCGCAGTACTCTCCTGGCTCAGCCTGGTGTGATGCAGCCCGCAGCGGTGTGGCACGCTTAAGACGCCAAGAAAAGAGACGGCCGGCAGATGGTCTTGCCAGACCCTGGAGTGAGCTCAACGTGGCCACGCGGGTAAATAGGTACACGGCGCGGAGCTCGTTCGTGCGCTGCCGCTGATTTGCCGGATGGTGGTGGCCCGGAACTTCGGAGTTGTTAAGCCGGAACTTTGGAGTATGCAGGCAATCCGGAACTTCGGACCCTGGAATTAACGTCCAGCGTATCACAAGATGGACAATAAGTCAACTCCGCTGATTGTGACACCAAGGCATAAGCAAAGCGAGATGTACTATGCGCTAATGAAGATGATGTGTGGTTGTCACAATCAGTACGAAGTTTACAAAATGTGAGTGAGAAGTACATGATGACTTGCACGTTTTTTGAGGTATGGAACATTCCATATCCGTAGTCCGTTCCGTAGTCAACCAAACATTAAATAGGATAATACAATGGTTAACAGAAAATAATCTTAAAATAAATATGGACAAAACGAAAATTATACACTTTCACCAGAGAACTCAACTGACAAAAATATAAACGTTAGTTACCAAGGCGAAATAGTACATTCTGTGACAGATGCAAAGTTTCTAGGTATTAATATTGACAACAAACTGACATGGAAAACACATTTAGAATATGTCTGCAAAAGAATTAATCAATCCTCATTTGCTCTGTACAAACTGTCAAAAATTGTTAATAAAGAAGCCGTATTAGCTGCTTATCACGGACTTGTTGCACCTGTTCTAAGATATGGTATTATATCTTGGGGCAACGCAGTCGATAAGGAGTATGTATTTAAATCTCAAAAGAAATGCATTAGAGCAATGTGTAACGTAGACAACACTACCAGCTGTCAACCCTACTTTAAAAGCTTAAAAATTCTGACACTGCCTTCGTTATACATATATGAACTAAATGTTTTTGTGAAATTGAATCCTAATTATTATAATTCTGCTTTTAAAACCTACTATAGACAAATACGTGATAAAAAAAGATTAGAAATTGATATACCATATGGAAAAACAGCACTAATTAATAAAAGTATTCTTTGTATGGCATCATTGATTTACAACAAGTTGCCTGATGATGTCAAAAAGTTACCTGTTCATCAATTCAAGTCGAAGCTGCATAAATTCCTAGTAAATAAATGTTATTATAATGTCAAGGAGTACTTACAGGATAAAAATATAGATAGATACATATAGTACCTAATAGCAATTTATTGAAACTAATTATTATGACAATACAAATTGTGTGACATGCTCTATCTAATAATTTAATTTGACATCTGTATAATCTTATTTAAATAGGTATTCTGAATTTATTTAATTTTTTGAGTATAATAATTTTGTAATGTTATTTTAATAATTATTTAATTAATTCAGACATTAATATAAATATTTGCACACCTTATTAGGTAATGATACAGAGTACTTTATATTTATTTGTAACATCGGTTTATACCTACCTGTATTAAGCAAATAAATAATTTGATTTGATTTGATTTGATTTGAGCGTTCGGTCCTTCTCTGTCCCGTCGCTGAATCTCGCTCTGTCTCGCTCCCTCCGCACACTCATTTATCATAAAATTCACAAAAATAATGAAATTATTTAAATAAAAAAAGACAAGTTAAGTTTAAAAATAAAATAAAACGTGTATTATTTAGATTTTTAAATTATCTATCCATTAGTGTAATCTTCAAATGAATAGAACGTCACCTTTAGCAAAAGATGCATGCAATCAATAATTTTAGTCACTTTTTTACAAGGAGATTTTAGATGTATTTATAACACATAAAAACAAATAAGAACGTGCAATGTGATGATAGGATAACGAACATTAATAATGTGCTTTTAGATGTAGTTTATTACCCATAGTGAATGAGTTAATAGCCTCTGAATAACGCACTATGACAAGGTTTTGGTCGGGGTACCGCCTTAATAGACTCATAATAGTAATAAAAAAAACAAACGGCGACCACCGTGGCTGTTCCGGAGGGCACACGTATGAAGGTCGCGCCGCTGAGAATGAGCGACGCGAACGCGTGCCCCCCGAAGCCAGCCTATGACGGTCTGACGACTCGGCGCGCACAATTGACGGCCGGGCCTGCCAGGTCTGTCGGGGCGGTGATGGGGAGAGGGAACAGGGGACCGCTATGCGAACGAGATTTCGTGTGGCGACCCCAAGGTCACGCGCATTGCGTTGATTATAGATGTTGGCAATTTGGTTTTATTAAAGTAAACAAAATGCTTAAAAGAAGCCTATTTTAATGATTAAATCGTTATTCTAAGTAATTTATAATTATTTAAAAGAAACGAAACGTTACAACGTTACAGCGGTGCACGGTGACCAGCATAATTCTAATTTTCGGCACCTTTTTACGCCAAAACCACTTTAGGATTTCGATAAAATTTGACAATGAGACAAATATGTTGGTATAGGAAACCCAGCAATTCTCAAGTTAGGGATATTTATGCTTATGGTAAGAAATTAAGAATTACTTGTTACAACGTTTTGTCAAATCATCCTCAATGGGGTTAAATAAGGGGATGATTTTAAGATTCAAATGTAATACCTACTCGTATAGAATGTTTGTGTTATACCTCTGGGTCAAAGTTAGTACAATTTATTATCTGTCTATCTGTTATGTTTTCACTCCTTAAAGGCTGAACGGATTTGGATGAAATGAAAGACATACGGATAGACCATGATTTGGGTTAGAACATAGGATTCTGTTATCCCTTTAGTACGTCCCTGTGGGACGATATCCAAAATCCACGCGGGCGAAGCCGCGGATAAAAGCTAGGAAGTAATGTAATATTTAATGGTAAAGCCATTAAATATTACATTACTTCTATATGCCTTTATGGAAGGAAAATTATTGAGGTTTGAGCTGATTCAATTCGTTCGTTCACCTGGTTCCCTCTATTTATCACCTTTGTTATTATTGTTTTCAACCTGACTTATATATTTTGTGAATGTTCCTGTCCATACGACCCTCATTTTGTTTTCTTATTACGTGATTTCTTCTTTTGTGATTTTTCAGACTTTGTATTAGTTTCATTATCTAAATTCTGAGTGTCATCTGCATCCGATTCTTCCGATACAATCATTTCTTCATGTATAACGGCTTCTGTAACAACCACTTCTCTATATGTTCCTCTTAGTCCTGTTTTCTGAGTGCACTCTGTTTGCGAAAACTGTTTGTTTCATTATTCTTAATCATAGCCACATTATGTATTGTATTATTTTCCTGCATGTTTCTTTTGGCTTTATATATTTCTAATCGTTCCCGCTTAACTGCAGTTCTTTTCTGACATAATACCATTAGTTGGTAATTCTTAAAAAAAAAATGGACATTTTATATTAATTGCTATAATGTGGACCTCTGCTGTTTATACATTTAAAAACAGTTGTCTTACAGTTAGCGTAATTATTTCCACACGTATGGCATTTTTTAAAGAACATGTCCTCTAAAGGTGTCCATATCGCCAACATACTGAACATTGGGACACAGGGAAGATGTAGGGCTCATAATGGAATCAGCCCCCAAAACCACATACATTATTATGACGGTAAGTTGTTGTTTCTAAAACATAGGCGGATTGTTTCAGATTTTACCCATTTACCATCGCTATTTAAGCGCACATTTAAGGTTTTCCTAATAATTATTTATCTTCCATTTCACAATTTCCAAGTCCACCTGCCGAAATATACCATAGCATAACGATGATTCACCTACTACGAGTATATTAACATTACACTCCAAGTTGCCTAATATTTTCTCACAATTTATCATATTTACTGCTTTTTTTTTTTTTTGTTCACCGATTTCTCCGTCAATTGTTGACCGATTTTGAAAATTCTTTTTGTTTGAAAGGTTACGTTTTCGAGGTGGTCCCATTATCACCAAGTCAGAATCTGATGAGGGGATCCCATGGAAATCGAGGGAATTCCTCAAATTTTATAGGCACACTTATAGCGATTTGGGTATTTTTTATAGTAACTCGTGCATTTGCTCTCTGAAAGCACCATTCGGTGAAGTGGAACTGATAATGAAGACCAGAGGTGGCCACCGGAACTTCTGAATAATAAGTACTTTACGGGTTGCGATTAGATTTTAATATGGTTGCTAAGCAATTTATGCTCGTCACAATGCATATGATGAACCCAACATCAGCTCCAGTGGTTTTGGTTCTTAACAGGAGAACTCCTCAACAATTAACGTCCCTGCATCGGGAAAAGGAATATTTTGTAAAAGGTGATGAGCAGTTGACATTAGGCTATTGTAACTTAGATTTATTAATAAGTGACTCCCCAAAAAATGAAAAATAAAAACATTTTTACAAAAAAACAACCGACTTCAAAAAAACGCTACAAAGTGAAAAATAACTTTAATTTCGGAAGTCGGTGGCAAAAAACAAAATACAGATACAAAGACACCGACTTCCGAAATTAAAGTAATTTATCACTTTGTAGGGTTTTTTTGAAGTCGGGTGCTTTTTTTGTAAAAAAGTTTTTTCTTGTTTTTCGTTCGTCACGTATCTCAAGTATATTTAATGTTTTATAATTGACTAGCTTCTGCCCGCGACTTCGTCCGCGTGGAATAGTTACTTTGAGCTAACGCTCACTTTAACTCGCGACTTCGTTTACGTAGAAGGTGAAAAATATTTTTAAATAATACGTACGTTTAGGAGCTGTTTTAGGTACCAACATTACGCTTTTATCAGTACACGGAGAAAACATTTCTTGAAATATTCCTGGGGAGTTTATGATTTTTTACTGGGGCTCTGCAATAACGCCAAGAAATTTTACTGGGTAACCCAGTGAAAATTCTTGGACAAAAAGAAATTTAAGGTCTTAGAAGTTTTACTGGGTTACCGATTCAATTTTTACTGGGGTACTCAGTAAATTTTACTAAGTTATATGGATAGAAAGTCTGAGCTAAACTGATTTTTCACCAAAGAAACATGGTTAACCATAATAATTTTTGTACTTTAACGATAAACAAATTTCACTCCACATGCATTTCGACCATAAGCTGTAGTCTTTAGGTTCTACTCAAGCATCTGTGTACTTTATGGCCCGAAGGATTAAATTATGAAGGCATATTTTATTTTCTATTTCTTAGAAGAATAGACATAGTTATTTCTATACAAAACGAGATTTCATTTCTCCATTTTTGACATCGCACCGTGAAAATCCTTCTACAATCTGTCATTTTGTCTTTCGTTTCTACCGATCGTTGTCTAGGTTCTTTTATATGTAGCATATTGCAGAAAGTTTTCTATCCCAAACTGTCAAAGTCACACTGACAACTGACAGTTGACTAAGGTAATGAAAACAATTTGATTTTGTTATCGCCATGCTAAAGACAGTAGAAAACATTTTACTCGACGGCCATCAAATATAAAAATGGAATGGAAAAATGAAATTTTAATGAAGAAAAATGTGAAAAGTTATACCTACATTTTGAGCTTTAGGGGTTAAAGGAGGTCGATTTTTTTATTATTTTGCGATAGGAGACACCATTATCGAGAGTTATAAGCAAAATAAAATAAAAACGTGAATAAACTACTGAATTTCGTAAAAAGTGCAGTTGACTCTTTCTTCCTTGCTGCCGTCGTCGTACTGTCTTCACGGAACGTTATTTTTGTCTATTCTTCCATCGACAAAACGGTGCTCTTCTTCTTCTTCTTCTTTGGGTTATGGTTTCCGCACTTAGTCCTTCATATGGACCATTGTGCGTGGGCCATGGCGGCCGTCGGTGGTTATTCCAACCAGCCCACCTCCCTCCAGAAGTTGATGATATCTCCTGGTCTGCTGAGAGCATCTGTGTAGGATATGGGTGCCCCGAGGGTTTGTGACCTAATTTGGGTGACGCATGTGCATTCAAAGAGCACATGCGCAATGGTTTCCTCAGCCTCCATGCAGGCCCTGCACAGAGGACTGTCCGTTATGCCTATTGTGTGAAAGTGTTTGTTTAGCGAGCAGTGACCCGTGATGGTCCCCGTCACCAGGCGCAGACCGTTTCTGTCCAGACGTAATAAACGTTTGGTAAGGTTGCCATCTAAGGATGGCATGGCTTCCCTGGACTGCCTACAGCCGGGTGTCGAGGTCCACCAACTCTCCGCTTATGTATGGGTGTACTCCTGTAACCATCTGCGTAGCTGGTTAAAGGGAATGGGCACGATGGGTTCGGGTCCACAGACTGACGCGCTGGATGCTCTTCTAGCCAGTTCGTCAGCTGTATCGTTACCCAGTGATCCACTGTGCCCCTTAATCCATTGCAGTGTCACTGTGTTACGGTTAGACACCGCCACACGTTCTAGAGCATTGTGACATTCCAGTATTATACTTGAGGTAATATACTTCCTCCCCAAGGATTGGAGGACTGAGGCACTGTCAGAGAGTATGCGTATATGGGAGTCCATGACTCTTCTGGCCTCTATAGCGGACACCGCTAGTATAATGCCCACACACTCCGCCTGGTAGACGGTGTTGAACATTCCCAGCGGGCTGGATATATTTATATTAAGGTCGTGCGAGAAAACTCCGACACCGGTTCCGGCGTCGGTCTTTGATCCGTCGGTATATACTCTCAGCTCTTTCGGGCCTGAGTAGTCACAACGTTCTTCTGTGAGTATTATGTTATAATGCCTGTTGAAGGTGATAAGGTTCACTTTGCTTTGTAAGGATTTTAATAAGAAAAGACGTGTGTTGTACTACAAGTGTATTGAGCTACTAGTTTCTGTTTGAAGAAATGCCTATTAAATATATTCTAATGACCTATATCTAGTTATAAGTAAGTAGGTATGCACGTTGAACGCAATACGTCACAACTACTCACAACATACCGCCCACCAAAAGGCCTGTAGGTCTTTTAAGAAACAATGATTAAAATTGATACATAATTATGAGATTACCACTACACAACGTTATATAAATCTGTAGGTGGGGGTCTGTGATATTAATATTTAACATGCATAAAACAATTATCAACAAAGTTAATAGGTACTGCATTTCTTCAGAGCATATTTTAAACATTGTGAATCAACAAACAATGTTACCTTTCCTTAAATCATTAAATAAGATCTAGGTTCCATTGAGAGGCAATGGACATAATTTTGTAACTGTTCTTTTTGTTACGGAACTACCACTTTTGACACTATACACCCTCGTTAGACCGTCCGGACCCGGGTGTTTCTCGACGATTCGTCCCAAGGACCATTTTCCAGGTGGCAAGTTATCAGTTTTTATCAAGATGACATCTCCAATCTTAAATTCTTCTTCCCTTTTATGCCACTTAGGACGCTGTTGCAATCTGGATAAATACTCATCCTGCCATCGCCGCCAGAAGTCGTGAACAAGTTTCTGTGTGTGTTGCCAGCGAGACAAGCTGGACAGCCTTATGTCTTTCATATCGGGTGATGGGACAACAATAGGTACCTCTCCAATTAAGAAATGTCCTGGCGTGAGTGGGTTCGTATTGTCTGGATCAGTGTCGTTAATGGGACATAACGGACGAGAATTCAAGCAGGCTTCTACTTGGCAGAGTATCGTCGTCATCTCTTCATATGTCAGGTGAGTTGTTATAATTCTTTTCAAGTGGTATTTTATAGATTTAACACCGGCCTCCCATAATCCACCAAAAGAAGGACTGTAAGCGGGAATGAAATGCCATTGAGTACCTTCTGTGGCTAGTGTTTCTGCAATTTCTCCAGTAAACCTTAAGCTTGCTTCATTCCAGGCATCTCGGAGCTCTTTTTCAGCTCCTACGAAGTTACGTCCTTGATCGCTCCACAGGTGATTACATTTGCCTCTCCTGGCAACAAAACGTCTAAAAGCGCCGATAAACGCTTCTGAAGTAAGATTACTTACAAGCTCTATATGGATTGCCTTCGTGGACATACAGATGAATATAGAAACGTAGGCCTTTGTTGTCCTGTTTCCTCGGCCCTTAGATAACAAAATCTGAAAGGGCCCCGCGAAGTCTACACCACTTTTCAAGAAGGGCCTGGATGGAGTCACTCTCTCATCGGGCAAATCTCCCATAATTTGAGCTCTAGTAGTAGCACTAAGTCTAGCGCAAATGAGGCATTTGTGAACATGTTTCTTAGCCATTGATTTTGCCTTTAAAATCCAGTATTTTGAACGTAGATAACATAACATCAGTTGAATTCCTCCGTGAAGTGTCTTAAAGTGTGCTTCGGCTATAATCAGAGGTGTCAATGTGTTTTTATTTCCGAGAATAATTGGATGTTTTCGTTCATCAGGTAAGTTTGCGTGTCTGAGGCGGCCACCCACCCTGAGGATATGTTTATCATCAAGATAAGGGTTCAGGGATCGCAACGGACTTCTCCTTTTCACTGGTTTATTTGTCTTCAATCTTTCTATTTCTTCCATGTATTCTTCTTCTTGAGCTCTTTTTATACAAATTGTCAATGCATCTTCTAATTCTTGTGTAGTTATTTGTTTATTTATGTTCACATTGACTTTGTAGTTCAAGAATCTTTTGCAGTAACAAACAACCTTGAGTAATTCTGGTAAGTTGTTAAAATCTTCAAATTGTGTAGTTATAGATTTCTCTTGTTCTTCTGTGCTGAGGTGAGTACTAACCCTTTTTGTTTTAATTTCCATGTCTGTTGTCATAACTTCCTGTTTATTAATCTTTATTTCTTTTTCAGATAACCAACCTGGGCCTCTCCACCACAAGTCACAGTTCTTCAGTTCGGACAGCAACATCCCTCGAGAAGCTAAATCTGCGGGATTATCACTCGACTGTACGTGATACCAGCGCTTGTTATTTATGTTTTCTACAATTTCGACGACGCGGTTGGCAACAAACGTTTTCCATCGATTGGGATCACCACATAGCCACGCTATAACTATAGAGGAATCTGTCCATGCATACATATCTGAAGTTGGAATTTTCATTGCTAGTCCAATTTGTTTCATAAGCTTGGAGAGAAGTAATGCACCACACAACTCTAGTCTTGGTAAGGATATTGTTTTCAGGGGTGCTACTCTTGTTTTAGCAGCAATGAGTTTTATTTCAACCTTGTTATTTGTTTCAATTCTTATGTATACGGCTGCAGCGTAAGCTCGTATCGAAGCGTCACTGAATCCGTGTATTTGTATATTGGTTTTGTTTGTTTCCGTTGTACCAAGCCATCTGTTCACTTGTACATCGTTCACACTAGCAAAATCTGATCTTATCTGATTCCATTCTTCACATAACGTTTCACTTACGTTCTGATCCCAATTCACTTTTTCAAGCCACAGTTTCTGTAACAGTATTTTTGCCATCACTGTACTCGGTGAAAGCCAACCAAGTGGATCGAAAAGCCTTTGTATATCAGATAAAATACTTCGCTTTGTTACATTAGTATTTTCAGATGTTGGTAAAGTCAGGTTGTATTGAAATGTGTCTATTTTCAGGTTCCACACAATTCCCAATGCCTTTATAGTTCCATCAAGATTCATATCTACATGTGCGTTGGATGATCTGTTTTCTTCATCTATAGATTTTATAAAATTTATATCGTTTGATGACCATTTCGTGAGTTGAAAACCGCCCTTTTGCAGTATGTTTGTGACAGTTTTGGCTAGAGAAATAGCAGTTTCAGTGTCATCAGCTCCATCAAGCCAGTCATCTACGTAAAAATTACCCTTGATGGATTGCACAGCGAGTGGTTGATCCTTTCCTTCATCATCAGCTGTTTGGTGGAGTGTTCTAACAGCTAAATACGGTGCAGATGCTGTACCGAATGTGACCCTTAGCAGTCGGTATTCGTGGAAATCATCACCCTCATCGGATCTCCATATAACTCGCTGGAAGTCTGCGTCTTCACGAGTCACCAATATTTGGCGATACATTTGTTTGATATCGGCCATGAAGCAGACACGCTTCATTCTCCATTTCATTAGATGGTTCCTCAAATCATCTTGCAGCTGCGGACCTACCAATAATTCTTCATTTAGTGAAATGTTGTTTGTGCCTTTGCAGGAAGCATCAAAGACAACGCGTGTTCGAGAGGTCTCCTTGTCAGAACGAACTACAGCGTGGTGAGGTAAGTAAACTGATATTGTTTCTTTTTCTCTTTCAGGTATTTTCTCCATATGTCCTTGTTCTATGTAATCATCTATGACTTTTGTGTATTCTTTTTTCAGGTCTGATGACTTCTTAAACTTCCGCTCGAGTTGCAAGAATCTTTGTTTGGCTATCTCCTTTGTATTTCCTTCAGGTGTTTGTAACTTTGTACTCGTGCTCATTTCATTTAGTTGTGGACTGTAAGTTTTGAATGGTAATTTGACTATGTACCTTCCTTCCTCATTTCTAGTTGTTGTTTTCTCGTAGATATCTTCACAAATCTTATCTTCTTTTGTTAAATGTCTGTCCTTGTCTATCTCTATTTCCCATATCGATTTCAACATTTCGTCTACATCAACTTGGTGATGCATCACAAGGTAGGTGTGGTTTTGTGGTTTTTCAAAGATATCTCCGAAAATAATCCAACCCAGGTTTGTTTTTTGTGCAATTGGAGTGCCTGGTGGACCTTTTATTAAATCTGGCTGTATAATCAGTGCGTATTCCTTGACTCCTAATAGCAGATCTACAGAACCAGGTGTTAAGTAACTCGGATCAGCCAAATTAAGCCCGTCAATGTGAGGCCATGATTGATTGACAATTGTTTTGGTGGGTATCTTAGTGGTCAGTTGTTTCGACATCACGTAGGCTTGGATCGGTAAACTATAGTTATGGTCCCACTGTGATCTTATATTAAGCTGTACCACGTGTTTGATCTCTGTTCTCGAAGATCCCACTCCTACAACACTTCCCTTGAATGGTTGTCGCTTGAGTTTCAATAGTTGAGTAGCTTTCTCGCTTATAAATGTAGCTTGAGAACCCTGGTCTATCAGCGCGCGTAGTGAAATGATTTGACCCTCTGCATTTATTGCTTTCACTACAGCAGTCGCTAATAGTGCTAATCCATGTCTAGTTGTATGATGCGACGCGATCACTGTGTTCACTTGAACTGCATCCTTCTCTTCTGCTACATGCTGTGAAGCCAACGGTTGTGAAGTGCTCGGTGTAGCCGCTGGTTCTGTGTTCTTAGTCGCATGTAGTAAAGAATGATGACGTCGGTGACATTTCTGACAGGACACTGGTAGTTTACATCTCTTTACAGAGTGTCCAAGTGCTAGACAGTTAAAACATAAATGTTTGTTCTTGACATATTCAGTTCGCTCATCTAGTTTCATATCAATAAATTTCTTGCAGTGACACAACGTGTGGTTTTCTTTGCACATGATGCATGTCTTCTCTGTACTTGGTGTGGCAACATGATAAGAACGTTCTTTGACTTGCTTCTCTCTTGTATTATTGTTGGCTGTAAAGCCTGTAACTAACTCCAAGGTGCGGAACTTGGACTCCATGAAATTCTTTAATTCGCTCCAAGTAGGCAATGCTTCGCTGTCTTTCTTATAGGCATACTCTTCCCAGCCTTTATGTGTCTCTGGGTCAAACTTCTGAACGAGCAGAAATATTATTACATGATCCCAAGAGCCTGTAGTTATTTTTAAATTTTCCATGTTATTTAGGCATTCTGTAGTTGTATCCAACAAGCCTTTTAATTGGACGGCTGATTGCGAAGTCATCTTCCTCTGGTAAAATAATCTTTTCATGATGCAGTTTAGTATTATGCGTCTGTTACCATACCTTTTATTCAAAACATCCCATGCAGTTGCGTAATTACTGGATGTCACTTGTATATGGGTCAATAAAGCCTCAGCTTCTCCACTCACACTTGTTTTTAAATAATGTAATCTTTGTACATCACTGAGGTTATTATTTTCGTGCACCAAAGAAATAAACAAATCCTTGAAAGTCGGCCATCCTTCATAATTTCCATTAAACTTAGGTAATTCAATTTTTGGTAAATGCACTATATTTTGCGCTGCGTAGGTTACGTTCATACTTGAATTTCTCGACTCCCTCGATGTCGATTCCGCTAACGACGTAAGCATATCTTTCAAATCCCCTTGTAATGAGCTGTATAATTCTTCATAAACAAAGAATTCTTCGTTCAAAAAGTATGGCAAAATTCCTTTTTGTTCTTTGGGTGTTATCTTTACTAACCCGTCATGTGCGTTCTTGAATGACATCCAATACTCATCAATAATTTTCACACGTGCTTCTATATAACCTTTTGTCAGTCTTCCCTTTGGACACTTTTTTAAGTTTGTTTGCGTTTTTTGAAGTAGATTAGCACCATCTTCCAAGACAGCGAGATATTGTTGTTGTTCTTTCGTTGTACTCATTTTGTTTCACTATATTTACTTTTAACAAATCTTCAATAAAACTGTTCGTAACACTTGGTAATCTTCCGTACTAGCGCTAATTACTCAGTTGCAAACATATTCATAGGCATCTAAAACAGCGAGGTGTTTTTTCTACGAATCCTTATCGCTGTGGAATGCGGTTCTTTGTTCAAGCGGCCAGATGTTTACCGCTCCGTAGTTCTTGCGTTCGGCTTGAATACGACCATATGTTGAAGGTGATAAGGTTCACTTTGCTTTGTAAGGATTTTAATAAGAAAAGACGTGTGTTGTACTACAAGTGTATTGAGCTACTAGTTTCTGTTTGAAGAAATGCCTATTAAATATATTCTAATGACCTATATCTAGTTATAAGTAAGTAGGTATGCACGTTGAACGCAATACGTCACAACTACTCACAACAATGCCTTTGAAAGTAGTGCAGTTTCGGGGCTTTGTCGCAGGGTGATGCCATCAAAGGTTGTCGTTTGATCGCATCTCCCTAATGCGTATGTGTTTGACTCTAGAGTCCTTGCTTAGGGTCCCTGCTATGTACAGCCTGAAGGCAGTCAGGGCTGCCTCCTCTCGCACGATGAGGTGTAGAGGTGGCAGTCCAAGCATCGCCTGTAGGGCAGCAGTGGGTGTGGTTCTCACGCAGCCAGTGATAGCTACACAAGCAAACCGTTGTAGTTTTTCTAGGTCTCTCTGGGCTGTGCTCAAATCTGTCCTGGGCCACCAGACTAGTGAGCCATATGTTATAATTGGCCGGATGATTGTGGTGTACAGCCAGTAAGTGACCTTGGGGCTTATTCCCCAATTCCTGCCAAGCATTCGCTTGCATTGCCACAGGGATATGCTGGCTTTTGTGGTGATGTAATTAGTATGTTTTGCCCAGTTCAGCTGTTTGTCCAAATATATGCCCAGGTATTTGGTTTCGGTTGAAAGGCTTAGTACCAAAGAAACGTGGTAATTGGAGTGTCATCAACTTCCTCTTTTTTGTGAAGAGAATCAGTTCGGTCTTTGTCGGGTTCACTGATAGCTGGTGTTTATTGCACCAGACCTCTACTATTTTCAAGGCTTGGCGCATGAGGTTGCATAAGGTGTTTTCGTGGGTACCATTTATTATTATAGTTATGTCGTCGGCGTAACCTACTGTGAAGTAGCCTTTGTCATTGAGTGTTTTGATGAGGCTGTCTACGACCAGGTTCCATAGAAGTGGCGAGAGAACTCCCCCTTGCGGACAGCCCTTCGCCACAGTGGCCCTTGTAGTGTCGTTCACGGTGACTTGTACAGCTATCAGTTTGAGCATATTGGTGATCCATCCGCTTAGAGTCGAGTCTATGCTGTGTTTGTCGAGGGCCATGTTGATACTATTAAACATGGTTTTGTCAAAGGCGCCCTCAATGTCAATGAAGGCGGCCAGTGCCGAGCATTTATGGTCCACTGCGCATTCAATTTTGGATACCACGCTATGTAGCGCGGATTCCGTTGATCTGCCTGTGGAGTACGCATGCTGTAGTTTGTGAAGTGGTTTTACCCGAAGAGGTCCGTCACGTATGTGTCTATCACAGAGTCTCTCTAGGGTTTTCAGTAGAAAGGATGTGAGTCTTATAGGCCTATAGGCCTTGGGTTGTGAATAGTCGGTTTTTCCGGGTTTGGGTATGAAAATGACTTTCATTTCACGCCATGCTAGGGGTACGTATCTGAGTGCTATGCAATATCGATAGATTTCCACCATGCATGGCGTCAAGGGGTCAATGCCCCACTGTAATAGGGCTGGGAAGATGCCATCCAGCCCTGCGGATTTGTACGGCTGGAAGGTGTTAATAGCCCACTTTAGCCAATCTTCTGTTACAATACTTTGGGCTCTTGACCAGTCTTGACCCGTTGGGGTCCATACTGGCTCAGCCTCCCACTGCCTGTCCTCTAGGACTATACAGTCTGGGAAGCAAAAAACGGTGCTCGTGCTAAGCCTGCTGGAATATTTCAAGCAATCTTTTCTCCGTGTAAGTGTGGAACTTTAAAACGTTAGGTAAAAGTACTCGATCTTAATCAATCATGTAGATGGTAGATTGTGAGTTATTCTCAAAAAATTCTCAAAAAATCGAAGAAAATTTAAACGATGATATTTTGGAAAAACAAATTTAAAAAGTAGTTCGCTGAGCACAACCATTCCGTAAGGAGCCGACCGCACGTTTTGAGTTTGAGCCGCGCGGCAGCGCAGTACTTGATCATTATTTTGCTGCGATGTTATTTTAAAACTGCGATATCTCCTAAGATATTCATTGAAATCAAATGATGTAAATGGCAATTTTGTTTAAAATTAAATACTTCTGATGAATAACGTTTTTATTTAGATAAGGATTAATATCATGGTTATAAAACACCTTCGCGAATAATGCATTATTTTAGAACAAATTTGGTTAGGATAAAAAAGGTTATAGTGAGCCAACCTTAAAAGATAGACATATGCTGTTGCAGATTTTTTCTTAGGACTTTTAAAGGGAATCAATTCTGTCATACATGATTTTAGCGAAACTTCAACCATTTACACAGCGCACGCAGCGGAAGTTCTCAAAAGGAAAAAGAAATCAAACAAAATGTTTTGAAACATTTCTGCCCGACCCGGGAATCGAACCCAGGACCTCATGCTCAGCAGTAGCGCTTGTGACCACTAGACCAACGAGGCAGTACGTTCAAGATCTAAGCCTTAATAAATTCAAATCATTAATTAAACGTAAGTTGTGCCAGAAAGCCTTTTATACCGTTAAGGATTATATTGAGGGCAAAAAGGATTTGCTCCAATTTTTGCATACTGAATGTTTTTTTTTAATACCATTACCATTTCAGACACAAATCTACATGGTCTTCACATGATCTGACCAAGATCTGGTCTGGACTTTAAAAGAGACTGTGACCTCTGAGTTTGTTTCGGCCTTTCTTCTTAGAGTAGTCAGTTATGAAACGCCGACCTCATCTAGTTTTAAAAATATGATTGACGTGTAAAAGTGTTTGTAAAAACCTACTTACAGAAATAAAATCATTTATCATTTATCATTTACCACTGTAACTTTATTATTTGATTCATTAGAGCAATGATGCAACAGAATAAAATGTTGAACTTATTCAGATCTTCATTTTAAGACGGGTAAGAAAGTGCTACAGCACTGGGCCCATTGTGCCCGTTCTTCTTTAATAAAATATCCTGTGGTAGTGATGTTACCATTTAGATATCAAGGTATCGATAATAATGATAAAAGTTACAAAGACATTTTTTTTTTCACATTTTATTATATTCAAAAAATGCCAAAAAATTTGGAAAGCAATAAAATGATCAGTAGTTTCAATGTTTACAAGTTATTTATTTATAAGATTTATTTACATACAAATGACTAAATTATAATTATTATCGTCTAATGACCCAGTGTCAGACTGCTGATCACGAGGTCGTGGGTTTGATTCCCACAGGACACAAATATTTATGTGATGAATATAAGTTTTTGTTAGTCTGGGTGTTTCTTATGTATTATAAGTATTTACAAAAAAAAAAGTATAAATATTATATCCATTTTCTAGTACCCATAGTACAACTCTACTTAGCGAGTTTAAAACAAAAAAAAAAACAATTTAGAAATAAAAATAAAAATAAGCCAAGCTGCAATAAGCAAACAGATGACCAGTCCTTACTGACGGCATCCGTTCACGAATATGATGTATCGATCAGCACCATTCAGTTCTACCAATTTGAAGAGAACTTAATGATCCGACAGACACGCCATCACCAGCGAGACATTTGAGTGAGCATGACATACTCTCAGCCGCCAGGGCACTTTCAAGTCAATGAAAGACGAACCTAGTAAATTAGTAAATCGTGGCTTTATGTGCTACATGTGCTATGTAATTATGCATTATTAAGAGACTGGATTTATATAATGCAAAGCCATATATAATGCTTCAGCAGCTCCAACAGTATTTTCGAATGTTAATCAATTAATTTAAGCGCCCCTCTGGAGCAGGACCAGCGTTGAGCCAAGCATCTTTGTCAGCGATGTAATCCCCCAACTTATAATATGCTTGGCTGCATAGTGTGCGTTATAAACAAGATTTAAATTTCGTTTCATTCAGTTGGAGTATGTGGGGAGGTATTTTATTGTAACATTTTAAACAGTACCCCATGAAGGATGAGTCTGCTTTAGCCAGTGTGAAACCTGGTTGAACCAATTAGTCCCTATTTTTAGTCAAATTGTTGTGTCTTTCACCTCTTTTACTGGAAATATTTTATTTTTTCCTTACGTACATGATGTTTTCATAGATATATGGACAAGGTACCGTCATGATTTTAGTATCTTTAAACAGTTCTCTTAGAGAATCCAGCCTGCAGAGGCAATATATTGCTCTGATGGCTCTTTTCTGCAAAATAAAAATAGACTCGATTGCTGCAGCCCGTCCCCATAAAAAAATACCGTAAGACATGACAAGATACTATGAAAGTAACTGAAATATACTAGCCGCGCGGTATCTACATTAGTAAATTGACGTCTTTTTTTCGGTTTTTTCTTCGAGCATAATTTTGACGAAGCAGTTGGCAGCCAATTTTCTTCTCTACGGTCTATTTGAACAAACTGTATCCACTTTTCACGTTCTACTTTATTTACATTCGAAAACCTAAAATATCAGAAAACTACTTGAACGAATAATAGTTGTTCCTTTATTGCATCTAAATTAAATTACATAATTATGATCAAACCGTATTATATTTTAAGACTTATTTATTATTTACCTCATTACATATTATCGATAATAAAATCGATAAGCAACATCACATCTCTACAAGGCTAGTAAAGCTACTCCGCAATAGAGGGCGTTTATTCAAACTGAGTAATTTGAAAAAACGAATTCTAATTACTGAGTAATTTGAAAAAATAAGTATGTAAATAAACCAAAGTTAGGTATAGTCGTTTTACCATAACGAGATTTGCAATATCGCAATGCTTAAATCAGCAAAATTTCTTAGAAAATATTTTTATTTTGGTGGACACAAATGCGACTTGACAGTCTTGAGTAGTCTTGACATGCAGGCGTGCCAAACTAGACTGAGTGACTTTTGTCCACTAGGACAAATGTATCGGATTACGATTTTGTTCGTTATGTCCCGTCTATTGTTATAATAATTTAATGTCTTTGGTTGTCGCAAACGTTTTCTAGCAACAATTGATTGTTTGCGCATAAGTTAGTCACAATTTTAGGCACTATTACGGTAAATTACTATCTTTTTATAATTTTAAATACGGAGCTAGTTGCTTACAGTAGCAGTGGCGCAACGTCCCGTATACCGTATACCGTATCCCGATACACTCTCACCGATGCTACTATTAGTATAGATTAGTATAGATTGATAATAGGAAACAACGTTTGTTTACATAAATGACATGACATCTTCATATTTATTTTTTACAAAACTAAGACATGACATTGTTAGTTTCAAACTACAATGAGTTTCTATCCAATAGTTTCTATATGTGCGTAACTGTACCGTCCAGTTGGAAAAGTGCTAATAAAATTACATAAAAAAGAAAAAGTTGGACTCATGCGAAGACTCGTATAGAGGTTATAAAAGTTGAACCCGCATCTTTCCCCAGTAGTACAAGGAACTACAGGTAACACTGCTACTTCTAACGGAGGCGGTGGTGATTTAAATATTTTAGTGCAAGCATTAAGGTCTCTTGCCCCCCCAAGTCGTCAAAACTTAGGTTTTTTCAACAGCAGTATACCCGAGTTCGACCCTGCAAGAAAAGAGCAAACGATGGGTGTGTGGTTGCACAAAGTGGATGAGTGTGCCGCCATTTATTCATGGAATGAAAAACAAATAGTGCATTATGCACTGCCTAAACTTCAAGGCATAGCAAAACGTTGGTATGAAGGATTACCATCGGTGCTCTTTTCTTGGGACGAATGGCAGACAAAATTATTAGCAGAATTTCTCTCTGAAGAGAACTACGTTCAAATGTTAGCAGATATGTTAGCTGGGCGTGAACTTTACGGAGATTCCCTTGAAGATTATTTTTACGACAAAATTACTCTTATTAACCGATGCAGTCTATGTGGTAAATGCGCGGTAGAATAGTTTTTACACGGCATAGACGATCGCGCTGTTAGGTTAGGTTTCGAAGCGGCTCAGTATGAGGACTTGGATAAGTTGAAAATTCTGACCGTAAATCTAATATAAAAAAACAGTTAAAAAACAGTCTGTTACAAACTCCTCGGATAATAAAGCAAAGAATCCAAGCTCCAAAGTCAGAGTCATTCGTTGCAATAACTGTAAAGAGGAAGGTTATTTTGTAGGTCAATGTACTCAACCCATTAAAAAGTTTACTAAATGTATGAGAATTGGTCATGAGGTGGAAAATCGTTTTTCAAAAATAATACCGGCTCAAAAATCTGTACACAGAGTAGATATCAATGGTACAACTTCAGATAAATATTTAAAAACTGTGCGTATTAACGACATAGAAATGAATTCCTTTGCTGATCTTGGTTGTGAATGCTCGATGCTTAAACAATCCGAGTTATCCAAATTGGGGAATATACAAATAATAACTAGAGATCTGCCTATACTCAGAGGGTTTGGTAATTCTGTTGTGCATACTCGTACATTGGGTAAGGTCAATACTATAATCAAAATTCACGGGGTGAAGGCTGAATTCGAAATATTAAGTGTCCCAGATTGTGTTATGCAGGTTCCCCATAAGATAGGCCAAAACTTTACTGAACAATCTCATCTATTGATACAATAAAACAAGTGAACATTTTGAAATTTTACAAAATCCGATCGATATTATCCAATACCAAAAAGTAAAAAAATAACCGTAAAAATGTTCAATTAATAGGCTTCAAATTTTTAGAAGTCTATACTGAACCAAAATTCACTGGTGACCTTTACATTAAGGGTGGCTTGCTTTACAAAATAACTTTTCCATTTTGTTCTAACTGGAATTTATCAATTTAACAATGAAGGTTACGGACAAATTGTTGTAAATAGCCTAAATTCCGAGCCTCTATATTTAAAAGAGAATACTTTAATTGCACGGGGTATCCGTGCCAAACAAGAAAATGAAAAAAGTGTTCTGCATATAGCTGATTCTAAACTAAAGGATCAACAAATCTGTCCTTTGGACCTAAATATTTCTGGTGAGTTAAGCCAAACTGTGATTGATGACTTGCTTTCCTTGTTAAATAACTATTGACATTGCTTTGCATTTGCACTCTCTGAGTTGGGGCATTTCTCGGTTTGTGAAATGGGCATTGACCTGCACTGTGACACACTTGTAGTCTATAGGCCTTACAGACTGGCAATGAAGAAGAAAGAAATAGTCAGGGATATGGTAGATCAACTAGTTCAAAACGATATAGTACGCCCTTCAGTTTCCCCTTTTTCTAGTCCTATTGTACTTGTACAAAAAAAAACTGGCGATTACCGCCTTTGCATTGATTATAGAGCTTTAAATAAAAATACTATACGCGAAAATTACCCAATGCCACTTATAGATGACCAGATTGATGCGTTAGCTGGTAACTTGTACTTCACAGCTCTTGATTTGGCATCTGGGTACTACCAGATCACCATCTGAGAGCAGGATAGGCATAAAACAGGGTTCGTCACACCGGAAGGCCATTTTGAGTTTAACCGAATGTCTTTCGGCTTGCCAAATGCCCCAGCAATGTTTCAAAGAATGATGCATCAAGTTCTAGGTAACTTACGTCATAAAGAGGCACTAGCTTACTTGGATGGCATAATTATTCCATCAAAATCAATTCACGAGGGTATGAGACAATTAGGATCAATATTGATCTTGCTATCAGAAGTAGGTCTTACTCTCAATTTGAAAAAATGTGTTTTCTTTGGCCGTTCAGTAACTTACTTGGGGTTTAATATTTCAAGTGAAGGTATCCAACCAGGGTCTGCTAAATTAGAGGCAGTAGAAAAATTTCCAATACCAAAAGATCAACACAACGTAAAACAGTTTTTAGGGCTAACGCGCTTTTTCCGTAGGTTCGCGAAGGGTTTCTCGATTATTGCAAAATCATTGACATAATTACTCAAAAAAAATGTTGTTTGGGTATGGGGGCCCGATCAACAAAATGTATTCAATACTTTAAAAACAATCTTAGTTCAGAAACCGATATTAGCATTGTATGATTAAAAATCCATTACAGAATTGCACACTGACGCATGCAAAATAGGTATCGGTGGTGTACTATTCTAAAGAAACGAACAGAATATTTTAAAACCCATAGCTTATTTTAGCAGACAAACTAGCCCTGAGGAACAAAATCATTGCTTTTATGACCTAGAAACCCTGGCAGTGGTAGCCTTATTACAGAAATTTCGGGTATAATTAGTAGGTATACATTTTAAGATCGTGACCGATTATAATTCGTTAAGATCCACTTTCATGAAAAGATATATGATTCCCCGGGTAGCCAGATGGTGGACCCAAATGCAGGAATTTGATTTTGAAATCGAGTACAAAGCGGGGTCTTCTATGGCTTATGTGGACGCTTTGAGGCGCAACCCACCCATCAGTAGTAATCACTCGGAAAAAATGGTTAATTCTATAATAGAAACAGACTGGCTCTCAACAGTATAAAATTCGGCTTCCGAACTTCAACGGATTATTGGTATTTTAAGTAACTCTGAATTTGACGATGTTAAAGATATAAAAGAAAAATATGAATTAAATAAAAAATGGTAAGCTTTTTATAATCACACTTGATGGAGATAGAGTTGTGCCTAAAGGCGTTCGATGGCAAGTTGTCAAACAGAATCATGACGATATTGGCCACTTCGCTTTAGACAAACAGTTGAAAAAAAAAAAAAACACTATTGGTTCCCAGATATGCGTGCTTTTGTTACAAAATATGTATCCTTTTGTCTAGAATGTGCTTATAGTAAAGCACCTGGTAGAAAAGGACCCGGCTTTTTGCACCCAATCCATAAAGTAGACGTGCCGTTTGATACCATACACATGGATCATACGGGTCCATTTGTACGTAGTAGTAGGGGTAATGTATATTATATTCTTGTTTTAATTGACGCTTTTACAAAATACATCTACGAGTATTTGAAACAAGTGATAACTACAACATCAAACACTACTACATATTAGAGTGTTGCGCGAGTTTATTAGTATCTTTGACGTTCCTAAACGAATAACATCTGACCGAGACACGTCATTTACAAGTGATATTTTCAAAAAGTTTGTAATTGATAAAGGCATCAAACATATATTAAATGCAGTTGCTACTCCACAGCCCAACGGTCAGGTGGAGAGATATAATAAAGTTATTGTTGATTCATTAACAGCTAAATGTGTTGGCTCATCTGAAAGCAAATGGGAAGACCACCTGCCCGATGTCCAGTGGGGTATCAATAATACCTTCAACAAGAGTATCAATAAGACACCCTGCAGAGGCTCTTTTTGGGATAAGGCCACAGGGCTCAAGTGATAGTAGAGTAATTTCAGCAATTGATGACAATATCACTTCAATAAACAAAAGCCTCGAAGAAATTCGTACTGAGATTTCATTTCATATTGAACCCACACAAAAGACTCAAAAAGCAACTTATGATAAATCTTGTTGCAAGTCTATCAAATATAATATTGGGGATTTATTAAGAGTTGAACGGCAAATTCCCTCTACGGGTGGTAGTAAAAAGTTAATCCCAAAGTATCAGGGCCCTTACAAAATTACTTATGTTTTTGATTATGACCGTTATCAAGCAGAGGATACGCCTTTTACAAGAAAAGTATACAAAAAATACTCTAGTATAATTGCTGTGGATAAGTTAAAGCCATGGATTTGTTTCAATAGACCACATGATGACGCCTTAAGCGAATAGCGAATTACGGCTTATTCTAATTGTTTTAATTCTTTATAGTTCTATATATATGTATATGATAAGAACCAATGGGGTCAAATCTATTTATAAGGACCAATGGGGACAAATCTATTTATAAGGACCAATGGGGTCAAATCTATTGATAAGAACCAATGGGGTCAAATCTAGTTATAAGGACCAATGGGGTCAAATCCATTTATAAGGACCAATGGGGTCAAATCTATTGATAAGAACCAATGGGGTCAAATCTAGTTATAAGGACCAATGGGGACAAATCTATTTATAAGGACCAATGGGGTCAAATCTATTGATAAGAATCAATGGGGTCAAATCTAGTTATAAAGACCAATGGGGTCAAATCCATTTATAAGGACCAATGGGATCAAATCTGTGGATTACATAACTAATTGTATCTGCATTTTAATTTGGACTAACGGGTCAATCTTATTTTGATTTATATTTTTATATTTAAATGACGGAGGGAGTACGTGTCTCTCTTATTATCAGCCATATTTTAACTACTGCGGGCGTACGTACTATGGGTAGTGTTGGTTATTATGCAATAGAAAAACCGTTTGCAGTTCAAATCAAATTATAATTTACGAACCAACTAATCACACTAGCGAATCACACACTGTAGGTACACGACACAACTATACGGAAGGGGTGACAGTTCCTAGGGTGGAGGTACTGATCTCCTCGAAGGCAGAATGGTAAGTGTCCACTCGTCCCATCAGCGCTCCTCCATCAGCCAGGCTCTGTCATAGCACGAAGTTAGCCGAGAATGCACGTCATCGCGACGGTGCTGCTACCTCTCGGAACTCGTGCTGTGCTTCGTTTAGTGTCCATACTAATGACCGTCTCCGACATATACATATACATATTGTTATTATACTGAATTAATAATTAATTAATTAATTGTTTGTTTGATTTGCAGCTAAGTGCGGGGACGTACCTACTTACAGTATTCTTCGATGGCCGACTCAATGTGTTATTTTATAACACATTAATAGTTGTCAAATAATTACAGATTATTAATGACCTAAAATGATATTTTGGCTGCAAAACAATATAAAATAATTTTAACTGTCCAGCTCGCAATAATGGCGCCATACTCACCTAGTGTACAAAAGAGCGTACCGCCATCTATGCGAGCTCAGCCGCGCCCTGCAGCGCTACCGGCTAGATCTGGTTACGTTGTTGGGAGCGGGGACAGCCGCCACTGTGGCCGAGCGCCAACCAAAACCGACACCCTCGTTGCTTGATCGGCTCTTGCTGGGCCTTCCCTAAGGAACTAGGGATCTCACCCGGCAGCGGCCTGGCCGCACGGGCGTCGTGAAGCACTTCGGGCGCTCCCACAATTACACCCCCAGAAACACACTATAGAAATCTGAAGGGGAGGGAAACCCAAAGACGTGTCCTCAAGTCTGGGGACCGAGAGACCGAAGTCTCGGGCAAGGGGCCAAAAGCCCCAAAACCGATTCCACGCGCCCCCCTCGGGGGCGCAGAAAAAACGTCGAGCTTTGCGAGCTCAGTTTGTGTGCAACGTTCGTGGAGTTATCATCACTCGCTACCGAGTAAGTTGAATCTGGTATTATTTATTTTGGATGATATTTAATTGTATAAATTTATGCTAATAACTATTGAATATGTTATCATAAGATAATAATTGCAATTTATATTGCTAATACTATGAATGTTTTGTAGTAAATAAAACAAAATATATATGAACTAGTCTTTTATTTTACATTCGCTAAAGGATTTTTTATAACCTTGGAGACATGGACACTATTGTGCTCTCTCTGAAATGCCGCTGTGCCCTGTGGGCACCGCTATTAGTACTCGAACAGAAAGATGAAAATTAAAGGAGCAGCAACTTACTTTACTTATTTATCAAACAAGTTGGTTATGAAGACAGGTTTACACGGAGTCAGTGCGCTGGCACTAGTCGTACAGACTTGCCTGCGCTGGCGTAGGCCATGTTTTTTACGCAAGACATTTCTGCAGTTTTCTTGTGGTGTACATATGAACTCCACAATAAAAAAATAATTCCGAACAAATCTGGCTTTTGAAAAAGATAGGTATGTCTCATGAACTTAACTGCGTTATATTACGAGAGGACCTTTTACAATTTGTCTACCAACTAAATACTATGCCAGCACTTGTTCCGCGTACACGTGCCTTGATAGTAGCGAGGGGAGATGAGGGCTGCTGTCATACTCTCGCAGAGCTCGGCGACCGTGGGCCGCAAAATGCGCGTGGGCCGCAGTCCGCCCGTGGGCCGCAGTTCGCGCGTGGGCCGCAGTTCACGCGTGGATCGCAGTCCACCGGTGAGCGCCAGTTCAGCTGTGAGCCGTGTCCCTCGGCACGGCGCACAGTGGATCGACTCCATACAAACTGGTAGACATAGTATTATATATAAAAATGAATCCATATATCCCTTGGTCACGCCATAACTTGTGAACGACTTTACCGATTTCATTAATCTCTTTTTTTACAGTTTTCTAATACGTTGTGGAAGGTTTTTACGGGAAAAAAAATTTAGGAAAGTTGCGAGATGTATGTGGGTGAAACCGCTGGGCGCTGCTAGTAGGATTATAAAAATATGATTTCAAGATTTTTGAAAAATACATGATGCCAATGTGCTCTCCTCGATAATCTACTGATTGCAATGTATGGAAAAATATAGTAAAAAAATGTTTTCCTGCGATTCCCGCACAATTTCCGGTTTTGACGCTTATAATATATTTTGCCATAATATTTAGGAGATTTCGTCCGAACATACTTATGTCCCCAAGTGTCCCTTGGAGACACAGGTTTTTTTTATATAATAATAATATTAATATGACATTTAATGAAGATATTTAGATAAAAGAAAAGGATAGGTTTTCATTATTTATATTAGGATATAAAAATAAAGAAAGAACGTCTAATAAATAAACAGAAAACATATAAAAGATACTAATTAATTAGTTCTTATGATTAAATTGATAATACACAAAAAAATTGCCTCCAAGTCATTATCCGAACTTTCTGAATTATCAATATCACTGTCAACTACTTCATCTACATCCACAAGTTCAAGTTTAGTTGAGTCTCCTTGAATAAGTAAATCTAACATCTACATCCACAAGTTCAAGTTTAGTTGAGTCTCCTTGAATAAGTAAATCTAACGCTGCTTTCAGCATTGTCCGTTTTGTCTTCGGACTCATTGGTGACGTGTTTGTGCCAGATATGGATCGGAAGAAATCAGTAGACAATGAAGAATATCTTTATTATATGCGACACTATTTATTTTTTGGAATGATGTTCTCTGTATCTACGGAAATCTTTATTTCTTGACTCTGATGCATCCTCAGAAAGACTTCCTATGGAAACTACAGAGAACTTTTCAATAATTGCTGGTTCGTGTATAAGTAGTTTACGTACACTGGGAGGCATATTATACCATGGATATAGGTGTACATACAGTTCTGATGTTTCTAGGCACTTGAACTCTGAAATTTTGATTTTTTTCGCCCGATGATACACACTGCTGTATCACTCCTAATCTTCTCACTAAATTCACATCCAATCCAGTTATTTCAGAAGATTTCCCTGGGTATCCAAAAAATCGACGAGCACTGTTGTCATCGTTGGTAGTTCCACTGCCAAGTTTGACTACATCAAGCAGCAACCCAGTTTTCTTTCTAAAGTATCCTCTCCTTTCGTTTTCTCTCTGCCATTTTGTATTTATTTTCTTCACCTTTTCCTTGCCAGGCCTTGAATTCTTATCTGTAAGCGATATGAAGAAGACATTCCATACATCGAATCCAAGCATGAAGTGAGCTGAGTCCGTATTTGTATGAGTCTTCACATGCCGGTTTTTGCATTACGGATGTCAATGAGCTCATTTCCTTAGGCCGAGCTTCACAAATGGTACAGGCGGATGTCGGAATTCCCGTAATAAATGAAGCAATTCTACCGTCAATCATCGTTAACAGTAATTTATGTATGACATTACTATTACCGGAAACTGTAGGGCATAGTTCCGAAATTTTGGCTTCAATGGCATTTTTTCAGCCAGCACATTCAATTTTGTCTCTGAAATAAACTTCCACATTATTGGACGGCAATAAAACGACGATGAAAGGCGATCGTTTTTCCAAATAATACCTCCGTGTTCTTTAATTAATTGCAGTGGAACTAAATTGGCCATAAAAACGCTCTGCAAGTTCTCTTCACTAGTACTCTTCTGCTTGTAAACACTTTGATCCGAAGTACCATCGAAACCCCATTTACTGATTAAGGTTAACTGTTGATCTTCGGTCTGTAAACGACTAAGTCATCAAAATACTCGATTAATCTTGTTGTGATCAGGTCTAAAAGAGCTTGCAAACGGATTTTTGCTGATGTCTCTGTAACAATTATATCCTTTTTATCTGGAAAACACTTCTATTTTCGTTTTGCAGATTGTGTAATGGTGCGATTGTGATAATTATATTTTGTACAAAACTAAAGCCTCATTCGCACTAAAATCATATAACAAGATGAGTTATTGATACAAAAAAGAATACCATATATTTGTCGTATATCTCCAAGGAGGGACACTTGGGGACATAAGTATGTTCGGACGAAATCTCCTAAATATTATGCCAAAATATATTAAAAGCGTCAAAACCGAAAAATGTGCGGAAATCGCAGGAAAACATTTTGCTCTATTTTTCCATACATTGCAATCAGTTTTACTCACAGTACTCCTAAAACTAGGGTTTAATCGAAAAAACCACAGGAATACTTACTTTGAAGTTAAATTATTGAGGAGAGCATATTGGCCTATGTAATTTGTTTTTCAAAATCTTAAATAATATTTTTATAATCCTATGTCCGCTGGTTTGTATGGAGTCGATCCACTGTGCGGCGCTCCTCAGTGCACACCACGTGATGTCTGACTACCCAAGGGTTCCGTGGGGCCTGAGGAAATTTTTAGGGTTCCGTAAGCAAATGGTAAAAAATGGAACTCTTATAATTTCGTCATGTCCGTCCGTCCGGATGTCACACAGCCACTTAACTCGGGAGACTATTTGCACCATATCGATGAAAATTGGAATGAAGGTGTATTACGGTTTAAAATATCATATATTTCTCAAAGATTTACATAATCACTTAGTGAGAAACAAAGTATTAATAATAAAATGAAGGTAATAATTAAAATAGTCCAGAGCGCTCGTCGTGCGGTAAGCCAGTAATAAAATTAGTTTTTTTTACTAGATCAGGTAAGTGGGTACATCGTAGTAAATTACTCAGAACGCGCGCGTTGTAGTACACATCGAGCGCGCTGTTCTTACCAGCACTGTTATAAAGCACCGAGTATACTATACAATACTAGATAATAATAGTATATTTTATTTATTTATGTTGGAGCCGTCGAAGATGTGTTTCTTTAACATTAAAAAAAAAAAAATAGTTTTAGCTTCTTTAATGTTTTTTGGTAGTGAATTGTATAGTTGTACCCCTTCATATTTAATATTTCTCTTTCCGTGATTTGTTCTAGGTCTGTGTAATAGTACTAGGTCATTTGGCCGACGTGACGATCGCGTTTGCACTTCATTATTCTTTTTATATGTAATTTCTGTGTGTATTTCTTTTGTTAGGATTTTTCTTATTAATATACAGGTATTATATTGATGAGTCTTGGTGATGTTAAGGAGCTTAGGAGGTTAAGTAGAGATATTGAAAGAGGGCTTTAATAATTTTATTTTGGGCGTATTACCGTGTATTTTAAGAGTGCCAACCCTAATCATTTTTTACGCGAAAAATAAAAAAATGTACAAAGTGTTTGGGTAGACATTCACATCCCATAATTAAAAAGATTATGATGTTTTTAAGTGACTTTGACATTTAAGTCAATGTGTTTTGAGATATGGAATATTTTCGGTTATGATTTCCTTCCTTCCTTCCTAATTTCCTATTCCTATGCCTTTTTCTCTTTTTTCTTTATTCTTCTTTTTATAATAACATTGTAATATATATGTGGAAGCTTGTAATTAGCAATTGTCAGTTGTTTACTATTTTGTTACCATTTACGTGTATTAGTCTGTAAGCTTTCTTAAAATTGTAAAAAAAAAAAAAAAAACCGCAGAGATAACTTTGTTTCGAATAGTTTTAGTCGAGAAATAGATACTATGAAATTCATGCTGATTTTGTGGCCATAATCAATACTTTGAATGCGTAAATATTCATCCCGACTGACTACGGGACCCTTCACTGTGCGTGCTCTGACACGCACTTGGCTGGTGTTCTTAAATCAAATTAAATGTTATGTGCTATAAATAAATGAATGAAAGAAGCAGTTAGTTCTAGTGATTGTTTTTCGGAAAAAAAATTGTTGTCGTACTGTAAAGTGTTACTAACCTCTTATTCGTTTATCGAGGTACACCGGTTGATAGAAAACGGGCGGCGTGGACTTGGCTGTGAAAGTTAAACAATTCAATTAACCATTTTCCTCTTTACTTCTTTTATTGTATCATCCCGCTGTACTTTTATGGAGCCAAGCAGTCAATCATGACATTAATGTAAGAACGGCTATTTTAGTGAACTTTCAACAAAGCAAATAGGTAGATTTTAGGTTCGACGACTGCTTGGCAAACCTAAGTTCGATTCCCAAAAATAAATTGTTATTTTTTGTGCTTCTTTTTTACAATTTCTTATACTATTATAATTATGATAGCTCGTAGAATGTACACAGAAAAACATAAAGTTTAGGCCTCTTCTGTCATCTCTGGTTATAATAAAAATAAATAGGTATCTATCATTATGTGACTGCTAATGAGGAATCCCGTGTCTTTACATTCTACTGTTATATTATTTTAGTGGTAGCTGTTCATCAGGAAAAAAATGTAAGAATGCATAAGTCAGTGTATCAGTGTTGTGCCATTAGAAGTGTATAATGCAGGAACGCAGGTGTTCATTGGTTTACTAAAAGCTAAAACTTCATAAGCAATGGGAAATAGCTACTGAATCTGTGGGTGTCCAGCTCAGGACGGGCTGCTTCTCACATAGATAACTGTACGACGCTTGCTCCCAGCACCACTCATGACTCTCTGTATATTTTGGCTGCTGAGACCAAAACTACAAAGGTAGTATATGGGGTAGTTTTATAAAAATGTGGCTGTTATTTTAGCAGGTACCTATATTGTGTTGTCTTACAACTTCCATGCGAACGAAGTTGCGGGCAGAAGCTAGTTAGTAATATAAAATATATTATATAATTATGTAGTTTAAAAAGCAGGAAATTAAATTTAAACTAGCTGACCCGGCAAACGTTGTTTTGCCGTATTAATTATTTCTAGCGAATATTTTGGTAGTTAAATAAAAAATAACTAACTTAATGTATGTGGGGATGGGGTCTATGATTGAAAGAGGAATGGAGAATAATAAACGTTACTAAATAATAACGTTGTCAACAACAGGTGCATTGAATCTACGCATGTGCTCTCCAGCTGGAGCTCTTATTTTGATGAGAATTCATAATTGTTGATATACTATAAACTGATGTTAGAGAAAATTCTCGGTCAAGTGAAACTATAAGACACGGACACGGGACACGGTATGTAATATTGAGGATACAGTGCACTGACCTCAAGAATTTTTAAATTCTTTAAGCCCTTCTGGCTTACCTCCTTACGACCTTATGTTAAAAGTTGGCATTCCTATCATGCTATTAAGAAACTTGAGCTCCCCCAGCATGTGTAATGGCACAAGGCTGCCTATAAAAGAGTTGCGGGAGAATATAATCGTGGCGACCATTCTCACAGGACCAGCAGTGGGACAACTGGCTTATATTCCGCGGATACCCATGATTCCGACGGATTTACCCATACCGTTTAAAAGGCTACGGTATCCCTTCAAGATCTCTTTTGCCCTCACTATTAATAAGGCCTAGGGTCAAACATTCTCTCTGGAGGGCATTGACCTGAGAAAGCAGTGTACTCGTATTTCCCATGGGCAGTTATATGTTGGCTTATCTCAGGTTGGAACCCCTGAAAGACAATATATTTTGGTACCAGATAATAACATTACATCTAATACAGATACAGATAATTTTTTAACAATTCATATAAACATAATTTATCCAATCACAATCATTTCATTCACTCATTGAAACCCGATAATATAGCCAAAACAACATGCAAATACATACATACATATGCAGTAAACAAAGTATAACCCTCCTTTTAGCAGTCAGGAACCAAATCATAGCACGCAAAGTCAAAGTCAAATCATTTATTTCAAATAGGCACTTTTGAACGTCAAAATTTACAAAAAAATAGAATTGATTCTAGTTGCTTCCAAAAGGTAGTTTCGTATGGAGAAGAATGGGCAAGAAACTCCACCGTTACTCTTTTAAAAATGTTTTACAATATTATGTATACATTAATTATATGTGAAGACGATGCACCTAGAATAAAATTACTATACCACAATAGGTAAAAATAATTATTTACCACGCATGAACGGTAAATTAATTATGAGATAGATACATGGTGCTCACATATTTACAAATATTGAAAAGTAAATGATTTTTCCAAAAATTCACAAATAATAATTTAGTGTGTGAGTTAAAGTAGTTACCATAGATAAATGATTAGTCTCGCTGCGCTCGACTAGATACCGCGCTATCCAAAAACAATAGCTCCGTGAAGGCGGCAACTCATTGTTGTAGTGTGAGTAAGACATCGCCACTTGACATTTGTCAGTTGACATTGACAACTAGTGTGCGTGAAGATTGTGATACCAGCTGCTCAACTGTTACCCGAGTTAATGGGAAAAATATTTTATGCTGTGGTCTATTAGTTAAGTTATAAATTTAGCTCAGAAAATACTTAAAAATGAACAATAAATTAAAATCGAATGTATAAATATATTCGTGTATACGTTAGGTGTAGGTTTCTTCTTTAGAATAATGGAAGGTAGGTATGTATATCAATGATTAGAAGATTAAAAAATATTAAAAAATTAATAATTAATTCATTATTAAAAATTATTCTAATGTGTTCTCTCACGTATCCTTCGTCCCCTCGAATATTTTTTTTGCAAATATTTTTGATGTACAGACACGAAGTTTACATTTCAGGACCATGAGTCGAAATACGAAAAATAAAGTTGGTTTTCCCGTAGTAAGTCAATCAACCGATTGCGCATTTTTTATGGGAAGACGGTTTTTTTTTTAATTTTTCGGTGCATGTTCCTTGGGGAAAGTTGTTCAGTTTCATGGATAGAATCACCCCTTGAAATAGTATCAGCAAACATTTTTACACCTTATGTGTATAGATTACAAAAATAAACATTAAATAATTTATAGAACTAGGTTAAGTATACAGTATGTTAAATAACAGAGGGCGTTCCCCTAAACTCGTTAATCTATATTATTAATAGATAAAAATAAAAATATCAGCATAGAAAAATAAGCACAAAATAATCCGAATAAAAAAAAAAAAATAATTGACAATAAATTCGAAACCTCCTGTTTAACATCAAAATAGTAGCGCGGAATAGTACCTAGCGTAGTAGCATTGCCCAAACCGGCAACGTTGCAATACGCACGATGCCGAGCGACTCACGAATACTCACGAAGCAGAGCGAACCGACCGCCGCGCGCCGCGCCGCGCTGAGTGGCGAGCGGCGACTTTTATAATGGCGGCATAAAACGTCTGGGAACTAGAGTTCCCACGGGCACTTAGCGGTATAATGAATTAGAAAGACACGTCGTCGTCGGGTTGTTATCAGTAAAATTAAACATTTATGTAAGTATGTGTAGGTTTAGCAATAACATTTAACAACCCGTCTCAAATGCCCGGCTGACAAAGGAATGCGTCACTGAGGCACCTTGGACTTGGAAGGACCTATTCGCAAACATAGTAGGTAAATAAAAAAAACATAAATTCATGTATCTACCTATCTAAGCCACGTTTTAATAACATTAAAATTAAAATACAGAGTATTAGACAGTTATTCTGCACGCAGTGGCCGCGTAATGAACGCGAGGTGGTAGCAGCGCTTCTTTACGTCGCGCATCGTCGCGGGCTCGTGGCCACAAAATAAACAGATACGAGTACAGAAGGTCCACTCACGGAACAAGTACACAAATTTGTTTTACCTAGCCACTCAGACCGGTGGTACGACAGGCTTACAGTGTTAATATGAAAAAAGCTTTTAAAAATTAATTTTATCTAAAAAATAATGTACCGCTAATAAATAGTGTGCGGTTAAGTTTGGAGAAAGTTTCATTTATTAAAACCACAGTTTAGGCTAGGATTTAAATCATAATGACGGTATTACACGTTAGCAAGTGATTTTTTTTCTCCAATACAGAAATTTAAAAACTTTTATTTTAAGCAGTTGCCTTCGTAATTCCTAAGTACTTGCGTTTATTCATAGCAATCGTGTAACGTCACAGTAGTAACACGTTCGTTGAACGGGGTACTCCCTGGATATAAAAGCAGTTTTAGGAAAGAGTGGGCCTTCTGAACTTATTAATTTTGTAGCACAGTCGTTTAGTGTTATTTTTTATTTTAATGTTTTCGAAATGTTTTAGCTATTATGATACATTTAAATAATGTTAAAAACTTACCTAGATTTTGAACTGCTCAATATGCTGACCTCCTCTGTCTACACATTGTTGCAATCGCCGACGGTTATTTTGGTGCACTCGTCGCATTAAAAGCGGGTCCTCGCGTATGCGGTTCCTGATAACACGGAATGCTGTGCGGATTCGCATTTCCATCTCCTCCCGCGAGTGGCTTTCTTTTTTATAAACGAGTTGTTTGACCCAACCCCAAAAAAAGAAGTCAAGTGGCGTTAAGTCAGGTGACCGTGGTGGCCACGCCTCGGGACCGTACCTCCCGATCCAGCGGCTATCAAACAACTCGTTTAGCCGCGACCGCACTTCTGTTGAAATGTGAGGGGGTGCTCCATCGTGTTGAAACCACACATTTCGGAGCTCGGCTAGCGGCAATCTGTCGAGGTAGCGCGCGACGGTGTCGTTAAGAAGAGCCAGATACCTCACACGGTTTAGAGTCCCTGGGATGAAGACAGGTCGTATTATTTTATTTCCCTTTATCCCAGCCCACACATTCAGTGACCACCGTATTTGATGTGCTAACGGCCGAGTGGCACGCGGATTATGGCCTCTTTCTGCCCAGTGATGGCATACACGTCGATTCCACATGCCATTGCGCGTAAATAGGCTTTCATCTGACCATATGACGTTTTCGATGAAGTGGGTGTCCTCCGCGCATCGCTGCAGTGCCCACTGGCAATAAGTTAACCGGCGCTCGAAGTCAGCTGGACCAAGCAGACCTTGTACTTTTTGAAGTGAGTAGGTACGCATGCTGCTTGTTTTTCTTTAAAATTTTAAAGACTGCGACGTGACTCATGTTTAACAGGCGGCCGGCTCTTCTAGTGCTTGAACCGGGCTCCTCCTCAAAATGCCTTAGCACGTTCTCTTCCTGCCGCACAGAGATCACGGGTCGGGGGCCACCAGAACGACGCGGCACTACCGGTTCATTGTTACGAATACGCACCAGGGCACTCACAATAACACGAGAATTCCGCGGTTGATGTGCATTGGGGTACCTCTCAGCATACATCCTCAGAGCACGTGCACCATCATAATTACACTCAGCATAAATGAGCACCATGTTCGCATACTCCTGAGCACTGAACTGATAACGCGGCATTTTTCACACAAGAATGACGCAAGATGTTGCAATGCGAAAATAATGCACATCCGCTCAGCGCGTGATATTAGTTCCGACTAAAATTAGGTGGACATCCGGGGGCAGGGGGCGGGGCTAGGCACATCAAATAGATCGCCGCTGGCGCGGCCCGTCATTCATAAATAGGTAAATTGCGAAGTTGCCGTCCTTCAAGTACGCGTGTACAGAGTGTTTCTTTTACGCATCAATTTAACATTTTTAGTGAATATTTTAATATTAAAAAAAATAAAAACATTTTGTTTTCGAATGATAATAATTTTTTTTTTAGCATGTATGGATGCAATACTATTGCGGGTTAACGGGAACGCCCTCTGTTAGTTAACATACTGTATAATAACTAGGTTGATGAATTGACAAATGAATGATTGTAGTTTCAGCAGAAGTGTCTCATGGTTTACGCAATCGAACGCCTTAAAGAGGTCGCAAAAGATTCCAATGGCATCTTGTGCTTCTTCCCAGGCGTTAAAAATGTTCTTTATTAGGGTGACACCAGCGTCAGTGGTACAACGCCCTTTGGTGAAACCGTACTGTTGTTCATGAAAGATGGAATTTTTATTAAAGTGACGTAACATTTGATTAAGCATTAACTTTTCAAACACCTTACTGAGAACTGGCAGAATTGACACAGGCCTATAATTGTTGGGTTCTTTGCTATCACCGGATTTGAACAATGGAACTACTTTACTGTGTTTCATAAGATCCGGAAAGACTCCTTGGTCTACACTGGTGTTAAATATGAAAGCTAAATAGGGTGCAATGGTTTCGATGAGAGATCTACAAACTTTTACAGACATTACCCAGAGGTCCTCTGATGATTTAATTTTAAGATCTTTAAAAGCTTTTATAACAGCTTGGGGGTTTGTATGCTGAAACCTAAACTCAAAAGGGCATGCCTTTACATTATTTTTAAGTAAGGCAGCAGAAAGCGCGGGTGATGAATTTAAAGCTTCAGTAGTTTTAAAGGGAATATTAGTAAAAAAGTTTTCAAATTCCCGAGCTATTTCTACATCTGAGTTGATGGGGCCATGTGCAGTCTCTAAATTAAATTCTATATTACGCTGTTTTTTCCTGCCTGCTTCATTATTTATTATTTGCCAGGTAGTTTTTATTTTATGATCAACTGATTTTATTTTATGGCTAATATAAAGAGCTTTTGCTATTTTGCACACACTTTTAAAAGTTTTTGAATATTTTGCAACATACTGATGAAACCTTGTATTATTTATATGTTGCTTTAGACCATAAAGTTCAAAAAGTTTTTCCCTGCTTTTACGAATACCTGGAGTCGCCCAATCACTAAATAAAAACTTTGTGTAAATAGTTTTAGTCTTTAGTAGAAAAGTGTTATTAAATTGAGGGTTTAATAGTGAAAACAACTCGGCATAGAACTCATTTGGGTCATCTATATTATTAAATCTTTAGTCACTTAATGTACTGGCCAAAGAATTATTTAATTTCTCTAAATTTTTACATGTAATTGGCCTAAACCTTATTAGAATTTTTTGTAAAGGCATGTAGGAGCAAAATGTTATTGTTTGGCCACTGTGATCAGATGGCAACTTTTTTACAATTTGTTTGTGTAAATAATCACAATTACAAAAAATATTATCTATAAAGTGGCAGAAGAAGCTGTCACTCGGGTTGGTTCAATAAAAACATTTGACAAATCAAATGACCCAAAAAGACTTAATAATCTAACAGTATTCGAGTTATTTTCCAATAAATTAATATTATTATCTCCACATATGATTATTGACTTACTACTAGTACTAAGTTTCTTTAACACATGTTCAATTACAGAATCAAACACAGATAAATTCTGTTAACTTGGAGGTCTGTATACACATACTATAACATGCTTATCAAGCTCAACATAAGACAATTCAATGGTGTGCTCGACAGACAGTCCGATGATGTCTTTCGCAGTACTAACCGAACCACAGTCATAATTTCATCACAAGTAAAAAGGTTTATCGCCCAACGAAGTGGGCATGGGTCAGCTAGTCTGCAAATAAAGTCATAGGATGTGGAATTGATTTTGGCAAGTCGTCAATGTAAGGTGTAACAAGTGGAGGTCGATACACTTGGAGGAGATACACTACCTTGTGGAACACCAGAAGTAGTTTGACTCCATCTAACTAGATGGCGTCAAACTACTTCTGGTGTTCTAACTAGAAAACAGGTACTCAATTTGCACAATTTTACTGACTATAACTAAAATGATTAAATTAAATATGACATGGTTTGACACTAAATACACCAACAGAAAAGGATTTCGGAAAACCATTCTCCGTGACTTACGAGTACGATATCGTCTCGTGGCAAAATATGACTGTGATATAATTTAATGTAACATCTTGCATGCCATGTGTGTGTTTACTCATGTTTGGGACAATTAGGTGATCTTATCTTATCTTCTTTTCGGTGCTTTAACAGTTTCACACTTCACACACAGCAATTGGAATTGCTCCAGAGTTAATTATTACTGTTAATCTATCTCACTTCTAGGAACAGCATCGTACTCACTTATTGGATAATATTCTTCGCAGAGGCAGCCTTCTAATTCCCTGTAGTACGGAGGACAGCCGCATTTGTTGCTGAAGCCGCTGCCGATACGGGGGGGAGTTGTGTTGTACACTGGTTTTCCTTCTTCAGTGGAATATGAGACGAAGCATCGCAAATCTGCATACTGTAAAAGAAAACGGCTGTCAACGGAGCTTAAGGCACCTGTCCCACCGCCGACGATGAACGTGCAGTGACTATAGCTAGCTACTAACAACGAGTTGGCGAGCAACTAGTAGTGTGTGCTCGACAGCTACGAGCGATTACTCGCTGTTTTGCGTAAGTACCGACCAAGCGTGAGTATCTCAGCGAGCGTCGCTGAGTGAACAGTATTTGAAGGTGCAAAGGCGAGAAAACCCAATGAAACGCACAAACCGTTTCAATTAGGACAATTTAATTCACAAGGGATCGTCCACAAAAAAATAATTCCAAAACAGTATTGGTATGGTCACCAAACCAATCATGTTAGATGGACCAACGAGTTGTCTAAGGAGTACAGGTTGGAATGCGGGGTGAGACAGGGCGGATTGACCTCGCCAGCGCTTTTCAATCTGTATGTCAACCAGCTGATTGTCGAGCTCAGTAGCACGCATGTTGGCTATTCTATTGACGGTCTGAGTGTGAATAGTAATAGGTATGCAGACGACATGGTGCTGCTGAGGCCGTCAGTTAGCGCTCTCAGGAAGTTGTTGGCGGTTTGCGAGACTTATACAGAAGCGCAAGGACTTATGTATAACGTGCAGAAAAGCAAACTGCTTGTGTTTAGGGTAAAACGTAGAAAACCAGCACATATCCCACCGGTTATGTTAAATAGTGTGGCTCTTGATAGTATGCTAGATTTTGACTACTTAGGACACATAGTTACTGAGGACTTGAATGATGATGCCGACATGGAAAGAGAACGGAGGGTGTCGGCTGTTCGATGCAATATGTTGGCCCGCAGGTTTGCTCGTTGTACACCAGAAGCAAAAATAACTCTTTTTAAGGCGTTTTGCCAATCCTTGTATGCGTGCACTCTGTGGGTTCGATATACGCAAAGGACATATAATGCCCTCAGAGTTCAATATAATAATGCCTTCAGAATTTTATTGGGGCTTCCACGTTACTGCAGTGCATGAGGGATGTTTGCCGAAGCACATACTGATGGTTTCAGTACCATCCTGCGAAAAAGGATTGCTTCCATGATGCGCAGAGTGCGTGGGAGCGTCGACGACATTCTGAAGGTCATTAGTGATAAGCCGTGTTGCACCATTATGGCGCATTGGGTGCATGTACATTGTACATGTGCAAGTACCCGGTACGTCAAGTGAGTGCAACAGGTATTTGAATTAAGAATTTG
The DNA here is from genome assembly GCA_916610205.1 of Griposia aprilina. Classification (NCBI taxonomy): domain Eukaryota; kingdom Metazoa; phylum Arthropoda; class Insecta; order Lepidoptera; family Noctuidae; genus Griposia; species Griposia aprilina. The sequence goes on from OU744294.1 coordinate 24,362,513, forward strand.
AGTTGCATTTGTTACTAACATAGCATAAGTACTGTGTATTACTAACATTATATGGATCAAGCTCCGAATTAAAGTATTTTTTTTTAAAACTATTTATGGTTTGCTCGGTAACCAAACCATAGCGAGATCTATTTCGATCCCAACGCCATTTAGGTAAGCGTCAGGTATACTTTTGCATATATGAAATATTAGACATACCGCCCACCAAGGACATATTGCAAAATGTCCTTCTCTTAATCTAAACCGCCCACCATGTAACATGCAATATGGGGTGCAAAGATACAAAATTTCAATAAAATAATAACATGGGTGAAGGTGTATAAAAGACAAAAAATAAAAGACAATTTCGAAGTTCTTACACACTAGATGCATCCAATCAAAAATCCAATCAATAAATTACACCTTACAAACACTAAGTTTATGTTTCTACAGGAAGAATAGCCAATTTGGCAAGTTGGTGATGCTTTTGGTTTGGTGGTTTGATTGGTGTGGTTGGTGGTTGATTTGAGAATTTTTAATTCTAACAGTAACGACTCTAGTGATTACGTCGGGGCCAGGATGTTTTAACTCAATCTTCCCCAGGAATCACTTACCAGGAGGTAAATCATCCTCTTTTATCAGAACTATGCCACCTATGGCTGGTTCTGGGTTTTTGTGACCCACAAATGGCGTCGTAAAAATTGATTTAAGTTATCTGGTGACCACCGCCGCCAATAGCCCTGTAACATTGGGTAAGTGGTCATCGTCTGAGACTAGAAATGTTAGCCTTTTCGAAATTTGAATCAGGTACTAGGACGAGTGGTTCCCCAACCAGAAAATGGCCAGGAGTTAACACCGTTAACTCATTTTGATCTACACAGGAAACCGGTCTCGAGTTGAGGCACGCCTCAATTTGTGCCAACACCGTCGTTAGTTCCTCGAACGTTAATGTAGGGTTCCCTATTCAGAACGTCCCCACGAGTCCTTCTGTTCATTACCCTTCTGAGGTGGTGTTTAGTGGACTTTATTCCTGCCTCCCATAAACCACCGAAGTTTGGAGCGTGAGGAGGAATAAAGTTCCACTTTGTACCAGTATATGCCAAGCACTCAACCAATTCGGGAATTAATTTAGATTTTTCTTCATTAAATAATTCTTGCAGCTCTTGAGCAGCGCCTACAAAATTTGTGCCGTTGTCACTGTGTAGTTCTGCACAATGTCCTCGCCACGAACCTATTAAATGTGGCCAAGAAACCTTTGGACGTCATGTCTCTAACTGCTTCGATATGAATCGACAATGTGCCCCTTATACGATTTTTTACCGCATCCTTTAGACACTCTGATGATTATCGGGCCAGCGTAATCAACACCACCGTACAGGAAAACTTTTTTATTAACTGTTTTCTTACCACCTATATCTGTAACACGGTGTTTTGTTAAAGTTTTCTTGATTCAGTGATAAAAGATCCTTGTGACCGTTGATCTACTAATGCACGAACCACACGATATATCTCATCCTCTGACTTGACTTTTACTAAAGCCGTAGGTATTAAAACCGTATCCTTACAATTTCCTGTCGAAAAGCATGAACATTTTGGCTTAGTAGATCCCTCCGCTTGTACAGCGGCCTTTTGAGTTTCCTCCATTGAGGTACTATTCCTAATAGCAGCTGACGCTGCTTCCTTCTGAACAACGCCCGTATCCTCACCAACAGACCCAGATCCACCGCTAGGGTAGAGTAAAGTATGGTGGCGTCTTTTACATAAATGGAATTTGACGGTGTTTCTTCAAAATCTGGCAGAGTAGTTACTACCCAAACAATTGAAACATAGCCCATTTTTCAATGCGAAATCACGTCGAGTATCGTTATTTCTATAGCAAAGCCTTTACACGCAGTTACCTTACCAGCAGCAGAACAAAAAGGGCAAGATAATTTCGCTTTTCCTTTCCCTACTACATGAAACGATTAAGAACTCTTTATAACAACAGGATTATTTTCAAAAAAAAAAAAAACCTCGAAAGTGGCCAGTTAAAAATCAGAAAATTGAGTAAAAGTAGGTAAATCTTCCGTAGCATCCGAAGCTACTCTTAATTTCGAGGCTTTCCTAGTGTCATTATCCAATTTGGCACTAACAATATATGTTATTAGGATGTCCTAAGAAGTAACATCTATCCCAAATGTTTTTATTGAGACTAAACAATCAGATGTGGTGCTAAGTAATTTTTTATTTCAGTGGCTGATTCTACTGTTAAACTCCCTTGGTTAAATAAACGTTTTAAAATTCCATTTGCTAAAAATCACTTATTGTTATACATTGCTTCTAATTTTGCCCAACTAGCCGTATAATTATCCGATGTTACATTAATGTTTCTTAATAGGTGCTCTGCATCTCCGGTCAAGTACCCTTTAAGGTAATATAATTTTTGCGCATCGTCAAGAGTTTTATTATTGTGTATTAACCCTCCCAATAAATCCTTAAACGTATGCCACTCACTATAATTTCCAGAGAACAAATGTGTCTTAACCTCAGGTAATGAATAACCCTCGACTTAGGGGGTTAGTAGACAGGGGTTGAATGAAAGAATAATTTCACTTTCTACTTGGGAGTGCCGACCATAAAAAACCGACACTTAACCTCAAGTATGGTTTATTCGTAGATGTAGTGGTTACATCTTAGAATTGAAGTAGTTAACAAGCTCATTGGAGAAATCGCAACGCCCCCGCAAGGGGGCGTGGCGAGCGGTGCCAGGGCGTTATGCCCCCCGGCCGCGGCGTCATGTATGGGACCCGTAAATACGGGCCCCTCATTGCGTCGGCTGCAATGGCCTCGGCTTATTGGGTACGCGTCGCAACGCGTACCCATGTGTGTGATTGCTATTTGTTTTCTGTAGGCGCGCCACGACGCTAATACATAGCGCCGCTTTCTTCACGACACCTCGGCGGTCAGTCCCCGCCAGGTGAGGCCCCTGGTTACCCAGGGGAGGCCCAGCGAGGACGACCAGCAGCAGAGGTGCCGACTCGAAGCTCCTACAGAATTAGGTGTTCGACCCCCGCCCGCCCCGCTTCCAGAGCTAGCCAGTTACGGTCCGGGCTAAGGGGTCGTCGTGAGTGTGTGAGCGGTATTGTAGTGTGTGTAACACCGCTCAGTGTCTACGCGAGAAGCCGCCCGCGCGGCGCCTACGCGTGTGAGTATGGTCGCATGTATAGACGTGAGTGTCTGTAGTACGTTGACGTAACGTGCCTATATTAACTTAGAACACGCTACGCAACGGGTGCATGTAGGTAATGTAGAGTTCAGTTGAGTCGAGTAAGCCGCGTGTAACCTGTATGCAGCTTACTCGGGAGTCCAGTCCGGTGGATGGGGTCAGTTGTCCGCTAACAGGTCGCGGGGCAGGGGTCTCGCGTCGGGGGGGCGCGCATGCCAGGGCGCTATCTGCTTGACATGGGGCCAAGCAGATGCGTCGGCACGCGCGAACATTCCCGTCGCGAGGCGCCGCACAAACTCATCCAGGCTCTCAATCCCGAGGTCCCGGACAATGATATCGTTCCTCACGAAACGAGGAGCGTCTACGATGGTCCGCAACGCCTGGTTCTGTTGCGTGCGGAGCAGCTTCCGGCTCGACTCGCTCGTGAGGGCGAACCATGCCGGGGCGGCGTACGTCAAGATTGGGCGCACGTACGCTTTGTACACGCCCAACTTGACGCGCGCCGGGATGCGGGACGAGAGCACTGGGCGGAACAGGTTGCGGGCGACCCTACCCTGCGCGGCGACCTTGCGGACATGTGGCCCCATCGTGAGCCGACGATCGATGGTCACACCCAAGTACTTGACCCGGGGCGACCAATCGATGTCGACTCCTTGTAGCTTCAAGGGTGGTGGGAGGGGCGCAAACCCGGTAACCATCGCCTGCGTCTTACCCACGTTCACCGACAGCCGCCACTTCGCCAGCCAGTCGGGAAGGAGGTCGAGGGCGCGCTGCATTTTGACGGCCGCGTACTTCGCGTTAAGCGAGGTAGTAATGTACGCGGCGTAGTTAACAAGCTATCTTAGTACAAAGCCCTTATATTATCGGCGGAGACTCTTGACACCGCGATGTACAAATCGATCGAAATGGAGCAACGCCATCTAGTGACGAGTTAATTAACAAATATCGAATAGTTGACATAGCGATCGCGATTCAATTAGGTAAATTGTCTCTGTGCAGCTAAACATTCCGCCTACCAAGGACATTTTGTGAAACATTACGTCCTTCCAATGTTAAATTCCTAATCAAACAGTCTACATTACCCTTACAATATACATATAAACTTAAACATAAACAATTACTTACATGTCTAAACAATGCTTAAAAATTATCACTTAAAACTACTAACACCTTCTTAGGCAATAGGCAAGACACACAGTTTTGACGTTGGTCTTTTAAACATGGAACCATAACTGCGTAGTGTGACCACTCGTGTAAGATTGTCTAACCCCGAATGTTTTTAACCACCCTGCCAAGAAGCCACCGACAAGGAGGTAAGTTGTCCTCTTTAATTAAAACGATATCCCCTACGTTCGGTTCAGGATTTTGCTTAGACCATTTATAGCGATGGAGCAGTGTGGTCAAGTATTCGTTGGACCAGCGACGCCAGAAATGTTGTGTCATCTGTTGGACTAAATGCCACCTCTTCAAGCTGGAAATATTAGCCTCTTCATAGTTGTGGTCATGCGCGTTCACAATTGGTTCGCCCACAAGAAAATGCCCTGGCGTTAATGCATTAAAAGTGTTCGAATCGGTCAGTCTACACAAGGGACGCGAGTTCAAGCATGCTTCTACTTGGCTTAATAAAGTGGAAATCTCTTCAAAAGTTAAAGTAGAGCTACCTATTACTCTGTTTAAATGTTTCTTACATGATTTTATTCCGGCCTCCCATAATCCGCCAAATTTCGGAGCATGTGGTGGAATAAAATGCCATGTGGTGCCCTCAGTAGCTAAGGCCGATGCAATTTCCTTAGCTATACCTGAATTTTCCGAGCAAAGCAATGTGTCTAGTTCCTTAGAAGCCCCCTGGAAATTTGTTCCATTATCACTCCATATATCCTTGCATTGACCGCGTCTTGCCACAAACCTTTTGAAAGCGGCAAGAAACCCCGTTGTTGTTAGGTCGCTTACAACCTCAATGTGGACGGCTTTAGTCACCATGCAGACAAATAAACAAATGTATCCTTTATACGCATGGTGACCCCGACCCTTTGATGCCCTTAACTGAATAGGACCAGCATAATCTACCCCGCTGCTCCGAAACGGCCTATTTGGTGTAACCCGTGCAGGTGGTAATTGACCCATTAATTGAGGTTTGGTAGAAGCTGCATAACGCAAACAAGTTACACATTTTCGCACGTATGCAATAACCAACCGCTTAGCTCACTGAATAAAAAACTTCGTGCATAAGTAGTTGAGCATCAGTTGAGGCCCGCCATGAAGATTCCTATTATGTGCGTCGGCAATTAGAAGGTTGGTAAAATAACTATTACTTGGAATTAACATTGGATTTTTGCGATCCATGTCAAGATCGGAACGTTCCAATCTACCGCCCACCCTCAGGATTTTAACAGAATCGAGGTAAAGATTCAAAGACTTAAACACCTTTCTTTGAGGCTTTTCCTTTTGTAGATCCAGAATGACCGCTTCGAAGTTTTGACCTTGACATACCCGAATACATGTCTCCAACGCTAATCTCAATTCTTCCGCCGTTATAAATTTTAAACACGTTTCAGCTTTCGGTTTTCTCAACTCTAAAGGACGTCTCAAATATGCTACCATTCGAACTAATTGGGTAAGTGATGAATATTTATCCCAAATAAAATTATCGTCTGTTGTGACATGTACCTTTAGTTCTTCTATATTAGTTGTTACTGCTTTGCGTTTGCTTAATAGATTAATTTTATCCTTCAGAAACCCAGGACCTTCTACCCACAACTTGAAATTAACAAATTCCGACGCATATAAACCTCGCGAGGCGCAATCAGCAGGATTGCTTTTTGACTGAACATGATTCCATTGCTGTGGTTCACTGATGCTCAAAATTTCAGAAACGCGATTTGCCACGAATGTCTTCCATTCGTTGGGATGACTATTTAACCACGCTAACACGATTTCTGAATCGGTCCAATAGTACAAATTAGATTTACCGATTCCCATCACTTCGGAGACTTCAGAAAGCAGCTTTGCTAGGAGGACTGCTCCGCACAACTCTAATCGAGGCACTGATACTGTTTTTATTGGTGCGACATTAGTTTTCGCCGTGATCAAAGTTACATAAACACTACCGTCAGTATCTACTACCCGTGCATAAATTACCGCCGCGTATGCTGATTTTGAAGCGTCGCAAAAACCATGCAGGTCAACCTGCTTGTCACCGGGTTTCATTTTCAACCATCGTGGTATTGAAAATTCCGTTAAACCTTTCAGCTCCTGCCGGTAAGTAAACCATTCTTTTTTTATTTCATATGGAATTTCTTCATCCCAGTTAATTCCAGAAATCCATAATTTTTGGTTTAATATTTTTGCTACTACGATCACAGGAGCGACCCATCCCAAAGGATCAAATAGTCTTGCTATATCCGATCGATTTGTACATCGCGGTGTCAAGAGTCTCCGCCGATAATATAAGGGCTTTGTACTAAGATAGCTTGTTAACTACTTCAATTCTAAGGTGTAACCACTACATCTACGAATAAACCAGACTTGAGGTTAAGTGTCGGTTTTTTATGGTTCGCACTCCCAAGTAGAAAGTGAAATTATTCTTTCATTCAACACCTGTCTACTAACCCCCTAAGTCGAGGGTTATTCATGGTCCTTCGAGCCGGACGTGGCAAGGGCTGCTCCAGGGATATCAGGTGTATTCTCCTAATTGGACGGAGAATCATCAACCCCATACGCTCCTGCTGAGTGATTTTGGATGCTGAGAGAGGGATATAGCAATACCGGATCCAGTTGCGGGAAGTACGGAGGAAGGAGTACCAAACAGCAGCAAGCAAGCTGCAGACGACTAAGGTCGTAAGGAAGTGAGTGACAGTACCGAAAATCGTGAGTACTTTGTGAATTATTATGTGCCAAGCAAAACGAACTTTATTGCCTAGAAGATTTAAACTTTAAACTTTCATTTAGTAAATTTTAAACTTAGAATAATTTAATATGTGCATGTTTAAACTTAGCTAGATTTAAGCCAATTGTGTTCAGAAGGCGAACCTTTGCCCGATTTTGTAAGTTTAAAGTGTCAAACACTTAGAAAAAATTCTTTGTTTACATCGACTTGTAAAATCGATAACTTTTTGGACTTGTAATTTTTTCAAACTTATTAGCAAACACTTAGAAAAATTTCATTGTTTACATCAACTTGTAAAATTTTCGTGAACTTTTTTGGACTTGTAGATTTTTAAACTAACTTGTTTTTGTAAATTGTTTGGATTACCCACTAACTTCAAAATGTCTTTGCAATCACACGTTAAAGTACAGGATGATATTTACGCTCGGTTGTTAAGAGCTAAAAGTAATTTTAAAAAGTCACCAAACGATAGAATTACCAAGCAATATATAGAGACCAGGTTGGAAATTGTTGAAGAGTTGTGGGCGCAATTTAGTTTAACACATACACAAATTGTGAAGGATTTTGAACCTAAGGAATTGATATCTTCACCCTACTCTGTAAAAGAAGTTTATTTTAATACTGAAGAGTTATATTTAGATTTAAAATGCGAGTTAAAAACTGCATTAAATGACATAAAGGGTAGTGATGTTTCTCCGGTTGCGGGGTCATCATCAAATAATGTTTCCGAAGGTAAAGGCACAGACATAAAGTTGCCCAGAATAACTATTCCAACATTTTCGGGGAAATATAATGAATGGCCGACTTTTCGAGATTTGTTTGTATCGGCAATACATAAAAACAGTACTATTGATAATGTTCAAAAGTTACACTATTTAAAAAGTTATTTGACTGGGGAAGCCGAGCAGCTCTTACGTCATATACCAATTTCAGAAGCAAATTATGACAGATGCTGGACTCAATTGGAGACCAGGTATAACAATAAAAAATATTTGTCTCACTGTATTTTGAAAACTTTGCTCAGTCAAAAGAATATAGTACAAGAGTCAGCTAGTGCTTTAAAGAAATTAATGGATACAACATCACACTGCCTAAATGCACTTACTAATTTAGATATTGATATAGCTTCATGGGATATTTTGATTATTCATATCATAAAGTTGAAACTAGATTCAGACAGTAGAAAGGATTGGGAACTAAAGGTAACTAGCAACACTGATTCCGATAAGCTGCCTACATTTGAACACTTCAAAGATTTTTTAACAAGCCGTTATAGGGCATTTGAATTTCTAGAAACTAAGTCAAGTAAAAATAATGTTAATGTTAGTAAGGCAAAGGTTTTTCACACGGCAAGCAATGCGGCCATGGTTTGTCCGCTTTGTAGTAACGAGCATAAACTAAGAAATTGCAAGCAATTTGTTAGCCAGGATGTGGATACTCGGCGTAAATTTGTGCAAAATCACAACTTATGTTTTAATTGTTTGGGGCAAAACAACCCTGCCAGGGTTTGCTAGTGTACAGCCACTTGTCAAGTATGTAAGCGGAGACATCACTCCTTGTTGCATCCTAAAGGTGAGCAGGATTCTAAGGGAAATTCGTCTAGCGATAGTGCTTTGCAGACGAAAGAAAAAAAATGGAGTAGAAGCTGAAAACAAGGTAGTAACTTGTTTTTCGAAGGGTACAGCAAATAGCCAGGTCCTATTAGCCACGGCTTTAGTGAGGGCTGTATCGAAATATGGGGCTAGGTATACAATCAGAGCCTTGTTAGACCAAGGCTCACGGGCCTCTTTTGTGACAGAGCATACTGTCCAGAGTGTAGGGTTACAGAAAAAAACAGCTAAAGGTTTAATAACTGGTATAGATGCTAATAACAAATTATTACTGAATTCGGTTGTTCAGGTTACAATTCAGTCTAGGGTCGATCCATCGGTTGAACTTGTAGTCAAAGCGTATGTTCTCAAATCGATTACGTCTTTATTACCTGGTAGGGAAACGGTATATTTAAATTGGGCACAAGTTAACGATACGAGAGTATACAATTAGCGGATCCTAGATATAATACACCGGATAAAGTGGATATGTTGTTAGGAGCGGAAATTTATAGTCAATTTTACAAAACGGGTTGAAGAAAACTCCTGGTGGTAGCACTCTAGCTCAGTGTACTTCATTGGGATGGATTTTATCAGGAACAGTAGCTGCCGCTGCTCAGAATACATCCAATATTACAGTGATGCATGCTCACCTTGGTGATGATGAAGTCCTGAAAAAATTCTGGGAATTAGAAAAGGAACCACAAAATAAGAAACTTTTACTTACCGAAGAAGAAACACGATGCGAAGAGATATTTAAGGCTCCAACTTTAAGAGACAATGACGGTCGTTACGTAGTTAACTTACCATTCAAAAGTCAAGATCTAAGCTGTAAATATGGCGAAGCAAGAAAAGTAGCGATTAACAGATTTTACGCATTAGAAGCTAAACTTAGTAAAAACACAGATTTAAAAACAAAATATGAGGAAGTGATCAACGAATACTTGCAGCTCGGTCACATGAGGTCAATAACTAAATAGAAGAACAAAATCAATATGCAGTGTATTTGCCTCATCATGCGGTTGTACGGAACGATAAAGACACAACCAAGGTTAGGGTTGTCTTTGATGCTTCCTGTAAGGGCAAAAATGGAATATCACTCAACGATGACCTAATGATTGGTCCAGGTCTGCAACCAGATCTGCGACATTTACTGATTCGTTGGAGAACGCACCGCATTTGTCTAGTTTCGGATATTATCACAATTTACCGAATGGTGCGCGTGGCCGACCATCATACCGATTTTCAACGCATCGTGTGGAGAGACAACAAACAATCTTCAATTAAGGATTATAAATTACTGACAGTTAGTTTTGGTACCTCTTCGGCGCCCTATTTAGCAGTTAGATCGATGCAGCAAGTAGCGCACGATGAAGGAGTTAAATATCCACCAGCAGCTGAAAGAGTACTTAAGGATTATTACATGGATGATCTTATGACGGGTTGTGATTCGATAGAAGAAGGCATGCAGATTTATAGCCAAATGAATAAGTTATTAGCGAAAGCAGGATTCACCTTACAGAAATGGTCAAGCAACAGTAGTGAATTACTAGAGAAGATCATCAGTGAAAGGCACTCGTACAAAGGACAGGATGGTGTAGAAGGGGAGATCAACATAAAACAGGATGAGATATTTAAAACGTTGGGACTTACCTGGAACCGAAGCTGCGACACCTTCCAATATTCTGTTCAGTTGCCTCTGCTGCAGGAACCTGTAACTAAAAGGGAAATGTTATCAAAATGGAGCAACGCCATCTAGTGACGAGTTAATTAACAAATATCGAATAGTTGACGTAGCGATCGCGATTCAATTAGGTAAATTGTCTCTGTGCGGTTAAACAGGTAACTTAAAGTTTTTAAATCCTGTACTCCTGGACTAACATTACACGTTTCACTAGACATCTTCATATTGTTTAATATTTCTTTCAGTTCGCTTTTAAACTGTATATAAAACTCTTCGACCTCATCATATAAGCTATTCATAAGATAATTTGAACTAAATAAATCAGACTTTTTTACCTCACTAATTATTTTTACATGTGTTTTGTAGAATAATTGCCATTGCTGTTCTAAGTTTTCAGTCCTAGTTTCTATACAACAAACAGTTAAACGCTTTTTAGGACTTTTTTTAAAGTTAGATTTTGACTTGAGCATTTTCGCTTTAATGTCTTCCTGGATGTCGATAAGCGATTCCATTCTTAATTAAAAAATACAAGTAGAATAAGTCATAAATATAAAATATACAAACAATAACAATTTGTAATTCCACATATGCACTGTACAAATTAGCCCCGATGTTAAATGTTGATGCCCTGCTAACTGCTTATCATGGCTTAGTGTCCTCTAACTTAAGATACGGAGTAATTTTTTGGGGCAATTCAACAAACAAGAATGTAATTTTTAAAACCCAAAAAAGGTGCCTTAGAACTATGTTTGGACTTCATGTTACTGACAGCTGTAAACCATTTTTCAAAAAATATAAAATATTAACCCTTCCATCCATGTACATTTTAGAGACCATTATGTTTGTCAAATCGAACCCACACCTATTCCCCCTATTGTCAGATAAAGTTATTCGAAACAGACGCGACAATAGCAAACTTTGCATTCCTAGATCCAGGACAGCTCTACTGCGAAAAAGTATATTTTGTATGGCGCCGATCCTTTATAATACGTTGCCAATATATTGGAGGGAATATACAAAAGGAAAATTAAGAAGTAGGTTAAGGCCCTACCTTGAAAATAAATAATTGTTTGGTGGGCGTGGCTTATTTCCCCCGCACGCGGGGAGTGGCGGTTCCATCTTCCGTGGTCGGTTGCCACGTCGTCGCTACAAACTTATCTGAACCTGAACCAGTGGCCAAAAGTGGAATTAACAAAATTACTGACCGGAATTTAAAAAGGTTCCTTACTTAGCATGAGCTTTGGCTAAGCATTATTTTTGTCACTGTCGCACATCTGTCAATCTAAAAGTGCAAGATAAAGATGGAAACATATCTAAGAAAAATGTGCGTGCTAAGTAACGTTAATTTATCTCGGTCTATGAAATTTTCGCATTATGCATCTATGGAGTAGACAAATAATGCAAAATATTTAATCAATATCCAAAATAATTATTTTATTACATAAATTATACAACATGAAATTAAAAATAGTTAATTAATCTTCTTTATTTATATAAAATGGATGTTGGTATTTATGAGATTGATAAACTCCAACACCGTTCCACCGATCATCATACACTGGTTTGGTAAATGACAATTAAACATTTTTTTTCACTTACCTATTACATTCGATCAATAACGTAATACTCTCAACTTATCCATCGTGTGCTACTTTTCAAGTAAATGTTTGTTCACCTTACCAAAAAAGGACACACTAATTGTTCAGTTTTCTCTTTCGAGACCGACTTTTCAGTGCTTGTAAGCATTCCATTTGAACTATAAAGTGCATAGTATTTCCATACAGTGTAATAAATAGATTAAAGATTTTCCGGCATACGGCAGGTACTCCAGAAATTTTGTACACAAAATTTCTATTTATGCCAGGCTCTATGTTAGCTTAATAGCTCATTGTACATGAACTAAAATTAAAATGGAAGTTATTCACATTTTCTTCAAGTTCGATTCCGTATGGCAGTGGTAATCTGTATGATTTATGCCCTAATTACATGACATATATTTTAGAAATTACGTTACTTTACTCCGGTTATATGAAAACCGAAACCGATGTTATTTTGTTACTATATCTTGTTTATAACATTTTAATTTAGATTTTTGTCGTAGTTGGGTTTTAGTGTTTAACTTTGTTTTTTTATTTCAATTATTGTGGGGTTAGGGTTCAATGGTAGCAAATGGAATTTCATAACAATAATTTTCTAAGCAGCCTTCATAACATTTTAGAAGGATGTTTAGTGTTATTGAAAACAGTCTGAGTGAAGCATAATTGTTTTGATCTTATTTTGGGTTTAGCTAAACATATCCAATATATTTTCAGAAAATAGGCTTTAAGGACGCTATCACATTTTTGAAACTCTGAAGTTTAGGTATTTGAGTCGCAACACAACAACATTACGCGCACGCACACATTGAAACCGCTGCCCGCTCGATTTTATAGGTAACTTATCTAATCTTGGTACTTGAAGGTATTATTTTTTAATTTTACTGGTATTCATTGAGCAAAGTTAGTTGTAAGTTTGCAATCTAATTTTGGTAACTGTGACTAAGTACTATCTGCGTGATAGTCATGTTTTTAATAGTTTTGAAATTCATTAAACAATAATAATAATTAATAATTTTACTAACATAGAAGTATTATTTACTAACAATGTATGGAATGTTTATTCTGAAATAAAATTATTCATAATAATAATTATGTAAGTAGGTACTCAAAAATTTCAAGCGGCCATATGGATTAAATACCATATTCTTACGGAAACTAACGACCTTAACATTTTACTATTACGAGGATCACCTACGATTATCGCCCAGGCTACTTTTAGTTAGAAAAGATGTAAGTACTTGTAAATATTATTTTTGCTGACAATTGTTGGAGCATTACACAATCAAATACTAGCGTGGGAGTTTATCCTAGATTTTCGTTGTGTTATTTAAAAATAATCATTCCCTTATGAAAACAGTATTTTATTTACTGAGACTGTGGCACGTGCTCAGTATTTTTCATAAAAATTATAACAAAAGTAGGTAGTAAAAAGTATACTATATTGTATAAAAGCAGGTTAACAATCGCAAAATGTACACAGTAGTGTACCTTACTGTGAAAAAAATGATAAAATAAAAATAAAATGTGGATTATCCAACCATATCCAACGGAATATTGTTGAACCTTTTACGCATTATGTGTTTTCGTCAGTATATTTGTGCGTATGTGTGAGCTATGATCTCTAAGATTCATAGACCTCGCGTATCGAGGGTCAACTAGTTCTGGTAGTAAACAGTTATTGGTACTGGCGTCTCCATCAGCAATCTCCGAAAAAGTATCAACTTCGTCCAACCACAGTATACAATACAGTACACACTTCTTTACGTAATATTGTTTTGCCAGAAATTGATACACCCGTGCTTCCACGAGCGCGTCCGAGCGCGGAATGACGAACCGCAAGAAAAAAATGTATGAAGAAATTTGAGGCCGTTTCTTATTTTTCTCATAAATGAACATGTTATTTGTTTACCTACAAAATATTTAGCTACCGGTATAGAGGACTATATAAGCAACAATTTCTTATTATTTTTACATTTAACAATGCAGTGGATTTAGCTGTGCTGGTTCCTAATCAGACCCCATCTTTTTAAATTTGTTGGTGTTATTGTGATGGTTAAAACCTATTTTTATGAAAATTTTGTATGGGGCTATACAATTTTTATGGATTCATTCTGGAGATGAATATATTATCTTTAAGTTGACACCAAGATATCCTCGCAACAGTGATCATATTTCATTAAAATGGTACCTGAAAAGCACTGATATTTGTGGAAAAATGTGATAGCGTTCTTAAAACCTTTTACTAGATACCAAACACGATATAATTATTTTTTCCTCGGTAACACTTCACATCCGCTATTAGCTGCCATGCTGAATTTTATGTATTTATGACGTCATGTAGCATATAACCCGCGGGACAACATGACGCTTCCAACGATATCTCGTTTGTCCAAAAATTATGAGCAGTTATGAGGAAACAATGACTTGTTAAAATCAATACCATCCTTTGGCTTTGCCGTAGTCGGATAAGAACTCACCTTTTTTCACAATTCACATGCGTCTCCATTAATAATTTGTGCTCTATCACCTGTAGTGACAGGCAGTATTTGACATATTGAAGTATTTTTGACGTATTTCAAACTTAAAAACGTATCATTGTTTTAGCCTATTTCTTTATGTAAACGATTATTATAAGTTGTAGGTATAAAAAAGACGTTGTTCTCTAGAAAATAGAATGCTTAGGTACCCAATATTACTTTTCAAAGCGAGAATAGATTGTTGCTGGTAATGCTTTAGTGAAGGTGGTGAATTCGTCTCACTATTATCATCATCTTATTGCTATTGAATGTGTTCATTGATTGCCCTGTGCAGACAGCAGATACTCCTAACGTTGAAGGTACTGTTCAGTTTTGGTTTTTATTTCTTTCCATTTTCATAAATAATTTGAATGTCGTCACGAAATAATAACAGAAAAAGAATGTTATATTGTTCACAGTCACAAGAATACACACACACAAAGTGTAAATACCTATTCAACACTAATTGTATTAAATAATTACCTTGACTTGCTAAGCTACAAACTTTTTCTGTAAACACGATTATTTAAATCACGTAAATTAGATCGCACCGATTTGCAAAAAAGTGACATAGATTCATCCTCAATCAGCCTCATCGGGCGACTGATCAATATAAAATGTACTCTGTGCGACTGATTTATGAACGAACGAGAGTGATGACATTACTTTTGATCGGCAAAAGAAGGGATGGCGATAATGTGTGTGTGCTCGGAATAAAACAACGTATGTGCCAAAACGAAACGCCGTCTTTTTTAAATAAAAAATATTATTAAAACAAAAACTGCTTTACCTAAACTTTAATACGATTATTCTCTATGTTTTATAGTAAACTCCAATGAATAACTCATAAGCGTTGCGCCTTACTACTCAAAAAAACATAAACATAGATAGAACTTTGCATTTTTTTTGTATCGAGAAAATTTCATTGTATCGTGTATTCCTTTTATAGGATACTAGGAAATATAGTCATAAAACATACACCAAATTGTTAAATACCTATTCCATATACTTAAAAAGGTACACTAAAAAGAAAAAGCACACTTTTTTCAATATATCACCTTAAAAAGCCGTCTGTTAGAGAAAGCCGTATGTATAAGTATGTTATTACAGCACTGACAAATTTATGACTGATAAATTATTCTGACTTGTGTGAAATATCTAGATTTTGTTCCTATTTTTTCTATAATGAGTTGATTTGATGACACTATGATGAAGTATATTTTAATTTCTATGTTCTAATTTGTAATGCTTTGAATAATGAATAAATTTGTAATTATTTGATGTTTACCTATTTATATTTGTACGCCGTTGAGGCAAAACATGACTGTGATTAATTTAATGTAACATCTTGCATGCCATGTTATTGTGTGTATACTCATGTTTTGGACAAATAAATTATCTTATCTTATCATATCATATCTTATCTTACAAACTTTTTGCAAGTAGATACTTATAACACTAAAATAAAGTTATTGTCCAGTAAATACATCCAATAACACCTAAGTCCCAGGTAACGTTTTAAAATTTTATAAGTGTTTTAAACCTGTATTTCTGATTAAAATCGGGCATCTAAGGCATATATCGGGCAAATAGGTTCAAAGTCAACGTCAAATTATTTATTTCAAATAGGTACTTAAAAGGCACTTTTGAACGTCAAAATTTATAAAAAAATAGAATTGATTCTAGTTGCCACTTCCAAAAGATAGTTTCGTATGGAGAAGAATGGGCAAGAAACTCCACCGTTACTCTTTTAAAAATGTTTTACAATATTATGTATACATTAATTATATGTGAAGACAAACAGTACTTATAGCATAGGTACCATGGCATTGTTGCCTCCGTATTGAGATTTGGCATCATATTTTGGGGCAACTGTGCTGAAAGAGAAACTATATTTAGAACTCAAAAAAGATATATACGATGTATGGTAGGCCTAATAACCACTGATAGCTGTGAGCCTGTCTTCAAATCACTAAAAGTGTTGTTTTTTTTTTTTTTTCCTAATTGGCAGCTCGTACTTTTGACCACTGAGGTCTTGGCTACTTAACCGGTCAAGCCTGTGGGTGCCTTAATCTACTAACTTAAAGCCTCCAGCGAAATTCTTAAGTACTAGGTGACCGCACGCTAAGGGCACCCCCTGTGGGGTACGAACCTCGGCTTAGGGCGTCACTGAGGGGAGGGCAGCAAGGTAGGACAGGCTGGATCGAAATTACTAAAAATCTTGACTTTCCTATGACTATATATATTGGAAGTAGCAGTGTTTGTCAAATGTAACTTGAACTTGTTTCCTGCGATAGTAGATACTAGAAAACGAACCAATCAACTTAGATCCCAATCCAAAACCATGTTGTGTACAAGTAAATACAAAACAGCACTAGCGAGGAAAAGTATTTCAGGCATGGGTCCGGTTATATACAATAAAATTCCTGATAGTAAGTATAACAATGAAAATTTGCACAACTTTAAGAGAAAATTAAAGATTTTTTTAATAGAAAAATGCTATTATTCAGTCACCGATTATTTGAATGACATGCTGTTATAAAATGTAAAAACTATTGATCTTCCTTATTGACATTTAATTTTAATCTATAACATCATTCAATTTCTTTGACATACTTTAAATAAGTAACTGCTGACTATTTTCATTTTATTACAATAACTGCGGATTTTTTTTTATTTGTTCTCAAGTTTATCTAGTTGTCTAATCGACATTGTTCAGTGTGGTTGACGATTCTTAATGCGATCGATGATCTAATTTATTTACTTGTTTATTTGTGGTTCATAAATCTATATTAATTTCTTGTTTTAATTATATTGCATGTATTACCTATTCCTTTTGTACGCCCTAGTAGCAAAGCATAGCGCCCTCAATGTATTACCAAATAAGAACTTATAATGTACCTATGTTTTACAATAAATAAATGAATTTGAATCAGAATCTGAATTTGAACGATGCACCTAGAATAAAATTAGTACACCACAATAGGTAAAAATAATTAAATATAATGCATGACAGGGAAATTAATTATGAGACAGATACCCATAGTTCCCCATCTGAACCACTTTTTGCTTAAAATTAGTACAAGACCAAATTAATATTACCAACGACTAAGTTAGTTATCTAGTGAATTTAAGCAATGCACTTCTTGGAATTGTTAAAGATAAATTCTTCCTATTTATACTCGTAAGGTCGAAAATGTACTCACGATTTCTCCACTTTACACTCACTGACACTGATATTCAACGTCACACACCGTAATTATGGTGCCCTCTGGCGGCCACTCCGCGAACTCCTCTGCCCGGCTCCTCCACGCAACGTCGCCCCTCCGGCACCCAACCGAATCCGCTGCTTCGATGACGTCACCGCTGACGCCTGGCTGTAGGGTTGCTCTGGACAGCAATCCACTGCCCAGTACTGATGTTGCGAGGTGATAATTACCATCACCACCAAAAACTCACCACAAACCACCTTCACGCCAATCTGACTTCGAAGGACCATGACTAGGATTTCATGGTCCGAAGGTGAGAACACAATGAAACGCACAAACTGTTTCAATTAGGACAAATTTAATTCACAAGGAATCGTCCACAAAAAATAAAATCCAAAAAACTTTTTTACAAAAAAACAACAGACTTCCAAAAAAAACACTAAAAGACGTGAAAAATAACTTTAATTTCGGAAGTCGGTGTCTTTGCTATTGAATTTTCGTTTTTGGCCACCGATTTCCGAAATTAAAGTTATTTTTCACGTCTTTTAGTGTTTTTTTTGGAAGTCAGTTGTTTATTTGTAAAAAAGTTTTTATTTTTCACTTTTTAGTTGTGGTACCTACCCCACACAAATTCGTATACCACTACTTGGTGTATAAATAACAGTGACAGGAAATTATTAACACATCATCCTTAATAAACTAAGTGGAAAATTACGCAGTATTAAGAATAACTCAAAAACTACTGGTCAGACCTTGATCAAGTTTAAATGGAACCACATGTGAAGCACCACCTATCAAATAAAAAAAGAATAATCCAAATCGATTCACCCAGAAAAAAGTTCTGAGCTAACACACATAAATAAATAAAAAACATACAGACGAATTGAGAACCTCCTCCTTTTTGTGAAGTTGGTTAAAAACTATATGGTTTGCACGGTAACCAAACCATAGCCAGATCTATTTCGATCCCAACGCCATCTAGGGAAGCGTCAGGTAAACTTTTGCACATATGAAATATTAGATACTGAGCGAGTACTCTCTTTGATAGATCTTTTAACTGCGACAAACGTGCGGTGTGCGCAGTCAGTGATCAATTATTATTATAAGCATCTCTTTTACTTATACAGGACCTAAAATCTTTTGTACGTTTGATCGTCTCTTCCTGATCGGCAGTGGGACAGGTACCTTAGGCTGCCTTTCACTAGCGATGTGCGAGTGTCCGAGGCAGCTAAGCTCCGCGGTACAGCGGAGTGGGTGAGATGTGCTATAAACATGCGCTTTGCGTGTATCTATGTAAAAAAACTTAGCTACATTGGATGCTTTTCCACCAAAGCAAGCCAAGCCAAGCTACGCTGTGAAAATTTAATGATCCTATTGGTTGATACCACACACAATTACACACCCTTCGCTGCGGAAAGGCAGCCTTAAGCTAAACGCAGATTACAGCACCGGCGAGCGCCTCTACGCGCGCGTCGCTTCTGTATGCTATGGGTCGCTGTCGCCGTCGCTCGCGCCGAGCCCGCCTGCGCCGCGCTTCGAATTTGTTGTACAGGTACGATTTTTCGTGTTCAAATAAACATGTATCTTCCATCATTGTAGTGTGTAATAATGATGTGTGTGTAAAAATGTAAAACATAAAAAATTGAAATAAAACACTTACTACAGACGTTTCACTCATTGAGTTATCATTTTTCGGGTCATCATATTGTGTAATGCCGCACCCAATGTGTGTTGCTCCACTTTGTATGAATACAATGAAACGGTTATCCGGTGCGCTTAAAAAAAATACAGAAGTTTAGGTATAACTCCTTTCAAAGTTAGAACTTTGATTTTATAATTCTGAATATACAGTCGACCCAAAGCACAGAGCTCTCACGCACATTTATTTATTTTAAAAAAAACGGGTGGTGCTGTATCGGGGTACACGGTCGTTGGTTTAACGTGTAAGTCCTATGTCAGCGAGTCGCTTTTAGTGTTAAAGATTGAAATGAAAACAAGATTAACTTAGTTCTAGATATTATAATATAATACGAGTACTGACACTAATAGGTAGATACATAAAAACTTATTTCGATATTGACAAAATTGTTGTCGAATATTAATTAGACAACAATTTTGTTCAACATTGGTCTGTGAAATGAGAAAAAAGAAACAAAGCATAATTAAAAAATAAAAATCAATCAATCAATCAAATTAAAAAAAAAACAATCAATTCAACTATGCCTGAAATAAATGTATTTTTTTATATATATTTTTATAATGCATAAATTAATATTTCTTGCCCATTGTTGTCGGAGGGCGTGCACGTGGTTGAGGCCGAATTAATTCTTCCTAAAGTCAACGAGGTGGCTGTTGGGTCGTGGATGGTGTAGTAGCTAGTACGAGTATAGCTACACAATATCTGAGATCACAACTCCTGAGCCGCCTGCGCGCAGTGCACACGTGTTTTTGTTGTTTTGCCCAATTTTTGGAGTATTAATGTATGAAATATACATGTATGTGTGTGTGTATGTGTGTGTATGCATGTGTGTGTTATATATATGTATGTTGTGTATTGACAATAAGTGTAACAAGTACGAAAGTGGAGTGAACTGATTAAGTGAATTTTATTACCGAGCGCAACATCGCGTTGTCCGAGAAAGCTGAGGTAGGCTCTTCCTCACCTCGAGTGAAAGAGACGGGCTGCGGAAAACAAATAATTCGTCCTTGTTGCACCTCAGTGAACCGCGCAGTGCGCGACCGTTAACATCTTCAATTTGAATTTGTTCAAACCAAAAATGCCTAATAATTGCGGTGCTTGTGGTTTACAAATAACAGATACTTTTAGGGAATGCAATAATGAGAAATGCAAGAAAAAATATGATTTAGCGTGTCTTGAAATAAATACAGAGGCGTTTAAGACATATACTCAGGCATTTAAGAAAACTTGGGTGTGTCCGGAATGTATTTGCTCAAAACCTAAAAAAGGAAATAGTGAAACCCCAGTCCGTGTAAGTACACCTGACTTTAAGATCATAAACACAGCCGCCGCTACACCTACGGATGATAACGTAAATATGCAGCGCGGCAGTCAGGCTGTTTTTTCACCTACAAATATGGATACTGATTCTGTACTGCTTGATGAATTGAGAGTATTTCGATCGGATATGGTAGCTCGCATGGACAGTCAAGCAAGTGCCACAACACTGTTGCTTAATCAATTTTCTCAAACAAAAACCGAGTTGGATAACGTAATTAAGATCATGAGAGTACTTGAGGAAAAAGTAGATGCTAAACTGATCCAGGATAGGCAAACTCGAGACATCATAAATGAGATACCAGTCAATCCTCCTACTTCTACTTTTGCAGAAGTCGTTAATCAATCGAGCAGAAGCTCAAACTTACTTAAGAAAACTTCTAAGCATACCTATGTCAAAACGCAAAAGGTAAACAAAGGTGGGGCCACGAAATCGTCTGTAGTATAGAAAAAAACTACGTTTGTTACTAACCCACCAGAGGCTAATGCACAGATGGAGGATAATGAATCAAAGTCAAAGTCAAAGTCAAAGTCAAATCGTTTATTTCAAATAGGCACATAAAATGGCACTTTTGAACGTCAAAATTTACAAAAAATAGAACTGATTCTAGTTGCCCCTTCCAAAAGGTAGTTTTGTATGGAGAAGAATGGGCAAGAAACTCCACCGTTACTCTTTTAAAAATGTTTTACAATATTATGTATATAATAATTATATGTGAAGACGATGCACCTAGAATAAAATTACTATACCACAATAGGTAAAAATAATTAAATATAATGCATGACAGGTAA
The DNA here is from genome assembly GCA_916610205.1 of Griposia aprilina. Classification (NCBI taxonomy): domain Eukaryota; kingdom Metazoa; phylum Arthropoda; class Insecta; order Lepidoptera; family Noctuidae; genus Griposia; species Griposia aprilina. The sequence continues at coordinate 24,383,987 of OU744294.1, forward strand.
ATTAATTATGAGATAGATACATGGTGCTCACATATTTACAAATATTGAGAAGATGATTTTTCAAAAAAAAAAAAAAACAAGTAATAATTTAGTGTGTGAGTTAAAGTAGTTACATAATGTAAAAAACAATGTCATAAAAATTATAAATTATACAATTAAATTAGCAACCAGTTTGATTTTGTCTGAATCGGGCTGGACGACAGTTCGGAATAGAAAAGCTAGTAGGCAATTTAAAAATGTGAGAGTAGGTACAAACACGGAGTTAAAGGCATTTCAAGCTACGGAGCGGAAAAAACACCTGCATGTTTGGCGATTACATCCAAACACTACTCTGGAAGCCATAACCAACCATATTAAAACTATTTGCGGCCCAGATGTACTTATTTAAGTGGATAAAATAAAACATAAAACAGAGCGAGATTACTCGTCGTTTATTGTAGGGGTGCCTGAACGCTGTTTCGATCAATTGAATCAAGCAGATATCTGGCCCATGAACGCGGAATTTAATGAGTGGATTTGGTTTCGGAAGTCAACCAAAACTACGCCTAACTAATACCATCGATGTTTTTTATCAAAATGTGAGAGGCCTTCGTACAAAGTTAGACGAGTTCAGAAGAAATATAGAATCATTAAATTCAGACTTATACGCAATCACGGAATCTGGTTACAATGATTCCATTGAAGATACAGAAATTATCCCACCAGGATATGAAATACTGCGCTGTGATCGGGCGGATGGTCGGAAACAGAGAGGTGCGTTTCTAGTGGCCACACACCGGTATGAGTTGCGAGAAGTACGAGTACCTATCGCGGACGAGTCGATAGACACCTGCGTCTTCGAAATGGTTTGTGCGACGGTTCATTCGCATAATAGATTTTTGTTTTTGTGTTGTGTAATTTATATCCCACCTGGTAGTTCTGAAAATGAGTACATGATTTTATTTAGAATAATAGAAAAACTATGTGATAGATATAGAGAAGTAATTGTGATTGGAGATTTTAATTTATATTCGTGTCCCTTAAATGTTAGTAATTATTATGAATGTTTTGTATCCTATTGCGAGTTCACTCAAAGTAACACAGTACCTAATAATTTAGGCCGTCAGCTGGATTTTGTTCTGAGTACAGGGTTTAGCGGAGATGTGTCAGTAGTAACGTCTGACAAGCCGCTCGTACCCGTCGCTCAGACGGGTATTTGACCCTAAAACGTGGCCAAAACTATTTAACAATATTTGTTGAATATTTCGGTGCTTATGTAGCCTAATTTATTGAAAAATCATGATTCAACACCTAGTTGACGGCAAAATATCAATTGGAAAGGAATCTAGGTGTTTGGGATAAGGTAAAGAAAAAATATGTCACATTCTTACATTTTTATTTTATTAAACATTAAAAAACAACTATAAAACGGTATGGTAAGTACTCCTCATCTTTATGTTCCTTGTCCGAGTCACCGCTGTCTTGATATGGCAGTAACATTTCTTTGCAGAAGAGGTAAAAGGCTTAGAACTTTTCTTAGGTCTAGGCCTAATTGAGCTAAGACACGGGTCTGAAGTGCGCAGCAGCCTATACAGAATATCCCTATTACAATCTTCACGGGAAAACTTTCGCAAATAATTTTCCCTTTAATCTCGAAAATGCTTGTTCCTAACTTCTGCTGCTTCTTCCGACAAAGTTCCGATTGGGATCAGAGCGTTTGTCACGATGAGTGGCGTGCATCAGCACTTTGTGTACAGCGGGTGTCAGCGGATGCCAGCTGTATAAGCTAACATAAAGTTCTGCTGTACTATCACAGTATGAAGAAAACTTTTCAATATTTATGTCATATCCACTCGAAATAACTTCCAAAATTGTTGCGAAGCTTTTTATTAATTCCTCATTGATACCAGTTATAGCGGAAGCCTCCGCAGAACATTCAAATTCATCAGCCTGTATTACCGCTAGGAAGTCTTTTCCGAGGTATTTCAAGAGTGCCTTGAAGCCAAAGTTCGTTGTTAATCAAAAAAAATATGTTTAGTCCTGTTTGCTGCTTGCCATCTTGACTTAAAATCATGCTTGAATGTCGCAAATTTACGAAGAAAAACTTCTTTTTTTTTCGACATCAAATGAAGAGTCATTTATTAACTCTTCAACTTCATCAAGTTTTTTAATCGTAAATCCATCAGAATAATTATGGATCATGTTGTAAATATCCATTCGCGTCAACACTCGAGCCCCTGCCGATCCTAGAACAATTAAAATCTAAAAATATAATCACAACCGCAAAACAAAGTTTGTTTTATAGAGATCTTAAAACATAAAAATAAGGGAAATCCATATAAGAGGCAAAAAGTGGCAATTTATCTTTCTATATTATATATCACAAATATATGTCCTACCAAACAATAAACTAGATATAATCCAATAATGCCCGATTATCTTACTTTTAGCCTTTTCTAAATTTGATTGTGAGAATGATTAGTGAAAAATAATGCAGTTACCCAAAAAAACTATAACTCTAGATAACTCTCGCTCTTCGTGTCCCGTACAACAACGCCTTCCGGGTGTTATTGGGGCTACCGCGATTCTGTAGCGCGTCTGTCATGTTTTCTGAATCTACTACCGATGGTTTTGCAGCAATCATGAGGAAAAGAACGGCATCATTGTTACGCAGGATTCGTGGGAGTGCCAATGGTATCCTGAAGGTGATTGGGGATAGGCTGGACGGCGTTTTCCTGGAGTATTGGACCCGTATGCATAGCTACGGGTCTGATACTGCAGGAAGATACATGAATTAATATAATTGTAGGTTTTATTTTGATTTGGTTTCTGTTTTTAATTTAATGTAAGTACTAACATAGTTACGTAAGTTGTATCACTAACAAAGATCTATGGAGCAAGTTTCCGAAATAAACGTTTTTTTTTATTATTATTGTTATAAAAACAAATTATTTTAGAAATAACAAAATATTTGAATAAAACATACTTGGTTCTGCAATATCCATGTTGAAAATATTCGGTGGAAACTGAATTTAGCAATTTTATCAATTAATGAAAACTAGAAACTTTTCAAACACTCACTACAAAAATAAACGTGCAACCAACAGCGCAGTCGAAACTCGTCTGACTAGGTGTGTTCTGATAAGAATCAGATAAAAATATGGCCGCCCATTGTTCCTTAATCCCTTGGGTCTAGGCAGGTAAGGCAAATTTTTAGAAAACGCGACCTTTTTGGAAATGACTTTTGGCCGCGTTTTAGGGTCAAATACCCGTCTGTGCGTAGACGCGTATCACCCGCCGCTCGCGGTGGGCGTGCGTCTCGCTCCCGCACCCGCACTGCTGACCCCCGCCGTCGCCGTCAGTAGCAGCGCACACAGTATTAGACCACAGTGGAATTTTTATAAGGCCGATTATCAGCTGTTGTATTCTATGATAACTTCCGCTGATCGGAGTACAATTTATGACATTCATGATTTGGAAGAGATGTTGAATATATTTTATGATAAGCTTAATTATATTTTAGATAAATCTGTACCCCGGAAGAAGACTAACCGTGACAATTCGCGATATGTGTACCCCAAATGGTACACGGGAGAAATTATTAAAGACAAAGATAAAAGCCAGACTGCATAAGAATTTCAAAAAAACGAAGCTCGATAGTGATTATTTAGAATTTTCAAAGTGCAGAGCCCGTATTAAAAAGTCGATAGAAATTGCACACCAAGAACACAAGAGTAAAATTCAGGGCCAGTTCACGAAAGATCCAAAATCATTCTGGCCATATATTAGGTCAAAGCGAAGTGCAGTAAATAGGCCAAGTATCATAAAATGGTACAGTATCTTACGTATCAATGAGTGTGTAAGGAACCACCGCGACTAGACGCACGGGCGGCGGCGGCGGAGGCCGGCGCGAACAGTGCACGTGTGTATATTGAGACTCTAAGCCTTCAAGACGTAAAGACTTGGAAATCTCAAGCCAAAACGTTCATCTGGCCCGGACGGTATGCCAGCGTTTCTGTTTCGAGACTGTGGCAGGGTCCTAGCAGAACCGTTGCTGCATATCTTCAATGCCTGTTTGAAACAAACGACGTTCCCGGCTCGGTGTAAGACCACACGAGTCATTTCGGTTCCTAAGGGGAAGTCAGGTCCGGATGTCAGTGGCTATAGACCAGTGGCTGTTCTGTCGACTCCAGCAAAAGTGTTTGAGTCCGCTATCCAGCGCTGCGTGCAGGGACAGGTGAGCGCGCAGCTACCGGATGCGCAGCAATGGTTCCGGCCGGAGCACAGCACAGCAACTAATCTGCTCAACTTCATGGTGCGGGTGATACCAGCGGTTGATGGTGGTGTGCAGGTAGACACAGTGTATTTTGACTTCAAAAAGGCATTTGACACCGTCGATAATGACTTGTTATTAAGAAAGCTTGCAGATGGATGTACACCACACCTGTTACAGTTTTTCGTTAGCTACATTAAAGACCGACACCAGTATGTTGACTACAATGGGTGCGAATCCGAACTATACTACACCAGGTCAGGCGTAAGCCAGAGCAGCAATTTGGGGCTCTTGAATTTATTCTAATGATAAATGACTTACCGAAAGTCGTAAAAAATAGTTTATGTTTATCATTTGCTGATGACCTTAAATTTCTGCTCGAGGTTAAGGATGAGTCGGATTGTGAACGCCTACAGGAGGATATTAACCGAGTGGTTGAGTGGAGCCATAATAAAAAACTCTACTTCATTTTAGCCAAATGTTCAGTAATAACGTTCACTCGCACGCTGAGCCCGATGTGCTTCGAGTACAAGGTAGAAGCAGCGCCGATGCAGCGAGTAACACAGGTTCGGGACTTAGGGGTGATTCTCACTTCAGATCTTACTTTTCGTGAACAGAAACTTAGGATTTGTACTGAGGCAGTCACAGGGGTTCACCAATATGGCCACACTCAAGGTACTTTATGATGCTTTAGTCAGTAGTCATTTAGAACATAGTGCAGTAATTTGGGCTCCACATGAAGCGAAATACAGTGTCATGTTGGAGCGGGTCCAAAATAAATTTACAAGATACTTGTATTTAAAAATGTACGGGGTATATCCGTTTTACCCATTGATGTACCCTACACTATGTGTACTGGGTATAGTGGGGTATAATGAGCTCAGGATGCGCCGGGAATTTGCTCTCGCCGCTTATGTAGTAAAGCTACCGCGTGGTGTAGCGTATAACTCTAGAGTGCTGCGTCACCTGAAGCTATGCGTGCCGGACGGATACGTGTGGAGGCGGCGGCGCCCACAACTGCTGGCCCTGCCGGTATGCAGAACCAATCTACTGGCGAAAACCCCCCTCACCCGAACAATCCGCATAGTCAACGAAGTCCATGATAGAATAGATATAATTTCGTGCAATTTGTGTGAATTCGCAAAAATCCTGTTAAATGTAGTAAGTTATGTAAATGTGTCAATATGTGTGTTCTAGGTTTTTCATACCTAAGTACTATGTAATTATTAGTAGAAGTGAGAGCACTTTATTTTTAGTTCTTAATGTATTATGTCTATTAGATTGATAACAAACATAATCTTATTAATCCTTTGTACTTAATGCTGCTTGCAGGTCATTTAATTTTTTATTTTATTTCATGTGTTTCGCTGTAGACATTGTTACATATAACATCGCATTGGATTAGTCTGTAAAGGTGGTATAATTGTGATTAAAAATAAATAAATATTAAAATGGTATTTGGCTCACCTATGCACCACCACATGCTTGCGGGCTGGCGGTTGGACATAGAATGACCCCCACGCAGCCCGCACCTTGTCACGTATGCGCTCGAGACAAATCATATTTATATCTCTATACACTACATCCCTTCCTTAATTTAATTTATTTTATTTGTGTATTAAATACCCCTGTAGTAACTAATAAGGTTCTTTAGGAAGAAATATTAAGTTTTTTATTTATTTATCATCAAGTATTTATTAAGGTACAAGTAGTCTGCACGATATTAATTTTCTGTAGTGAATTAGTGATTCACTACAGAAAATTAATATCGTGCAGACTAAGCCCCAATTTATGCATTTTTATCAAATAAGTTGTTTAATCAATCATCACAAGTAATTTCTTTATTTTAACCCCATTATAATCAATATAAAGTCCTGTTTGTTTTGTTTATCAAGACCTTCCTTTTCCATTGCCTCATAAATTATTTTTATGACATATAAAAATAATTCATGAGGCAAAGGCAATTCTTAATTGCTCAAAGTAGATGCATCTCCTAAATTTAGATCTTCAGGCTCTTTGTCATTCACAATTTTCCACTGACAATCAATGTTTTTTTTTTCTTTTTTCAGATGTACTACGTTTCTCCTAAGGACTTTCCCTGTTGTATATTTCGTACTTCAATATCTCCTGCTGCTTTTCCAACCGTGTGAGGAGTAGGGTCATAATTTAAACTTATTTTTTTATCTTCAATGATATTTTTCAAATATACTTTATCTCATTGTACTAAATCACATTGTTTTGCTTTTCGTGTTCTATCTGTATATTCTCTTCCCAACTGTTTCTTTTTCTTATCCATATGTCTCACCTCCGAGTCTTCTAGTTGACGATTGATGTCACTGACCGTTAATGGGATTTTATCATTTGGGATTACCTACTATCCTAGTTCCTCTGAATTAATTTCTTTCATAAAACTCATTTTCAAATAACTTGTAATTTTTGACTTTATTGTCCCATTTTTAATTATAAATACCTTTATAATCTCTTGATCTTCTCTTGAATGTTTTATAATTTATTTTAGTGTCATGACGGTAGGTTTAACTTTCTTCACAATGCAATGTACGTAATCTTCGATTTCATTTAATGATGAATTCTCCAAGTGGCATAATCTAGACAAACAATCTGCAATGTTCTCTTTCCCTGGTTTATAGACGAACTTGAATGTATATATCTGAAGTCTTAAAATCCAGCGTTCTATTCTGGCACATGATTATGACATAGGTCTGAATATGACCTCAAGTAGTTTATGGTCAATTATTTATCAATTCGAATTCTTTACCATATAAACAAAAACGTGAAAGTGTTCTACAGCCCATACTAATGCCAGAGCATCCTTCTCAAACATACATACATACATAAACTCACGCCTTCTTCCCATGGAGGTAGGCAGAAACTACAGAACGCCACCTGCTACGATCCATAAATACTCCTTTTGCCTCGTTTACGTTCATACATCTGGTCATACACGCACGCCGGTTGTGAGTACTACGCCCCTGACCTTTCTGAAGAACATGACCAATAAGGTCATAGCTTCCTTCTCTGTTTGGCAATATCGCCTTTCGAAGTTTGTCAATGTCTTATGCTCTTAAGCGATAATCCTTGGCTCTTTGTGGTCTATCTGTATCAAGACACTACCCAATGCTACTGGACTAGCATTGACTATAACTACTGTCCGATCTTTCACGTCATAGTAACCCAAAGTAGGAATACTGGGTAGAGCCGACTTTAGCTTATTAAACGCAGCATCCTGTTTGAAACCCCAGAATTTACTGATTTCTGATCCTCTTGCTTGTTCCGAAGTAACTCTGAGAGGTTCAGTTTTGGTCGCTAAATTGGGAATCCATTACTCAGCTTTCGGATGAGTAGAGGGATCTAAGGTGTATGGAATCCGAAAGTTGAATTCCATCGGGTGCCATAATCTCACCTCGCTTTACATGCATGACTGCACATTTGTCCACACCAAATTCCATGCTGATGGTGCTACTGAAAGTTTCAGTTACTTTCAGTAGCTCCATCAGTTGCAATTTGTTAGGGGCAAAAAGTTTCAAGTCATCCATGTAGAGGAGATGAGATATGACTTGACCACCTCTGCTTAATCGATAGCCTAGAACTGAATCCTCCAGTAGTGTGCTTAGAGGATTCAGGGCTAATCAGAACCAAAGTGGAGTCAAACTGTCGCCCTGAAATATTCCTCGTTTAATCCATACAGGCTCATCATTCCACTGGATTTGTCGACACCCTGGATAGCGAAGTACCGTTCTCCATTGCCCCATACACAACCTAAGGAAGGTGCGGAGAGGTGTATCTATCTTATACAACTTCAGCACACTCATGAGCCGTGTATGTGGCACCGAGTCATAGGCCTTCATAAAATCTATCCAGCATGTCGACAGATACTTGTGGGATCGACGAACCTGTTGGCTTATGGCCATATCGATGAGGAGTAGCTCCTTAGTACCGCGGGACCCGTTCCTGCATCCATTTTGAGAGGCTGACATAATCGTGTTACTTTCAATGTGCGTAATTTTCGCTCTCAAAATAGGTGTAAGAAGTTTATAGACCGTTGACGGTGCTCCTTACTTACTCAACGAAAACAATTATGACTATATACTGTATCTCTATGTAGTCTGTGATAACTATGAAAAAAATCGAAAATCGTTTTTATAAAGGTCTTAGATTTTTAAATCCTTTACCTTGATAAAGGCGTATAAACTTACGAGGCGGGTACATAGATAGGTTTTATTAGCGAACACTGAATTAACGTTAATTTACTGCTAAACGTAAAATAATTTGATTGCATAAACTTTGTTAATTTTTCATATTTTATTTATTTACAAATTTTATAATATTCACAAACAGTTTAGGCATTAGTACAAAGGTATGCAGGTTCTTCTCTAAGACTTCAAAAATTGCACATTGCATTGTCTGTGACTAGTAAAATAGCTATCTGTGGCGTACTTTCACACAATAAACACTCGTAATAATATATAACGGAGCACCGGGACCATTCGGATTTTTAGAGATCGTGACGTCAGCAGGGCTGACGTCACCATCTCCACCACCACACTCACTCATTGCAAAAATGAATACACCCAATTGATTTTCTCACGATTTATTTTTATTACACAATCACAATTAAAAATACAGCCTTAAAATTTAAATTAAAAAATACAAAAAGCGTACTCACCAGATATTTTTGAAAATTGTTGTCTTCACAACGTTCTCCTTGACAATGTGGCCTCGCAGCGGCTCGCCCTATCCAATATCAATATGGCGTCGTCGTTGCGAAGTCATTACACTTGTTATTTTTGTACAAGTTTTAGGTTACGTTGATTTAAGTAACAAACTATAATTTGTTAATTCGTTTTATTATTTTTAGCACTTGATTCTAAAGTTTAATTAATTTTGTATTGCCTAAAACATTTTAAACAGTTTTAAACGGGCGCCATGTTTCTTTTTGTCTAACCAATTTATAGTAGTTCAATCGACTAAGTTTGAATAAGCAAACATTAACCAAAAATCATGTTTAAACTAACGCATACCGCTTATTAATCAAGAAACGAATTTAGAAATAGATAGCTTGTTTTTAAACCTAAGTTTGAATAAACCTTCAGTTAAGGTTTCCTGTTAAAGTAAACACAAATCATAACACGACCTTTTACATTGAAAAGTATCAAACCGACTACAAAAATCAAATCTAAACTAAATTAAACCTATCCAGTCATATTTAACTGTTAAATTAGAACTTAAAGTTAATATTTGTATAGTTAAAATTAGCCCTGCGTCGACACGGCCATTCTGCGAGACGGTGTGCGTGCCCTGCACCAGTCGCGTTTCTGAAAATGAAAATTATTTTTTCTGAACTAGGTATCCGTTCACAGGTACACTAGCTGACAACTTGTTTGTGGTCGGAGCAGCTGTAGTTTCAGGATGAGTTCAGAAAGTTCTGTAATAAGAATGTAGCCTGAACTTTTCAATGATAACCGATCCCAACAATCCAAGTTATCAGCCATTACTTTTCTACCTTGTTAATCTTAAACATAAGGTTATTTAATTAGGTATCCTTACTTATAGATATCAAAGTAAATATGGAAAGAATAAAGTTCTTATGAGTAGTACATACATAGGATTTGCTGTAAATAGGGAAGTGAGTGAAGATATTGAAGTGCTTGTAACGCTAAACGCTTACTCACACGTTTATTTAGTTATGTCAACGCAAATGCTCCACGCATACATGCATGACTTGATTTCTCGTAGACAGGGATGATGCTGTGGTGCTGGGCGGTCTTGTACGCCGTGGTCCACAGAGGCTCTAAAGGAAAAGGGAACTAGGGTGATGCTGAGGCCTGGGCCTTATGTTTATGACCGTGGTCCCCAGAGGCTCTAAAAGAAGAGAAAATATAAACAAAGTTCTTACGTAGCTATTTATACAGCTTGTTAGGGTTTGATGCTGCGGTGCTGAGCGGTCTCGTACGCCGTGGTCCACAGGGGCTCTAAAGGATTTGGGAAGGACGATGCTGTGGCCTAGGCCTTATTTTGACCGTGGTCCACAGGGGCTCTGAAAACTTATATTGCAACTTTGTTGATAAAAACTCACGGGAATGATGCTGCGGTGCTGAGCGGTCCTGTACGCCGTGGTCCATAGGGGCTCTAAAGGATTTGGGAAGGACGATGCTGTGGCCTAGGCCTTATTTTGACCGTGGTCCACAGGGGCTCTGAAAACTTATATTGCAACTTTGTTGATAAAAACTCACGGGAATGATGCTGCGGTGCTGAGCGGTCTTGTACGCCGTGGTCCACAGGGGATCTAAAGGATTGGAAAAGGACGATGCTGTGGCCTAGGTCTTATTATGTTGACCGCGGTCCACAGAGGCTCTGAAAAGAGTGTAGGAGGGAAGCGGGTAATACGGATTGTACAGTCTTACTATTTTATAGTTTTTCATGGTATCAGCCAGTCAACAAAGAGAAAGGCCAATAACGGGTCTCCTTAGTGTTGTTGCTGTCTTATAAGTCATTCAAACTCAAATTCACAGTTAGTATCAAGATAACAGTAAGAGGGGAGAAACTCACTTGTATTTTTAAGGTTCCTGCGGCATGGCAGCTTTGGAAGTAGACTGCTGTGGCTCCTTTGAAGGCGGCGTACTAATGATCTGAGATATAGTTTGTTGTAGTGTGTCATCGACCAAGTTCGTCGATGAGCCAGCCGGGCGGCCACTTGCTGAGGGTCATCTGCGTTATTCGTCGACACGGTTTCCTGCTCGCCTGGTTGTGGTGCTCGGCGCAGCTGGTCGTGAGCGACCTTACGTGGACGCCCTCTGCCGGTCACACGCTTCACTATGTATCGGTCGTTGTCCAGGATCCTATAAACCTCGTATGGCTCGCTGTATTTCAAGTCTAGAGACGTCTGGTTTCGGGGGTTGTTCTTGACGAGTACGTAATCTCCTCGCTGAAACGGACGCATTTTCGCCTTGCTCCTGTCAAATCGCTGCTTGTCATATTGTCCCGCAGCTGTCATTTTCTCTTGCACGTGTTGCTCAAGCAAGTCAAAGTCTATGCATTCGTTATCAATATTTACTAACCTTAGTAGTTCTGGGGGTACACTGTGTTGGCGGCGGGTCAGTAGTGTAAGTGGTGCGACGCCCGTCACTCTATGTGGAGTGCAGTTAAATGCGAGCTGTAAAGCTTCTAGCGCAGTTTGCCATTCTTCAGTGTCGTAGTTTTTGATCATGGTTAATGCGTTTTTCAAAGTGCCCATGATTCGTTCGACCTGTCCGTTTGCTCGGCTTACTCCTGGCGCAATGGAATGTATGTCGATTCCGAAACGGTCTGAGTAGACTTTAAATTCACCAAGGAATTCTCGACCTCCATCCACCACGACTTGCACTGGGGTTCCGAACAGGTGCACGACACGTTTTAAAGCTGCGAGGCTGCTGCTTGGGCTCTTGTCATTTGAATAGCTAAGCAAGATGTATTTGGTGAATGCGTCAATCGTAACAATTACATACTCATCTCGTCCCTCAGCGCTTCTCGTACCCAGCTTGCCAGTAATATCCATGTGGATGACCTGGAACGCTGCAGTGGGCTTCTGAATGGGATGAAGCTGGGCTTGGATAGCGCCCGACGGCCCTTTCGAGGTGTTACATACAACACAATTGTCCACAAACCTCCTGACGGTTGTATTCATTTTGTGGAACCAGTACGTTTCCCTCAGCTTCTGTAAGGTTTTCTCCCAACCGGGGTGTTGCAGAGCGACATGAAAAGAGTTTATCAGGCTCCACTGGAATGACTTAGGGACTACAATTGGTTTATGTATACCGAGTATAGAATCCGTGAGAGTCTTCTTAAGCACGCCTTCTTCCAGGACGTAGCCTTCGGCCGGACTATCGCCACTCATGGTGTCTATAAGCGGGCGCAGCACGTCGTCGCGGCGCTGCTCAATCTGCAGCCATTCAGTGTCTCTGGTCATGAAGTTGACAGATATTTCAGTGGATGGATTCCTACTGAAAAAATCCGCGTGCTGTAATCGCTCACCTTTTCTATACTCGACCTCAAACTCGTAATTCTGCAGGAAGGCCCACCACCTATGGATTCGAGGAAGGAGATCCTTTTTGTTTTTGGACGCTTTTAAGGCGTTACAGTCTGTTATTACCTTGAATTTTCGGCCATATATGTAATGCCGAAAATGCTTGACTGCCCTTACTACCGCCAGGGTCTCGAGCTCGTACGAGTGGTAGCGACTCTCAGCGTCAGTGGTGCGCTAGCTCATGTACGCGACTGGATGCTGGCGACCACCGACGGTCTGCACGAGCACCGCCCCGTAGCCGATGCTGCTGGCGTCCGTGTAGAGCTCGATTGGTGCGTTTTCCTGAAATAGCGTGAGGGTAGGCGCAGTAGACAGGTGTTGTATGATATGGTTTCGAGCCTCATCATGCCTTTCGTTCCATTTCCACTTTACATCGTTCTTGGTCAGTTCATAGAGGGGAACCATCACACGCGAGAAATTGGGAATGAATCGTCTGAAGTATCCAGCCAATCCGTTAAACTGTCTAACTTGTTTGACAGTTTTTGGGATTGGTGCCTTCGTTAAAGCCTCCACCTTTCTTGGGCTAGGACTGACTTGTCCGTCTGCAATAATATTGCCCAAATATTCGATGGAGCGTTTAAAGAAGGCAGTTTTATCGACATTGATCGAAAAACCGGCCTCTTGGAGGGCAATCAATATACGTTCGATATGGGTTAGGCCCCCTACATTTCGATAAAACGTCATCTACATACACCTGGCAAACCTGGTCTACCGAGCACAAGAGGTGAGCTAGGGCCCTATTTATACAACGCTGATAAACTGACACCGCGTTACTGAGTCCGAACGGCATGGTCAAATACTCATATAGACCATCCGGCGTAACAAAGGCTGTTTTCTCAATCGAGCCCTCTGAAATCGGTATTTGATGGAACCCAGCTGCCATATCTATTGTCGAGAAATAATAGCCCCCCGCCAGTTGATCTATTTGATCTGAAATGATCGGTAACGGATAGTGGTCCCTCAGAGTGTTCCTGTTTAGTTCGCGGTAGTCCACGCACATGCGGTCCTTTCCATTTTTCTTTTTGACCAATATTATTGGGCTAGAAAAAGGGGATTTACTTTCGCGGATAATTTTATGCTCGAGTAATTCATTGACTATTTCCCGAACTTTTTCGCGTTCAACTGGGCTCAATCGGTAAGGCCTGCGTTCGACACACTTGTTATCGTCTTTTAAGCGTATTTCGAGCTCACCGGTATTAATGCGTGAGTGAGGGTACCCGTGAATAAACAAGTGTTCGAACTTGTTCAACAAAATTTTCAATTCGTTGATTTGTTCGTCATTAGTCAAGTCACAATCTAGGCTATCAAATTTTTCACTTTGAGATCGCAGGTGGTAAACAACCGGTTGATGAACTAAAGTTGCACCCCGAGAGTTCACTAGCACGCTAAGTTGTTTTTCTCGACAAGATTCAGACCTATCAAAATGTCTGAGCACACTTCGTAGTCCGGCACCACGTGAAATTCAAGTTCTATCCGTAAACTATCTATAACACAAATTGTCGTCAATGTTGAAAGAGAAATCACCGTAAATTGACCTAATCCCTTCAAGTAGCTTACTCGATGAACTCGTTTTCCGGGTAGTTTAGCAGCTACAGACTCGCGAATTACTGAACATTCAGCTCCACTGTCAAAAATCGCGAGTATGTTTAAGTTCCCAACTACCACTTGCATCGAATTCAATTTAGAAGTACCAACACAGTTGACGTTGGAAACTACTGCGCGTTCTCGCTTATAACACGTTTCATCAGTATGACCTGTTCTCGAACAGAACGTGCAGGTAGGTTTACCTATATTTTGAGGTGCGGTTTTATTATCCTGTTGACGTAGTTGAGAATTATCATTTTTGTCACGGTAACGACAGTCACGTGCTTCATGCCCGGGTTTTTTGCAGATTTGACAAAACAACGAGGGCTTATCAAAACGTGATCGCTTAGCGGGACCCGGATGTGCACCTGATGTACCCGGTTGAGGGCGCTTAATGCTTCGTATGGAAGATGCAACCGAAATAAGTTCTGGTACTGATGTGGCCCTGGCATTCAACAGTTCGATCCTCAACCGCTCATCTCCAATGCAACCGATAACTGCCTCAACTGCGTCATCATTCGATAACTTATCCTTAGTAATACGTCTCCATAATACCCAAGCTTGTGACAAAAACTGCGCGATGTCTTTAGAATTATCATAATTATGCTCCCTAAAGCGCACAATGTCCCGGGAGTATCTATTCTCCGGTTCAAAAGTAGTTATCAGAACATCACGCAATTCATGCCACGTGGTGGTAGACACAAGCCAATTGTCAACCCATAACCTCGCGCGACCTTTGAGCAAACTACCGGCTTTCATTCGCACTTCATAATCGCTCAGGCCATAAGTTTCCATGGCTGTGGTAACATGTTGACACCACTCCCTAACCCCTATATTGGCGTCCGGATCGTATGACGGCAAAAACACATCATTTATTTTTACTCTTGGCGTATCTGGTTGTGTCGTGATACGATCGGACATGTGCTTCATCATTTGCAACATCTGAGTGAAAAACTCCGTTGGTACCCCATTAACAGAAGCAATTAAATTTTCATTATTTAAGCCAGATGGACCGGCAGAAGTGGGGGTCAATCCCACTTCTGATAACGGAGCACCGGGACCATTCGGATTTTTAGAGATCGTGACGTCAGCAGGGCTGACGTCACCATCTCCACCACCACACTCACTCATTGCAAAAATGAATACACCCAATTGATTTTCTCACGATTTATTTTTATTACACAATCACAATTAAAAATACAGCCTTAAAATTTTAATTAAAAAATACAAAAAGCGTACTCACCAGATATTTTTGAAAATTGTTGTCTTCACAACGTTCTCCTTGACAATGTGGCCTCGCAGCGGCTCGCCCTATCCAATATCAATATGGCGTCGTCGTTGCGAAGTCATTACACTTGTTATTTTTGTATAAGTTTTAGGTTACGTTGATTTAAGTAACAAACTATAATTTGTTAATTCGTTTTATTATTTTTAGCACTTGATTCTAAAGTTTAATTAATTTTGTATTGCCTAAAACATTTTAAACAGTTTTAAACGGGCGCCATGTTTCTTTTTGTCTAACCAATTTATAGTAGTTCAATCGACTAAGTTTGAATAAGCAAACATTAACCAAAAATCATGTTTAAACTAACGCATACCGCTTATTAATCAAGAAACGAATTTAGAAATAGATAGCTTGTTTTTAAACCTAAGTTTGAATAAACCTTCAGTTAAGGTTTCCTGTTAAAGTAAACACAAATCATAACACGACCTTTTACATTGAAAAGTATCAAACCGACTACAAAAATCAAATCTAAACTAAATTAAACCTATCCAGTCATATTTAACTGTTAAATTAGAACTTAAAGTTAATATTTGTATAGTTAAAATTAGCCCTGCGTCGACATATATAAATGAGTATTCTGAATGTTCTGACGATAGCGTAAGCGAGCATCCACGAGCCTGCTCGTGCCCGCTTGCCACAAAATGAGTATTCTGAATGTTCTGACGATGGCGTAAGCGAGCATCCACGAGCATGCTCGTGCCCGTTTGACACAAAATACATTGCGCGGTGAATTCGGAGCCAAATTATCTGGCCACAGGAAGTCAAGACGCAAAGGAAGAGACAATCAATTCTGAATAATATGAGCCTCCACGTCGAGTAACCGTGAAGTTTCATCAAGGAAACGACCAATTGGAACCGTGCTCCTAGCTTCTGCTGACGTTTCATAGGTGCCCATGTAGATTTATGTGAAATAAAATATTTTGATTTGTATTGATTTAAGTCGGTGTTTTAAGTGTACACTTACTTGGACGTGTGTAGCAGCTTTGGGCATTTTGCAATATCTGAAGGCTGAGTGTGCGCTCGGGACATATTCACCGTTGATTCAAACTGTGTCAGCAATTCGTCCATATTAAGTCTGGGACGAGTGTGCACTGATTTAGACCAATTAGTTGATACAGAGTGGATGTAAACAGGTTGAGGGTTCGGGAATTTTTCTGAAATATAAATAACAAAGTGTAAGTACATTCAAGGAGTATCTCTGTATGTTTTTTCGGCATTCATGGCTCGTTGGAAAGCTGATTGAAGAGTCGTCAAGCAGTAAGCAAAATTGCCTATCGTAAATCAGATTTTTCATGAATTTGATAATAAATAGGTACCTTCAAAATTAAAATAATAAGAGTAACTACACATATACACATACATAAACTCACGCCTTCTTCCCATGGGGGTAGGCAGAAACTGCAGAACGCGAACGAGAAACTACATGATATTTTAAAACTTTTTGTGGAACAGAATCATAAATTAATATCATAATTATACAGTTCTATATACAAACGTCTCTTAAAATTTAATCAATTGCTAAGCAACTGATTAGCGAAATTCTTATTTAAATACGCTATTTAGCGCTGAGAGGTTGATAAGCAATTTATGCAGCACCACCGGTGCACTGTTTAAACCTTGCTAAGAGGATGCTAATAGGCAAGATGGCGGGATCCTGCCGTTTTCCGAAAAGATTTTGACAAAATTTCACTACCCAAACAAATTATAGCAACCTTTTTTTATATCAATGCAATATTTGGAATGATTTTAGTACGCACATTTTCATTTGGTAAAATTTTTACTTGGTAGAATATTACCAAGGATAATGTCATTAAGGAATTTGGTCTTTAATCAAATGATTTGTTACAGCAAACAATCTTTAGACAATAACCGTTTGGGCACGCCACAATTGCGGCGGTAAGTCCCCTCTTTGAGGAATGGCTTGAGAGGAGCCACGGCGTCCTCACCTTCCGCCTGGCGCAGGTCCTAACCGGATATGGTTGTTTCGGGAGGTTCCTGTTTCGGATAAGGCGGGAGGAAACGACTGGGTGTTATCATTGTGTGGATCGACCTGAGGAAACGGTGGAGCATACAGTGGAGGTCTGCCCCGCTTGGGCGGAGCACCGCCGTGTCCTCGTGGCGGCGACCTCTCGCTTCCGGCCCTGGTTCAGGCCATGGTACGGAGCGAGAGGGAGAGGCAATCATTGCGCCCTCACGCCCCTAGTCGCCGCAGGAGGTGACACCTTGGGCGTCGGGAGTCGATAGCCGACTCCCGGCCACCGTAGGCGCGGGCTTGCGGACGGCGAGCAATGGGCAACTCGCCGTTCGGTAAGGACCAGCCCCGGGTCGACGGCGCGCTGTGTTCCACGCGCGCCTCATAGAGATGTCAGCATAATTGACGCGGTTCAATAGGGCCGATACCTGCCAGGGTCGCGGATTGTTCGAAAGAGTTACCGTGGCCCTGGCGCACAGGCAACTGAAGGAACACGGGTGGGTTTTAGTCAGTAAGAGTCTGACACGCCCTTCCGCTCCGCCCAGAGCGGGAGAGGCCATTTGATGAGTTCCCAACCAAAAAAAAAAAGACAATAATTGTTTGGTCAAATGATTTGTTATGACAAAAGATATAAAGGCAAAAATAAGATTTTTGGGAATTATTCAATAAACGCAATTTTATTTTAATATAATCATTTATTCAAGGGTATAAAATGCAAGGGTGGGATCGGTTGAGAGAGCGAGCGAAGCGAGCTCGGCACTTAGGGCACCCCGACTCGAACAGGTTAGGTTAGAAGAAAAAAGAAACCAACCAAAAAAACAACAAAAAAAAAACATACAAACAAAAAACAACCAAACCAACAACAAAAAACAACCATGAACCAAAAAAATAACCATAATCATAAAAATAACCATGAAGGGGATGGCGGGATCTTTCAGACCTAGGATCCCCGCCGAGCGGGGCTCCGTCAACTACGCCTTATAATAGAAATGGTAAATTGAAAACTGACGATACTAAATATTTGGTTTATTTTATTTTGCGTGAAATATGTTATACCAACTGAAATATATATTTGACTACAATAAAATTGGTAAAAGTACTAGTTGTTAAGCAAGTTATTGTTTAAACCTCAGATCAAGTAAAAAAAGGTAGATAACGCGCGGCCTTTGTTGTTAGTGAAGCCACAAAACTCAGCTCCTCCAAGTAAACACACGCGCATCAAACTATATACCTATATATTATATTATATACAATATTATAGCATTTGTTACTCAGAAAAAGTGCATAAGAGCAATATGTGGCCTTCAACCTGATGACTCATGTCGACGTGTTTAAAAGACTTCGTTTGTTACCGTTGCCATCTTTGTACATTTATGAAATATGTGTGTTTGTGATTAAAAATAAAGAATTATTTAAGACAGCAAATGATGTAAATCCTCGAAATAGACGAGATCCATATAAATTAGTGCTGAATGATTTACCAAGACTTGCCAAATACAACAAAAACTGCCTAGCAATGTGCGTGCATATTTATTACAAGATACCAAGCCAATACAAAACGTTAAATTCTAGATTATTTAAGATAAAGTTGTATATGTGGATGAATGAGTGTAGCTTCTATAGTTTTATAGAATTTATGGATAAAAATTGTACGTTGTAACATTTTCAAAAAACCCGGAAATATTGCATGCTATGTCCTATCCTAGCTAAACATGTTTGTGCCATTATAATTATATTTTAACACCATTGTATACCATGTTTTAAGCAAATAAATTATTTATTATTATTATTATTTCCTTTATTTCACTAAATACATATAAATTATATTTTTAAATATTAGAATATATAACATATAAAAACATTTAAAAATATAAAAAAATAGTAGCCCACCGGTATCGGGAACAGGGTACAAGCTACCGGCGGTCAGGGCTCCAGAAAGAGGAACCTCCTAACAATGCGAGCCGTGTCCAGAAGTACCGCCTTCTGAATCAAGCCCTTGATCCAGCTACCCAACGAGAGCCTCCTCAGGTGTTGGTCGAAGCTCTTGGCTATTAAGCCATTGGCTGTTACGACTATCGGCACAATGATCGCTGAGTCCACGTCCCACATGTCGACAACCTCGCGAGCCAAGTCAAGATACTTGATTTGTTTATCTTTCTCGGCTTTCACGAGGTTCCCGTCATGCGGAATCGTGATGTCAACGGTCACTGCGCGCCGCTCTATTCGATCCACCACCACTATATCAGGCTTATTGGCAACAATAGTCCTGTCAGTGATGATGGATCGATCCCAGTATAATGTGATATGTCCATTTTCGAGAACTGGGTCGGGCACATACCTACCTGTAGTATGGCACTTCCGATTCTACAAGGTTGTATTTCAGAGCAAGTTGCTGATGGATAATCCTGGCTACAAGATTGTGTCTATGCAAGTACTCTTCGTTAGCTAGACGAGAACATCCGGAGATAATATGTCTGATGGACTCACCCGGACGGTGGCATGCTCGACAGATGTCAACCGTGCCGTCTTTCACAATAAATCTCCGGTAATTCTTCGTCATCATAACTTCGTCCATAATTGCACAGACAAAACCTTCGGTTTCTCCAAAGAGGTCACCGAAACGCAGCCAGGCTACGGACGCCAGTTGGTCTACATCAGGTCCATGTAGGGCCCGAAAAAAGCGTCCGTGAAGTTTCTTACTCTGCCATACTTCCATGCGATCATTAGCGTCAAGCACTACTGGTTTGCGCCAGTTCTCTTTAGCCAAGGAGAGCGGGGTGAGGCCCTTGTCCACTGTGACCACATCTCGATGCATCCCCACGTCGGCTTCTAAGAAATATTCCCTGAGACTGCATATCTCGCGATTGTGGAGGGTCTTAGCATTTAAAAAGCCTCGACCTCCACACTTTCGCGGGATATACAGCCTCATTACCGATGATCGTGGGTGATGCATTCGATTTGCAGTTAGCAGCGAACGGACCTTCTTATCCAGGGCGTCGAGTTCGGTCTGAGTCCATTTGAGTATGCCGAAAGAGTACATCAAAACCGGCATGACCCAACCGTTAAAGGCACGCACCTTGTTTCCGCCTGATAAAAGACTATTTAACACTTTATTCAGGCGGCCAAAGAAGCGCTCCCTCAACGATTGTATCATGTCGGCAGCATTGATGCCTAATGCTTCCGACATACCCAAGTACTTGTAGGTTTCGGTTGAGGAGAGGGATCTAAGGTGTATAGAATCCGAAAGTTGGGTTCCCACGGATTCCATAATCCCCCCTCGCTTTACATGCATGACTGCACATTTGTCCACACCAAATTCCATCCTGATGGCACTACTGAACGTTTCCGTTACCTTCAGTAGCTCCATCAGTCGCAAATTGTTGGGGGCAAAGAGTTTCAAATCATCCATGTAGAGGAGGTGTGATATCACCTGACCACCTCTTCGTAACCGATAGCCTAGACCTGAATCCTCCAGCAGTGTGCTTAGAGGATTCAAGGCTAAGCAAAACCATAGCGGACTCAAACTATCGCCCTGGAATATTCCTCGCTCAATCCTGATCGGTTCATCGGTCCTCTGGATCTGTTGATATCCTGGATAGAGAAGGATCGACCTCCACTGCCCCATACAAGAAATCAAGAAGGTGCGTAGAGTTGCGTCTATTTTGTACAACTCCAGCACCCTAATGAGCCATGTATGTGGCACCGAGTCATAAGCCTTCTTATAATCTATCCAACATGTCGACAAATCCTTCCGGGATCTACGAACCTGTTGGCTTATGGCCATGTCTATAAGGAGCAGCTCCTTAGTACCGCGAGACCCATTCTTACATCCATTCTGAGACACAGACATATTAATTGAGTTATTTTTAATAATAGGTCTTTACCTATGAAATTGCCGTTTTGTATGAAAAAATTTAAACGATTTTTTTTCATGAATTATTTATTTGTATTAATCGAAGTAATCACCCATGCAATCAATGCATCTTTGCCATCGCAGTGGCAGTTTATTGATGCCCTTCTTAAAGAAATCAGCTGGACGGGAGGCAACAAATTCTTCAAAGGCATTTTGTACTGCCTCTCGGGTATTACATTTTTTTCCCGCCAAGAAGTTATCCAAATTCTGGAAAAAGTAGTAGTCTGTAGGCGCAAGGTCTGGTGAGTAGGGCGGATGACGGATAGCTTCCAACCCCAGTTCTTGCAACTTGGAGACCGTCTGCTGTGCAGTATGAGGTCGCGCGTTGTCGTGCAGGAGCAGCGGAGACGAGCGATTGACCAATGCTGGTTGGAGATGCGCCAGCTTCTCCATCATTGTGTTCAGTTCTTCACAGTACACATCTGCAGTAATGCTCACCCCGTTTGGTAAGAAGCTGTGATGAATCACACCGGCGCTAGACCACCAAACAGTGACCATCACTTTTCTAGGGGTAAGTTTTCGTTTAGGGCATTGTTTAGGTGCTGAACCAGGATCCAACCAACTTGCTGAGCGCTTACGGTTATCAAACAGAATCCATTTTTCATCGCAGGTAACAATGCGGTTCAAAATTCCTTCATTTGTGTGTCTGTTGAGCAGTGCAAGGCACGTCTCGACGCGTACTTCGCGCTGGCGATCATTGAGTTCGTGGGGCAACCATTTGTCAAGCTTTTTTACCTTGCCAATTTGACGCTAATGGACCAATATTGTTTTGACGCTAACGTCGAAAGCTGCTGCTAATTCAGCCGTAGATTGTGTATCATCAGCTTCCACAATCGCCTTTAATTCGTCATTGTCGACCAAAGTCTTCGGACGACCGCGAGGTTCATTTTTCAGGTCGAAATTTCCAGAACGGAAGCGAGCAAACCAATAACAGGTGGTGCGTTGGTTTGTAGTGTTAGCTCCGTAAACGTCGTTGATGTTGCGTGCCGCTTGTGCCGCGTTGCTGTCACGACGGTACTCATATTCCATAATTACTCGAATTTTTAACGTATCCATGATGACGAAAAAGATTGAAATGCGATGAAAATGTAACACTAATCAATAAAGAAATGACTACTTTTAGAAAAAAAAATCCATGTTTTTAAAATAAAATTAATTTGAAATTAGAATTCTTAGCCAAACAAAAATTATTTTGATTTGAAATGGCCAGTACTGCAGAACGGCAATTTCATAGGTAAAGACCTAATATGTTCTACAATTTTTGCTCTAAGAATGGATGTAAGAACTTTATAGACCGTCGGTAAACATGTAATTGGTCTATAGTTTTTAGGTTCCGCAGTACTACCCGATTTATGGAGCAGATGGGTTACTCCTGTCGTAAAGAACAGTGGTAGCGAACCAGTCTCTAAAGATGACTGGAATTGCGAGGCTAAGCAGGCGTGTGACCTTCTTAGCCATTTAATCCAGAAATTGTGCAGTCCGTCCGGTCCTGGGGATTTCCAGTTAGGCAACGGACGGACTGCACGAGCCACATCTAGAGGACTAATGCTAATAGCCTCCATTTCTGGTATTGAATCACACGCCTGTTCAACAACACTATTATTATTATTATTATTATAAATTAATCAAACGGACCTTACAAAATATAAAAAATACTTTCTGCATTCTAAATCAAAACGTCTATCTTTCTGTAAAACTGATTTCATTACATCAACGTTTGAAGTTTAGGTGCAGTAACGAGATTATAATTTGTCTTTAAAACTCGAAAGTATTAACCTTTCCGAGTAATGATTTCACACACTTTAATCCATCACAAGGAACTATTGCATGCGTTTCCGAATTCATTTTAATGCTATGAAACTTTTACTTTTTGATGTGTAAACATCTTAACTTTAACTAGCTTCATTTTTCTGACTAACTGACCCTTTGACAATTCAAAAGTGCCTGTAATTGGTTTATTTGAAATAAATGCTTTGAGTTTTGAGTTTGACTTAGCGCTCGGTCTACGGTAGGGGCTAGCTGGGACTTCGAGCGTCAGACGCGTAAGCGTAAGACTTCGAGCGTCAGATGACGTCAGCGTAATACCCGTATCTATGTGAGCAAACTGATGCGAGCTCACATGTTTACAC
The DNA here is from genome assembly GCA_916610205.1 of Griposia aprilina. Classification (NCBI taxonomy): domain Eukaryota; kingdom Metazoa; phylum Arthropoda; class Insecta; order Lepidoptera; family Noctuidae; genus Griposia; species Griposia aprilina. Next base: position 24,407,202 of record OU744294.1, read on the forward strand.
ATCAATTTTCGTGAGTGCCAAACCACCTCACACCGATTATTTTTATATTACTATAAAAAATATTATTATTACTTTAAAAAAAGGTAATCACAGTAAAAATCAAAACAATATTCAAAATAAGTACATACCAATGTACTTATTTTGAATATTGATTTGATTTTTAAGCCCGGTTTTCAACTGTTTATGCATGGAACGAAACGAAAGAATCGTGTGTGCATGAATAATTATCAAGAGTAAGTATGCGCAAGACGCTGCGCGAAGCGTAAATTTCTATAGAATGATACAATTTCCTATTTGTTTTGAGCGGTTACTGGCGCATTTTTTGCTTTAATATCTTTTTTCATTGTTTTTCATTTTATGTGAAGTGTTTGATTAGTTTTTGCTGTGGTTACCTTTTTTTTTAAGTAATTTAAATGTTTCATAGCATAAAAATGAATTCGGAAACGCATGCTATTGTTCCTTAACAATTTCTTTGCAAAATATGACAGGTTAGAGAAGCCCCCTTAAGAAGCCAGCGCGTGCGAGCCACAAAGCGTATGCAATGTCCACAGCCAACGTTTTCATTCTCCTTCATTTTACTTTCATTCACCTCTCCTCAGCCGATAGCCTAGACCTGAATCTTACAGCAGTGTGCTTGGAGGATTCAAGGCTAAGCAGAACCAAAGCGGACTCAAACTATCACCCTGAAATATGCCTCGCTCGATTCTTATCAGTTCGTTATTCTTCTGGACATTTCGACATTCTGGAAAGTGAAGGACCGTTCTCCATGGCCCCATACATGACATCAGGAAGGTGCGCAGAGTTGTATCTAGTTTATACAACCCCAGCACCCTCATAAGCCATGTATGTGGCACTGAGTCATAGGCCTTCTTGTAATCTATCCAACATGTCGACAAATCCTTTCGGGAACGACGAACCTGTTGGCTAATGGCCATATCAACGAGGAATAGCTCCTTAGTACCACGGGACCCGTTCCTACATCAATTTTGAGAAGGAGACATGATGGAGTTGGTGTCTATATGTTCGTTAATTTTAGCTCTCAAAATGGATGTAAGAACTGTATAGACCGTTGGTAAACACGTGATCGGTCTATAATTTTTGGGTTCCGCAGTGCTACCTGATTTATGGAGCAGGTGGGTAACTCCTATTGTTAGGAACTGGGGTAGCAAACCAGACTCCACAGCAGTCTGGTACTGTGCCGCCAAGCGAGCTTGCGACCTTGCGAACTATTTGATCCAAATGTTGTGCAGTCCGTCCGGTCCTGGAGACTTCCAGTTAGGCAGCGGATGGACTGCACGAGTTACATCTTGGGGGCAGATGGTAATAGCTCCCATTTCTGGTATTGGATCGCAGGCTCGCTCGACTTACCGAGCGCAATCACCTTCGGTGTGACTGACAGGCACCGACCAGATATTGCGCCAGAAAGAACACATGGCATCTTCATCTGGTAGGCACGTGTCAGCCACACCTTGACCCAGTCGCTCCCAACCCCTATAAACCCACCTTTCATCACGCTGGTAGGTGCTATTCTGAATGTATCGCTCCACTCGCCGCTTATACCTACGAATACGGTTCGCCCATGCATACACTTTCTGCTTCAGGAAGTCGATGCGCTCTGTGATACATGACATATAGTCTTGGGGGCTGATATCAGTCCCTGCGAATGCGCGTCTTACAAAACGCATCACTCTAGGGCGAGTATTGCCCTGAAGCAGATAAATTTGCCGATGAGTGCTCTGGCTCCACCAATACTGCGCTCAATTCTGCACTGCCAAGCTGGTATGGCTGGTTTCGGTCGTGTAGCTCTAGAATCATTAGCAAATTTGACGTGAGCTACACGAAAAGCCGCTACAGCCGCGCAGTACAGAATCGAATGAGTATTGGTGAGGTTTACGCAGTCATCAAAATAATTTGACAACTGCGCAATCAGAGCCGCCACCAGCATCCTATTTTTGTTATGCATGGGTAAACGAGGTAAGCGTGGTCTAATTTCGGGCGATATGAACCGATATTCGCGAATCGCATTTTCCAAAGCACTCCTCAATTCCTCATTGCACTGGTCCTTACGTTTGTAGCCCTATCATCACTCTCCTCGTCTGCTTGACTTGTGATAGACTGTGGTAGTAGTACAACAGTCTGCAACTTCAACTTCTCTTATTTTTAAAATAGATAGAAAAGATACGGATGTCTTACATTTGAACGATAGTCTGGCGGTGCTTTCGAAATGGTTCGCAGCAAATAATCTTTTACTTAATGCGAACAAAACTAAATGTCTTAAGTTTTCATTACCAAATGTACCCCAAGTGGGTCTAAATTTAAAACTTGATGGCAAGGAACTAGATGTTATTACGGAAACTGTATTTCTAGGAATTACTTTAGATTCAAAACTGCAATGGGGTGCCCACATTAGAGCTCTTTCAGGTAGATTAAGTTCAGCTGCATATGCAGTAAGAAAAATAAGGCAGTTGTATGATATAGCCACTGCTAGGTTAGTATACTTTGCTTATTTCCACAGTATTATGTCTTATGGTGTTCTGGTGTGGGGATCGGCAGCTGACGTAGATTCAATTTTTCATTTTACAAAAGAGGGCAATCCGCGCGATCTATAAAATGGGTCCTCGCGAGTCTCTTAGAAACAAATTCAAAGAATTTGATATACTAACTCTGCCTTCTCTTTATATCTTAGAAAGTATATTGTATGTTCGCAAAAACTTAGGACTTTTCAAAATAAGAAGCGATTTCCATAATATAAATACAGGTAGTAAAAACGAAATTGTAATACCCAAATTTAGATTAACTAAAACAAGCAAGTCATTTCTCATAAACAGTATCCGCTTTTATAACAAGTTGCCAAAGTCAGTTACAGAACTTAGCGATGGAAAGTTCAAAACCCACATCAAACGTATACTTATCAAAAATGCATATTATAACATTAAAGACTACGTTGAAGACAAGGAAGTTTGGCAATAATTCCTTCTGCACATGTGGCTTCTCTGGTACCACATTAACGGCATCACTAAGTAAATGTATATTAACTGTTCCCAAATTACGAAGTGTTTTGTTTCTTTTTACTTACTTCTTTGACATAATCTCATTATTTGACATTATATACTTCGGATTCTTATTTCAACTCCTTATTTATGGCTTTTGTGGATAGGATTTTGATTCCGATTTGTTACAGTAGTAATGGCAATCATGTCATTTAGTCTAAATAGGCTTTTATTTTTATATAGATTCTTTTATGTTTTGTGAATGTGAGAACGTTGTAGACCTAACTTGTAGACTAGATTTGTGGACCTTTTTGTATTTTGTTGAGTACATGTTACTTGTTGACAGGCCTACACTGTCCTCCCATATCTATCAACACTGTAATTGGAAACATTGTAAAAGCCCCTTATTTTTAAAAGAGTAACCGTGGAGTTTCTTGCCGGCTCTTCTACATAGGAAACAACCAATTGGAACCGTGCACCTAGCTTCTGACGTTTCATAAGTGTCCATGTTGGTTTATGTGAAATAAATTATTTTGATTTTGATTTTGATTGAACGGGGGGGCGATGACATGACTTCTCTGCATTTCATTTCGCAGGCGATCAAGTACAGTGTCATCCAACATATAATTACGTTGGATAACCCGCACCTGATCCGACAGTCGTTGTGCCGAAACGTTGACAGCTGGCTCAAGCACCTGAAAAAGAGAGAGCATCCGGATACAGTACGCGGTCAGATTGTTTCCCCCCTCTGTAGCCCCATAGTATGAGCGCATGACGTTTTCATTGATGGATCGTATCCATCTCATGCGCTGCACACTTCCGCCGGGAGCTGGGACCCTATCAAAGGCCGGTGGGCCTCAAGGTCCTAAACCGTCCGGCGGCCGGTGTCCTCCACGTCGACGAGCACGTGGTGGCGTCGTGGGCGGGGAGAAATACTTGTCGCTCGAGCTCGACGCAACTACCGCGGCCGGTGTCGTTACAGCGCTCACAGTGGGGCTGAATACCGGCGGCAGCGAGGCGGAGCTGAGCGACGAGTCCGGAGGTAGTGGGCGTGCTCGACGTGCGACTGATCTTGTCAACATATCTTAATTTTCCTATTTTATGTTTCGGCAGATTTTTTTAATTTTTTTTACATATTGGTATTATGGTCTCTTTAATGGTTAGAAGTGGTTTTCAGGTTTTTGATTTGGTTCAAATTATTAAATATTGCAAAAATGAGTTAAAATTGCTTTCTTTGTTGATATTATAAAAACAAAAATTTCGTTTTGTTGACACGGCGGTGTTGCCTATTATTATTTCCTTTATTTCATTATATACAACTAAATTATATTTTTAAATATTAGAATATAAAAAAATATAAAAAATAGTAGCCCACCGGTATCGGAAACAGGGTCCAAGCTGCCGGTGGTCAGGGCTCCAGAGAGAGGAACCTCCTACGAGTAACAATGCTAGCCGTGTCCAGAAGTACCGCCTTCTGAATCAAGCCCTTGATCCAGCTGCTCAACGAGAGCCTCCTCAGGTGTTGGTCGAGGCTCTTGGCTATTAAGCCATTGGTTGTCACGACTATCAGCACAATGTTCACTGACTCCACGTCCCACATGTCGACAACCTCGCGAGCCAAGTCAAGATACTTGATTTGTTTATCTTTCTCGGCTTTCACGAGGTTCCCGCCATGCGGGATCGTTATGTCAATGATCATTGCGCGCCGCTCTCTTCGATCCACCGCCACTATATCAGGCTTATTGGCAACAATAGTTCTGTCAGTGATGATGGATCGATCCCAGTACAATGTGATATTTCCATTTTCGAGAACTGAGTCGGGCACATACCTGTAGTACGGCACTTCCGATTCCACAAAGCTGTATTTCAGAGCAAGTTGCTGATGGATAATCCTGGCTACAAGGTTGTGCCTATGCAAGTACTCTTCGTTAGCTAGACGAGAACACCCATATTTCTCTGGCCTTTTGGCATAAACCACATTAACACTTAATTTCAGATTAATGCTTATCGCTATCGTCCACATAGTTTGATGTTAGTTTAATCATGAGTCACCTTGCATACAGAGACCGCTAGAACATTATTATCTTAAGTCAAAGCAAACTGCAGAACCTGTCACTGTACACCTACTGAGTTTCACGATGCTCCTTGGTAAGACTGGTTGTCAGATTTTCAGGCTCCTGCCTACCCGTAACGATCGTTTAAGATCTATGATGCCACCGGGACCAACGGCTTAACGTGCTTCTTGAGGCGCGGAGCTCCGAGGGGTCTCGGCGGTACGTAGTGTGACGTTGCAAAATCAATAAATAACGCAACGGGTAGCGACATCTTGTGTCAGGACAGACAGGCTCGAAAGAACGTATGTCTCTGTAACACAAGAGAAACCTGGAGAAATTATGTCATGTAAATTTAATACAAGAATACGAGTATTAGTTAATTTAAATAAATAAACATACAGACATAATTTCCCACCTTTTCTTTAAAATAATGCCTAATAAATGCGAAATAACAAATGGACAAGAATTCTATATGGTCTGTGGTGGTCAAAGTTTCTGGAAGGATAGGTGACATTGATCAGAGCTCAAGAGCCCGTACAATGTGGTGACACGATATGGATAGGATTTGGAATAGGGACTAAGTTCTGGGTATCAGACTGTACCCAAATAACCCGATGGGTTTCCTATAAGTCCCATTCGAAGCTGAATCCGTTGAGTATTTCACCGTATTCTTTGTTCATGCGGGATGGCTTGGTTCGTACATGTGTTTTCTGACACGAGTGTATTTGATTACAGGGTTGGCTGTTTTCTTAGGCTAGCTTTTCTTTTATCGATTGGTCTGATGCATAATTGAGACGTGACGCTTCGGAGTAGCCCCGTGGTCTGATGATTGGAATGGATCCGGGTGCAGGCAACCATTGAGGTGTGGTCATCCGTTTGTCAGGAACGCCTTACTTAGCCGGATACCGGTGATGAGGGAAGTTCGCCACTCTAGTTAACGAAACGTCATAATCACTACCCGTAGGCCGCGTTACGTGTGAAGACAGGGGTATCCTGTGTTTGATGCCAAGGGTCGTAGTCCCGTTCAGTGAAGGGATTGTACTGAGAGAGCACCGAGTATATCAGTTTGTAGCAATTTAGCCTATGAGAGAGTTAGGCCTATTGTATGAACTAGGTAATGAGACCAGTTACCATGAAGTGTTGTGTCGCGGGTCGCTTCGCTTTATCTTATGTTCCCGCTGTTAGCATAACCTTAATAGGTCGGTACTTGTGTGATTGAGCTAGAAACTATTAAGTGGTTCATCTCACGGACTCCCTATAACGACTCTGAGTTATTTATTATAGTCTCATTGCAGGTGAACACACCAATACAACTAGACCCGAGACTGGTTGTACTGGTGTGGATGCCCAAGTGTATGGGGGAAGGTATGTGGCCAGCCACATTAAATATTGTGAACCTTCAATTGTGTTATGGTAATAAACATGGTATTGTGTAAGAAGGTACTTGTTTAATTGAATCTTTCCCTAGCAGCTTGTAATACTATACAAATTTACTTTAGCACGGTGGCGAGTAGTACAACCCCGAAGGAGACCATCAACATCTAGTTTCCCTATCAATTCTGAACAACTCCTGTTTGGCTGGGTTACGGTTACAGTAGTTTTTTTTATTACGGATGCTTTTAACGTTCTACATCGTTCTCACATGCATAATTTCAACATGAACGATGTAATCAATATTTTGTAACCATTTTTTTGATTTAAAAGAGTGTCCATGGAGTTTCTTGCCCGTTCTTCTCCATAGGTACCTACTACGCTTTGGAATGGGTAACTAGCTTCATCTTTCTGACTGACCGACTGACCGACCCCTTGACAATTCAAAAGTGCCTGTAATTGGTTTATTTGAAATAAATGCTTTGAGTTTGAGTTTGTAGGTAATAAATTATAGCGATAGCCCCCGCGCGGACTGACCTCGGCCAGCGCTGAACCTGCGATGGATCCGTCGCAGCGCCGGCATCGCTCGTGCGGCTGGTATTACTTATTAAAGGAAGAATGCTCTTTCGTCAAGTAGTTTGGATGACTTACGAGTGCTGGCACATATGTAGTCTGTCTCCACGACACACCGGGCACTGACGATCTGACCCAGCCCCGCTAGCTCACTGTCCCATTGCTGTAACACAGTACATAAATACTCATTAAGTGTTGTGATTTGTGTTTTATGACTTACCTCAATAGAAAATCAACCATGTTACACATTTTGACAAAGAAATCATGGTTTATTACTACATCTTAATAAAAAAACTTATTCCTTATCGAAAAAACTTATTCTGTACTGTTAAAACCTTATTTTGTCTAATCAAAGCACCTGCATAGTTTATCGCAAGATAGACTCTGCACACTTAGCGAATGAGAACTATAACGAAAACTATGGGGTCGGGCTGTGTCGGGGCACACGCGCGTTGAGTCAACATGAACGTGACATCTACTCGTAATGTCAGCGAGTCGCTTTTAGTGTTAAAGATTGAAATGAAAACAAGATGGTCTTCGTTATAAATATTTGAATACAATACTGATACTGAATAGGTAACACATCACAACTTATTTCGATTCATATTCGACCACGATTTTGTTTAACACTGGTCTTTGACATGAGAAATAAGAAATAAGAATAATTATTTAAGCACTAGCTGACGCGTGCCCACTTCGTTGGGCGGTAAACATTTTTACTTGTGGTGACTGTGGCTCGGTTAGTACTGCGTGCTGTGTTTTTTTTTCCTCACAGCCAAAAGGAGAGTTATTTTTACTGCATAATAATTAAATGTATGTATGTATGTGTGTATGCACGCCATTTTGGCTATATTACCGGGTTTCAAATGAGTGAATGAAATGATTATGATTGAATAAATTATGTTTATTTTAATTGCTAAAAACGTCTCTTACTTCTAACGTCTTACGTCTAAAAACGTCATTAGATGTAATGTTATTATTTGGTACCAAAATATATTGTCTTTCAGGAGTTCCAAACTGAGATAAGTCAACATATAACTGCCCATGGGAAAAACACTGCTTTCTTAGGTCAATGCCCAATAGAGAGAATTTTTGACCCTGGGACTTTTAATAGTGGGGGCAAAAGAGGTCTTGACGTGATACTGTAGCCTTTTAAACGGTATGGGTAAATCCGTCGGAATCATGGATATCCGCGGAATGTAAGCCGGTTGTCCCACTGCTGGCCCTGTGAGAATGGTCGCCACATTATATTCTCCCGCAATTCTTTTATAAGCAGCCTTGTGCCATTACATATGTTGGGGGGGGCTCAAGTTTCTTAATAGCATGATAGGAATGCCAACTTTTAACATAAAGTCGTGAGGAGGTAAGCCAAGGGTTCAAAACCTTTACCACCCTTTGGAACCTTTTTGGCGCAGCCGTGAGGCACACACTGTTATCACTTTTTATTTTTTATTATTTGTGTTTTGTGTTTCACGTACTGTGTCCAAATAAACTTTATTCTTTCTTTCTTTTCTTTCTAAAAAATTTAAAAAATCTTGAGGAAAGTTCCCTGTATCCTCAATATTACACACCTTGTCAATCGACTTATAGTGTTTGACTTGACCGGGAATTTTCTCTAAAATCAGTTTATTTATCTCATTCAATGTATCGTTTCTGGGTAACACTATTACCCTAGAACAAAGCCAATGATAATCTCTTTCCAATAAATTTTCGAGACCGGGATATATTGCGTCTATCAGATGTTCTAACCTATGTAATATGTGACCTAATCTATCGTCAAGTTTGATGTCATCGCTAGTACTGTTGGTGTTAGGACAGCTAAGTTTTCCTTCTCCAACTTTCAATAGTTGATGCGGAAAGTTGTTATCATGGTTGTCGCTCAAACGGGCTCTCATGTTTGTTCGTAAATTGAGAGTTTCAACGGAACTCCATAAGTAAGGTGATTTTAAGCATGCCCTGATGACATCGGCACGTGTTCCTTTTGTTATTATAGGCAGTGTTTGCCGAAAATCGCCCGCAAAAATAAACGTAAAACCACTCATAACAGTATCTGAGTTTCTGAGGTCTTTGAGCGTTCGGTTTACTGCGGTACATTCGTCCCATATAATTAAAGATGTCGTTTGAAAAGTTTCCCGAGCGGTCCATTTTTACGTATGGAGCATTAATAAAATTGTGTCGCGTATTTGATATTTTAAACTATCCCTTAAACTATGCAAACAAAAAACATACTGTCAAAAACGAATTTTATATAAATAAACTTTCCTTGGTGATAAAGCAATTTATTTATAAATAAATAGATTGACGTGTTGTAAAAGAAAAAAACCGTCTAATAGAAATATCACTTAATAGATTAAGACACGGTCGCGGTTCCATACCTACATATGTCGTCATAATCAGCCTATAACGTTCCCACTGTTGGGTCACAGGCCTCCTCTCTGTGAGAGGGAGTAGGCTGTAATCCACCACGCGGGCCCAGTGCGGGTTGGTAGATGTCACATGTCTTCGAATTTTTTATTCTTGGATATGCCGGTTTCCTCACGATGGTTTCCTTCACCGTTTTGAGAGCAGTGGTGATGAAATTAAATACACAAAGCCTGGGTTCGAACTCACGTTTATATCTATGTCGTATTATCTCTTTAATGATTCGTTCAAATTATATGCAGATCTCTCATCGTTAAGGCAGCGTTCGAAACATTTTCGTTCGACCGTATTTTCTCCGACTTGCTTTGCAAATCCGACTAATACGAAAAAGACTTTTCATTTTTAGGGTTCCGTAGTTCTGACAAGGAACCCTTATAGTTTCGTCATGTCCGCCTGTCTGTCTGTCCGAGGTTTTGCTAAGAGACCGTTAGTACTAGAAAGCTGTGATTTTGTAGGAGTGTGTAATATCAATTACGCCGACAAAGTGGTTTTTTTTTTTTTTAAATATATTTTTTACGGTAGCTCCCCTACATGTGAAGTGGGGATGAATATTTATTCAACGATACCCCATCGTGTGGGGTATCATTGAATAGGTCTTCTAAAATAACATGGGGGTTCCTAAAATTATTTTTTATTTATTGCTCCATTTACGAAATATTAAACTTTATAGTGCACATTTTTGTCCCAGTAGGGCGCCCCCCCCCCCTCTAAAAGCTACACTGCTGGCTTGAAAAATGTAGAAAAATTCACGATGATAGTGCATTTCATGAATTTTAAAGGAAAATTATAGCGGTTACGATAACTTTATTAGTTTAGCAGTAATAGTCGTTGAAGTTGGGTGTTGGATAATTTAGTACCAAATACAAAACCCTTAGCATTAATCCTTTAAAGTGACTAAGATGAAGTAGTTGCTGGTTTATAATGGATAAAAACTTGCATTGAATAACAAAATATGAAATAAAAAAACAAAAAAATCCATAATAAATTAACATACGTTTCACAATACTGCCGCTAGATAGCGATGTACCAACGGGTTACATTTTCATTATATTCAGAATAAAGAACAACAGAATCGTACTAAATTGTGATAACGGGCTACTACGGAACCCTACACTGTGCGTGTTCCGACACGCACTTGGCCGGTTTTTCGCGTTAATGTAATTATAGCCTATAACGTTAACAAATAACGTGGCTTTTTATTGGTAAACAATTTTTAAAATCGGTTCAGTAGATCCAGAGATTACCCCCTACAACCTCACAAACTCACAAACTTTACCTCTTTATAATATTAGTGTAGATAATGTCAACATTAATATTTCTGGTGAACAAAGTCGGACTCTCTTCGAAATTACTGTTGAGGTTGACGGCTGAGGTTTGTCCGCCGCACCATAAACCATTTACTTATATTTTAGGTAATAAATTAGGAATACCAATTATGATTGCATCTCGTTTACAGAGATGAAGTTATCTCTGGTGGCCCAATGTAGATGCGGATATAAAAGCAGTGTAATAATAATAATAATAATAATAAAAATGTTTATTTTTCTTCCACAAATAACACCTAAACTAAAACTTAAAAATGGAAAAAATTAAAATTATCGTGCAGGACAATGTTCATTTGTGGGAGACTGGTGCCTAAACTAAGCCGTGACTTGTATTTCAGGACACCAGGGACTCCCCCCTACAGGTAAAAATACCATTAAAAAACATTACTGAAGCAATTATTACATTTTCATGTTATAACCAACTATTTGTTGGAGAAGAAAACAACAAAAATAATAAAAATAAATAATAATAATAAAAATGTTAAATTTGTATGAAGTGTAGTGGAGTTCAAGGTGATGTGGGATGAAGGAGAGGGTGTGATGTATTTTGTGTTTGGCTGTATGTGTGTGTGTGTGTGTGTGTGTGTAGTGTTGAGAGGGTATGTGAGTGGGTTCATATCCAACTAGACGAATGGTTCCTATTATGTTTTTATGACTAGTAGCTCCTCTGTTTTTGTGTAGTTCAATTTTAGTAGCCAGTTAGTCAATATAATTTTACATTTAGATTTATTGTAATTAAAAATACCTAATTCTTTATTTAACTTATTGTACAGTTCAGGTCCTCGGAAAGTATAAAATTTTTGGGCAAATCCTGTTTTAGATTTGAAGGTGCTACATATTGCATACTGCCTCCTTGTTGTTAATTTAGGAAGATCGAAAGAGGATGGATCTGAATGTTGCCGCAGAATAGTAAAAAGGATGTAAATTTGCCTAACAGTTAACACCTCAGCTTCCTGATACAGTGCTTCAGTAGGATAGAGTCGTGGTTTTGAAAGGCCAACTTTCAGAATCAACCTTTGGGCTCTTTCTATTTCCAACATTTTAGTTTTACCGGCACCTCCCCAAGTTGTTACACAATATGTCAGTATAGATTGAACAAGGGCAAAATATACCATTTTAAGTGTTTCACCATTTGCAACCTGTCTAAGCTGTTTAAAAATATAAGTCAATTTCCGTACTCTTTTACATAAGTTGTGAATGTGTTCATCAAAGGACAACCTTTTATCAATAGTTACACCCAAATAACGAATACTTTGTGTAGGCTGTATAGTTGAGCAGCTACATTGATCCAAAGGAGGAAATGAACACTGATGAACATATATGAGAGGCTTATCCTGAAAGAAGGTTTCTACGCTCCTGATTGCAAAAGGAATGTATTTTGTTTTATCTGCGTTAAGAGTGAGCGAGTTTGCAGCGAGCCAGTGGCAGACCGTGTTCAGACCTGCTTGAGCTAAGGAATATACTTCTTCCCAAGAATCGCCCCAGAAAGTAAGAGTTGTGTCATCTGCGTAAGATATTATTTTGCAGTTTTCAAGATTTAGTTGACATAGCTCATTTATATAACACAAAAACAAAGTGGGGCCAAGAACGCTTCCCTGGGGAACCCCGTGCTCAATAGCAAGTTCATCACTCAAGTGGTTCCCGATCCTTACACGTTGCGTTCGATTGGATAAATAGTCGGCTATTAATAAAAGTTCATTACCCCGTATTCCCATATTAGTTAATTTACGAATTAGGGTGGGGATAGAGACTGTGTCAAAAGCTTTGGCAAGATCGAGAAAGATGGTTAGGCATTTCTTTTTTCCGTCTATATTTCTTACCACAAAATCAGAAAAACTGTGAACAACCTCATCCGTGGATTTGCAGGCTCGAAATCCATATTGTGTTTCAGCAAGAATTTTATTTGACTCTAAGAATTTTATTAGTCTATAATTAATAGTACGCTCGAACACTTTCGATAGTGAAGAAAGGATAGAGATGGGCCTATAGTTGTTGACACAGCCTGTACCCCCTGCCTTATATATGGCGATAACAATTGATTTTTTTAGTGCTTTAGGAAAGACACCTGTAGCAAAGCAACGATTTATGAGATCAGTAATAACGGGAGCCACCACATCCACAACACTTTGCAATAGCTTAGATGAGATGGTGTCCCACCCAGGTGAGCATTCACTCTTTAAATTTAGTATAGCAGTTTTAACTTCCATAATATCCACATTGAGTAGTACGAATGAGTTGCTAGGGGAGGTGTCCCTGATTATAGCGGTATTATTGAAAGGTGGAATATTCAACGGTATGCGTTGAGCTAGTACTTTTCCAATGGTAGAAAAAAAGGTATTTACATTATTAATAGATGATTGAGGGCTTTGATCTGTATATAGTAGTTCTTCAGGAGATTCACGATTTTTATTATAATTTGTTATAGTTTTAATAGAATCCCATAATAATTTGGAGTTACCTTTAGCCATATTTAGTTGGTTTTGTTCATACTGTCGCTTTATTTTTTTAAGAAGATTGTTGCAATAGTTCCTATATCGTTTATAAGTTATACTTAATATATCGTTATTTGGTTCTTTTTTAGTTTTAATATGCATATTGTCCCTATTTCTAATGCATCTTAGAAGTCCTGGCGTTATCCAGGGTTTTAGGGTAGTTTTATTTCGTGGCATTCTCACGATAGTCATATGCTTTAATGTTAGATTAGACAATAATTCGATAAACTCACTAGTTGCCAGATTTAAGTCGCTTTCAGCATAAACCTGACTAAAATCCAATTTTGAGCAATCAGAGATGATCTCGGTCCAGTTCAGCTTCCGGATTTCTCTACTATATAAGGGTTTTTTTTTGAACCCTTGTGCTTGAGACAAAATAGAATAGCATCATGATCAGTTATTGAGGTGTTAAGGTTAAATGTATAAGCCTGTAACTTGCTCTTAACTAAAACATGATCCAGGCAACTATTTCCTCTAGTAGATAGGTTATGTGCCGGAAGTAAACCGTGAAATGAAGTAATATCTAGGTATGACGAAACATTAGAATCAACATTCAGTATATTTACATTAATGTCACCCACAATTATGATATTTTGAAATGATTGTAATTGTTCAAGAATGTTGTGGAGTGATTGCAGAAAGGTATCCAAACTTTTAAAAGACGGCGACCTGTAGATTGCCACAATAACTATGTTAGTCCCAAATTTAATTAGCATACAGTTGCATTCATAAAGAATTGGTTCTTCTATTGTATAATAATGTTCGTTACTGACCATGACTACCACTCCATCATTTTGATTAAATGTTCGGTTCGTTTTATAAGCGTTAAATCCATTTACAATAGGAAGATCTGATACCTGACGGAGCCAGCACTCTGACAACACTATAACGTCGCATTTGAAGCTTAGTCTAGACAAAAGCACTGAAAGTTCATTGAAATTGCAATTGATACTACGTATATTTTGTTGTAAAATTTTTAGGTAGTTGGTAGCAGTTGGTATGTATTTGGAGCAATTTTCTGGGTCACAACTTAAAGAGACAGAAGCATTAAATTGATCTAATTTATTAAATAAATCATTTACCATAGCGAATGTTTACATATAACAATCTCGCAGGATAATTTGAGAAGGAAAAAGAATGTTTAAGACTATTTTCCATTTTGTTGATTATTAAGACTAAGATGTAAGTTTTACAAAGCTCGGAACTAGTGCACCTATTTGGTAAACATGTACAAAGATTCAACCAAACTAGTGCACAGGGAACAATGCAAGTGACCATTTGTACTATTTGCTTAACACCACGGAACCAAAACGTGATTTTATGTAAGAAAAGGTGAGTGAGTGTGTGTTGTTTGTTTACATTTGTATATATAATTTTAATTGGTGAAAATAGGAAATAATAGGTGATATGTATGATGTACGAGTATAGTGTGTTAACATAAGTTCCTAGACATATTATAAAAATAATAGCAAGCAGTTTAACTGAAGGTATGAACAGTCATATAATATTATCTAAATCTTCAGTACTTTTAATGTGAATGGGTGAGTCACCCTCATTTTTCCGTATATATATTTTTCCAAAAGAAATCCAGCAGCCATGAAAACCCCCTCTTTTAGCAAGTTGTCTGGACAAGTAGAATAGTTGTTGTGTCTTTACTGTCAGAGAATCAGATACATAAATATTTCGGGGAGCTCCTTTAATCTTAATGTCGTTGGTGTTTAATGGCAGTCCTTTTTTCACTTTCTGTGATTTATTGTATCTGATCACCGAACCAATAACTTCAGTTTTTCTAGCTACAGTTGTAAAGCCAACTACAACGGCCTCAGTTTTAGACTTTGTTCTGTAAATATCGCGTATTTCTGTTGTGTTTACATTTAGATCAAGTTGAATCGCCGATCCCAATTCCATAACCATTCCTATGAGTTGTTGCTTTGTCTCATGTTCAGTCTTAGGAATATTGCGTATTTCAAGGGTCGAGGCTTTATTAGTTTTTTCATAATATTCTAATTTTTGTTCAAGGGAAAAGATTTGTTTTTTAGAGGTTTTGTTCTCTTGTTGGAGTTGCTCAATTTTCGATAATGATTCATCATATTTCGCAGTCACAAATTCAACCGACTTCTTTAAATCTGAGTGCAATTCTTTTATTACGTTTAATGACTGATTCAGAACGTCAAATTTCTGGTTTTGTTGGTCTTGAAACGTTGAAAACATTAACTTCATTTGTGACGTGAAGTTCTCAAGACATTCCGAATGTTCGTCATCAAGTCTTCGTTTGTATCTTCTAGTGACATTTACCTGTTCTTCCACGTTATCAGGAATATTTAATGCCGAATCAGAGTATGATTGCGCCATATTTAATTCCACAAAGTTTGGAGGTGTACGATGCATTTGAGTAGGTACAGATAGAAAACCAGAATCAACAATTTAAAGATTCACAAAAAGTGACGCAGAAGCCCAGGCTCGAACCACCGCAACACTGCGTCGCAGTCACAGTATTTATAACTGGACTAGCTGGCAGTTAACTAATTGATGTGAAATAATGGTACACTTGCTAAGCAGCGCACGTCATTGTGTGTGCGGAAGGTCCAAAGGTCAGTTCTTTGTTCTATCACTCCACGTGTTTTGTCAGTTTAAAAAACACTTTTATTTTTATTTTTGATACTGTTCACTGTTCAATAGATAATTGATTAAAGTATTATTTATTTATTTAATTATTTAAAACACCTTTTCTGTGGATTTTTGCTGCATTATACTTTAGATGCAGTGTTTTGATCCAAATAGACACTTGTTTAGGCACTGTTTAGATAAAGTTAAATTTATATGTTCCACTTCACGAATTAGCTTTAGCCCACACAAGCACCGTTTCCTTGTTGACTTATGATAAAATTTGCGGTTTTTCACTTCAAAATATTGCAACTTTGATTTATTGACACAAAAAGATACGGAGCTAATGTTCGCGTACGCGCCCTCTAGGGAGGAGTGAGTGTGTAAGCAGTGTGAGACGTGCGCTGCGGAGGCCGACACAACACCGCGGGCGCCGCCGCAGCCGTGGTCCTATACCGCGCAGCCATGAACTAGGTTGCATATAAATTTCCTAGGGCCATATCAGGGTATTTTTTTTTGTGCTGGTGATTCTAGTTCAAAATTAATAGAATTTTTTAAATGAAACACAAATGCTTTAAGGCTCGTGCACACTGGCGCGACGCGGCACCGCGTGCAGCGCGACGGGCGCACAGTGGTCTGAAAATCAAGCTGATAGAACTCATAGAAACTTAACATCAGAAATTAATAAATAAAAATATGTTTTGTGTTTAGTATACCTCCCTTTGTTTTACTAATATAGTATGAAGAGTATGAGTAGCTCCATGCGTGAGTTTTTTTTTTTTTTTTTTGTATGGAATAAAACACTTAAAGTGCTTTTTTTCAAAACTGAATAGAACTGATGGGCTGGTACTCACATGAGCTATTGCACCATGCACGGCGATCAAGATGACATACAATTCTTGTGCCTTTCGGTGCCGCTTTGCATGTAGCAAGCTTTGGAAATTTTGAATTTACAGTTGGTGATCTTTCAAATCTTTGACATAATTAAATGAAGTAACCAACCACATAACTGATATTGTCGTTAGTTAATAACCTGCTAATGACTTTTATAATGAAAATATTAGAAAACGATGTAGATTATTTACATTTTACTACACAATTCATTTCACGAAATAACTCATTTGTTAATCACCGTCATTATTGTTGAATGTTAATTTAATAAGCATTATGGGACAGCGAGCGTTAATGAGGGTAGTTATAATATAAATAGGACATTTAAACTAACTTCACTCAGTAGCTCTTTGCACTTGTGCGCGCTTACTATACTTATTACGTTCGATTTATTTTCGTGTTATGATGGAAGGTTTTAGTACCAATTTGGATATTTTTATGTTTGTGGCTAACAATAGCTGTTTCTCACAGCCAGCCAGCATATTATATGAAGTTTTTGTCAATGCCGTTGATTTGTCAGAAAACGAAAATAAAGAATTGAAACAATGCTGTCAGACTCATCTGTGTTCGTTGAGGAACAAATGCATCTCGTGTAATCGCACGAGACATACTTTCATAAAAAAGTATGAGACATGGCTGCAAGAAGACATAAAATGGCCTAAGTTCATGAAGGACAAGATGACACCTTCTTTAGTGTTAGAAGAGCAGCAACCGTGTTCCAGTTTTGACTTCGGTATAAATGAGGGTGCATCAACATCATACAAACCGGAGACGTGCAGTGTTGGAACATCAACTGTTGTGAGTCCAAGAAAAGTGTTCCCGGAGCTAAGCCCGCTACAGAAGAGAAGAAGAGTGAAAGAGCTCCTCACGCATAGCACTGAAAGCCTTGCTTATGCAACCGGTTTTAGTGCTGATAACAAAAATGTAGCAGATATAATAAAATTGATCACAGAGCATCCCGAAGAGGCTACAAAGATAAAGGAATTGTTGAAGTCCAAGAAAGCTATGCCCATATATTCCGCTGATAAAGCTTTAGGAATTCTGATTTCATTGAAGCTTTCGAAATGGCAGTATACAACAGTAAGAGCTTGTGCAAAAGAAGAAGGAATACTACTATATCCTTCATATACTGCTATCTTAGAGGCGAAGAAGGACTGATACCCACCAAAGGACACCATAGAAATCACCGAAAGAGGGGTAAAAGTAAAGCTTCAAGCGATTTTGGACAAAACTGTTGCTAGATTTGGGAAATTCCTACGTTTGGAATCTTCGCTAGATGGCAAAGAGCTAACATTGATATGCAAGTGGGGCTTTGATGGTGCTTCAGGGCAAAGTTTGTACAAACAAACTATGGCGGGTGAAGATGATTCAAGCAATTTTATGTGTTCTTTTGTGCCTCTGCGCTTAGTTTGTGGTGAAGAAAAGTTATGGGAGAATCCAAAGCCATCTTCCATAATGTTCTACAGACCGCTCTATTTTAAATTTCCAAATGAAAATCAATTAAATATTAAGGAAGGACAGGCTTTGATTGGAGCTGAGATTGCAGCACTGGATCCGTCTATTATGGGAATTCATACTGTTAAGCACTCAATGCTTATCACCATGATAGATGGTAAAATCACTTCGCAACTGTCAATACTTCAACGCAGACTTGTGACATCTGTAAACCTACCCCTTCGGAAATGAATAAGTTAGAGAAGATCTCAGAGTAAGTTTTGAATAATTTGATATATTTCAGATTACCGTAATGCTGTGTATCTTTTTATTAATTTATTCACTTTCTTTCCAGAAAACCTGTTTCAACAGATATATATCAGTATGGTTTATCTACACTTCATGCTTGGATTAGATGTATGGAGTGCCTACTCCATATTTCGTATAGACTAGACTTCAAAACATGGCAAGCCAGAGATGCAGACAGCAAAGAGTCATTGAAGAGTAGAAAACAAACCATACCGCAGAAGTTCCGTGATGAAATGGGCCTCCTAGTAGACATCGTTAAACAAGGTGAGTTATGATAACAGTCGTTGTTCTTAAATCTTATTTTTTTCAAATAACGTTAGTTCTATTTATTCTTTACAAAGTTGTGGATTAGTTTTGATTCATTTATAATTTTTGTTTCAGGTTCCGGAACCACAAACGATGGAAACACAGCGAGGAATTTTTTTGGTAATCCTGCCAATACTGCAGCTATTATAGGCTTGGATCCTAGTTTGATCCAAAGATTTGCAACACTTTTGCGTGTGATGGCCTGTGGGGAGCCCATAAATGTTGAGGCATTTAAAAACTTTGCGCGCCAAACAGCAGAATTGTATGTGGAGCTCTATGGCTGGTATTACATGCCTTCGAGTGTCCACAAACTTTTACTGCAAGGTGCTGAAGTTATTAAACACTTCAATATTATGCCCATTGGCAAATTATCTGAAGAGGCATCGGAAGCCAGAAAAAAAGACTTCAAGAAAATCCGAGAACAGCATTCCCGCAAATTTTGTCGAAAAGCGACGAACGAAGACATTTTCAATGGTCTCCTTGTCTCGTCAGATCCCTACCTGTCCAGCATAAGACCTGTGCTGAGAAAATTAGTAAATACACCTATTACTGATGATATGAAATCTCTTCTCATTGGTGACGATGCAGATCTAGACAAAGAGAATGTTGAATTTATTGATATTAACGCGTCAATGCTGGACTCGGATTTAGAGGACTGACGACAGCAAAGATACTCTCTGCTAATCGTTTTTGTATAAGTAGCTATAGCAAATAATTATAATAAAATAATAATAAGAATATAATTAAATTAATTAATAATTAATTAATATAATTATTTAGTAATATAATTAAACAGTAATATTTAATATATCATAGTTATAGGAGCTGTAAATAGTTGTTGTAGTCTTAAATTGACCAATGTACAATTTTGACGTAACTTTTATTGTTATTGCCTTTCTTGCACATCATTTTTGTTGTAATGTATTAGTATTAACTATTTCATTAACAGTTCCCCCAAACGTATTTTACATTAACTATTTAATACATGTTTTTATCTTTCTTCACTTTTAACCATATATTTAAAAATAAAAATGTAAAAACATCCTTAGTACATATTTATTCCTTACTAGCTGCACCCCGCGGTTTCACCCGCATAAGTCTCGATTCCGTGGGAATATCGAGATAAAAAGTATCTTTATCTCGATGTGTTATTCCAGGTTATAAACTATGTGTGTGCTAAATTTCATCCAAATCCGTTCAGCCGTTTGAGCGTGAAGAAGAGACAAACATACACACACACACACACAAAGTTTCGCCTTTATAATCACACTAATATTATAAAGGCGAAAGTTTGTGAGTGTGTGGGGGTGTGTGTGTGTGTATGTTTGTCTCTTCTTGTATAAGTATTAGTTTACATACTATTTTCATATTCAAAGCGATATGTAACTTCACAAAATACCATCAAAGATTAGAAAGATCACCAACTGTAAATTCAAAATTTCCAAAGCTTGCTACATGCAAAGTGGCACCGAAAGGCACAAGAATTGTATGTCATCTTGATCGCCGTGTATGGTGCAATAGCTCATGTGAGTACCAGCCCATTAGTTCTATTCAGTTTTGAAAAAAAGCACTTGAAGTGATTTATACCATACAAAAAAAAAAAAAAAAAATCTCACTCATTGAGCTACTCATACCCTTCATACTATATTAGTAAAACAAAGGGAGGTATACTAAACACAAACAATATTTTTATTTATTAATTTCTGACATTAAGTTTCTATGAGTATGGAGCTTGATTTTCAGACCACTGTGGGGCGGCGCCGTTGTGCCGGCCGTCGCGTCGCGCCAGTGTGCACGAGCCTTTAAGCGTCATTAAAGTTTTAAGAGCTACATTTACAAGATTTGATCTACCCGAGGAGCTAGTTTCACATCAAGGATCTCCGTTCACAAGTGACGAGCTCAGTCCATTTAAAAAAAAATGCCATACGCCAAAAAAAAGACCTGCCAACCACCCGGCATCGAATGGTGCGGCAGAACACGGTCAAACTTTGTAGGCGGGCCATTAAAAAGGCGTATCGGGACAGTATTAATGTGGATACAGCGTTACAAATATTCCCGTTAGCTTACCGTAATTCAGTGCACAGTAGTACAGGCGAGGCACCTGCGTCAATGCTACAGAGGCAATCACTTCGTTCTCGGCTCGACTTGTTACGGGTTAGCAGTCATTAGAAAATAGGGCGCGGGAGATACAGGGTCGCCGCAAAGAGCGAGGGACTTAAGCCACGAACTCTGTGCGAAGGTGATACGGTTCGGGCAAAACAGTACAGTGCGTCAGACAAGTGGGTGAAAGGTACGCCTTTACCCACTTGTCTGACGCACTGTACTACTGACGTACCTACGAGTACCTTCTCCGTCGCTAGCAGTAGTGAGAGACGGAGAAGGTACTTGTAGATATTTGGTGGATAGCGGTGATGATCAACTTCTCAAAATACACATTGATCAAATCAGGCGCCATTCTTCGTTGTCAGATGTTCCTTGTCAAGGAAACAAGGAGTTACAAGAGCTGATGGATTGGTAATGGCATCGGAGTCGAGGCATTTGCGATTTGCTGCTGTCTAAGCACATAAATGCCGATTGCTTCAAAAATCTAATGTAGCCTTGAAGGCGATTTAAATGCAACATTTCTTTCAACCTAGTTAATAATACTGCTGACTTAATCATATTCGTGTAACTAAGTGCTTAAAACTATTTTCCGTAATTATTATAGAAATTATCGTGTGCGTTACGATTGCTCCGCCAAGTTATCCAAACAAAAAAAAACTTCGCCAGAAAAATTGTCGGAATTTGTCAAAATCGAAGGGAACTAACCAAAAATTTGTCAAAGTAGAAATAAAGAAGTTATAAGGGTTTTAAGTTGCCCGCGCGAACGTAACGTGGAGGATTGCGCGGCCATGGAGATCTCAGCAACTACTTAGGTTAGAGATGTAATTCTTTTTGTCAATTGAAGACTGAATTTGTCAAAAATTGTCGAAAAAAGAATTATAAGCTCTAGATCAATATTTTAGGAAATATTCACCTTGGAAGTTATGGCCGCGCAATCGTTCACTTGTTGTTTCTTTGTTGTTGATTATTTCTTTAAAACTTAAGACTTCAGCAGTAAAACTATTACAAGAAGAAAGGTCTTAATTTGTCAAAACTAACGGAAGCAATAAATACTACAAAAGTTTAGTTAAACAGACGAAATCAGTCCAAAACAAAAAGTAGGTACGTGGCCGCGCGGTCGAAACGTTACTTTGTACGCTGATATCTCATTATCTATATTTGCTAGGATTTCGGTGTGAACATCCATTTATTCGACATATTACCCTCATTAGAATGACATATCGTTTTACCCTCAGAATAGTTTTCAACGCGTGTAATCTCAAAAATTATGATAGCTCATACAATGGTCGAGTAGGGTAACCAAAGTTTCGATTTGATTTGGGAATACCTCTAACTGGAGACTAGCAATTATATTGGACAAAATCTAGCTCAATCTGCGAAGTTTATTATTTATTAAATAAAAAAAACTTGCATATTTTACTAATAAGATACTTATATTTATTCATCACAGCTTGCAAAAATCAACAAATAAAATAAAAAAATCATAAAAGCCTATACAGAACTATTTTTAAGAAAATGAAAAATCAATAATTATTTACAAACTCAACAAATCAAATAATACAAATAATAATTCTGGTAAAACCTCCACAAAACCATATGTGAGAAAATGGATGCAAACAGGGTCTTTTGTACTTTCACATAATTTACTTTTGTCGTAGCCAGGGACCGAATTACCGTTACCTTTTTTCATAACGTTACCAATTACCGTTATGTTAACGATAAAAAAGTAACGATATTAATAACGAAACCCTTATGTCAGTTAACGTTATCTAATTACTAGTATCAGTACCGGTAAAAGTTACAATTCTATTACCGGTAAGTATACGCCTATCTCTTTCTAATGATGACGGCGGGAAGACTAGTATCTTTCGGTGTTAGTACGACTAGCTTCGGCGTGTATGCAATTTTGTTTCTGTGGCATCTGCGACGTATCTATACTATATTATAATATATATTATATATATATATTTACATCCAGCAACCATTTTGGCGTCATGCACGTAGTGCAACATTTCGACGTCCCCGCATCCCGCTGACATTTTTTATCATCTCTCTGCGAATATTGCTTAGTTTTTTGATTTCTTACTCAGTGAGGTATTTCACTTTCCTATAAAATTATTTTCCGCATTATTCTTCTTGCATTTGGGCCCAAGCATTTATGACCTCCAATCCTCGATGATATACTCTTGGCTTCCTCCATATATCGATCACGATCTAACTATTGCGTCGTCATTTTGAAGTCCAGTGCATTCGTGTGCGTAAATGCGACGTTGCCAGCTATCATTTGATTTGTCTGTTTTGAGTGACTACCGTAATGTTCATACAAATCAATGTTTAAGCTACGCACCTGAGCACCTCGACTCAATGATTTAGAATGAAATTATTATGTAATTATTATAATTCATAGTTTTACTTGTCAGACAATGTCAAGTCTCGCAGAAGAATCGCATTAAATAAAATCCTTTTCTGCTTAAAACAGTAATTATACTGTTTAATGCTGTACACGAGCACTTGGAAAGGGTCCTAAGTACGAGTAACACATATTTTAACTGGGTATGTGGAAGAGTGTTTGTGAATGTGTGATGTTTTATTATGAATAGCCAAAAACTAAAAAAGTGTAAGAAGCCTCCATACCATATATGATTATTTGGCGTCCGTATATTATAGTTATCAAACGCCCGTATACAGTTAACCGGCGTCCGCATATAGTTATCCAGCGTCCAGGCGCACGTAGGTATTAAGTATCGGGCGTCCGTATTTTTTTTATTGAGTTTATTGATATTATGAGTTAATTATTACTATTAGTTGGGAAAGGTGGGCAAGATACCGATTACCTACATAGTAGACTCCTGACAATAACAGTTGAAGAAGAGGGAAACCTAGAAAACGCTTAGGAGATAACCTGTTCCCCTATGAAAACAATTAAATGGAGGCGACTACCTACTGACTGAGATACATGGATGAAAACCGGAGAGCATGCTCGAGCAGGAGTTACATAAAATAACCGATCATTTACATTCAGTTAACCAAGTAATAGAAAAACAACAAAAGGTCAACTTACCACTATATCTCGCGTTCGTGGACTATTCCAAGGCATTTGATAGCTTATCACACAATGCCATATTTAACTCCCTAAGTAGCCATGGAATAGATCCTACTTACATTCATATCCTTCAACAAATTTACCACAATACCACTGAGCCATCTTTTAGAATACAAAAAGGAGTCAAACAAGAAGACCCGCTTTCTCCTAAACTTTTCACAACCATACTGGAGGAAATATTTCAACAGTTAAACAGCAACTGGAGAGATAAGGATACCTATATTATTATTTGGGGTCCTTATTATTATAGTTATCATACTTCCGTATACAGTTATCCAGGCGTCCGTATATAGTTATCTAGCATCCGGGCGCACGTAAGTATTTAGTATCGGGCGTCCGTTCTTTTTTTTTGACGAAAATGCTATCGTCGGTGAATAAAGATTAACAAATCTTCATTTTGGCGACGATATTGGTCTGTTTTCCTCCTCGGCAACTGAGTTAAGCCTAATGCTCGAACAACTGAGCCAGGCGAGCCTCGGGGTGGGTCTTGCGATGAACATGACGAAGACCAAGGTGATGACCAATAGCACTAAGAGTTACATAGGTATAAAAAAAAAATGTTACGATATTTTTGAGGTTTTAGTTCTATAACTAAAACCTCAAAAATATCGTCGGCCATTAGTTATATCTTATTCTATAATAAGATATGCCTATTGGCCGACGACGGTTTAGCAGAGAGAGTTCACACTATATTTATTATCACCAAATTTAATAATTGATTAAATTAGCACTTGTAACTTTCTATCATAAGGAAGGTCTTCATCATAAGAAATACAATTACTAACTCAGTCAGTTATTAAATTATGATGATAATAAATGTGGTGTAAAACTCTCAGTTAAGCGGTCGGTCTATAGTCAGGTTACCTATTTAGTATAAGTACTTAGGTACTTACTACTACTATTCGGCAAAGTTGGATAAGGTCGTGAACCACGGAGCGGGCTCTTGATAATGGCAGTTGAAGACGGAGGCCTAGACAAGCTTTCGACTACGAGACGACCTGTTCTGTTTACTTGATAGTGATACATAGTGTGAAAAAGAAGGCCGATGGTACCGATTATCGGCATCCTCTAATTATTATTTTTTTCCGAAGTTTTTAACAAAATAAATGTAAGTACTTACTACGAGGACACTCATGTACTGTCCAAGTTATAATAAAACATCCTAATATTTAATATTGAATGACTAGTCAAAACTCAGAATAGTGCCCAGAACGACGCATTGAGACGTCCTTTCATTAAAAAAAATGATCTTGTTTTGTAAGAAAAACTACAGATCTAACTTTATTTTACTAAACTTAGTGGTATTTTGTTAAACACTATGGAAAAATAGAATAAAAAGAGGATATCTGATTTCGACCTCTTTTTCACACTGAGTAATGTGTAAATGTACATTAACATGAATAAAACTCTATTCCTGAATATAATATTAATTGGCGTCCGTATATGCTATCAGACGTCCATATTGCTATAGGACGTCCGTATAATTTTATTGCTATCGGGAGTCAATTTTGTTTTGCTACTGAATGTTTGCCGAATTTACTTATGTCCTTCGTCTATTATTGCAGTCTATTAAGAGGTACTCGTAAGTAAGTAAAAAAGAAACAAAAGCAAATAAAATTGAAATGTTTATTAATCTAAGTAATTATTGTTTTGTTTTACATGTGTAACTTGTGGGATGAGGAAATAAAGATTGTTAGTACGAAATTAATAATTATAAAATTATTGCTCATGAATCAAACACTGATAAACTAACGCAGCTAATCAACACAAAGAAAAACTGGTCTTAATTAAATATAAAATAAAACACCTCCGAGCAGAGAAAATCGACAACGAAATTTAAATTAAGAGCGTAATAAAAGTAACAGAAAAATGACGATATACAATGTGTATCTTAAATAACGCACAACCTCTTAGGGGGTCATTGTACTCATCATTATGAACAACCTTTACTAAGGGATCAAACCCGAAATCGCGAAAAAAACATCAGCTGTTCCCTTCATTTTGACGAGTTATGCGAACATAGATGTAGGGAACAGCTGTATCTTTGCCGCGATAAAAACAAAAATAAAGAATTTTGCAGGCTACCTTAGCGTACCCCCCTTAAGATCA
Source organism: Griposia aprilina (assembly GCA_916610205.1). Classification (NCBI taxonomy): domain Eukaryota; kingdom Metazoa; phylum Arthropoda; class Insecta; order Lepidoptera; family Noctuidae; genus Griposia; species Griposia aprilina. Next base: position 24,433,287 of record OU744294.1, read on the forward strand.
AATATTATAATCTTTACAGTCTATTTAGCGTTATAAAGATTTAAGTCAAATGTAGATTTCCTTGGCTCAAGGTCCTCGCACAAAATCGGTACACACGGCTACATAACAAGCTATAGATTTCCAGTGTAAGCTGATCTCGCATTGTATAAGATTACCGTACAATGAGAGGTCAGCTTGTACTGGAAATTTACAGCTTCATGTGTAAGCCGTGTGTACAATGACACATCGCTAGATTCTTGAGCTATTCTTTTTGCGGATTCTTGCGATACGTCATCATGTTGTGCAGGACTGAGTTTTTAGATAAGTTATAAAAGATTTAATCTTGATTCAAGTTTCATCCAAGTTTCATCAAGATTAACTATACATCTTTATTTGGTTTAAACGTGGTCCGAACGACCATGTCCAAAGCAAATAAAGATTATGAGTACAAAATAAAACAATCATTAAAACTATTAAATAAAATAACAACCTCTAAAAATTAGGAGTCAACAATTTAAGGAATCAACATTACAGCTAATTATTTATGCATACCATCTTATTATTAATAACGCCATTCGCCTAGTAAGCTTATTTCACCTATCAAAATGTTTTGGCCCTTTCTGTCAAACTTTATTTTAACTTAATAGAAAGGGACAAAACAGTTCGATAGCTAAAATAGGTTTAAAGCGAATGGCTTTATGACAGTTAAACTTTGGTAACAAACCTTGTATTTTTAAGTAGGTATATGTAGTCTGGCGCACATACAGGCCGATCATGAGTAACACATAAAGATTTTTGGTTCTGAGTATTATAACAATTTAAAGAAATTAAAACACCGCGTAACGCCTTTAAAATTAGGGTGAAAAGTATGTGAATATTCATAAATTATAATTAATAGTAGTAATATTAATATAATTATTGAACTATTATAATTAACACTATGTGGGTTTGGTTAATAAGTTTAAACATGACTTTACTTGAGAGTTAGCATAGTACTTACATACAAACCGCTAGTTAAAATATAAAACGATATATTTTATATCAATATAAATTATCAACAAAACAGGGATATGTCGGTAGATCAATTTTATTTACGTCTTTGGAAATTTCTCCGTATCCGTAATAAACTCACGATGTCATATTTTATTAGAGGCTCGTCAAGACTGACGCGATATTGCACCAGTATGGTCGAGCCCTAACTGGCGATCAGATACTTAGACAAAAAAATGCAAGAATATCAAACATAAAATAAAACTTTTTTTCATTTCTTACTATAAAAAAAAACATCATTTTTTTGTATAATTATTTTGAATAAACACTTTAATCTTTAACCAGTCTTTATTGTGAAGAAGTGTAGGATATTTACTTTTTAATTCTTCACATTCTGTACGTTTCGGAGGTTTTTTGTTTTTGATATGTTGCTTAAAATATTGGGTCACGATATTTTTCTGTTCAGTTGTCCAAGGAATAAGTATCCTCTTTTTTTTCGCATTAGTCTTGTTAGTTAATTCTGGTAAAAGTGGTTCGGGGACACTCAAATTATTATTTTGTGGCGGATTCGCTTCTTCTAACTCAAACTCAATCACTTCTTCATTTTCTATTTCGTGTCCTTTAATTTCTTCATCTAAGTTTAAGTCTATTTCATCTAAAGCTTTTCCTTGATATTTATCGGCTTTTCCATCTTCCATCAAAAGTAAAAGTTTGGAAATCTTTGCAGTCTGATAAACATCGCTAGGCAACCGATAATTGTCTTTATGTACACTTAATGTGTGACCCATGAAGGTTGCTAGTTGTTCTAGTTCTGATTCAGTCATAGTGAATAATTGGGTCATTGTGGCTAAATGTTTTCGAAGCCGCGTAGATGTAAGAGCCCTATAATTTTTTGCACCACAAGCCTTTGCATACTTTTCTAAAATTTTGTAGCCACAAACAGTGGCTCCACCTGCTTTAACAAACAACAAATTATTGTCTTTTTCAATATACATATGTCTCACTGATAATATTTTTTTTATGTCATCTTGAATTTCAGTACTAAATAAAACGGGTACTCCTCTTCCTCTTTTACCACGGATCACAATTCTTTTTAATTTATCCACTAATATCTTTTCGGTTGCAGAAAGAACTTTGTCAAATTCTTCATATTTATTAGTATCGTTCCCGTGTTCATTGTAATCATTCAATTTTAATCGCTGTAATTCACCGGGTCGGCGTCTATTAAGGAGAAGTATGCGACAGTATGTAGACTCTACTAAATTGTTAAAAGCTATAATGTTAGTTTTTTCTTTAGCCTGTGTTAAATTAGCAGATGACTGTTTTGATACTCCACAAAGATATTCCTTGAACAACTTTAAATCAGCAGCAAGTGGAACCAAAGTCGTTTTATTCCACTTTTTGACATTAAGGTCATCAGCAGCCTGACTGGAAATATCAAACTTCCAATTTTCTGAAATTAATTTTGACAATGTTTTTAAATCGGCTTGAATACTAGCTGTGATTATCGTGGCTTCCGTTTTACAACTCTGTAATAAAGCTATACTGCAGCATTGTTTTATTGATGTTGCAATGTTCATCGCGTAGGTCGGTGCGTCAAATTGTCTTGTTACTTCATTAAACCGAGCTACGATTTTGGTCGCATGTACTAAAGTGTCATAATATTGCGGTTTTAATACGTGTTCTATGCTATTAATATTTGGATTCAATTTAGTAACTTCTATTAACAATTTTGCTAACTCTCTCATTTTTCGCGAAACGACGGTTGCGAAATGATCCTCACGATGTGTTTGCAAATATTGGGCTCCGAACATACAAATCAATTTATCTTTTTTGGCTACTAATGATATTTTGTCTGGCTTCATACGAGGAAATACTTTTATCATTAAGTTATTGTCCACTTTAACATGACGTACAAGAAAGTTTTGTGCTTCAGATTGTGTATTCTTTGTTGAGGAAGTATTATTACACTTTTTTTTATGTTTCCAAAGATATTTCTTTGAATAAAAACCCAAACATTTAGAGCAAGGTAAATAATCCGATTTATCAGAAAACCTACACTTCTTTACAGGTTTGAACGAAGTTTGTACATTACTAATATAATTACCCTTTTTTCTTAAATCTGAAAATACTGTTTTACGTTTAAGGCTATTTTTAGGATAGGATAATGCTAATTGAACTTCATGTACGGCTAAATGGTTACGAACCATATGTCGTGAAAAATTTAAAACAAAAGTTTCACAGTAGAAACAAAAATCTCTTTCTCTGATACGTTTACCTTTTACAGTATCTTCAGATATTTCTTTATCTTGTACAGTATCTTCAGATATTTCTTTATCTTGTGAACTTATGATTTTTTCTTCAAAATTTTGTCTATTTACTTCTGCTTCGTCTTTAGAATCTTCGTCTGATGTCATTTCTTTTAGACAAACCTTTCCTTTTTCTGTTGTATTTATACCCTCCAAGCCGCCTGAAACGACCTACAAATATTATTTATTTGATTATATTCTTAAAAGGCCTCAACTTGACGCTCAGATTTGTATGATAATAATGCTCTTTTAATTGCTAAGGTGTTTGACACCCATTGTAAATAATCAGTTGTAAAAATAATAGCTTATGGTCATGTAACAACTCCAAACTATGCTTCAAAGACTTGAAATATAATTAAAAGTACTGTCTTGTGTTGCAGCTATGTGCGCATTTAAATATTGTACTAACCTTATGTGATTCATCCAAACATTCATTTTCCATTATTAAGCCATGTTCGTCATCAGATGAAGATGCATACGATGATGGTATATAATCCCGGTCATTTGAAACTCCACTTGCATCAGATATATTGTCAAAATCGGGTTCTAATGTGTCATTATTCAGATAATTAGGTACTATGCATGGAGAATAACCATGTTTGTATTGCAACTGCGTATCAGTTGTATTTGAACTGTAAGTAGGGAGTTCGGAGATGATAGTATCATGAAGTACATTGTTCGAGATAGGAGGAGATTCAAGTGCTCCTGGCGCAGGCTCTTCAAGACCAGCGTTTGAGAGGTGAGTAAAGTTATTTGAGACTGTATTTTCAGAATCAAGATGTCTCATGCAGTTTGAGATAGTCGGAGGCTCTTCCGGATCAGTATATGACATACAAGTAGGGTTATTTGAGATCATATTTTCAGGTTCAAGATATCTAATGTAGTTCGATATAGGTGGATGCTCTTCAGGACCAGCTTTTGAGAGGTAAGTAAGGTTATTTGAGATTGTGTTTTCAGGATTAACACGACTAATGCAGTTCATGATAGAAGGAGATACATCTGTAGTTCGAGGAAATTCGTAAGAGTCATTCAAAAATATATCAGATGATTTACAAAACCTATTTATCTGAGAGTCACGTGTGTTATTAGAAATTAAATCAAAATAAGATATTATGCTCTTACTAAGGTTTGGAAGAGAACCGTTTTCACTTGTTTCACTAGGCGGAACGTTTTCTTGGTTCTCAATTGAAATTGATTCATAGGAGTTTGATATATGAGTAATATTTGAAGAAATTAAGGAAACATCAGTATCACTTGGAGGCACGGTAATATGGTGAGACAAGTCATGGGTACTGATTGAATGAGCTGATTCAAATGTTGACACAGAATTATCTTTATCAGTTATCTCGAGATCTACTGCTTGAGTTTTATCAACTGAGTTTGATATATGGGTAATATTTGAAGAAATTAAGGAGACATCAGTATCACTTGGAGGCACAGTAATATGGTGAGACAGGTCATGGGTACTGATTGATCGAGCTAATTCAAATGCTGACACAGAATTATCTTTATCAGTTATCTCGAGATCTACTGCTTGAGTTTTATCAACTTTAGCTGCCTTTTTTTTCATGTATCCTCTACCCGGTTTACTGACTTGCTTTTTCTTTTTATGACCTTAAAAAAAAAAACATTAAAGAAAGGGGTTTAAATCAGGAGACCTACTCGCACTCGATGACATATGAAATAATTGCGACGTTTATTGTACATTACTACTCTGACCGACAATCTTACAAAATGGTGCAATGATCGTGATTCGATATTTATCTATCACAATATAATTTCGACGAACTATAACTGACGACATGTAAATTAACTATACCATGCATAAAAAATAAAAACGTGTGGTATCGTGGGACACCCGGTAGAAACAAATTTTCCTACGATATTAGAAAAATATTACGAAAACCTATAAAACTGTAACAATACGACAATGTTGTCGATACTTAACCTATGACAGTAATCTGCACGGGTACATCTCTTTGCAGTATAGAGCGGCCGTACCACGCGACGCATTTTTTTTGTCGAACTATCTTTATGCAATCTGTGCTTTGCGTCGAACTTAGGTTTTACCTACGAAGTAATGTATTTCGTATAGACAAAAAATCGTGTGACATTTTTTCACTATTTACGTTTTTTTGGCTAGCTCCCCGCAGCCACAACGTGCGATAAAGGCGTCTGCCCACTACAACGTACCATACCATGACCGTGATATGAACGTATCAGGCACGGAAGGAACCATGAAAAAGACTACTACCCACGAGAACGTACAGTCGCCAGCTGGTCAAGCTACACGAAAATGTCAAAATTCTCCAAACGATTTTAAACCTTAAAATGTTTATTGTTAAGTTCAAAATCGAATGAGATAATCTGACAGTCTGTGGTAACTTGATGTGCTGGCGACTGTACTACTAGATAATACCCGTGCAAAATATTCTCGCCGACAAATTGTTGACGGTCCGGTCATGGCACGCGCCGCCGCGCCGCGCCGGTGTCGGTTGGCGACGGAACGGTGTAGTGGGCATAGTAATATACTATTCAATAAAAATATATTTTTTTTGCCTGATACGTTCCTAGCGCGGTCATGGTATAATACGGTGTAGTGTGTAGACTCCTTAGGATACTTCGTTTCAATAAAAAATGCATGCAAAAAGTAAATGCATTTAAACATTCAAGGCGGAACCTTCAGGGTAGCCCGCGAAATTCAAATTTTGTTACGTTTTTTGCAATTTGCAGGCTGCAATTGTCAGGTTGTATTTTGATTCAAATATGATTCGCGACTGTAACAAATATGGCTCTAAAGAATTATAATCATTACAATCAGCAATACAACTCCTTAAGTTAGAATTGCCCTCAAATGTCATGATTTCATGAAATAGTCATTCATTAGGGTGATATGAACTTATAGAGATGTATTGCTGATTCTAATGATTATAATTCTGTAAAGCCATATTTAGATCACCATACAACCTGATACTGACCTGCAAATTGCAAAAAAACCTAAGAAAATTTGAATTTCGCGGGCTACCTTGGCGCATGTCCCTTAACTATCTCACGTTCCGATTTCTTAGGTATCCGATAAACGATAGATGTACCACTACGAATTATCGTTGATTGTCGCCAATGTGTTCATCGTTAATATAAGAGAATAATATAATATGTGGATGCATGACTGTGTGAAAGATATGGATGTGGCAGGTTAAGTGTGAGTGAGAAGGCAAATGAAGATCTAAGATGTTGTCAGATAATGCGTAGAAAATAAATACGTAAGGGTGAGTACGTGATATTATAATTTATGACTATGTGAAAAAGATTGATGTGGACACTTTCAGTGCGGTTGAGAAGATGTATGAATTTCTAAGATGTTGTTAAATTAGTGTTTGTGGCTAGACTGCTAGACCGGCATAAAGGCGACACTTACTCGGAGTCATCATTATAATCATCGGCCTATTTAATATCCCACTGCTGGGCGAAGGCCTCTTCTCATATAGAGAAGGCATGAGCATTGATCACTACGCTTACTCAAGGCGGATTGGCGATTTCAGACTTTTTTAAGTCCAAGTTCCCTCACGATATTTTCGTTCACCGTTAGTCAGTGTTGTCCAAGATTCACTTAGAAAGTAGGTACTTTATTATGACTTTGAAAAAGTCTCATTGTTAGTTGCCAGGTTTCGAACCCGCACACTCGTACACGAGATGCAGGAGCCTTAACCACTAGGCCACCACGACTTTTTACTTGGAGTAAGTACATGTCAAATTAGGACATGTACCTCAAATTAGAATCATCGTAATAGTGGGCATATCCATCGTTTATCGAAAAGTTAGACATCGGTGGGAACGAACGTCTTTAGGTCCCCAGGGTTTAGACCCGGCCACAAGTAGGTAGTTATCTGAACTAAAGTTTTCCGCTTATTTAATATTACGTCATACATTTAAGAAAGGTATTTACCTACCTACCTATTTATGTGTATTAAGGCTCCTCCAAACAGGGGCGACACGCGACGCGACACAAGGGCACCGCCTGGCGCGCGACGAGCGGTGCCTTTGTATCGCGTGTGATTCGCGTCGCGTGTCACTCGTTTTTATAGGAGCCTTTACCCCAGGTTATTATCACTACCTACTCTACCTAGCTCATCATACACTGGGTAGGTATTATATGTATAAATGTTTACATCCTTCAACACTTTTGGCGTCATGCACATGGTGTAACATTTCGGCGTCCCCGCAGTCGGCTAACATTTTTTATTATCTCCTCATACCTATAGGTATTAAGCATACCATACGCTTTAAGGCTCGTGCACACTGGCGCGACGCGACAGCGTCACATAAAGGCACCGCGTGCCGCGCGACGAGCGGCGCCTTTGTGTCGTGCTGTCGCGTCGCGCCTGTTTGTGGGAGCCTTTACTTTTTTAACCGACTTCATTTCACTTCACACTGAGTAGCTACCTACCTATTGCATGATTAGCTAGATATAATCACTTTGAATTAATACGTGTAAATAAGTAGGTACCTAAGTATCTTTTCGTAGGTACCTACCTAAACTGTTTGAAGTTGTTCAAGTAACGTATAGTATGCATATGTACAGTTGTATAGTTTAAATAGCTAATTTTATTATGGTTGTGTGTGTGGCTTGCACGAAATCTAGAAAAATCTTTGGCCGCAGCACTGTTGGTAACTAGGCACCTACCCATACCTAGTTACAGTCCTGCGTCAGCATATAGTTATATCAGAGTTAATACGGTCGTCACATTGCAATTATACAGAAATCAGAACAACCATAAATAACGAAAATGAAAAATTATAGGTTAGGTTAAGATAGGTACAGAAAACTGGCCATATAAATTGAGATACCGACCTAAAAATATATAGGTTACCCGCATCCAGAAGGAACTCCCTCACGCACCCAGATAAAAAATATCCTGTCCTTTCCCAGGGTTCAAGCTATCTCCATACGAAATTTCATCGAAATCGGTCCTGCCGTTTTACCGTGAAAGCGTAACAGACAGACAGAGTTACTTTCGGATTTATAATATTAAGTAAAGACTTAAAATTACACGGAACAAAAGAAAAAACGCGACATTTTTACCTAGGTACCTAAATTACAGTCGTGTGAACCGCGGGTGTGCTGCCTACCACCTTCTTAATATCTAAAAACTAATAACGGAGCTTGGTTGGAGAAAAAATATATTCTTACCTAATTGTTTAAAGCAGCACATATATCACACTCGTCAGCTGGGTAGTGATCGTACAATAAATAGTCACAATTATGACAAAAAAGGAAACTGTTCTGCAGGAACCAAATTACATTTGACCTATTGTTCATATCCATAATAAAATGGTCAAGTTTTCCAAAAGAAATGATATGTACTCCACAATCAATACAAGTATTTCGCAATATGAAATGTGTTAAACGCCACGGCCACTTGAATTTTTTTTTAAAGATATATTCTATGTATCTTTTGTTTAAAAATGTGTCTATATCTGCAAAAATAACCATTTTATACAAAATATTGGCCTCGATTGATGTAATAACACTAATAACACTATAAAACGATATTTTATTTGTATTTTACTACTTGAAGACACACACAACGAGAGCAGAGAACCTACTGACTTTCTTGTAAAAAATATAGGTAGGTATTAGGTTTACAAAACTTACCTGTCACTCCACGATTATCTTCTACCATTTGTATTATTTTTCTGGAACGCAGATTACGGAAACTCATCTTGAGCGACGACGCCGCGACGTCCAATAACAATAACTTTTATTTTGTATTTTAATTATTTTTATTATAGGTACGGTCAAACCGAGCGCCAGTCGCCGGATCACATCCTACGCGTACGTTAAGTACGACAGTGAATATTCTTATGTTATGAATTTATGTTGATAAATTGCGACAATTTCATCGAGCTACCAAAGGAGCGAGCTGGCAACGTCGCAATATGCGGAAGCCATTTAAGCGGCTCCGTCGTCGTCAAAAAATCACCGATTATACGACTGCAGATATACACGCTTGCAGTAGCGCCACTCACTTGGTACGGAAACTTCGGGAATTTTAAATTATACATTTGTAGCCACTAGAACAATTTTTTGACTTCCATCGATTTTTGTTCTACACATAACTAGGACCAAAAGGAAGCAAGTGCAAGTGTTAAAACTAATGGCGTCCGGTATGCGGACGTCAAAAGGCGGTGGACGTCACATGAAATGCATTTTTCTCTTCAGCGGATGTCACTTTTCCTCCAGGATAAATATATACCTATATATATATAATATTACGAGTATAAAGCTAAAGAGTTTGTTTGTTTGTTTGCTAGAACGCGCTAATCTCAGGAACTACTGATCCGATTTGAAAAATTCTTTCAGGTTTAGATATCTCAATTATCGAGGAAGGCTATACGTTATATATCATCACGCTAAGACCAACAAGAGCGGAGTACCAATGAGGAATGTTTCAAAATGAGGGGTTTTTATTTCCTTTTGAGAGCTTCCGCTGCATGCGCTGCGTAAACGGTTAAAGCTTCGCAAAATCATGTATGACAGCATTGTTTACCTATAAAATTTCAAAAAAAAAGTCCGCGACAGCATATGTCTATCTTTTCAGGTTGGCTCACTATAACCTTTTTTATGCTAACCAAATTGGTTCTAAAATAATGCATTATTTGCCAAGGTGTTTTTATAAACATGATATTAATCCTTATCCAAATAAATACGATATTCATCACAAGTATTTAATGTAAAACAAAATTTGCTCTTTACATCATTTGATTTCAATGAATATCTTAGGAGATATCGCAGTTTTAAAATAACATCGCAGCAAAATAATGATCAAGTACTGCGTGAATTTTCGTAACTACTTTAACTCACACACCAAATTATTAAATACTCAATACTCAATTCTTTATTGCATTCCATATGTATTACATAGATGGTCTAAAAAAGTAAAAGATCAATATGGACCCTGTCGGGCACAGCAACATTAGGAGAGAGGAAGAGAGCTAAGCAGCAATTCAAGCAATTCAATATTATTAAAAATTATTTGATGAGTTTAATTGGGTTTATAATTATGTATATTTATATATTAATAGGTTACTTGTAAAATTATGGATAAATCATTTACTTTTCAATATTTGTAAATATGTGAGTACCATGTATCTATCTCATTATTAATTTACCTGTCATGCGTTATATTTAATTATTTTTACCTATTGTGGTATAGTAATTTTATTCTAGGTGCATCGTCTTCACATATAATTAATGTATACATAATATTGTAAAACATTTTTAAAAGAGTAACGGTGGAGTTTCTTGCCCATTCTTCTCCATACGAAACTACCTTTTGGAAGGGGCAAATAGAATCAATTCTATTTTTTTTTGTACATTTTGACGTTCAAAAGTGCCTTTTATGTGCCTGTTTGAAATAAATGATTTGACTTTGACTTTGACTTTGACATAGCCTCACTGGTCGTCATAGAGGAGAACTATTCCAAAGCGCTCGAAGTCCTAGCTAAGAGGTATGAAAATCAAACTATAATTGTAAACTTTCACTTAAAAAGTATCACTAGCTTTAGTACTATCACTCGAAATAACCTCAAAGAGTACTTGGTTCTGCTACAACAAAGTCTAAACTCCCTCAGAGCCATCCAGCTCCCTGTGGAGCACTGGGATGCATTTTTGGTTTTCCTAATAACACAAAAATTTGATAATTCACTCCGAGCCGCTTGGGAGATCAACCGCAAAGAAAATTCTATTGCTGCCCTGAGCGAGCTGCTTGATTTCCTAAACCAACGCAGAACAGCCTTCGAGTTAATGAATGATGTCAAATCTAATAATGATAAAATTCAAAATGTTAAAGTCTCTCATGTAGCATCTACAATAATCAGAAAAACTTGTATTCTATGCAATTGCGGTCATGCTTTGCATAAATGCCCTACATATCTTGAGCTTAAAACTCAGAAACGAATTGAACTAATCAAATCTAAATCACTGTGTTATAACTGTTTACAGCCCTACAAATTCAGACATACTTATGTCTGAATTTGTACCTTTACATTTACACCTTTACATTTTAGGCTGTAAAATTTAGAGCACTTGCTCTAAATTTTACAGCCTAAAATGTAAAGGTAAACATTACACATTCATACACAAAGACAAGGCTCAACCACAAGTTAATTACATTACAACTACTCACAGCCAACAAGCATATATCCCAACTCAAAGTCAGACATACAGTTCATCACAAAGCCAACAGGCAGTTGATTCTACACTTGCAACAGCAGACACTTTAACAACGGCTACAGCTACACAAGCACACATACAACAAGGATCTATTCAGCCAACACATACTCAATCTTCAAACACATCATTCACTGCACCTTCTATAGTACTAGTAACAAACACTAAAAGATATCAAATGTTGCTTTCCACAGCTCTGGTACGGATTCAACATGCTTCAGGCTGTTGGCATATACCAGACAAACAAGCTCAAGCTCTTGCTGACCCCACATTCTTCATGCCGTACTGCTGCATGCTGAAGTGTTCTATGCTACACTACTAACTGGGCGCATACAGCTTGGTTCACACCTACCCTTCCTAATTGAAACACTATTTGGATGGGTTCTTTCTGGTTCCTACCTACCTGATACTCACCTACATGCACCAAATTGCACCATGCACGCTAGCATGTTTTATACATCTACATCAACAGATGACATACTACAATCCTGCTGGGAGCAAGAGGAGCTGCTTCCTAAAAAGCTACTCTCACCTGAGGACAAACACTGCGAAGAGTTATACATGTCTACAACTACACAGGACAACTCAGGCAGATACACAGTGGACCTACCACTACAGGTTGATAGAATAAAGGATCTAGGTAATTCTTTCAACACAGATTATAAATGCTTACTAAAACTTGAATCTGAAATGTAAAGAGATAAAAATCTCTACACACAGTATAAAGCATTCATACATGAATTTCTACAGTTAGGACATGCTCACTACATAAAAGATGTCTCACCCACAGATACACAAGCTTACTATATGCCACATCTAGCGGTCATAAAGCCTGACAGTATCACAACATAATTACATACAGTCTTCACTGCTAGTGCCAAGACATTCACTGGTATATCACTCAATGATGTAATGTATGAGGGTCCAAACATATAAAATTATATATTAGAAATTATCATCAGATTTAGAATTTACAAATTTGCTTTCTCTTGTGATATATTCAAGATGTTTAGAGCTACAAAAATAAATTCACAACAGACATCTTTACAAAGGGCCCTGTGGAGAGACTCCAGATCTGAACCACTCAAGTGTTTAGAGATCAACAGAGCCTGCTATGGGACAAAGTATGCCCCATATTTAGCTTATCGCACAATGATACATTTAGCTGACACACACTCGAATACAAACCCGCCGGCAGCAGACTGTATTAAAAGCTCTGGGTACATGGACGACTATTTGTATGGATCTAAAACTCTAGAACAATGTAAACAAGTATGCTCTGAGCTTATAGACTTATTGAGCAAAGCAGGCTTTCAACTACACAAGTGGTCATCTAACCACACTCACATTCTATCACATGTAGCCACAAGTTCTACAGAAAAAACAAAACATATACAATCTTTACATTACAATATAAACTCAGCTACACAAGAATCATACAATTTTACACCAGCTTCTGTCAAAACGCTTGGCTTACAATGGCTACCTACACAAGACACACTTCAGGTCAGCATACCTGACTACAGTGCTACTCCTTGCACTAAAAGGAGCATACTCTCACAAATAGCTCACATATTTGATCCTATAGGTATCCTAGCACCTACCACTGTTCTAGCTAAGATATTGATGCAACATACCAACATATATGGAAATAAAGTATTGACTGGGATTCTTTGATCTCAAAGGACTCAAGTCATTGGCAGAGCTATGTTAAGCAACTACACTGCTTGAAAGCTTTATACATACCTAGATATTATTTTACAGATATACCTACACAAATAATATTATTAGGGTTTTGTAACACTTCACACAAAGCTTATGGTGCTTGCCTGTACCTAAGAGCAACCTAACTTAACAACCTTACACACTAATCACAGCTAATTTAAAGGTTTCACCTATCAAAAACCAACAATCTATACCGCGCTTAGAGCTGTGTGGATCCCTCTTGCTAGCCTAATTAGCAAATAGGTTCATATACACTATAAACAACAAAATTAACATTGAGAGAACTTATCTATTTACAGACTCATCTATTGTACTACACTGGATCAAAGCTCCATACAAGCACAAACAACAGTCAACTTTTCATTTTAAATACGATTTTGCGCAAACACTCTCTTCTTGTCTATAATCCTAATATATTTGAAGGCAAGCGACGTAAACACGCAGTGTGTCCCTCAACTCGGTTCCATACTGCTTTCTCCCGTCGACATTTTGGTTTTCTTGGAAACTACTTATACAACAAAATTAACGGAATTTTGTCAATTTATGCCCTACCCTCAAACTGCTCACAAAACGGTGAAGGAAAACATCGTGAGGAAACCGGCATGTCTTAGAACCAAAAATTCGAAGACATGTGACATCTACCAACCCGCACTGGGCCCGCGTGGTGGATTACAGCCCATTCCCTCTCAAAGAGAGGAGGCCTGAGTCCCAGCAGTGGGAACATTATAGGCTGATTATGTTATGTTATGTTATGCCCTACCCAAAGGGCGTTGCAAAAAATCACTCTCAGTCTGGTTACAAAAATTGGACTATAATGCCACGGAGCAGCTACTGATTGTTCCCTCATAATGTTTCATAATTTGTGGATTTTGACTGTAACAAACACCCTACACACTCACTCTCACGCAATCATTCTACCTCTCCTTACACTTCACATGCACACTACACATACATTACACTATACCTAGTTATTATTATTTTAAAATCAATATTTTGTTTCTTTTTTGATTAGTTAATTTAAACATGTCTGTTTTTTTTCCCTTCATCAATTTAATTTGTCTAGAGTTTTAAAATTTACCACTGCAATGTTAATTATAATTATTTGATTCGGGGTGAGAGCCTGGTGATCCGTCACACAGGGTATCCTAGTATGGACGCCAGTCTCTCACAAAGGATCATATTATGTGTATTGTTGTCGAAACACTTGTCTCTTGTTCATAAATACGTGAACATTTGTGAAGAGAGAAAATAAAGATATATTATTATTATTAAACACGACACATATGTCACACACCGCCTCATGCAGGTCATTGACACCACCAGCGGTGATGACTGCTACTACATAAACACAAAACAAAACCCAGCTGATCTGATCACCCGGGGAGTCATGGCTAAAGATCTTCCATCTTGTACACTGTGGAGGCAAGGCCCTTCATGATTGACTCAAAATCAATCGCAATGGCCATCTACAATGACACAAACCCCGAAGGTGGACATAAATACATCACACAATCAAACAGTGGTCAACTTCTGCACAGACTCACTCATCAATCTCACTCACACACTTACCTCTCACATGTATTCAGGGAAAGCCAAAATCAATTACAACACTCCTTAATCATAACCATAGCCCAACTAAACACTATTTCAGAAATACACACAACCTATTTTTCAAACATACTTCGATTACACAATTCACTTACTCATCAAATTACAATCTCATACACTCTACACCTAAAACATACTCACAAACACTTTTTAACAATTTACATACAAACTCTTTTCATAATCGGTGTACCTACCTCGACCACAAATCCTGTCTATACCTACTCTCTTATTAACCATTCGATCACGTAACTGATTTATCTGAAAATATTGACCAGTTATCCGTATCTCACTCACAGTCCGCGGACCTAGAGGATTGTCAAAGTATTGTTACTTCTTCTACGGACAACCTTATTATATTGACACAAAATATACGAAGCATAAACCGAAATCTGCCCGGCTTAGAGGTTTTACTACATAGACTAAAACTTAAATGCGATATACTCATTTTAACAGAGTGTTGGCTAAAAGGTGCAATGGTAATCCCTCACTTATCTGGTTACTCTCATGTAGCAACAAATACAAATCCCATACAAAATGACGGAGTAGTTATCTACTACAAAGAAAACATTAACCTAACTATAATAGAACCTGAATTCCAAGAAAGCAATTGCCTACTAGCCACCGTTGGAAAACAAGTTGCGATAATTGCCCTATACAGATCACCTTCCTACACTAAATTGGAGCCGTTCCTCTTGTCGTTGGATAATATGTTACAATCAGTGTCTTCTTTCGAGCACATCGTTGTTATAGGCGACATGAATCTAGCAATAAACTCGAATAAAATTAAATCTGAAGGGGAACGCTATCTAACCGTAGCTGCTTCGCACGGCCTACTGCCAGCACACACTTTAGTTACACGTAGCGCCCGCCAAACATGCATAGACCATGTCCTTATAAAAACTCAGGCCTCCTCCAACACCATAGTCTGCAATGCAACATTAACAGATCACCATCCCGTTTTATTTTGTTTAAATTTAAAAAAACCACGGCAACATGCAACTTCAACAAAGGCCATCATTAACAATAAAACATTAGAACAAGACATTGCACTTATTGATTTTGATCCCATTTATCAAACAGACAACCCTAACATTAGTCTAAATTATCTAACACAATGCTAGTAATAGAAAAGAATACAAAAATCGTAACACTTTCTAGACGCCAAAAAATCATTAAGCCCTGGATAACTCCAGGACTAATACGTTGCATGCGAAACAGAGACCAACTACACAAAAAAGCAAGCAAGGATCCGGATAACGAAGTCTTGAAAATTACCTACAAACGATACAGAAATTTCTGTAATTCTCTATTACGCAGGTTAAAAAGAGCACATGAAAAAAACCAAATCCTAGAAGCACAGAACGACAATAAAAAATTATGGAAAGTCATCAAAAACATCACACACACAACAAAAACAAAAAAACAACACCATAAAGATCTCCTAACTCTTTCATCTTCTCCAGACCAGTCACTTCACGAAGCAAACAGCTTTTTTATAAATGTGGGTAGCTCACTTTCGGATAAAATCAGACAACAAAATATTAATTTCCGGAATTTACCATCACTAAGTAATACCCACGACAAAGTACTAAATATCCCCAATTCTTTCGTCTTAATTGAGACAGATAAATATGAGATTGGACATCTTATCATGGGTTTAAAAACAGATAGTGCACCAGGATGTGATAATATCAGCAGTAGATTCTTAAAACAACATAAAAATATTCTCGTACATCCCCTGGAAAAAATTTTCAACGATTGTTTAAAAACTGGAGTGTTCCCCTATTCCCTAAAACGATCAGAAGTGTGCCCAATCTATAAGAACGGAGACAGAAGTCGTATAAACAACTATAGACCGATATCTATACTACCCGCAATTTCCAAAATTCTGGAAAAAATAATAAACATCCGTCTCGTAAAACATCTCGAAAAAAATAATCTGCTTTCTGTAAATCAATACGGGTTTAGGCACGGAAAATCTACAGAACAGGCAGTGAATAAACTTATTGAATTTATTAGTTCTAACTTGGACAAAGGGAAAAAATGCCTTTCTATTTTTCTTGACCTGGCAAAGGCATTTGATACGATTTCTGTCTCTCTCTTACTCAACAAATTAGAGACACTGGGTATCAGGGGCACCCAGCTTGAACTTTTCAAAAGCTACCTCTCTGGGCGAACCCAGTGTGTCCGAGTGGATAAACACAAAAGTACACACCTTCCAGTTACACACGGCGTGCCTCAGGGAAGTATACTGGGGCCCACCCTTTTCCTCGTGTACATAAATGAGCTTACTCGTCTTAAACTTACCAAAGGTGAAATTGTCTCTTTCGCGGATGACACCGCGTTGGTGTTTGCGGGTGATAGTTGGGAGGAGGTTTTCGCTACCGCACAAAATGGCTTTGATATGACTAAGGGATGGCTGCAGAAAAACATACTTACACTAAACGTAGACAAAACTAAATATATTTGTTTCAGCATTAGACAGGCGGTGGGTGTTCGCGGTGACCTGAGAGTTATTTCACATGAATGCAACTCTGAGGATAGTTGCGCTTGTTCACCTCTGGAACGCGTTAATACTCTAAAGTACCTTGGTATTACTTTGGACAATAACCTCAACTTTAAAGAACATGTCAAAATTCTTTGTAATAGAATACGCAAATTAATTTATGTTTTTAAAAACCTACGTCATGTTGCGGACCCTGCACTGCTGAAGCGAATATATCAGGCCCTGTGTCAGTCGCTGCTTACCTACTGCCTTACATCCTGGGGAGGTATCTGCAAAACCACGCTAAAGGCAGTTGAGGTCGCCCAGAGAGCTATACTGAAGGTTAGCATGTTTAAACCGATACGATTTCCTACTACAACGCTGTTCGAGTTGTGCGAGGTTTTAACAGTAAGGCAGCTATTTATACTTAAAACTATTCTACAAGAACACAAAAAACAACCCTACAACCCAATGTTACTACAGAGACGTCGTAAACATCATGTATGTGACTATTTAACTACATTTAAAACAACTTTTGGTAAAAGATTTGTAAGTTTTCTAGGCCCTTACCTTTATAATAGGCTTAACAAATCAATAAACATATACACCTTGACTAGTAAACAATGCAAACTAAAAGTATGCCAATATTTGCAGAAATTAAGCTACGAGGAAACGGAAAACCTAATTTACTTACCACTCTAAGATTCGGCTAAGAGCACAGAAAAACAAAGTTACATTCACTAAATAGGTCACCTACAAACTTAGACACTCATGCATACTCACACCCACCCCTTCACCGCTTAATTATTGTCACACACACACCTACATATATATTCACAGCACACACACCCCCACACATTCTCATATACATACAACACTCACGCACACGTACCACGAACTCACACACGCATGAACACACATACACTCAATCCATTTAATAAATTAGATTAAAAATATGTATGTACTTACTTATTTACCTAGATTACTTATCAACTTTTATTCTGTATTTCTGTAGTACTGATTTAATTATATATGTCATTATTGCTTGGCACCTATTCTTGTATTAAAATACTCGAGGGGAATGGTGCTGATAGCCGAAATACAGGCTATGCCTAGTTCGGCTACAGACGCTAATTTCTTACACCTAACTGAATTTGTTGCCACATTGCCATTGTAAAGTAGTACTAAGTTTTTGGAAAATAAACTATTATTATTATTATATAATCGCAATGGCCATCTACAATGACACAAACCCCGAAGGTGGACATAAATACATCACACAATCAAACAGTGGTCAACTTCTGCAGAGACTCACTCATCAGTCGCAATGGCCATCTACAATGACACAAACCCCGAAGGTGGACATAAATACATCACACAATCAAACAGTGGTCAACTTCTGCAGAGACTCACTCATCAATCGCAATGGCCATCTACAATGACACAAACCCCGAAGGTGGACATAAATACATCACACAATCAAACAGTGGTCAACTTCTGCACAGACTCATTCATCAATCGCAATGGCCATCTACAATGACACAAACCCCGAAGGTGGACATAAATACATCACACAATCAAACAGTGGTCAACTTCTGCACAGACTCACTCATCAATCATTTATTATGTTTTGATAAATTCACAGAACACTCCAGTTTCTCTAAACTTATCAGAATTGTCGCATACATGAGTATGTATTGTTGTATTACAAACATACATCACATTTAACAGTTACAGAACTAAAACATGCTCACAATTTTATAGTTCACACAACACAAAGTCATTCCTTCTCAAAGGAAATATGTACATGAATTAGAATCTATAAAAAATATTAATAACTCGCAGAATTCACATACACAAAAGTCTTACACATTCACTCCCACTCACATACAGCCCACTAAGGAAACTGCATCCATTCTTAGAT
The DNA here is from genome assembly GCA_916610205.1 of Griposia aprilina. Lineage (NCBI taxonomy): Eukaryota > Metazoa > Arthropoda > Insecta > Lepidoptera > Noctuidae > Griposia > Griposia aprilina. The sequence continues at coordinate 24,452,540 of OU744294.1, forward strand.
TGAGACAGCATACTAAGAGTTGGTGGTCGAATACAACACTCAGACATTCCATACAATCAAGCACTTCCTATCATACTTCCTGCTAAAAACCTCATCACACAGATTTTGATACAGCATTATCACCTCAAGCTACTGCACTCAGGTATTCAGAACACACTCTGTAACATAAGACTGAAATTCACAGATTCACATTTTTACCTATTAATGGTAGAGGTGAAGAAAATGAATATATTCCTGTGTTAGATGCACTAGGTATAGAGGCAAGGTCTGTGGGCAGCAGATGTGAGATCTTCCTGCTCCCAGAGTCACATTGACCCGTGCCTTTACTCATGTAGGGGTAGATTTTAGTGGTGCTATAGCTATAAGAAGTTCAATGACCTGGAACTGTAAATACTCTCAAGGGTTACATAGGCCTATTTGTTTGCCTAGCTGCTCGAGCTATACATCTAGAATTAGTGACTGACCTATCAGCGCAAGCCTTTATTTTTGCTCTTAAAAGATTTATTTAGGAGAGGAATACCTACTTGCTTATATACAGACAATGCAACTAATTTTAAAGGTTCCAAAACAGAGATACATGAGCTCTATAAAATGTTCAAAAATGATACTAGCTACAGTGAAATTATTAACTCATGTACTTTTTTTATTTTATTTATTTATTAATAACCAACTTATATTTACAGTTTGCACCACACACACAAGTTATCAGTCAATACTAGAAATTACACATACAATCATAAAATTAGGGTAAATAACATAAAAGTAGACAAAATTAGATGAAATTAGACAAAATTAGATAAAAATGAGATAAAAGTGGATAATATTAGATAAAATTAGAGAAAAAAAAGTTATAGTTTTTTTTTTTTTTTTTTAATAATAATAATAATATTTATTGACATTTATATATGGAAACCCTGACTCCTGCGCTAGGTTGTAACCTGTGTTACAGGAATCAGTGTCTTCTCCCAGTAGTTTTACAGTTATTATGCAATAAGATTTAAACAATTTTAAATTATACAGTACCTGCTTGAGGCGTATGTGTGAGTGTGTGTATCTGGGTGTGTGTGTGTGCGTGTGTGTGAGTATGTGTATGTATGTGTGTGAGGATGTGTATGTGTGTGTGTGTGTGTGTGTGAGAGAGGATGCGTGAGCGTACGTGTGAATGTATATCATGGTATATAATTATATATATTTATCGTGCATATTTATAATGGGACCTGGCAATTGAAGGGTTTATGTTATTAATTTTTCAGTATTTATGTAATCCAATGTTTGTAGCCAGGTGTTTATTTTCTTTTTAATTTCATATTTAGAGAATGGGTTAATCATTAGGGCCTTGTTTATCTTATCATAGATATGCGTAGCAAGAAAAAAATGTTGCCGTCTCGCTGAGGCAGTCTTACATTTGACATATTTACATACATTAGTAATTGTGCGTTTATTTTTGTAACTGTTGTTTATAGGTGTTATTAGGTGTTGCTTCAATGTGATATTGAGAAGATATAACTGTCTCACTGTGAGAACTTTACAGTTTTGGTACAAAGTTATGGTCGGGAACCGATAAGGTTTGAAGGTAAGGACTTTGAGCAATGACCTTTGAGCTCTTTCGAGGTGGATTATAATTGTTTTACAGGCTCCTCCCCACACCGTGATACAGTAACCAATTATCGACTGGGCCAGAGAAAAATAAATAGTGCGAAGAAGATTAAAATCAGCAACATGTCTAAGTTTCTTAAAGGCCCAAATAAGTTTCCTAACTCTAGAGGTAGTTAGCTCGATTTGGGGCCGCCAACTTAGTTTTTCGTCCATTAATACACCTAAATATTTTATATTTGTTTTTTGTGATATTGGAAGACATGAGCACTGGAGCCTATTTTCAGGGAAACTGCAAGAGTGCACTTTAAGGGTTATTGCTATAGGTTTAGTTTTGGCGAACCTGAACTGTAAGTATGAAGTTTTAGCAATGTTAAGGGTAAGTAAGTTTTCTTCCAACCAGTTACTGACTTTACAAAGTCCCAACTCAGCCATGTGCTGCGCCTCCTCCCAAGTCTCTCCATGAAATATGAGCGCGGTGTCATCAGCGTAGCTAAATATACTACCCTTAAAAAGTTGTTGCTGACACAGATCATTTACATATATCAGGAAGAGACTCGGGGAGAGGGCACTACCTTGCGGTACACCACAGGTGACGTTGGCTTCGCTACTGACGATTCCGCCTATCTTTACCCTTTGTGTCCGATCACTCAGAAAATCAGTAAATATTTTGAGAGCTTCTCCCCGAACTCCTATGTGGTCCAGTTTGGTCACAAGAGTGGAAATAGAGACGGTGTCAAAGGCCTTCGCGAGGTCGAGAAAAACCCCTATACATTTCTGTTTAGCATCGACCTTCTCAGCAACATGATCAACGAGTTGACTTACTGCATTTTCTGTGCTTTTCCCAGACCTAAAACCGAATTGCCTTTCAGATAAGATATTGTTTTTATCTAAAAAGTTAATGAGTCTAGTATTCAAAAGCTTTTCTAGTATTTTTGATAGTGCCGGTAAAACTGATATAGGTCTGAAGTTTTTAACTTCATCACGATTCCCGCTCTTGTGGACTGGCGTGATAAGAGATTTTTTAAAGACTTGGGGGAATACTCCTTGCTCAAAACAAATCCCAATGAGTTTTGTGATCGGGGGAATAAAAATTGCCTTGCCAGTTTTCAATAGTTTTGCTGAGATAGAGTCCCATCCTGTGGCGCAGTCTGTTTTTAGATTGTTAACTACAGATTCGATTTCAGTCTCATCAGGGGAAAGTAGAACAATGGAATTAAGTGCTGGCGGTGAAATAAAATTATATGATCCAGGTTGGGATCTTCGATTTTGTCTGACAGTGTCTGCAAGTTGTTTGCCTATATCAGCAAAATACTTATTTATGGACTCAATTTCTTTCGATGCATCCTTTGTAGCAGGTAATAGTTCAATCGCCTCTGTTTTTTTTGCGACTTGGTTAGTAATGGATTTCACTATGCTCCATGTTTCTTTGCTGTTTTGTGAAGATTTTAAAGCAGATTTTTCATGGTTTATTCTTAACTTTCTAAGTAGTAAATTACAGTAGTTGCGGTATCGTTTGTAGGAAATCTCCATAGTGATATTTTTTGGGTTTTTTAAAACGGTTTTATGAAGATTATCCCTATGTCTAATGCACCGCAATAGGCCTGGAGTTAACCATGGTTTGATAATTAACTTACGGTTGGGCACAGTTATAACTTTTGAGTGTAGTAAAATTGCATTCATCAAACAGTCAACAAAGAGTGTAGCCGCCTCATTTGCATCAGAGTCATTTGCTATAAATGAGAAATCAGCATTTTTTAAGTGTTCAACAGTAGCTTCAATATTCACCTGTGTAGTAGATCTGTTCTTATTGGTTTTACAAGGTTCTTTATTTAAACATAATAATACAGAGGAGTGGTCACTTACAGTGGAATCCATTACTACAATAGTCGAACCAGGTGAGGCATTTATCATGAAGTGATCAAGACAGTTGTGCAGTCTTGTTGGGTACGTGTGACCTGGTAGGAGGCCTAGTTCTGCGGTTAGGTTGAGGTAGGATGCACTATTTCTGTCTGAGTTGTTCGGTTTTATGTCTATATTTATGTCTCCTGTTAGAATAATGGTTTTAGTTTTTAGACTACCAATTATATTTTCGAGGGAGTTAAGGAAACTATCAATACGGTACACCGAGGGGGACCTATAGGCTGCTAGTATACATATATTTGTACCAACTTTTAATAAAAGAAAATTAGCACCCTCAGTATCTGGCTCTTCAACCGTACATTGAATGTTGTCCTTTGTGTATATTACAATACCGTCATTTTGATTGAGACATTTATTAGAAGAGTGAGTGACGTAATTTTCTATGGCGGGAATCGGTTTGTCGTTACTAAGCCAACACTCCGTTAGAATTATAATATCTGTTTCAAATGCTAGCCTAGCTAGTTGGGCCTGAAAGCTATCTAAGTTTTTATAGATGCTCCGAATGTTCTGTGTTATTATTTTAAGGGACGCATTAGGATTTTTAATAACTGTGTTACAGGTGTCTGTATCACAATGATGAGATGTTGCCATTGTGATGTCATCTATATGTGTTAAAATATTGCTATTTGTATTAGCCATTGATAGTCGTTTCTGCATTACTGCTGCCAATATTTTTTTCTACTTTTAATCCATATCCCTTTAGATAGTCCGATAAAACTTCAGTCTTTAACAAAACCAAGCAAAACCCAAATGTATGTGAGCGAATGTAGTTTGTCGTGTGTAGTATCAAGTGTAGTTGTAGTGTGTATTTGTATTGTGAGTTGCTTTTTATGTAATTTAATAAATGGTGTTTTATGCGTTTAACTATGTTATATGTGTACATTTTAAGAACAGAGAGTAACTGTAGATATAAAAATAATAAAATTAACAAAAAGTAACAAGAATAATATTCAGCATTGCCTAGTCATTGCGCTAGGTTTATCTTAAGGTCGGCTTCACTTTTTACAAGTATGTGTTTCTTCCCTTCAATTTGACGCAGGAAAACTTTCCCATATGAGGTCCAGCAGAACTTAAAGCCGTTGTCGGTAGAAAATTTGCGAGCCAGATAAAATAAACGCTGCGATTTCAGAGTTAGGCTCTCAGATAGATATATTGGTTTTGTCTCACCTTGTAGTTTGATATGAGCGGTGTTTAACTTGTGTTGGTTATTGTTGCGATTGTACTGGCGAACTTTATCCAGCATATTTTCTCTTGTAGTGACTGAGACAAAATCGACGACAATAGATGGAGTTCCATCCTTTTTATATACGCGGAAAATATATTTAATATCTTGGCGCTCGAGTGAAACTTGGAGAACCCTTGCTGTGTCCGCGATAATCTGACGAAGATCTTCTTTATTTTCTCCTTCTTTCTTTGGTATGTTTCTCACTTCCATTTTTGTGAGACAAAGCATTCGCTCGAGGTTTTCTACTTTGTCTTCAAGCTGGTTTATATAACTTCTTTCGGCTTTACGTTCCATCTCAAGGTCATCCATTTTGACCTTTAACTCATCGTATTGCTGAGTGACGAAATTTAAAGAATTTTTTATTTCGGCGTTCTGTGCTATTATTTCTTTCATAGAGTTGTGTAATGCCAAATACTTAGTTTCAGATTGAGCTGTAGACGACTGTAATAAATCTCTTATCTCTTGCATAAAGGACGACAAATCGTCCTCGCGTTTACGTTTACGCGTATTGACGTTTTCTGTCTCAATACGGCTTAGATTAGGCGCAGAACCAGATAGCGTAACAGCTGAGATCACCACACTGGGTATGTCAGGTTCATCAGGTTCGCTAGCAGCTAGTGAAGCAGGCATCTGCGGCCGCGGCGGCGTTCGTCTGAGAGACATGCTATATACTTATAAGTTGAAATTTAGTAGATTGGAGAATACCTTGCGTCTCGCCTTGGTGTGTGCTGAGCTCCAAATATTAGGCGCGCATGCAGCGAGTGGAGTAGTAGCGACGGCCCTAGTCACTGTGGCAGCAGTGCGTAGTGATGCAGACGTGGGCGGGGCGTGGCGGGACTGAGATAGCACGACAGCTTGATATAGCAGGTAGCAGGTACTGGGAGCGCAGGCAGCCAGCGACGACGTCGCGTGGTGTATGAGTGAGTAAGCGGAGTACTACGTACTCGGTGCTGCTCACTCGCAGGATCGTGAACCGTCTTTGTTTAGCGTTGGTACGCGTACTACTCTGCGTTATGCACTCCTATTTTTTAGATCGATTTAATTTAGCTAAATCACTTCAATTTATATATTTAAATTAAAACTGTGTAAATTCTAAGGCACGTCAACTCGTGTTCGAGATCCAGGAGGAAAGCGATTGTAACAAAATTGGAATAAAATTATAAATAACAAATTTAATCCAAGGAGATTGTACTGGGAGTAGCAATGGACTCCAGGTATCGAGTAGTAGTGTTCAGGAATCTCAGTTCAGTACTCGCGAAGACATCTGAGGATTCATCATATCGCAATATGTTATTAATATGGGTGAGGGCTAGGTACAATGGACTGGTCTTAAGTGTTATGGTACTGGTTTGAGGTATTGAGAATAGAGGACGTTGGCGTGGGCGAAGTGTGTGTCTGATAGGTGGTGGGATGTTAAAGGAGATGTACTGTAGTAAACAGGAATTGAAGTGGGTACCACGAATAAGGCGGATGAAATATTTCACCAGACTAAGATTCCTCCTTACTTCTAAACTTTGGCACCCCACCATACCCAGCACAAATGGTGTTGGGTACATGTACGGGTAATAACCATAAAGTTTTAAGTAGAGGTAGCGGACAAAAGACTTCTGCACCTTTTCGATGACCAGTGTATACACTTTTTCATGGGGGTTCCAGACTGCACTGTTAGTCTCTAGCAAACTGCGGATGAAGGAGTTGTACAGTATGGTTATGGCTTGACGATTACTGAAAATTTTGGCCTGACGCAAGACAAAACCTAAGTTTTTGCGGGATTTGTTGCAGGTATGATTTATGTGCTGGTTAAATGTAAGGTGTGGATCAAAGTGAGCACCCAGATCGCGTACGGTTAAAACGCGTTTCATGGGCCATTGTTCATAGTGTAGATATTGTGTATAGGTTGTGTGGCTTTTGAGTAGGACATGACCGCACATTTACTAATGTTTAGGTTGAGGTTGTTAATAGTGCTCCAAGTGTGAATGTTGTCGATGTCGACTTGAAGTGTGGCCGTATCCCTAGAGTTAGCTACTGGAAGAGCAAGTTTGACATCATCAGCATACATTAAGACTGTGGAGTGTTTTACACATGTGGGAAGATCGTTAATCACTATAAGAAAAAGAAGGGGCCCGAGGTTAGTGCCCTGGCCTATGCTAGAAGTGACCGAGTAGCAGTCTGATTTGACATTTTTGTATGTTACAAATTGCTTGCGGTCATGCAGATAGTTCGCGAAGAATTTTAGTGATGTCACAGAGAAACCTGCCAATGCCAGTTTAACCAGAAGTATGTCGTTGTCGACCCGGTCAAAAGCCTTCTGGAAGTCAAAATAGGCTACATCGATCTGCTTTCTGTCGTTAATAATAGGTCTTTACCTATGAAATTGCCGTTTTGTATGAAAAAATTTAAACGATTTTTTTTCATGAATTTTTTATTTATATTAATCGAAGTAATCACCCATGCAATCAATGCATCTTTGCCATCGCAGTGGCAGTTTATTGATGCCCTTCTTAAAGAAATCAGCTGGACGGGAGGCAACAAATTCTTCAAAGGCATTTTGTACTGCCTCTCGGGTATTAATTTTTTTTCCCGCCAAGAAGTTATCCAAATTCTGGAAAAAGTAGTAGTCTGTAGGCGCAAGGTCTGGTGAGTAGGGCGGATGACGGAGAGCTTCCAACCCCAGTTCTTGCAACTTGGAGACCGTCTGCTGTGCAGTATGAGGTCGCGCGTTGTCGTGCAGGAGCAGCGGAGACGAGCGATTGACCAATGCTGGTTGGAGATGCGCCAGCTTCTCCATCATTGTGTTCAGTTCTTCACAGTACACATCTGCAGTAATGCTCACCCCGTTTGGTAAGAAGCTGTGATGAATCACACCGGCGCTAGACCACCAAACAGTGACCATCACTTTTCTAGGGGTAAGTTTTCGTTTAGGGCATTGTTTAGGTGCTGAACCAGGATCCAACCAACTTGCTGAGCGCTTACGGTTATCAAACAGAATCCATTTTTCATCGCAGGTAACAATGCGGTTCAAAATTCCTTCATTTGTGTGTCTGTTGAGCAGTGCAAGGCACGTCTCGACGCGTACTTCGCGCTGGCGATCATTGAGTTCGTGGGGCACCCATTTGTCAAGCTTTTTTACCTTGCCAATTTGACGCAAATGGACCAATATTGTTTTGACGCTAACGTCGAAAGCTGCTGCTAATTCAGCCGTAGATTGTGTATCATCAGCTTCCACAATCGCCTTTAATTCGTCATTGTCGACCAAAGTCTTCGGACGACCGCGAGGTTCATTTTTCAGGTCGAAATTTCCAGAACGGAAGCGAGCAAACCAATAACAGGTGGTGCGTTGGTTTGTAGTGTTAGCTCCGTAAACGTCGTTGATGTTGCGTGCCGCTTGTGCCGCGTTGCTGCCACGACGGTACTCATATTCCATAATTACTCGAATTTTTAACGTATCCATGATGACGAAAAAGATTGAAATGCGATGAAAATGTAACACTAATCAATAAAGAAATGACTACTTTTAGAATAAAAAAACCATGTTTTTAAAATAAAATTAATTTGAAATTAGAATTCTTAGCCAAACAAAAATTATTTTGATTTGAAATGGCCAGTACTGCAGAACGGCAATTTCATAGGTAAAGACCTAATATTTTTGGCTAAGAGTGTAGTGATGTTAAGTAGATTAGACGTGGTTGAGCGATTGGGAAGGAATCTGTGCTGCTCTTCCGCGAACCACCGTTGCAATTTACTAATTATTTTTTTATAGAGTACCGATTCGAATACTTTGCCGAATATGGATAAAACTGCTATCGGCCTGTAGTTTTTAATGTCACTTTTTTGGCCATTTTTATGTACTGGGAGTACTTTAGGTGTTTTCCACTCCGTTGGATATATGTTCTTCGTAATAGACAGGTTGAAGATAAACTGCAAGGGCAATTTGAAAATTTCGCAGCCGTCCTTAACCAGATACTGTGGTATTCCATCTGGACCTTGAGTAGATTTTGGAGGAAGCCGAGCCATAGTGTCACGAACTTCAGATTCGTGAACGTAACCAATATCTGTACTACAAATTACATAAAATACAAGTTTACCCGTCCTCTTGCAAGCCACATGGGAGGGATATATGAAGCAGGGATTAAATCTGTGAAATCTCTCCTCAAGAGACACCTATTTAACACTAAATTAACATAATTATGAATTTTTGTATACTATTCTAGTTCAAATTGAGGGAATAATTAATTCGAGACCATTGTATCCTATTACTGATTTACTTAATGAGATAACTTGCCTGACACCTGTTCATTTTATCATAGGTACTGCTATAACTGACCTACCTGAACCTAATGTGCTAGACTAGCGAATCTAGACTGAATGTATACCAAAAAATAATACATATTAAACAAAAATTTTGGAAACAATTCTATTTTAGCAATTTAGCTGATTTACAAACTAGACATAAGTGGCTACAAGAGCAAAAGAGCTTAAGTATAGGAGACTTAGTTTTAATTAAAGATGAAGCTTGTCCACCCACTTCATGGGCTTTAGGTCGAATAACCTCTGTAAACACAAACAGGACGGATGGCCTGTGTAGATCTGCAAAGATTCAAACTAGTAAAGGAGAATATACGAGTACTAGACCTGTAAATAAAGTAATATTACTACCAAGCAAAGATAGAACTAGTATGTATCTTAACATTGTGTATTTTTTACTTGTGTAAACATATACTTATGTGTAAATTACTTATATACTATACACATAAATTTGTGTATCTAATTATTCCTAAGACTAGATTTAACCTAGCTACCTAGCTAACTAGTTACCTAGCTATGCTTGTGTAACTAACTTCCATGTTCTCAAGAATGATAAACTCATTACATTTACTTTTCTAACTTGCTTGCTTGCTTGTTTACTAAACTTATCTAGAAACTAATAATACTTACTTGTCTAACTTATCTGCTAATTAAATACTTGTGTATTTAACGTTAGAAATAAGATTGTTACCTAGCCAATGCTATACTATAATATATTTAAGATGCTATGTTCCTAACTATACTTACCGTATTATTATACTGTTTTCTACTAATACTCGTAGTAAGGTTCTAAACTACGTAAATGAAACTCATGTTCTATTTGGATTCGATAATTTTATGTATTATTGTATAAACTCAGATATTTATAATGGCTTTCCTTTCTTTGGAGGCCCGAGAATATTTAGTAATGTCAATGTCAGCGTCGTGTCATACTTGTCAAACTAATATGAACTTGACAGATGGTTATCTCTGCCCTTCTAACCTCAAGACGCACACGCGGCACACGTCTCTTGCCACAATATTAGAATTAAATAGTTTCAATATTTACTTAAATAACCTTGTGACTTGTACTAGTGTAAAACAGTGGTCTTAATATACGATAATTAAGCAAAACAAGTGGTTTCTTTCAAGATCCCAAACAAGTTAAACTGTAGTAGTCATTTAGACAACAAACTAAACAGGGCCTGCATAACATTCAGGCAGCGCAGGAGAATCATAGGTAAGACGTGGGGTCTATCCTCTAAAATTATACTATGGCTGTATATCACAGTGATTCACCCCATGATCACCTACGATGCCCTGGTCTGGTGGCCCCGCACCAAGCTAGTTACAGCCTCCAACACACTACAACTCATGCAAAGACTAGTCTGCATGGCGATTACGGGCTACATGAGGATTACCCCGACTGCAGCAGTCGAAGCCACGCTGGGACTACCAGCGCTTCCTCTGTTCAAACTTTTCAACTCAATTCTTTTTGTTCAACTAAATTCACTAGATCTCTGGGATAAGAAAGACATACCACACACCGCGCTGCTTGAGGGAGTCAACAAGGAGTTCCTCATTACGAAAGCCATAAATGATCAGGTACCCAAACTTATTATCTACGATAAAAATACAAAATCTAACTTTACGAGGATCGCCAATGCGAGAGCTTGTGCTCTGCAGAGCTGCGCATCTTCACGAATGGATCCAAAACAGATAGTGGCACAGGTGCTGTAATCTTCGCGGAGGACTTCAACATACGCATATCCACACCATTGGGGGTCCATAACACAGTGTTCAAGGCCAAGTGCACGGGTATTTCTCCAGCCACTTCAGTCATCATGCCCAGGGAAGTAAAGGACCACTCAATCTGCATACTCTCAGACAGCATGGCTGTTCTGCAAGCGCTAAACAGTCACAGAGTTGATTCTGGGATCAGATCCTGAACCCATCATGCCATTCCCCTTTGGGTACTTACGCACTCTGGTAAGGAAACGCACCAGGGACCAACGTTACAAACTGTGGGTGGACACAGGTGATTGCAGGCAGGCTAGGGAAGCCCTCCCTACAATTGATGGCCACCTCACGAATCTGGTTCTCCGGATAACTATACCACAGTTGCGTACAGTTACAGCAGCTTTAACTGGCCACGAATCATTTCAAAACACCTCTTTTTCATAGAAGTCACAGACAGTCCGCTGTGCAGAGCCTGCATGGAGGACGACGAAACAGCAGCTCATGTGTTTCTAAACTGCCCGGTGGCCGCCTCGTACAGGGCAAAGAGCTTCGGTAACCCAGGTACCCTACGTGAGATTGTCTGTAACACCAAAGCATTGCTGGCCTTCCTCGAGGAGCTGGGGTGGATCGAACAATCAATTTTCCCACCCGAACGCAAAATACGCGCATTAACGTGGAGTTGCGGACACCAGCCCTTATTACCTTGGGCACGCCACAATTGCGGCGGTAAGTTCCCTCTTTGAGGAGTGGCTTAAGAGGCGCCACGGCGTCCTCACCTTCCGCCTGACGCAGGTCCTCACCGGACATGCCTGATTCGGGAGGTTCATGTTTCGGATAAGGCGGGAAGAAACGCCCGGGTGTTGGCATTGTGTGGATCAACCGGAGGACACGGTGGAGCATACGGTGGAGGTCTGCCCGGCTTGGGCGGAGCACTGCCGTGTCCTTGTGGCGGCGATCGGCGGCGGCGATCTCTCGCGTCCGGCCCTGGTTCAGGCCATAGTACGGAGCGAGAGAGAATGGGAAGCAGTCACCTCCTTCTGCGAAGCAGTAATGCTCGCGAAGGAGGAGGCGGAGCGCGTGAGGGAGAGGCAATCATTGCGCTCTCACACCCCTAGTCGCCGCAGGAGGAGACACCCTGGGCGTCGGGAGTCGATAGCCAACTCCCGGCCACCGTAGGCGCGGGCCTGCGGACGGTGAGCAATGGGCAGCTCGCCGTCCGGTAAGGACCAGGCCCGGGTCAACGGCGCGTTGTGTTCCACGCGCGCCTCAAAGAGTTGTCAGCATAATTGACGGGGCCGATAGGGCCGATGCCTGCCGGGGTCGCGGATTGTTCGAAAGAGTTACCGTGGCCCTGGCGCACAGGCAACTGAAGGAACACGGGTGGGTTTTAGTCAGTAAGAGTCTGACACGCCCTTCCGCTCCGCCTAGAGCGGGAGAGGTCATTTGATGATTCCCACCCAAAAAAAAAAAAAAAAGAGCCCTTATTACCTATTACCTATTAGGGGTTAGTAGAATGTTTTTAATTGATTTTGATCAGAATAATGAACTTCTGCAGAAGAAATGCCCAATTTAAAAACAGAAACAAAGTAAAACAAATGGTTTCAAAGGCGTTAAATTTTTAAAAATCGTCTTTATATTTTATTTATGGTTTTTAATCACCAAAAAAGAAATAAAAAAGTTTTACATCTTCCTATATTTGTAATGAAATAAACTTTAATTTAGTTTTTATTAATTTTAAAAGGATTGCTGCATACAGATGAACAAGCATTATTTATATGACGGAGAGGGTATGTCTCTCTCGTTATTATCAGCCATATTTTAACTACTGTGGGCGTACTATGGGTAGTGTTGGTTATTGCGCAATAGAAAAACCGCTTGCAGTTCAAAACAAATTATAACTTACGATCAAATTAATCACACTTGCGAATCACACACTGTAGGTACACGACATCACTATACGGAACGCGCGATAGTTTCTAAACGTGTTCACTGCTTACCCGTCAACAACAAACTCTGCTATGCTCTCGTCAAGCGTGAGTGTTATAGACTCTGTCCAGTGCCACCTGGTGGCACCGGCGTCCCGATTAGTCTAGCCAAACGATTGATTTAACGTATTTCCGACATATATTTATTCCAAAGAACATCGGCCACGGCCCATATATGCTATGACCTGACTATAAAATGTCGCGAACATGAATAGTGTATGGATTAATTCGTACCCCTAAGCTTAAAATAATATATTTTTGATTTAAGGTTGATGATAGCATCAACCTTAAATTAAAAATATATTATTTAAAGGCCGAGGATCATAGAACTTTACACATAAGTATTTCGTAAGTTTTGAGGTTATTAATGTAATAAGTCTTCTGCCATGACTACAACCTCAGCTAAAATCGCAAAAATGAATCAATAGCCTTTATAATCTTTTCACTGTTAAGTATGTAAAATACAGGTGCAGCGCAATGTACATGAATCAGGGTATGATGTTATGATGAAACTAGTTCTCATTTTGTATCATTGCCACACTATTGACAGTTGAAAACATATGGCAGCGAGTCAGGTGTAAGCGTTATCGGTGTTCAGGGATCAATATCAGAGGATCGTCAGGAGTTGAAAGATCAATCGGAGTCCGTAATAGTAGCCAAGTCACAAATAACACACTAAAGAAATCGCATAGTAGGTACGCAATGACGCAAGAGTAATGAACGAAGGACTGCGCATGCGCGGTAAACGCTTTGACAGCTCTCATGTCATAATACGACTACGTTCCGTTCTATGTATTAGTGCATTCTCTGTCAACCTATCATTTGTAACTCATTTCGGAATACTTAATCCATATCCCCATCTAAAAATGATGTTATTGAAAAAAAACAGAACTACAGTAAAATCTAGTGCTTAATAAAGTAAATGCATAGTGATAGTGTTATGATGAAACGTGTACCACAGATAAAAACGGGACGGGTTTAGATGCGTTCAAAACCTATAAAAAGTAGGAAGAAAATAAGGTTTTTATTACGAAGCAAAATTATTTTCCTGGTTCCAATAAAATAAGCTGAACCTCATAATTTAATTTAACCATAAGTCACTATTTTTTGGCATATCAATCATTGATGGTCGTTTCATATTTTGGTCAGGTCGTATTATACCAATGTTCTTTGAAGTCTATAGCATTAATAGTAGTAGCTGTGGCAGAAAAACGAACAGATAGACGACGTCGCATCATAAGAGTTCCTGTTTTACCATTTTGATACGGAACCCTGCAAAGCCTTGATTGTTGCACTCATCTTCGTGTCTAATGATCTCAAAATTTGTAACCATGAATATGGTTTTCCAACCCTGAAATATCTCCCCCTGACTCGACCACTGCCAGTGGCGGGCGTTGAATATGCGATAGTAAAACGTACCATGCGAGTTAGTCCATACGCCCTCGGTAGCGGCGTCTGCTTGCCGCTGCTGTCGGGCGCTGAATATGCGATAGTAAAACGTACCATGCGAGTTAGTCCATACGCCCTCGGTAGCGGCGTCTGCTTGCCGCTGCTGTCGGGCGCTGAATATGCGATAGTAAAACGTACCATGCCAGTTAGTCCATACGCCCTCGGTAGCGGCGTCTGCTTGCCGCTGCTGTCGGGCGCTGAATATGCGATAGTAAAACGTACCATGCGAGTAAGTCCATACGCCCTCGGTAGCGGCGTCTGCTTGCCGCTGCTGTCGGGCGCTGAATATGCGATAGTAAAACGTACCATGCGAGTTAGTGCATACGCCCTCGGTAGCGGCGTCTGCTTGCCGCTGCTGTCGGGCGCTGAATATGCGATAGTAAAACGTACCATGCGAGTTAGTCCATACGCCCTCGGTAGCGGCGTCTGCTTGCCGCTGCTGTCGGGCGCTGCATATGCGATAGTAAAACGTACCATGCGAGTTAGTCCATACGCCCTCGGTAGCGGCGTCTGCTTGCCGCTGCTGTCGGGCGCTGCATATGCGATAGTAAAACGTACCATGCGAGTTAGTCCATACGCCCTCGGTAGCGGCGTTTGCTTGCCGCTGCTGTCGGGCGCTGCTAACGCCTTGCCGCTGCTCACTTCCATTCTCAGCCTGCAATAGTTCTTTGTGTAAATATAAAGGCGACGATAACAACGCGCCTGTGCGGTACAGGTGCGATATTATCGCTCGATAATATCGGATTCATTATTGCGATATCTGTTAGTCAGTCAGTACATTTTGTATTAGGACGGTCACGAAGTTACACACTGCTGCGATAATAACGACGCAATAGAAGTAGGACGTTGCCGTTTCTCCGTCCTGCGATCTTCCGATATGAGTTCTTAGAACATTTTGTATTAGGACGCATACGATCTTATACACACCTGCGTTAATAACGTTAGCACTTAAAACCACTCTAAAAATTCTTAAGATGGTGTACCACGCAATATGCCAATCAGTGATTGGTTATTGCATAGTTGTGTGGGGTGGTGCCACAAAAACAAGCTTTCTGAGGGTGGAGAGAGCACAGAGAGTTATACTTAAAGTCATGATGAAAAAGCCCTATAGGTATCCAACAATTGAACTGTTCGCTGGTAAAGTACTTACGGTTCGTCAACTTCATGTGCTTCAATCCACCCTTAGAAAGCACCGCAGGCCTTCCAACTCCTATTCCAAATAAACGTACGTACCTACCACCTAGTATACAACACAAGACTTGCTTCGCTAAACATCAATCTTATATACTAAGTATTCATATCTACAAAAATATTAACAAACACCTCAATATTATAAATCTAAACTCACATGCACTAAAACGCAAAGTAACAAAGCGGCTGCTCCTAAAGGATTACTTTTACACGGAGTCTTTACTTACCTATCTTGTGTAATAAACCCATAAACACACACCCTCTCTCAATTCACACACTCACACTTCATTCCACACAATGAGAGATCACGCATTCTTACTGTACATATTATAATAAAATTTAATAATATTGTGTAAACTAAGACTACTGTGAATTATCCTACAAAAAATAATGTTAATGGCTATGTTATATGTTTAATTATCCGAGGGGAGTGGCACTGATAGCCGAAATACAGGTTTTTCCTAGTTCGGCTACAGATGCTTAATTCATTTGTAATCAAAACCAGCCTAGTGTTAATTTGTAAAATATTTGTAAACATTCTAGAAATAAATTATTATTAATTATATGGGACGAATGTACCATGAGTCATAGGGCTCATGTTGAAGCAGTAAACCGAACGCTCAAAGACCTTGGAAACTCAGATGCTGTTATGCACTTGTCGGTGGTGTTACTTTTGTTTTTGCGTTTTTGTTTTTGAGTTTGTGAGGTTGTAGGGGGTAATCTCTGAATCTACTGAACCGATTTGGGAAATTCTTTTACCCATAGAAAGCCACGTTATTTTGGAAGTGTCATAGGCTATACAGGCTGTTTGGTGCATCGTGTGCCAAGTTGAAATAGTCGACTGAAGGGGTCATCTGCTAGCCTTTCAGAACCCTTAACACCTCTCATGCCTTGTGGATTTTTTTTATCGACTTTTTATTGTTTTACAAAAAACAGACGCAAATACATTCAAATACAAATTTAAAAAAGTATAAAGCGTAGACTCTGAATTTTAATTTTAACTAGATGCGTATTGTTTTAGAGTACTTTTAAATACAACATTTGTGACATTAGCCATCTAGTTTTTTTTTTTTATTTACTCGCAAAGGTAAAACTTAAATTAAAGCTATACATGTTACAGCTGTTTACATGGCTAAAAAAAAACAAAAGCGACCGGGATCTTTCAACTCCCTCATTAATTCTCTAGTCTATTCTCTTGCTAATGAAGTGCCACATACCATAAAACTCTTTTAACAACTGCGCGTGCGTAGCATTGAAAGACCGGTAAAATTTGTACTATTGCACATACTTTCTGCTGGCTTAGCATGACGCTGTCTATCTCTTCGAAGAAAAGACACGGCTATTCCCATACAAAGTGACATTTCGTTTGTCCATTTTTGACATCGCATCGTAAAAATCCTTCTAAAATCTGTCATTATGTCTTTCGTTTCTGCCGATCGTTGTCTAGGTCCTTTTTAATGTAGACTATTTCAGAAGACGGTTATCTAAGGTAGTGAAGACAATTTGGTTTTTTAATCGCCATGCTAAAGACAGCAGAAAACTTTTACTCAACGGTCACAAAGTATAAAATGGAATGGAAAAAAGGAATTTTTCACTTTTTGTATGGAAAATGTGAAAAATGATTACTTAGATGTTGAGTTTTAGGGGTTTAATTAAGGGTTTCATAAAGGGGGTCGAAATTTTAATTATTTTTTCCGATAGGACACACATTTTCGAGATATAAGCAAAATAAAAGATAAACGTGAATAAATCACTTAAGTTCGTAAAAAGTGCAGTTGACTCTTTCTACTTTGCTGCTGTCGTGCTGTCTTCACGAAACGTCAGTTTTGTCTATTCTTCCGTCGACAAGACGGTGCTTGTGCTAAGCCTGCTGGTGAACTTTGTCTAGTAGCTCTGCCACGAGCGTGGCATTGAACGACCGGAGTATATAATTTGTACGTAAGCGCATACTTACTGGTTAACTTTGTCTAGTAGCTCTGCCACGTGCCTGGCATTGATCCTGTGGGGTGAATAATATCTGCAGAGAGGGTTTGGCGTCATCTGTAATTTTTTTGTTTTTTAATCAATTTGTATTTGTTTTTCTTATAACCTACATGGGAACTTATGAAACTTCAGAAGCTAGGTGCACGGTTCCAAATGGTCGTTTCCTATGGAGAAGAGCTGGCAAGAAACTACATGGTTATTCTCTTAGAGTAATTAGACTTAGAGTGATAGTTTCATTCAAAATTCCGTTCAAAGTTGAAGCAACAACACAATGAATGTGTGCATATGCGGCACGTAATTACATTTACCGACACGCACGCAAGCAAACGAGTAATGTTGCAAGTGAATGACATTTTCCCTAAAAAGTGGGGAAAATGGAACTGTTCCAATTTTGCCAACCTTGCCGGTAGGGATACGCATAGAATTATTACTTAAGTTGCGTTAAGAATTATTTATTTTATTTGTTTACTAAATTTTATTTAATTTATCGTTCTTTGCACAATGTTGTAACACCTAGTTACACATGAAACACACTCACACACTCATACACTCTTGTAACTATAATCTGACATGCGAATGACTTTTTCTATTATTTTGTGAAGACGCATCGCATTTAAACTTTTAGGTACGGTTCTTTTGTAATTTTTATGGTGGAAATGGTTTTATTTTTCCATAAGTTTAAAAAATTAAATAATAGGAGGTTCAGGGATATTGTATTTGTATGTAGATTAAAACCTTTTCATGTCAGTTTATAATAATTTATTGTCTTTTTGTGTTGTCATATAGATGTCAATTAGATGTAAACATCATTTAGATTAATTCATTATTTTAGTTTGGATAATATGATGCAATGTATTAATGCGTTTTAATTTATGTTTTTCATAAATGGGGAGCAATCTTCGGACGCAGCTGGGTTTGTGTGAGGTGTCACACCTCACCACACCAAGAAGTCTGAGGGAGAAGGCATCTTCGTCTTCAATAATAGTTGGATTTCACTAGGCTGTGATAGCATAGCCATACTCCAGATCATAGTAATGCGAGTGAAGAGATATTTTTTTTATTTTTTTGGAAACTGTGGTTCTTTTTAGAGGGGGGGGGGGGGTGATACTCAGTCTAAACTCGAACCAACTTTGCTTACGGGGCATAGCTCTTGCAAAGGGTGTTGTGTTGACACCATCAGTTCGAATTTGGATTAAATACTCTCTGAGTTGTAACCAACTTTGCTAAAGGAGCGTAGCTCTTGCAAAGGATGTTGAGTCAACATCAATGGTTAAACTTAAATGTTGTTGAGAACCCACAGTTCAATCAGTACTGGCTGATGCTTAATGAAGTTTTAAATGGTGAGATCGAATAGGCTTTTGAGATTTTTCCTCTGGAGTATGTGCTTGAAAAAGGTTTGTTGATGAGCTCCGACTTCTTAGCCTTTTCTCCCTCCGACTCATACCGTCCGATGGGGTCGAAGTTTACGATGTTAAGTTTCATTCTTTTCATTAAACTCCTTCAGGGTTGTTGTGAATTTGTCACTTCAATTTATTTGTTTTTAGGAAGCCACGTCGCAGCTTTTTGCCAGTTTTGGCGCGACGAGGTTTAAGCATGGCGAATGTTAATTTATTCATGTATGTGGTAACGTAAAGTAATGTTTTTCTTACCTGACACATATCTTGGTCAGCTTCGCAAATCGTTCGTCCTGTCCTTAAGCCTTCTCTTGTAAGAGTTGGACTTCATATTGTATAATATATTTCTGGCGTTAGGTAATTATTATTATAGGTATAGGCAGGAAGTGTCTGATTGTTCGAGGTGGTAAATAAAAGTCTTGTTTGAAAACACGACTGCGTCGATCCTTTTATTTAAGGGTGGGCGTAGCTCATGTAGAGGTTGTCTGCATGTGTCAACCTTATGTTGACTGGCTGAATATATATTATCGTTGGTTTGCCTCGAACAGTCAAACAAGTTTAAAATAAGCTTCAAAAGAAAAAGTGATGGTAGTTTGTTTAATAAGTAGACAGGCAGAGCTAGGGACTGCCGGTGTATAATTCCTTGATAAAATATATTTATATTCTAAAGAATACTACGTATCTTAAACTCTACGTCCCCCTTGTTATTATTAGTTACACGTAGGACTCCCACAATACTAACAAACTGTTCAAACGAATAAGGAACACAGTTTTAAGAACAGAAATATTGTTTAAAGCTCCAAACAGAGTGCAAAACAGTTGCAGCGAAAAGGATTGAACCGACATGTGTTATTTAATTTGGCTGATGACGAATTGGTTGAAGCGACATTGGATAGTGTTAGTAGTGGAAAGCAAAACGTATGAAGGTACTTTTCATCTAAAGTAAAGTATATCGAAAAACGCTTTATCTGCCATCCACCCGAAATTTAAGGACGAGAATAACGGTTTATGCTCCGAATCTCTATTTTTGTGTACAGCTTAAATGAAGTACTAAAAAAATGTGGCAAATTTGATGTCGTATCATACATCATGGTTGAGAATTATGCACTAAAATTGCATTGCAGACCATAAAGGACTCTGGTTCTGCAGGAAATGCTTCTTTTGCTGAGATTGTGAAAAAGGGATCAAATGATTTCGTTCGACACAATAATCTAAGTTCTGTTGCCATTTATCTTAACGATAAATTTAAATCGAGTAACGAAACGAAAGAACTCATGAAAAAAATCATACGGCCCGAAAAAATGAAGCTGCACGTTCGTGGTGTCCGGAAAACGAAAAATGGAGGCGTAATTATCAGTACCGAGACAAAACATGACGCCGATAAGCTAAAGCACGCAGTCCAGCTCTCTATATCTGGACTTAACGCCGACGAACCCATCAAGCGCAAACCTCGGATCGCGGTTGTAGGAGTGCCGACTTCCTTGGCTGAAAATGAGGTGTTCAGGTGTATTTTCGAACAAAACGTAGCCGACACTTGTTGTCACTGGTAACTTTACCAGCGATGTCCTTGGAATCCTTCTTGACCTTGATAACATTAAGCTAAAAATCGGGGAAGAGAGATGCTATGACCTGTAACTACGTTGTTGAAGTTTCAGCTGAAATACGTAAAGCCGTAATCCCTCTGAATAAAAAGCCAATGTTAAATAAATTGTCTTCGTAAAAACGAAGACAATTTATTTAACTATAAACGAAGAGGTCATGTTTCTCAGGAGAATCTCGACACCGCGATTCAACGGAGATTGCTAAATGTACGCCATCTATCGATAAACCATGCAACTAAAATGTCGTTTACAGTACTAATAACACAAGATTGTACATTCCGCCCACCATGAACCAACCACATTCGAAAAATTTACTGTATATGTAGTTTAAAAAAATTAAAACAAAGCTTAAAGTCAGTAAGACATGGTGGCTAAGAACAAAACACACTTAAACCAAAAAAAACAACAGTTTACAACAGTTCAGTTCAAAACATTAACAAATCTTTAACAATAGTAACAAAAAATCTATTCACTGAGCGACAGGTAGCACACACAGTTTAGTTACTGGTCGTTTAAATGTGATACCTTTACATTTTAGAGTGACTACCCTCGTAATATTGTCCAAACCAGGGTGTTACGCCGTGATTTTACCTAAAAGCCATTTGGCTGGAGGGAGACCATCCTCCTTTACTAAAACTAAATCTCCGATCTCGGGTTACGGAGTTTTATTTGCCCACTTATAACGATGTAAAAATTGACTTAAATACTCACTTGACCACCTACGCCAAAATTGTTGCAGCATTTTTTGTGTTAATTGCCAACGTTTTAATGATGAAATAGACGATGTTTCGTAATTATGCTCCGGTATTAGAATTAATGATTCACCTATTAAAAAGTGCCCTGGAGTAAGGGGTGTTGGGTCTTGCGAATTTGTGCTTATTTGTGATAGTGGACGAGAGTTAAGGCAAGCTTCTACTTGGTACACTAGCGTCGAAATCTCTTCAAATGTAAGAGTCGCATTACCTAGTACGCGTCTTAGATGAAGTTTGGTGGACTTTATTCCAGCCTCCCATAACCCGCCGAAGTGCGGGGCATGTGGTGGAATAAAGTGCCATTTAGTGCCGTTGTTTGGCAAACACTCGGCGATTTCCATCGTCAAGGTTGATGTTTGCAGTGTTTGCAGTTTTGCTTGATTCTTAGCATCAGTGACCCAGTATTTAGTTCGCAGATAATTAATCATGAGCTGTGGACCTCCGTGCAACGTGTTATGATGAGTTTCAGATAGAACTAAATCAGTGAGGTGAGATTTTGACGGTAATATTATTGGGTGTTTTATTTCAGATTTTATTTCAGCTTTCTCTAGACGACCACCAACTCTCAAGATGCCTGAATCATCTAGGAATGGATTTAATGATGTAAGTTTGCTTTTCTTTTGTACTATCTTTTTTTCTTTAATATATTTTATCTCTTGCTGAAAACTCACTGTTTGACACTGTTTCACACAAATATGAAGAGCTTCATTCAATTCTATACTAACCATACAGGTAAGTTATGATCATGTATGTTTTTCAACTTTTTGATAAATCTTTTGCAATATGCTACAACTCGAACTAATTTACGAAGAGACGAGAACTTAGTCCACAACTGGAATTGATCATTCTGCGTTACATGACAAACCTTTTGTCTCTTTTCTTCTAAATTAGTTTCTGGTAATTGTCTTTTATCATAGATTTCAGTTTTATGTTTCAACCATAATGGTCCTGTTTTCCACAGTTCAAACATCGGTAACTTGATGGGTTAATTCCCCGCGACGCACAATCTGCCGGGTTATCAGGAGATGATACGTGTGACCATTGGTTCCTGTCTAATATATTTAGAATCTCTGACACCCGATTGGCTATAAACGTTTTCCAACGAGTTGGGTGGCTGCTTAACCAAGCCAGTACCACGGTTGAGTCGCTCCAAGCACGTAGGTTAGTTTTTGAAACGTTTATAGAGGTATGAGGAACAGGGTGTAAAGTTCACTCACAACTCCATAGAAAAGGGAGGATCCTCCGACCAGACGGGTGTTGTGTCTGGTGGGCAACTGCCCGACGGTTGATGTCGGGACGTTGTATATATGCTAGTCGCGCGGTAAACTCTGCTTGCACGATGCAGGATTTGCGTGACGTCAGTATGACGTGTAGCTCGCACGTGACGATGTTGATTCCGCTACATCACTCCCCCCCGGAGACCGGAGGTTGATAGTGGGCTGAGTCTTGTATCTTGCGATGCTTGCCAGGGCCAGTTGAGGTTGCAGTGAGTCGGAACCGGGTGCCGCATAGTTCACGGTGAGTCGGAACTGTCTGCGGTGGTACCCCAGTGAGTCGGGGTGGCGCTGCGTTATGCTGCAGTGCGCCGGATGTGGTACAGCACCGGGTTGAGGCTGACTGCTGGCGTCGACCAGGAGATGGTTTGAAGACTGCTTATGGACCGGCTGAGAGTGCAGTGTGCTGTGCCAAGGTTGCTGATGAGGCTGAGGGTGATGACCAGGTATGCGCGGTCGCTACACGCTGGTGGTCAGGATACCCGTTGAAGCCGTGGGTGCTGGCTGGCTGTGTAACTCGCCGCTCTAAAGCTTGCGGAAGTGATGATGATGTGATGATGACGTCACGTTGAAGTAGTTGCACGAAGGCTGCGCTGACGATCACGTTGGGGTCACCAGTATAGAGGTATGAGGAACAGGGTGTAAAGTTCACTCACACCTCCATAGAAAAGGGAGGATCCTCCGACCAGATGGGTGTTGTGTCTGGTGGGTAACTGCCCGACGGTTGATGTCGGGACGTTGTATATATGCTAGTCGCGCGAATTACATAGCACTGCTATATGAAGATCGCTGATGTTACATCCGCGCCGACCTTATTAATTTCTATAATCGCTGATGCACCTATGACATCAGTCGATTTCGCAAGTTGTTGTTTGTTCAATAAATTGTAAGAATGATTATTCTAATATCCTACTTCGAACTAGAATCATCATTCATAGGTTTAATTTTGTAATATTAAATCAGTAATTAAATTTATTTAAAATCATTTCGGTTTTTTTTCGATCCTCTGATCTCAGCAAACGTAATTGGCGCAGTCGGTAGGATATCCGCGAGAGGTATCGGGACTCTATCTCACATCGATAATCGCATCGCGAGTCACTCGGGTGGCTATCAAGCACCATTTCGGGTATCCTGAACCTACGGACCTGCTGCAGACCAGAAGGACAATCCAGCCATCGATTCACAGAGAGGAATCAGAAATGAGATACCTGTAAGTACACTTGAATCATTCTCGTGTTGCACCCCTTTGAATCTTAACCCTCAAGATTAACCATCCAAGGGCCTCCAGTGCGCAGGGAGCCTGAATCACGACAGGCTCGCCAACGTATAGTAGATATAAATAGAGATATAAGTTTAGATAAATTCGAATTAATCAATATGACTCAAAATGACCCAGATACCATTTTCAAGGCCCTTCGCCTTGTTCCAGAGTTTGACGGCAACCCAAATATCCTTACGCGTTTCATTAGAATTTGTGATTCGTTAGCTGCGCAGTATTTGAGTAATACACCCGGCAGCGAATTTTCCAACTTATGTTTACTAAACGGTATACTTAATAAGATAACTGGGACCGCGGCATGTACTATTAACGCAAATGGAATACCTGAGAGCTGGCTAGGCATTCGAACTGCATTGATTAATAACTTTTCGGATCAACGTGATGAAACCGCATTGTACAACGACCTCTCTCTAACTACTCAGGGTAATAAAACGCCACAAGAATTCTATGATCATTGCCAAACGTTGTTTAGTACGATCATGACATACGTGACTTTACATCAGACTGTACCAACGACTATAGCAGCGAAACGCGACTTGTATAAAAAGGTTACCATGCAGGCATATGTTCGAGGGTTAAAAGAACCCTTAGGATCCCGTATACGTTGCATGCGCCCACCAACGATAGAAAAGGCGCTTGAGTTCGTTCAAGAAGAGCTCAATGTAATGCACTTGCAACAACGTGAGACCGCAAAAACCCAAGCTCCTTCCAAAGTCACTCATCCCACTCTAACACCTGTAGCGTTTACCCCACGACCTCATAACTTCCCAACATCAGTACCTAATTGGCCATCACCCGTGGGACAACGTCCAGCGGGACCTGCACCTCAGCCTTTTAAATTCCCTGCACCAGCACAATACCAATATCGTATGCCAACGAACACACAAAGAGTGTTCAGTGCGGCACCTCCTAACTACAACCACCGTAGTAACACATTTAGATTACCACCCCGAAATAATGTACCTCAAGGCCCTCAGCCGATGAGTGGTGTTCAACGTTTTACTCCCAGACCTCTACCCCCAATAAACGCACCAGCAGTCCATGATTGGAACAAGTTTGGCAATCCACCACCCTCAAATTATTTTAAATCCCGAGAAATGAATATGAACGAGTGCATGACATATGACGACTCATATTACAACTATTATAACGAACCGGAGTACAATTACTATACTGATTACAACAACAGTGACATTGACCCGAGTCTAGCCGCTGACTCGACTTATTATAATGTGTCAACGGACGCCCAGGTATTTGATGAATCGCAAGCGGGTATAATTAACCATGCTCAGCAGGATTTTCTGGAGGCTTCGATGTCACAAAAACCAAAATAGAATTAAATCTTCAGACACAGAGGCAACTTCCCTATATACAAATTAGAGACCCACCATTAAAACTTTTAATAGACACAGGTGCCAACCAATCTTTCATTAGCCCTGAAGTTGTCGAAAAATATTTCTCTGAGTATCCTTTGAATTTTGATCCTTTTGAGATAACCAACATACACGCAATAAGCAGGAACGACTATTCCATAACTTTGCCATGTTTTGCGGAGTTTAACGACGCTAACAGCATGAAGTTGTTCATTTATCGGTTTCATAATTATTTCGACGGCCTCATTGGTTTAGATCTATTAAATAAATGGGAAGCTCGCATAGATTTAAAAGAAAATACACTAGTAACTCGATCTGCGATAAACCCTATTGTAATGTATAACTCGTGCAACATAAACTTATACGAAGATATTATACCAGCTGGGAGCACTAAGATTGTTCGTATCCCTATTGAGGTGCCAGAAGGCGACGCTTTTATCCGGGAACAAACTCTTTGCAATTGCATAATTCATGAATGTATTACCACCGTAAATAATAATCGTAGCTACTTAGAAATCGTATACCCGACACCAAATGACGTAATATTTTCACTCGATCGCCCAGCGCACGCGGAATTATTTAATATTGAGTGCAGTAGTACTCAACAAATATCGACCCGCGCTCAGGAAGTAGTATCGCGTTTGAGAACTGATCACCTAAACCCGGAAGAGAAGGCTAACCTAATAGCTCTTTGTTCTCGTTACTCGGATGTTTTTTACATTAAAGGTGAGGGACTAACTTTCACAAATAAAATAAAGCATCGAATAAGAACTACCGATGATGTTCCAGTGCACGCTAAAAGCTACCGGTATCCATTCATACACCGCCAAGAAGTTAGGGACCAAATAACTAAAATGCTCGATCAAGGTATCATTCGACCATCAGAATCTGCATGGAGCTCGCCTATTTGGGTAGTTCCAAAAAAAATAGATGCCTCAGGAAAGCAAAAATGGCGTCTCGTAGTAGATTTTCGTAAGCTACACGAAAAGACCCTAGACGATAAGTACCCTATACCTAATATCAATGATGTTCTCGACAAATTAGGTAAATGCCACTATTTTACGACCTTGGATTTGGCAAGTGGATTCTACCAGGTAGAGATGCACCCACAGGATGTAGAAAAGACCGCATTCAATGTAGAACACGGTCATTTCGAATTTCTAAGAATGCCGATGGGACTAAAAAATTCTCCGTCCACGTTTCAACGTGTGATGGACAATGTCCTTAGAGGACTCCAAAACGAGATATGTCTCGTATATTTAGATGACATCATCGTTTTCAGTACATCCCTTCAGGAACATATCATTAACCTCGAAAAAGTATTCCAGAAACTTCGAGAATCCAACTTCAAAATCCAAATGGACAAGTCGGAATTCCTTAAACTTGAAACTGCTTATTTAGGCCATGTCATCAGTAAAGATGGCATCAAGCCAAATCCCGATAAAATATCTGCAATTAAGAAGTATCCTATTCCAAAAACACCGAAAGAAATCAAACAATTTCTGGGCCTCCTCGGTTATTATCGAAAATTTATTCCTGACTTTGCCCGAACTACAAAACCACTTACGCAATGCTTGAAAAAAGGACGCAAAATCACCCTTGACCCCGAATATATGAATTGTTTCAAAAGATGCAAGACTCTCCTGACTAATGACCCCATCCTACAGTACCCGGACTTCAATAAAGAATTTAACTTGACGACAGACGCTTCTAATGTAGCCATCGGCGCTGTTCTATCCCAAGGACCCATAAATTCAGACAAGCCCATCTGTTACGCATCCCGAACTTTAAATGAAAGCGAGATGAACTACAGTACTATAGAGAAAGAATTGCTTGCTATAGTTTGGGCTACGAAATATTTCAGACCCGACCTATTTGGACGTAAATTTAAAATTTTCACTGACCACAAACTGTTGCAATGGATGATGAACATGAAAGAACCAAATTCTCGACTGACAAGATGGAGACTTAGACTTAGTGAATACGACTTCTCAGTTCCGCTCTAACGTCAGACCCCCAGAGTGTGACCGAAAATATTTTCCGGTCTAACGTCAGACCCCCCGATCGTGACCGATTCGGTTTGCTGCGTTCAAATCGATTTAAATACCACTGGCACACTGTACTGCTGCAAAAAAAATCCGCCGGGTGGCGCCCTATTAGTTTCCGCGTACAATATTATGCTATAATCTGTGGCGACCATAAATATTTTTTGCAAAATAAAAGTTTTAAGTCAGCGCTCCGCCATTTTGGATGACGAACGATGCGCGCTCCGTACATATTATGTGTTGATGGCGTAGTTAATAACCCAATGTATTAGTGTTATATATCATAAAAATCCTCATTAATCAAGGTTTACGAATATCTATATGTGTCATAGGTTTTGAATCAGTTTTATTGTGTTAAACTCGTTGTGAAAAATTGAGGCCGTAGCGACACGCTACGCGCCGGCATTTTCGTGTTAAATTACGTGTGTTTTACTAAATAATTTACTAAAGTAATGCTTGTAATATGGACATAAGTTAATTATTAGTATTTTAAAACGCTCAGAACGTTTTAATACTATGAAGATAGTTCAAGATCACGAATAATTTAATTCGTTCCGCAGTACAATTTTAATAAGCCCCGTTTGAGGGGTGTGACGTTCACGAATTTAACAGATAAGGGTTCAGACGAATGTTTAACCGCGCATACGCTTCGTTGTGTTTCCAATTCTTTTGGTATGCGGCGTACTGAATTGTTGTAAAGTATATATAATTATTGCATACAAATGATTGCCTATCATTTCAAATATAATTACACAAAAATCATGTAAAATAAATTAAATCCTATTTATAAACACACGTTTCGCAGAACCCTTATCTGGACCTCGCAGGGGGCATGAAATTGTTGCGGGAATGGGGTGTTTGTTTTGGTGTATTGTGCTACTCTGAGCAAACCAAGTACGGACATATGGGTATCAAAAAAAAGCTTAGATAGTCTAGTTTAATAATTAATAGGTTTTATTGACACAAACTACAAACTAATGTACAAAATTTCAGTAAGAACAAATATTTTACGGAAATTCAACACATATTTTTAGTTTAACATTTTTTTACAGTTCTTTCGACTATGAAGTTGTATGGTAGTTTTAACACTTGTTGATTCTGTATGGTTTCAGCTACACACACGATTTTTTATTAAGGTATAAGTTCGGTAGTTTTCAAGTTATTACACTTTATGTTAGAAATGACCGGTGCGCGGTGCCGTGCCCGGGCGACTATAGTCACCTTGACGTACGGCGTACCTGCAGGCGTTTGACGTTTACGTTTGAGCGGATAAAAAAGGGAAATCTAATACAAATGCTGACGCCCTTTCTCGCATTGAAATTCACACCAAAGAAGCCATGTCCTTAATAGAGGAAATCGATGAACTCAACTCCTTAATAGGTAATCCATCGGAAACCATCCCTGGCAAACCAAACTCCTCGACTGAAACAGTACATACAAGCGCTGAAAACCCCATCCTAGAAATTCCCATAACTGACGAGCCATTAAATAAGTTTAACAGACAGATATGCTTAACTATTGTAAATGACGTAAAGAAACGACCTGTAGTTACCAGGCCATTTGACACCCATACGCGTATAAGTATCCAGCTATCCCAATCTAACTTAGAGGAAGATGTGATCTGTGCCGTAAAAGAATACGTTAACCCCAAGGTTAAGACAGCTATTTTAGTTAATCCACCTCTAGCCATGTACTCAATTATACCAATCATACACGAAAAATTCAAAAGTTCATCCTTAAATCTCGTTTTAGCTAAATGTGAATTAGAAAATGTCAAAGATTACCTTCGACAACAGGAGATAATACGCCACCATCATGACGGTAAAACTAACCATCGTGGAATTACCGAGTGTCATTTAGCCTTATCTCGTAAATACTACTGGCCAAAAATGAAAGACCAGATAACCAAATTTATAAACGAATGTACGATTTGCGGTCAAGCCAAGTACGATAGAAACCCGATTAGACCTCAGTTTAACATCGTACCACCAGCTACCAAGCCGTTTGAGACAATCCACATGGATCTATTTACTGTACAGGGTGAAAAATATGTAACATTTATCGATGTATTTACAAAGTACGGTCAAGCTTATCACTTACGTGACGGAACCGCTATTAGCATACTACAAGCCCTTTTGCAGTACTGCACCCACCATGGCGTCCCTATAACTATTATTACAGACAATGGGACTGAGTTTACAAACCAATTGTTCATGGAATTTACGAGGCTTCATGGGATCAACCATCATAGAATACTAGCTCACTCTCCTAACGATAACGGAAATATCGAACGATTCCACTCAACTCTTTTAGAACATCTTAGACTTCTTAAGCTACAGTATAAAGACGAACCAATAATTAATCTTGTACCCTATGCTTTAATAGCTTATAACAGCTCAATACATAGTTTCACGAGATGTCGCCCCTTTGACCTACTGACTGGTCATTTTGACCCCCGAGACTGTAAAGACATTGACCTTACACAGCATTTATTACAACAGTACACGCAAATCCATAGAGATAAAATGAAACATGTTTATGACATCATCAACTCGTCATCACTTACTAATCGTACCACGATAGTTGAGAAACGAAATGAAAAACGTGAACCCGAGATAGAATACGTACCCCAACAGCAAATATTTATAACAAACCCCCTTGCTAGTCGACAAAAGACTGCCCCACGATATACACAGGACACAGTTTTGGCAGACCTGCCGATTCATATTTATACTTCAAAAAAACGTGGCCCCATAGCGAAATCAAGACTCAAGCGTGTACCTAAATCAGCAAAATTGTTACAGGATCCTACTGATAGCAATTCTCCCAATGACGCGACCTCAGGAGATAAGACTCGAAAGCCTCGATGACGGACCCGGGCTTCTACCCTTTAAACTTGGACAAATGAAAATTACGACTCACCATCATACTTTCATCCAGTACGTACAACTAAGCAATATAGAAAACAATGTTCAATCCCTACAAACCCAACTAACGATCTGTCAAAAGCAAATGACTAATGACACCTTCGCGTTATACAAAATTCAATTGGAGTATCTTGCTAGCAAACTTGGGAATGTCCTAAAACAATTACGATCTTTAGAACCCAACAGAGCCAAAAGAGGTCTTGTAGACGGACTAGGTTCAATAATAAAAAGCCTAACCGGGAACCTAGATCACGAGGATGCGGTAAGGTATAATCAGGCAATTCAAATCTTAGAACGTAATCAAAACAAATTAGTGACCGAATTCAATGATCATATAAGTATAAGTAAAGAGTGGATGTCTAAATATAATAGCGTAATTACACAAATAGTAGAAAACCAGAATAAAATCAACACTACTTTAGAGACTATATTACAAAGTAATGCACTAAGAGAAAATGATTTAATAAAATATGCTCATTTTGCCCAACTACTAGAAATTATAAGCGATAATGTAGAAGATTTAACTCAGGAACTAATTAGGATAGAAAATAGTTTAGCTTTTGTTCGTGCGAGTAGTACACACCACTCTATGATAGACGTAGAAATACTACAGTCAATGGTACAAAAACTTAAGACTATTTACGCCGAAGAGCAAATTTTAGATCTAGAACTTAGAGATTATTATGATATTATAAAACCGGGATCATATTATGTAGACAACCAGATAGTATTCGTATTTAAATTTCCAATCTTTTCTAAAAATAGTTATGATTTTTATAAACTCTCCGTGGTACCTAACAAACACGCACAAGCTCTTATTCCACCCTTTCCTTTCCTTGCAACTAACGAGATGTTACATGCGTACATAGAGGCTGAATGCCCGAAGTTGAAAGACTGGTACCTCTGTGAGAACGATATTACTCACCAGACTCGCAACAAAGCTGACTGCGTCCAGGAGTTAATCACCAACCAAGCCCTACAAGACTCCTGCAAGTTTACCACAGTCACCTTGATGAGAGAAGCCATGGAGAAACTCGACGACCAACATTACGTCCTCTCCTTTCCTCAAGAAACGAAGGTACAATTAACCTGCAACCAGAAAGACTACACATCGCTTCAGGGTAGTTACCTTGCTACGAT
This sequence comes from Griposia aprilina, assembly GCA_916610205.1. Classification (NCBI taxonomy): domain Eukaryota; kingdom Metazoa; phylum Arthropoda; class Insecta; order Lepidoptera; family Noctuidae; genus Griposia; species Griposia aprilina. Next base: position 24,483,698 of record OU744294.1, read on the forward strand.
TCCTATTGGATGTTATCTGAAATCCGAAGAGTTCACCATTGCAAACGTTTACGATGAAATTAATGGCCAACCCTTGAAGTTAATGAAAATACCCTACGACGCTGAGAAACAGGCCACCACAGCCACCCACGTCAATCTGAACTCTATTAATCTACAAGGACTACACAGCATCCAGGACCAAATTATGATCCAGAATCCTGTTCAACTTGAGAACGTGCAGACCAACGCACTTTATCACACTACAATCCCATTCTATGGAATACTATTGAGTGCAAGCGTACTCTTTATCATCGCAATGACCCGGCGCTACCTATGCAAATGTACTAACACCATGAAAAAGAAGCAGCAACCACCAGCTGCAACCCTGGAAAATAAGGAAACTCCTGACGAACTTCCGGCAACATTTTCACTCAACGTGCTAAAATAGTCGCCGTTCTAAGAGGGGAGGAATTACATAGCACTACTATATGAAGATCGCTGATGTTACATCCGCGCCGACCTTATTAATTTCTATAATCGCTGATGCACCCAACTCAAACTCAAAGCATTTATTTCAAATAAACCAATTACAGGCACTTTTGAATTGTCAAGGGGTCGGTCAGTCAGAAAGATGAAGCTAGTTACCCATTCCAAAGCGTAGTAGGTACCTATGGAGAAGACACCTATGACATCAGTCGATTTCGCAAGTTGTTGTTTGTTCAATAAATTGTAAGAATGATTATTCTAATATCCTACTTCGAACTAGAATCATCATTCATAGGTTTAATTTTGTAATATTAAATCAGTAATTAAATTTATTTAAAATCATTTCGGTTTTTTTTCGATCCTCTGATCTCAGCAAACGTAATTCGCGGTAAACTCTGCTTGCGCGATCCAGGATTTGCGTGACGTTAGTATGACGTGTAGCTCGCATGTCGCGATGTTGAATCCACTACACGTTCATCACCACTGAGACTTCCTGTAACAATTTAGCTAATAGGAAAGCTCCACACAACTCAAGCCTTGGAATAAATACTTGCTTAATTGGAGCTACTTTGGTTTTGGAAGTTACCAGATGAACGGAGACGTTTGCCGAATCATCAACAACACTTATATAGACCACAGCCGCATAAGCCTCACTAGATGCGTCGCTGAACCCATGAAGTTCTATGGTGCTGTTTTCCTTGACATTAATCCATCGTGGAAGTCGACATTTGGTAAGTTCAACCAGCCCTGCACGGTAAGTAATCCATTCATTTAATAGTATAGGTGGTAGTTTATCATCCCATTCAATTCCCGCAAGCCAAAGCTTTTGGATCATAATTTTAGCTTTTATGATTGCTGGTGATATCCAACCCACTGGGTCAAACAACTTTGCAATATCAGATATTACTTTCCTTTTTGTTACAGGTTCCGAGATTGGTGGTAGCTGAACGGAGTAGTCGAAGTCATCGGTTCGTCGGTTCCAGGTAAGTCCCAATATTTTAATTGTTTCAGTTTCTTTCAGTTTTAGGTTGCTTCTTATTACTCTGCTTTTTTCGCTTATTTCCTTATGTAATTGATCATCATTGCTTGCCCATTTTTGCAATTCGAAACCTCCTTTGCTTAGTAGTTTAGTCATTTCTGAAAATATTTGTTTTCCTTCTGATACACTTCTACAGCCAGAAATGAGATCATCCATGTAGAAATCTCGTAATGCTCTTTCAGATGCTAGTGAGAATTGGGCTCCTACACCATAAGCGACTTGGTGAAGCACTCTTACCGCCAGGTATGGAGCTGAAGCAGTCCCAAATGTTACTCGTACTAAACACAAATGTTGTATATTCATTCCAGAGTCAGGTCTCCACACTAAACGTTGATAATCTGCATCTTGATCAGTCACCTTCACCTATCGATACAACTTTACGATGTCAGCTACCAAGCAAATATGATGAAGCCTCCACCTCATAAGAATGTGCCTAAGATCATCTTGTAAAGTCGGACCTACCATAGGATTACTGTTCAGTGAAACGCCATTGTTATCGCGACTAGAAGCATTAAATACGATCCGGAATTTGGTGGTGGTTTTATCGTCTCTAACTACTTCATGATAAGCTAAGTAAACTGCTTCTGGATTATCAATTTCTTTTGAAGGTATTATTTGCCTATGACCAAGTTTTAAATATTCTAAAAAAGCATCCGAGTATTTAGTTTTTAAATCCAGCAATTTTAAGAAACGTTTTTCTAAGAATAATAATCTCTGCAAAGCAATATCGGGCGAATGGCAATAATTACAGCTCGGATCATTATCTGTAAAAGGTAGCTTTACAATATACCTACCAAAACTATCGCGTTAGTGGCTTCCTCAAAGATTTCTTCGCAACGTTTTTCTTCTGTAGTGAATTGATTTTTGCTCAGAATGAAGTTATCTGATTCGAGCTCCCAAAATTGTTTAAGATTAAAATCTTCATTGCAAATGTTAGTATGCATAGTGATGGTAGTACTGTTGCAGCTAAAAGTATTGGTTTCACTATCACCACTCACTTTGCCAGATAAAACCCAACCCAGCCTGGTTTTCTGTGCTATCGGTGTTCCTGGTGGACCTCTAATCAATCCTTCAGTTATAATTTGACTATAGACTTCAGCACCAAGCAATAAGTCGATTTTATTTGGTATGTTAAACTTCGGATCTGCTAACTTCATAACTGGTAAGTTAGGCCACAGCGGAAAGACAATTTTTCTTTCAGGTAGAAATGAAGTTAATTTCCGAAGTACGTATGTTTTGACTTTTACAGTAAAGTCAGGATCCTGGAGAGATTGTAGTTTAACATATACTACATGTTTACAATTGAGTGAAGCATTGTCTTCACCCCCTACTATAACACTGTTGCATTTAATTCTTTTAAGTCCAAGTAATTGGACTGCAGACTCCGTTATAAAGGATGCCTGTGATCCCTGATCCACTAGAGACCTCAGTGTTATATAAGACCCTGCGTTAGTTTCTGCCTTTACCAAGGCTGTAGCTAATACAACCTGACAATTTGTGTTAGAAAAACAACTAGTAATGTTCCTTACCTCGGTCTCGTCTGTTGATGTTGTTGCAGTTTGAACAACATTGGCAATATCAACTGATTGCTTGTTTGGTTCTCCGTTATCAGTTGATTGGCTATTATTATTTGAATGCAGTAACGAGTGGTGTTTCTTTTTGGAAATTCGACATCTTGTGGGCAAATGACACGAAGTTACCATGTGATTTGCGCCTAAGCAATTGAAACACAAACCTGAATTTTGGACAAAATTACGACGTGCTGACAACTCTTCCTTAGCAAAATCTTTACAATTTCCTATCTTATGATTATTATTTGAACAAAAGGTACATAAAGATGGTTTATTCTTATTTGCATTTTTTACAATATGATGTGACTTTGTGGTAGTGCTCTTTGGTGTTTTAGTACATAAAAAATCAAGCGACTTAAATCTGTGCTCAACAAAATCTAAAAAATCTTTTAAAGTAGGCAATTCCTTAATTAAACTACAAATTTTAGCTTCCCAATGTTTGCGAGACTCATTATTTAATTTAGAACACAATATGTAAATAACAATAAGATCCCAATTTTCGATATTAATACCTTCATTTTTTAAAGCATTAAGGCATTCTTTTGTAGTATCAAAAAGTTCTTTTAAAGAATTTGATGATTCAGTAGTTATACATTTTTGATTAAAGAATCTTTTGAAAATAAAATCCGTTATAAACTTTTTATTATTGAATCTATGTTCTAAAAGGTTCCAACTAGTTATCACTGGTAATAGATAGGTATCGCAACAGTTGTTCAGTTTCGCCGGTGAGATAAGTTTTGAAGTAATGCAATTTTTGTACATTATCCAACGATTGGTTTTTGTGTATTAATGCTTGAAAGAGATCACGAAATGTTGTCCACTGAGAATAGTGACACGAAAATGTAGGTATCGCTATTCTAGGCAATTTCACGCCATTCTGAGTTATCTGGTTGCTGGCTTCCGCACAATCAGAAGTGGTTTTCTTATTCAAACGTTCTTTTAACTCAACTTTGTAATCCACGTATAACTCTTCCGACTGACTGTTCATATCACCTAAATTGTACTCTGACTTTTCATATTCTTCCCTTTTAACCTCGGATATTATTTTACGATGAGTCTCTTCAAACATCGACCACTGTTTCTCTAAACATTCCAACCAAGTTTCCACGTAGCTAACGGTAACCCTTTCTTTAGGAGACTTTTTGAAGTTAATGTATCATCTTTCCATCTTTTTATTGATATCTACTTGCACTCTTAGTAATGAATCCATTTTTATAATTGGTTTATATTCCAGAACTAGTTTAAATTACAAGTCCCAAATACTGCAGAATTGAAACTTCTTAAAATTTTTACAAGTTCAAAATCTTGGTAAATTCTTCTAAGAGTATGTAAACACTTTGCTGAAATTGGGCATGGATTCCCACCTAATCACACTTTTTAATGGAAATTTTACAAGTCCATTCATGCAAGATAGCCAACTAAATAACCAAGTTTTCTTTTCACTTTATGATCTTGCATGAATCACAAATTTTTCGAATGTTTTAAAGTACTCACAGTTTGTCCAAATGATTTGGACTGTCACAAACACCTTACACTTTAACAGTGAATTTCGCCCATAGGGGGCGCCACTGTCGTACTGTCCAAAACTCACGGTCCACGGTGTATCAGTCACGGCATCCGAAATAATCCGGTTCGAATGACCATGAATAAAAAGCCAATGTTAACTTTTACGAAGACGATTTATTTAACTATAAACGAAGAGGTCATGTTTCTCAAGAGAATCTCGACACCGCGATTCAGCGGAGAGTACTAAATGTACGACGCCATCTATCGATAAACCATGCAACTAAAATATCGTTTACAGTACTAATAACACAAGATTGTACACCCCCTTAATCAAGGCTTTTTATAAATTGGACGTCCTGTCCTGTCAGGGTCTTTACATTGGTAACAAGGTGTTATAAATGCCAACAATATGGCCATGCAGCAAAACTTGCCGTGAGATCATTTCTACGTGTGGTCACTGGGGTGACGCTAGCCATTCGATGGCTGAATGCGCGAAGAAAGCCGACATTCCGAAATGTGCAACTTGCACATGCTTTAAAAAACCCAGTGATCACAAAATGGGAGACGCTGATTGCCCTGCTAGGAAAATAGCAGAATACAGGTATATTAACTCCATTGATTATGAACGCACTTAGTGCGTCATACTCAAGGCCAGACTTCCCTAACGCTTGTTGTCGACTCAACAATACAACCTGACCACTGAGCTGTCCTACTTATCATCGAATTGCTGCTGTCTAAGCATATTAGCCGACCGCTTCAAAAACCTAATCTAGCCTTGAAGATGATTTATGCAACGTTTGTTTTAACCTATACTCGAAAGGTTTAGGTAGTTAAATAAAGGTAAACAACAAAAACCACGTGACTCATCGATGCTAAACCTTTTATTTCAAATGTTAAAATCATATTATTTTTAGTCATATAATAATAATAACATATTATGTTCTATTCTGAATCTGAATCTGAGGAACTATATGTCACATTAACAATAAAGCGTTCAGTGGTATCATCAATTATTTTGTCTAATTTAAACATTTTCTGTTCTTCTTTTATTACGACCCTCGCAATTTTTCCAAGTATCAGCAGTCACATTATCCTCTGGCAAAAGAATTATTAGGTCAGCCATTTTAAAAGTTTTATTTTTCTCGGCTAAATACCCCTTAACTTGAGCCCATGTCTTGAAATAACAAGTCTTGAAACTATGTTTGGTTTCAACGGATAACACTATTTGGGCCATTTTTCTTCTACATACTTATTTAACACATTTGTCAATGTGTGTTTCTCAGAGGATGAAAGAGGTCCTGTTTTGAAGCGTTTTTTCTTCGGTGATGGAAATGAGAGTACGGAGTTGGTCTGGCTAGTACCAGGCTCGGGTTCACTCATTTATCAACCATACGAATTTAAAAAGTAATAACGATAAATAACAAAAACTTACAATAACTAAATAACAAAAACAAAATAAAGAAACAAGGTATATTAACAAAATCTAAATGCACACGCAACATCGCAAATGTCGAGAGTGCTATCAAAGGCGTCTGGTTAACCGACTAAACGTTATAACTGCTACTTCAGTTGCCATACTACGTCGTAGGTGTACTCTTCAATTTAGAAACATTATATTCGTTGTATTTTCTAAAAGGTTTACGGAACCTGTCTTTTTGGGCTCTTTACAATAGACAGATTACAAAATATTATTCTATTTTATAAATCACATCAAAAAAAATTTGCTCGAGCAATTACATCTACGAAGAGTAGTTTACGAATAAATGATAAAGTTTAACATACATTAATAAAAGAGGAAACTATCGTATAAATAGAAAATAAATTTAGTTTTGTTGTAACGTATTTTTAAACAAGAAAGTGTCGACTATAAAAAACCCTTTTTACGATTTGTTTACCTTTATTTAACTACCTAAACCTTTCGAGTATAGTTAATAATACTTTTTTTTTTTTTGGATGGGAAATCATCAAATGACCTCTCCCGCTCTGGGCGGAGCGGAAGGGCGTGTCAGACTCTTACTGACTAAAACCCACCCGTGTTCCTTCAGTTGCCTGTGCGCCAGGGCCACGGTAACTCTTTCGAACAATCCGCGACCCCGGCAGGCATCGGCCCTATCGGACCCCGTCAATTATGCTGACAACTCTTTGAGGCGCGCGTGGAACACAACGCGCCGTCAACCCGGGCCTGGTCCTTACCGGACGGCGAGCTGCCCATTGCTCGCCGT